>JAWZYV010010449.1:0-627102 GCA_038373885.1 Cheiracanthium punctorium | reverse complement strand
GAATTTCAGATTTGTTTCAAAGGCATAAATCATTTTGTTCGGGTGAAACTCGACAAGCATGACCACCTAAAAAGCTTTTAATTAATAGTTAACAAAATAACTAAAATTTCAAAATTCTGAACCTCAGGTGCGCATAACCGAAGTCATGGGCTTATATGCTCAAATTTTCAAAGCTTTGTGGGCCGTAGATTTCTCTAGAGAACATTTAATTATTATAGATAGATATATTTGGCGTAAACTGGCATAATTTCGGTGGTATTTCATGTTTTTCAAATGCACGGGATTCTTCATTGAAACAATAACACTTCTGTTAGCTCAAGACATGAATCATTTTCGCGAAACTCGCCAAACATGGCAATGTAAAAACGGTTTTTAATTAATAATTAAAAAAGTAATTAAAAAATCTGTAGTACTAAGTAGCCTGTAACCGTCTCCAGTGTTTCCATCTATCTCAGTACCAAAATTCATCATAATCGATTCAGCGGTTTAGGGCCTCACCATGGCACAGTGGTTAAGTCACTGAAAATGGTAGACGGCCGAAGTGTGAAGGTCCCGGGTTCGGGTCCCATTGCACGGCTGTCGATCTAACGGTCTGGAGTTTTGGTAGGTTTTCTCCAGATGTAACGTGAATACGCATTAGAACCCCTTAGAAAGTCCTCCTACCAAGGCACCTCCCATCCTTGGCAGATCGCCCTAGCGTAGCGTTGCCCCAAACAAACAAACAATCAGCGGTTTAGGCGTGAAAGCCTAAACAAACAAACGAACTCACTTTAGTATTTATAATTTAGTTAAGATTACTACCAATGTCCATTGAAGGAATACCTTGGAAAAAAGCCAGTATAATAACAAGATAATATTTTTTAAGTTACTACCGTACATCTACCTTCATAATACTTTCAATTCATCTACCGTTTCTTATTTTGTGTTCATTTGAAACATCCCACAGATGAAAGCGCAAAATCGATAATATATTGCTTTCCTACAGCACATGACATTTAACAGCATTTTGAGCTACATTTGCATATTCCCGTGTCACAAAATTACACTCTGTCAGTTTGCAGCGAATCATGATTTTACCGAGTGTCAAATCTAATTTGTCTCAATCAATACTCAGTTTAGTTTTCCAAAAGAGTTCATTGATGTTCATTGATGGTTATTTGATGTTCGGTGCTGAGTGAACATTTTTATTCGTGTCTTGTTTTTGAATACATTAGTGTCGAGATGACTCCCTGTTGTAAGTTCTGATAAATAAGAAAAGAGTTTTTTTTTTTTTTTTTTTTTTTTTTTTGAGTGAAATAAATTCATTGTAATTTGTTTTTCAGAGACTTTTTTTTTTTTTTTTGAGTGAAATAAATTCATTGTAATTTGTTTTTCAGAGACCATGTATCCTTACGTTTTTTTTTTTTTTTTTTTTTTTTTTTTTTGAGTGAAATAAATTCATTGTAATTTGTTTTTTCAGAGACCATGTATCCTTACGTTTTTTTTTTTTTTTTTTTTTTTTTTTTCTTGGATTTCTTATTGTAGGTACTTCTTTTAAATATTTACTATGAAAAATAAGTTCAGTATTTGTTAAACTCTCTAGTAAAAAGGCATTTCCTCAAAATACCGAGCAAGCAGAAATTGTGTCAATGCACCATTGTTAGTTTGATATACGAAGGAAAAGTAGATGTACATAAAATAGTTTTTGAAATTCAGTTTCCAGGTGCTTTGTTAGAATATAGTGAAATAGTTTAGCTGAATTTTGGAAATCCTTTCAACTAATTTCTCTGAAAATTTGCATATTTTAACCGATTTGTTAGTCTAAACACTTCCAGAGAAGAGAAAGTTAATTAGTTGAAAAAGTTTTAACAAATTTGTTTGACTCGATTAACAAACTCTTTCAGTGGATAAAATGCAAGTAAAGTTATTTTGCCCTGTGATAAAACGAAAGAATGTGTTAATTAAACTAACACTGTTAGTCAAATAATATATTCTATTGAAACTATGTCGAGCATTTTGTTTTTCCAACAAAGCATTTTCCAGGAACAAGTATTACTTTTGATATTGCACGAATAACTCCTTGAGAAACATAATTTGTCCACGTTGAGAATTATATTTAAGTTAACTCTGGTAAAGTATCGTTAAAACAATGGTTCTCCTTTCATTTCTTATTAAGATTATTCAAAAATGTGGCACAGGTTTTGAATAATCTTAATATTTTATTATTAAGATTACTATTTTAATATTTTATTATTAAGATTATTATTAAGTGTTCTAGACTTTAATTTGCCTGCCTGCCTGCCTGCTTTTCGACCCTTTTATTGTCTGGTACTAATGCTACTGGTCATTTCTTTTTTCTTGTGCGGTTTTGAGAAAACAGAAAAACGATCAATTCCTAAGAATGTTTGTTCCTATTTAAAAAAGGGATTTTTTTTGTTATTTTGTTAAAGCCATAAAGTTTTTATAATAATAAAAATAATAATTTCACCGAAAACAATTATCTTAATATATTTTAATTTCTGAAAATGTATCCCGCCAAAAAGTCCCTGTAGAATAACTTTATTCTATCCCGCAACGGGTTTATGAAAATTTTGCGACCCTTCCCCTAAACAACCCTACGATTAGGCAAAGTAGATGATATTTCGACTTATGTAATACGAAAGCCGGTATCATCGTTCAGATTTAATCTTTAAATACGGAACTTCTGTAAGAGCTTGATTATTTTTTCCCCTTAGTCCCTACCACTTATTGATAATTTGTTGTGCAGTAGGCTCTCGATTAACCGAAATCGGATTATCCGGGTAGGTCCCAATTTGATGATGTATGGAAATTAGTATGAAGCACCACTGTTTAAAATCGTGGAGGATGATTTTATCGAATCAAGTAGATTCCTTCAGAATGAAATCCTTCAGAATACAGTTGAATTGTTGGGTTTTAAAATTTAAAAATAATATACAACCTTAGAAGTTATTACTTATAATATATCCAGAGATGTGCCACTAATGTTTTTTAAATCACACCAGTCTAATGTAACAGCCATATCTGAAGGATTCTGAAGGATTCCTTCAGAACCTTCAGAATGAAATTCCTTCAGAAGACGACGATAACACTGAAGAGAAATATCTTACATAAGAAGATTTGAGAAAGTGTGGTTGTTCTGAAAACTACACCGCAACAATGGATTAACGAAGTTCAAAATTGAAGCTGTAAAGAGTATTCATGTTACATCTGGGGGAAAACCACCCAAAATTCTAGACCGTTAGGTCGACTCCCGTACGGTAGACATGAACGCAGGATCTCCACAATTCAGCCATCTACAGTGTTGTCTTATCCACTCGTCCATAGTGGAGAGAAGTGGTGAAGGAAATCATGTAACTCATTAGAAATTGAATCATTTTCACGCATAAGTACATGGGACGTCACTTAATTACTTGAAGCAAGATGATGAAAGCCTGCGGCAAAAATTGATGCTGAGATGCGTAGTAAAATTCATCCAGAGCACATGAAAAACGAAAACAGATTTCTATCATTTCATTCTTCACAGTGAGGGGAAATTTGTAATGTACCTTTTTTTGGTAATGCACTAATTGTGAATCTAAATAGCATTAAAATTTATATTCATTTTTTCTTTTGTATTAATTAAATTATTAATGCCCTATTGTATAAAAGTTTTACATTTTCTATAATTTTTTACAAAAATTTCCCTCAGAATTTGAATAAATTCGTTTATCCGGGACGAGGCATCCCGGTTAATCGGGAGTCTACTGTATATACAGTGTGCCCGTTAAAGTCTTTTGTCATCCCAATAACTTCTAAACGGCAAGAGCTATAGTTATACAAGTGGGGGTCTAAGTACAGTAAAGTTCCCATGTGCTATGCAAGAAAACCACTTACAGCGCCGTCTGGAGGCTAAATTTGGAGTGAGCGTACTTATCTCACAAGCGGAACAATATACGGGAAAAATAGTCAGTTACGAAGTTGTTCAATATCATCAATTTAGTAACATGAGATACCTTAATCGCACATGATGCTCATTATTTCGCAGAATAATGCTATGGAAAGAAGGCATAAAATACACATTTGTTTGGTCAAATTTTCCAAAATTGCACTTATCTGACATTGACCTCATTTATACTTCATGCTAAAAGGGTTTTCCGTCAGAAACAATACATGTCTGGACGCTGGTCGGCAATCTCGCTGCAATTTGTACAATATGGCTGCTGATATGGTGGCAAAAGCACCAGTAATACGTTTTTACGCCTACGTTTTTTAGCATTAATTATAAGATCGCTTTTTTCTTATAATTAATGCCTCTCTCTCTATAATCTATGCTCAAGATCTCTTTTTTTTTTGATAAATCAGTGATGCTGAATAACTTTGTAATTGTTTTTTTTTCTCGTATCTTGAACCGTTTTTGAGATAAGAACGATAACTCCAAATTTAGCCGCCAGATGGCGATGTATGTGGTTTTCTTGCGTTGCGCATGGCAACTTCACTATAGCTAGACCCAACATTTATGACTATAGCTCTTTCCGTTTAGATATTATCGGGGTAACTACGGACTTTAGAGGGCACACTGTATGCAACACCTCTGGTCCCAGACTTAGTTATACGGTTTTCATTTATAAAGAGTACTAGCTGAAGTACCCGTTCTTCGCACGGGAATGAATGGACTTTTTGATATTAATATTTGTTGTGATTACTATTTATTGTAATAAAGAGATATAGCAAAATGGATATCGCGTTATATTGTGTTCAATAATCATGCATACTGAATTTCAAGGCAATCGTTTTTACGGTGCAGAAGGCGATGCGGCGTAGCACAATCTAGTGGCGAGTTTTAGCAAAACGGATACGGCAAAAATATTCTTCGCATTCAGATATCGATGTATACGAATTTTCATGACGATCGGCTGAATAGTCTTGAAGTTCATGTGTTGACGCGACATCTAGTGTCAAGTTATAGGAAAATGGATCGTGCCAAACTCTTCCCCGTGTTCAAAAATCTATGTATACCTATTTTCATAGCGATCATTCGCACAGTCAAGAAGTGATACACTGCAGGGCCATCTAGTGGTTAATTAAAGTAATGATTTGCTACAGCGCCGTCATGTGGCGAGTTATAGCAAAATGGATAACGCCAAAATATTCTCATTGTTCAAATAGCTATGTATACTGATTTTCATAGCCACCGTTTGAATGGTCAAAAATTTGGCCTGCTGCAGCGTCATCTAGTGGTGAGTTAAAATAATAATGCATTGCAGTGTCATCTAGTGGCGAGTAACATCAAAAGTAACGCAGTTAGAATATATTCTTCGTGCTCAAATGTGTAAGTATAAAAAATTTTATGCCGATCGGTCGAACGGTATAGAAGTTGATGCTTTGCAGCGCCATTTAGCGGCAAGTTACAGCAAAATGGATAGTGAAAAATATTCTCCGTGTTCTAATATTCGCGTGTACCAAATTTCATCGAAATTGGTTGGACGATATTCGCATAGCAAACGGCTAAACGGAATAGAATTCGACATTCTGCTGCGCCACCTAGTGAAAAGTTAGAGGAAAACGGATAGCATAAAAACCTTCTCCATGATAAAAGACTTAGGTGAACCAAATTTCATGGTGACCGGTGAAACGGTGCTGGAGTTTTTCAACCTCCTACACACATACCAACATTCATTTTTATCTATAACCAGTCTTATTATACGTATATACCAGTCTCAAGTAAAATCCAGTTTCAAATCTAAGCCTCGCCAAAGTGCCAGCATACGCCATTTTGCAAGAGTTTTTTCAGGGAATCATTCGAAGCATTGCCTTAGCAGCAATCAAAATGGGAAATGGTTCGACCGCCAGGCATTTATTTGAAAAGTGGAATCCCTTAATACAGCCGCATTTTTTAAATTATCAACTATAACATGTTTTATTCATCGTTACCTCGATGTACTAAATGCGAAGATTTCAATTTTCTGAAATTTGGCGGATTTCCCCCAAGTTAAATCAATGTACTCAATTGGCGAGAATTCTGAAGCTACATCGCTTGAAATGCCCTAATAACTGCATTATTTCTGCACGGATAGTTAAAATTTAATGCTGTATTCTAAGAAAACCTATACACTTGTTTTCAAAAATGCTATTCCCTTAAGCTCTCAGTAAATTGCGCCAAAAAGCCTAAAACTGTGCAAACCGCTAGAACTCACTCTCTAAAAATCGGCCTAGCAGTCATTTTTTTTTTCGCCAAACTAAAAAAAATTACATATTAGTCTCGGATATCTTCGATCCTCATTGTTTTGCGTATAAAACATTTCATTCCTGCTCTCATTTCTTATGCGCACACGATATTATAATTAAAAAAATAACCTAAAAAAATAAACTAAAAAAATCATTATTATTCTTTTATTTTTACTTTAAGAATTTAAAACATTTTATTCGGCAAAATCGCCACACATGGCAACCAAGATGCTTATTTCACACACTTTTTTCACTACAGGGGTTAATATTACGTAAAGCTTTCTGCGTGGAGAACATAAAAAATCTCTTAAATTCCGGGAACGGAAATAAAGTGGAGTTTCAAAGTTTTAAAGTGGACTATCATTTATTCTATATTGTTTTACATATCTGTGTAAAATTTTAGGCTGACAGGTCCATTTTTGTGGAATTGTATACTACCCAAATCAACAAATTGACAAACAGAATTTCATTTTTATTTATAAGATAACCTACGCTTGTTTTTAAAAATACCCTCTCATTAAATTGCGCCAAGCGCTAGAATCATAGAAAATCTGACACACTTTCAGATTTTTAAATACGCACTAAAGTGCTATATATAAAAAGAGTTATAATCCATGGGTCTTCCCTATTTTCGTTCCTTCTTTCATTAAGTTGGAAAGTGTATCATTATTCATGAGTGTGATTAAACAAAATTAAAATTGATATTTCTAACACCCTTTTTTCTGGATGTAATACATTAGATGCAGAAAAGCTGCTCAGAAAAATGCACAATTCCAACTGAATGAAAATTTCAAAAACTTATACGCAGGTGTATTCATAACCCAAATAGCAGACGATTAAATTACGATAAATAGCGCCAAGCGTTAGAATCCTCCTCAAAATCGCGAGAATACTGAAGATAGATCGCTTGAAATCCCTTAATAACTGCATTATTTTCGCACGGATCATTAAAATTTAATGCTGTATTCTAATAAAACCTTTGCACTTGTTTTCAAAAATCCGTTTCCTTAAGCTCTCAGTAAATTGCGCCTAGCCGGAAACTGTGCAAACCGCTAGAACTCATTTTCTCGGCATTTGAGCCATTTTATTTTTTCACCAAACTAAAAAATTTTAACATATTAGCCTCGGAAATCTTCAATTCTTATTGTTTTGCGTATAAAACATTTCATTCCTGCTCCGATTTCCCATGCACACGATATTATAATTAAAAAAAATATAACCTTACGAATATAAACTAACAAAAAAAATCATTATTATTCTTTTATTTTTACTTTGAGAATTTAAAACATCTTATTCGGCAAAATCGCCACACATGGCAACCACGATCCTTATTTCACACTTTTTTCACTACAGGGGTTACAATTACGGAAAGCTTTTTGCGTGCAGAACATAAAAAATCTCTTAAATTCCGGAACGGGTGGACTTTCAAAGTTTTAAAGTGGACTATGATTTATTCTATATTATTTTACATATCTGTGCAAAATTTCAGGCTGATAGGTCCATTTTTGTGGATTTGTATACAACTCAAATCCACAAACAAACAAACAAATAAACAAACAAACAAACAAACAAACAAACAAACAAACAGAATTTCATTTTTATTTATAAGACTAGCTGAAGTACCCGTTCTTCGCACGGGAATGAATGGACTTTTTGATATTACGATTTGTGGTGATTACTATTTATTGTAATAAAGAGATATAGCAAAATGGATATCGCTTTATATTGTGTTCAATAACCATGCATACCGAATTTCAAGGCAATCGTTTGTACGGTGCAGAAGGTCATGCGGCGTAGCGCAATCTAGTGGCGAGTTTTAGCAAAGCGGATACGGCTGAAATATTCTTCGATATCGATGAATACGAAATTTCAGGACGATCGGCTGGACAGCCCTGTGAAGTTCATGTGTTGACGCGACATCTAGTGGCAAATTATATCGGAAAATGGATAGCGCCAAACTCTTCCCCGTGTTCAAATATCTATGTATACCTATTTTCATAGCGATCAGTTGCACAGTCAAGAAGTGATGCACTGCAGCGCGATCTAGTGGTTAATTAAAGTAATGATTTGCTACAGTGCCGTCAAGTGGCGAGTTATAGCAAAATGGATAACGCGAAAATATTCTCATTGTTCAAATAGCTATGTATACTGATTTTCATAGCGACCGTTTGAATGGTCAAGAATTTGGCCTGCTGCAGCGTCATCTAGTGGCGAGTTAAAATAATAATGCATTGCAGTGCCATCTAGTGGTGAGTAACATCAAAAGGAACACAGTTAGAATATATTCTTCGTGCTGAAATGTGGAAGTATAAGAAATTTTATGCCGGTCGGTCGAACGGTATAGAAGTTGATGCGTTGCAGCGCCATTTAGCGGCAAGTTACTGCAAAATGGATAGTGAAAAATATTCTCCGTGTTCTAATATCCGCGTGTACCAAATTTCATCGAAATCGGTTGGACGATATTCGAATAGTAAACGGCTAAACGGAATAGAATTCGACGTTCTGCTGCGCCACCTTGTGGCAAGTTAGAGGAAAACGGATAGCATAAAAAGCTTCTCAATGATAAAAGACTTAGGTGAACCAAATTTCATGGTGCAACGGTGCTAGAGTTTTTCAACCTCATACACACATACCAACATTCATTTTTATCTATAACCAGTGTCATTATATATCCCAGTCTCAAATAAAATCCAGTTTCAGTTTCAAATCTAAGCCTCGCCAAAGTGCCAACATACGCCATTGTGCAAGCGTTTTTTCAGGAAATCATTCGAAGCATTGACTTAGCAGCAATCAATATGGAAAATGGTTCGACCGCGAAAAAGTAAAGCAAGCCTTTATTTCAAAAGTGGAATCCCTTAATACAGCCGAAAATTTTAAAATTATCAACTATAACGTGTTTTATTCATCGTTACTCCGATGTAGTAAATGAGAAGATTTCAATTTTCTGAAATTTGGCGGAATTCCCCCAACTTAAATCAATGTACTCATTTGGCGAGAATTCTGGAGATAGATCGCTTGAAATCCCTTAACAACTGCATTATTTCTTCACGGATCATTAAAATTTAACGCTGTATTCTAATAAAACCTTTACACTTGTTTTCAAAAATCTATTTCCTTAAGCTCTCAATAAATTGCGCCAAGCCGAAATCTGTGCAAACCGCTAGAACTCACTTTCTAAAAATCGGCATTTGAGCCATTTTATTTTTTCGCCAAACTAAAAAAAATTACCTATTAGCCTCGGAAATTTTCAATTCTTATTGTTTTGCGTATAAAACATTTCATTCCTGCTCCGATTTCCCATGCACACGATATTATAATTAAAAAAAATAACCTTACGAATATAAACTAACAAAAAAAAATCATTATTATTCTTTTATTTTTACTTTGAGAATTTAAAACATCTTATTCGGCAAAATCGCCAGACATGGCAACCACGATCCTTATTTCACACTTTTTTCACTACAGGGGTTACAATTACGGAAAGCTTTTTGCGTGGAGAACATAAAAAATCTCTTAAATTCTGGGAACGGGTGGACTTTCAAAGTTTTAAAGTGGACTATGATTTATTCTATATTATTTTACATATCTGTGCAAAATTTCAGGCTGATATGTCCATTTTTGTGGATTTGTATACAACTCAAATCCACAAACAAACAAACAAACAAACAAACAAACAAATAAACAAACAAACAAACAAACAGAATTTCATTTTTATTTATAAGATTTGTAAATATGCAAAGAAAAAAGCAAGCTTCATGTTACTGAGTTTACAAGTGAAATTAAAAATGCAATTTTAAGTTGCTAAATATTATAGCATGATCTATATAAGCAATTTAAAAAATTTGCATCCATGCTAAGAGTAGGTGACGGCAACATGAAAATAAGCGCTGGAGAGCCCAACATTAAAATTGCCACCGGGCCCCCCTTAACTGGCAGCGGCGGCCCTGATCTGATTTCATTCTCATGACAAATTTTATGATCCAAAACGAAAAGGAATTCTTTTATCTGACTCACAAAGAAACTTTTAAGTAGATTTGTTCATTGCAATTAAAATTAGACGTGGGTAAATGATAAGACGAATATGCTGGGAGCGAGCACGAATGACAGAAGATAGTTGTTATCAGAAGTCTTATAAAAAGAAATGTAAAAAAAGCGATATCTTGTTTCTCGTTTTATGCTATTCGATGATGAAGTCGTTTTTTAAAGCTCTTTGAAGATGAAATCAAAGAAACAGTTCTCATGACATTTCTGGTAAATTAAGTCATGCCTTGTTCTTCAAGTATACAAAAAATGTTCATGCATGAAAATAATTGGAGAATGAGTCTGTTGAATAATTTTGTCTTCATGTGCGCAGTAAAAAAAAAAGTGCATGCGCATAAATTTTAGACAGATAATCAAAAAACTCTTTCATGAATAAAATAGGTGATTGTAGTGCGTTAAATTTATAACATCAAATCATTAAAATTGTTGATTTCTGGATTTATCATATATATTCAGGCTATAATTTTTTTACTAAATTGGAAAGAACATCCTGTTTTTACTCTTGATATTTATTTTTTACTCAATCATATTTTTGTATTATTCCACAAAAATATTTTTAAGAGAATTATTATTTTCCTAAAATTCTCTGTTAATGTGTGTTAGTCTAGTACCGTAAGTTTATTTCCACAACCATTTATGCGTAAAGTGAATTTTTGTATCCACGTTAAAGAAATCCAGTCGCTAAAAATAAGAAAAATTTCTGGCATGATTATAAAAAAAGATACATTTGAATTGTTGGGTTTTAAAATTGAAAAATAATACACAACCTTAGAAGTTATTACTTATAATATATCCAGAGATGTGCCATTAATGTTTTTTAAATCACACCAATTTTCACACCAGTTTAATGTAACAGCCATATCTAGTCTCATTCAACACCAATATTTACCGTAGTTATCAATCTTCATTCTAAATGAGCTCAATTATAAAACTCTGACAGTATTTTTCGTTTACTACATACATTTTTTTTTCTCCTGCTGACTTTCAAAAAGGGAAAAATAATGCAATTGCTGATTGACCGGGAATTCCAACGTAATTTACTACAATATTAATTTTTGTTTACAGTAAAAATAGTATCCTTGTAAAACGTTTATTTGCTATCTACACTGCAATAAAACCGTCACATTATACGGAAACCAATCAAGAGCCACCCCACCTTCACTGAGTAACAACTGAATTCTTGCATGAGAGCATCTGCGTATGTTTTATGCATTTCTGACCTTTGTCCATTGAACCGCCTGAATCATTGTGGCATTGACGGTCACTAAATCTGTACAAAAATAAAATATCTTTATTTCCGTGTTTTGCGAGTTGGTACGGGGGGGGGGGGTATTTCAGGCACCTCGTTTTCCGGATATATGTACAGTCGAACCAATTTGTTGAAGCAATGGTGCAGCTGTAGAAGCTGTTTGAACGTCTTGTTATATGAAGAGCATCGATAATTCAATTACAGCTTTTCCAAAAAAAACGCTGCTACCTCTCAGTGTTTTGAGGATTCTGTTATTAGTGGTTTCAACGATGATCTTGAAGACCAGCATGTATGTAATGATCTATTGTGATCACTGTTTTTAACGATTGTTGAGGAGCTGTTGTTCACAGGTTGATTGATTCTTTCACTGCAGCCCCTCAGCCGAGTTAATTCGCAAAACATGATATTTAGTTCGAGATGGTGTAGTGTGAACTCTGTAAAGAAGGAATCATTATTATCTGTTTCATCTTCAGAAGAGATCTCAGTCTTAATAAACACTCCACACTTCATGATTAAAGTGGATCATCTTCACTTTTGTACCCTCGGATATTTTGGAAGTAAAGCAACTATAATAAGGTGTCATTTTTAAAGTTTTCCACCGTGATAGAGTAATCTATTTTTATTTTTATTTTTGGTCTGTGGCATCATTTATTTCGGGAAAAGGTTCAAAGGAGTAATAGAATTGTAGTTTTTATACAAGGTCACAGTATAATTTTCTTAAACTAATAAAAAGAAAAAAATTCTTAGCAAAATACAAAAAGTAGAGGTGTTCTGGATATCCTTATCTATATCCGTATCCGCGTATCTGCTTAAGAAAAAAATAAAGATTCTTTTCTGATAATGACCTTTTAGAACTTCTGTGTTGTTTATTCTTTTAAGTCACATTTTTTTTATACTATAACTTGCTAACTCTTAAGCAATTTTTCTCATGATACTTTGCCTAAAATATTTCATTTTGGTTGAATAATATGTATCATGAAAAATACATTTTGTTCAAAACCATAAGTTCAAGAGGATACATAATTCGAAATTACGTAATTGAAAATTTTTGAACCCTTTTACGCACAGTGTTCCCGCTCTGGGAACACCCAATTCTGACGTTTTGACTGTTGCCAATCACGAAGAATTAATTTCACTTCTATAAAAATAGTTGCAGGTGACATATTTCCACAAGAATCCTTTACTTTTTAGCACGTCATTTCCCGTAAACAAAATTGTCACGATTCTTTTTAACAGTACTGACATCTGCTGAAAAATGGAAGAATGCGAGAACGGCTGGATAGATTGTCCAATGCTGAAAAAAGGGCAGCCGTTGCCATCGCTCGACTTAACTACCAGCAAGATCGCACAGCCAGCTGCCGTAAAAAAAAGGATCTCTATATCTGTGTCACGCGATGAACGTTTCGATCGTCCGCCATCTTGCTGGTAGTTAAGTCGAGCGATGGCAACGGCTGCCCTTTTTTTCAGCATTGGGAAAGGGTTACGCCTCAAAGGGTTAAATGTTACTGAAAGATAATTTATTTATTCAAAAATTAAAAGCAATATGTCCCCAATAATTATACGTGAACTAAATGCAGATATAGGTTATAAAATTTAGTTTAGTCTAATACTTCCTTATTGACATGGTGATTCAGCTATGTGTAAGAGCACAAATTGTAAAAAGTACCTTCTGCACTGGAACGTTACAGCCTGGGCCTGAATGCGGTGTATATCTTAAATTTTTAAATCACAATGAATAAACTAATGAGAAATTTTGTGTAATTTAATCATCTCTGTACCTGATTTTTCTAAATGATACTTTTTGGGGGTATATAACAGAATAAAATTAATGGAAAAAAAAGACGAAAAAGAAAACATTTTAAGAGCTTGAATCTATTACATTTCACAAAAGTGTCTCTCTTTTGGAAAAAAAAGTATTATTATAACTCATAATTTATCCCCTCTCCCTCCGAAAAAAAATTGTTTTTTCTTTAATTAGAATTAAAGAAAGAAGAAGAATCCTTATATTTCTGCAAAAGAAACGGGGAACACCGTACGAGAAGCATACATTAACCACATAATAATCACCTCGAATTCCATTAATACCTAAAGATATTCATTATATTCCTCTTTCTTGGTCACTCGTGTATCATTTTGGCTAAGGCACGTTCTCTCCAGGACTCTTACGCACCCCCCGAAAAAGTTCCCTCGCATAGGCGGATCTTCTGCAAGGCAAGAAGGTCACAGAAGCTGATTTAGTCTCTAAATGCAATAATTACTGGATTTTCTCTTCCAATGCTGAATAATTATACATTTTCGGCAGCACGAGCGCAGGGAGCTATAGCTGTTGCATAGCGGCCCATGTTCCTCAGAAGCTTGTCCAAGGCTCATGGGCCCCCGGGGCTGGGAGATGGAATAATTTCAGTAGCTAGTGTTTTAGGGTTTTGTATAATAAACGGTTGACGATTTCCTTGTGGAAAAGCGGGAATTAGTCAGTTATTTAGTTTTATATCCTAACCTAGATTCGGTTTAGTGTGAGGTTTTCTTTTTTTGCAAGCGCGGCGTTTTTTGGAACTCTGAAGACATGCATGTGTTTGAACTTCTGTGAAAAGTTTCAGATACCAGAAGGGGAATTTTTATCACCTATAAAGTGGGTTTTGGTTAGGTTGTCTTGTGAGAAATGGCATGAAATATTTTTTTTTTTTTTTTTTTGGCAGATGCTTGCCGCTCTTCAACTTCTGGAATGTCTAGGAAGAACTTATTCTGACTTATGGCAGAATTTCGCCTTTATGAATTAATTCCTGAACACGAAATATCATTTTCATGAATTTTACTGGAACAAGCTGGAACTTTGACAAGACATATTTATTATATTAAAATTATGCATTATTACATACAAAAATAAATAAATATAATTAAATCAATTATAAAAATCATTATAAAAATCATTACACAACATTTACTGTAAAATTTACTGATAAAACTCTGAATATTATCGCCATTTTTTGACATTTTTTTTCAGTTTTATATTTAACTATCGACCCGCCCTGGCTTTGCACGGGTGCAATGTAGATACTAATATGGGGCAGTGTGGAGTGATTAATAATACTAGTTGTCTGCCAGTGGTCGAAATTCGACCATAAAGCATTATTTTTTTAATTTGAGTGTGAATAAAGTTCTTCTGTCAAAGAATATGTCTCACCATTCCATATACACTGGAACCTTACTAAAGTGACCACCTTGACCAAGAGACTATGTGTTTTTAGTGACCACTTTTGTACAATTTCACTTTACATCCACTACACTTTTCTGTGAAGACGGTACTTTTGTAAAATTATATTTTGCTAAATGCAAAGGCAGCACCAGCGAGTGGGTCATAGGGTCATCTCCCTCTACCGACCTTGGATTTCACACATTCAGTTTGCATTTTGAACAATTTAGGCTAATCAAAAAAGTCTGGTGGGCTCCCCCCTCCTAAAATTGAGCCTGGACCTGTCCTCGGCTAAAGGCCTATTATGCGTTATAAAATCTAGGCCTATTATGCGTTATAAAATCTAGGCCTATTATGCGTTATAAAATCTAGGCCTATTATGCGTTATAAATAGGAGTTATAAAATCTTAAAAAGTCGAATGATTCAATTCTACTTGCTGAGGTGTACCACTGTCGCAGGTATATTTGGAAATTGAGTTTTTTGAAAAGATATCGTAAAATAGTACCAGAATATTTTATAAGTCGAATTAAAATTATATTATTGCCTGCGGTTCCAGTTCAAACTTCGCAATCAATAGAATTAAGATGTATTGATGCGCATTCCTGTTCCATTGACTAATGCTTCCTTTGTTTTTAAGTTTCTTATTAGTATAAAGATGCAATTTACTAACTTATGTGGGGATAAACTATGGTATTTTTCTGTTAGGTTCATTCTCTCTTAATTGCTGAGGTATTTCTTCAATAATATTTTTGGAGAAAATTTGCTTTGGCATACTGCCTGGCGGGAGATCATGAAGAAATTGTCGAATTGGCGCGTTCCTGAGTAGCGTCTCTTGGATAGCGACCTGCCCTGCTCGGTTCGTTTTTCCCTCGGAGGCATTAATAGTTAAATATTATTCTCTCCTCCAAGGTTTTTCCACAGCTTTAAAACATAGAATGTACAACACTTCGCGCACTTATCGCCGTCTAAAAAAGTCGCCAATCACATTGCTAAAGCATATTTTAGTCATTGGTGTATCACCAAACTGGGTAATAATTCCACTTTTTGCAAATTTTGTTGTAATACTATAACCCTACAGTACTGCTGAAACTCAGTGTTGTTATTTCAAAATTGACCCAACAATGGAACCATCGCCCGACTTGGCGCGAAATACTGCTTGCCAAATTACTTCTCTAATTTTTTACCGTGCATTAGCATACTACACTAAAATTTTAACATTCGCACAAACAATTTCATATGAACTTTAACTGTGCCGAATTTCACGGCCATCCGTTCACGCAATGCGCTGCAAAAGGTAATGATGACACTAAGATTTTGCTTAGCGTATTTATATATACATAGATGATTAGTCTATACTACAGATATCTTTATAAACAATATTTACAGCTGATTTTTCATGAGGCAGTACAAACATGTTTTCTTTAGAGTTTATTCTCGAGAGCGAGACATATAGATGGCCGTGTGAGAAACACTCAACGCTCAAATCTAAGCCTGCAACGTTGAATTTTCGACCCTGTGACTTATTGATGGTCATTGCAAAATATAGCTTTCCCGGAAATTGCCGGCGCTTAAATTGAAACGATAAATCCGATGGTATAAGAGGAATCCGGGGAATTAAAACATCTTCTCCAGTACCACATCCGGTAAGTATTGTGCACTCCATTATGAAAGTTTTAAAGGACTTTATTAATAATCGCGTACCGTTACATAATTTAGGCGGATTAAGGTTCCTTAACAAAATAACAGGACAACCTACTTTCAACACCAGTTTATGTGGAGAGAATCCAGACGGGTTCAAAGAATTAGGAATTCTGTGGGAAAATGAACAGCATCTTCAACATCGACTACACTGTCGACCGAGTAGTATATTTTCGTCGGTGCATCAATCTTTGAAAGAATCAGGTTATTCACCTTATCTACCTGTTCATTAGTAGGTGACAGGATCGCTCTTTCTTTGAACCAAGATATAGTCTCTTGTATCAGTCTTACAACTTATGGTATCAATGTCGGGATAGACACTCTGTTGACCATTTCTTGAATGTTATTTATTAAAACACAAAGGTCTTGATTGTCTAGGTTAATCCTTCCATTATTTTGTATTAGATCTCCATTGCCAACTTTGAGCAAGATCTCTGAAAATAGCCTATTCTCACGGGAAGACAACGAAACTCTCATGTTTGTTTTAAGTTCCGGTTTATTGACGTTGTGGCCAAAGGTAAGATCTTTTCAATGAGGCATTTATTTCATCCTCACGTGTACCTCTAGTCACAACTGGTAGAATTTGACGAAAGTCACCTGAGAACGAAATTGTACATCCACCCATTATTGAATTTTTGCTGCGCAAATCGCGCATTGTTCTATCCAATGCTTCCACGGAAGTCTTGTTCGACATGGTGGCTTCGTCCCAAACTGTTAGTGAGCAATCACGCATCAATTTTTCCGTACTGCTTTGTTTAGAAATGCTACATACAATGTTAGTATCATTAACAGCAATCTTTAGCGGGAGTTTGAATGTCGCGTGCGCGGTTTGGCCTCCTTGTAAAAGTGTAGCTGCAATGCCGGATGATGCCACGGCTAATGCCATATTACCATTTAATCTGACTTTCGCTAAAAGCAAATTGATTAAAAATGTTTTCCCTGTGCCGCCTGGAGCATCAAGGGAAAATAATTTCCCTTCATTCTTATCAATTGATGATAGTAACGCAGTGAATTCTTTTTTTTGATCGATGTTCAAGCCAAGTTCATCTTGAGCTACAACTTGTATCAGTCTTGACTGATCGTATGATATTTCTCTTGTGTATATTCGGCATTGGTTAAATCTGAGTTAGTTATATTAGTTGGCATAGGCAGTCCAAAATCCTTGAGAGATTTACCCGAAAGTAATTGCACTACTTTGTTCAATTCAAATAACGCTTCATCAAAGATGTTTTGGACGTATTGAACATCATCTAAAAATAATTCTCGCCGTCGCCGAATCAGAATGTCATTTGCCATATTTTTTTTAAATTTATTCCGTAGACTAACAGAGTCGGCCACTTGACAAAACGCAGCAATGATGACAAACAAATATCTCAATGATCTACGTGAACTTCACATAGCAGCTTCTGATAATGTGTTTTCCTCGTGAGAATCATCTTCCAAGAGACTCCTAGCTTTGCATGCTGCTTGATATGTATTGTAAATAACACTTTCTTCAGTTCTCAGGTGTGCAAGAGATGTTGGACCTTTTACAACATGCAGTAACATTCTCAAATAAAAGCATTCACTGTTGTTGGGATGAATCACATAGACTCTCCCAAGAGCATCCTTTTTTTTTACTCCAGGGAAACCATCGACTACAGTGCCTTGCTTTCGTCGTTGAAAAGTTTTTGAAGTCTGATTCCATGTACAGTAACTTGGAACTTTGTCATATGCTAGCGTTTTCGCCAAATCATCTTGAGCACATAACTTGAAGAATGCTGTTAATGTTGTATCCCGTGGATTATTAACAACTTCTTGTATATTGTTCTCAGTGAAGCATACCCTTTGTATGAACTGCAAGATGAATAATCATGGGGTAGCGGTCATGCACACTGAATGGCAAAATCCTCCATACTGCTTCAGAGTTGCAGATGTAACGTCCAAATTGATTGTTTTCTACTTCGTTTGGAGATTGTATGCTGAAAGTGGCATGATCGCTACCTTTATTTATATATTTAGTAACATATTGGATTGATTTTATTGAACTGCACAACTCCACGTTGATGTGGGCTTCGAAATTTTTTAAAAGAAGCGAATTATAGGGACGATCCATCGTTTGTCAATATCATGATTTCGGGCGGTGGCAGCAGTTTGTTCACCCATCTCTGGGGATCGTCGTCGATGTTTAGGATATCTGTCGTCGCTAGTAATGTTTGACTTTGGAATGACTTCAGAAATTTTTTGGCACATTTTGTATTTCCCATACATGGAGAATTAGGGTTTAAAGTCCCGCAAGGTCCGTGGACCATGTGTTTTTTTACGATTTCATACTGGACAGGATCTTCTTCTTTAACCGCTAATTCAGCTGTAATAACGCTGTCAATTTGATCTGGTCGAATTTTGTTCACTAACCACCAGCAGGTGCATATGTGGCAAACCACGTTTCTGCCATTCTATAGTATACATGTGACAGCGCGGTGGACCAAATATGTGAGACTTGTTTATGAGGTGCAGGAGTTTCTGTACTTTTAAATGAAAGATCGTATCTGTCTTGTGGAGATAAATTAGCGGTGATATTTTCTTTAATTTCTGTCCAGTTTGGGTTACATATTGCAGTTATGAATAGATCAGGTTTACCGTGATTTCTGACATAAGTCATTATATCCTTCGATTTTTCAGGTAAATATCGAGGTCCACCAGTGAATGTTGAAGGTAGTGTGACTAATTGTCCTATGCCGTTGCTGTTTTCATTTTCGTGTAAAGCATCTTGAAGATGGATGTAATTTTCTGCTCTCTATTTAGTTTGATTATTACGGATGTAAGCTAATCGCTCAGATTCAATTTTTTCGTATTGATCTACCAAATATTGGTTTGTTAACATTCCATATCTAAGTAATGGGCTGCAATTGTTAAGTCTTGTCATTATAGGGTAGCAATAGTAGTTCATGCATATGACACTGTTTTGCGTAGAGCTGCTCCACTAATTGGGTCAACTTGAGAAACATTAATGGCATATCCGTCTTCTCCACGACATAGCATTAAAGGATGTTGTAGGCTGCCATAAGATCTGTGCAATTCTGAAACTTTTTGCAAATTGTCGTCACGACTACGCAACACAATATGTCTTTTATCAAATTGCTGCCCAGTTATCACCACCGCTACTTCACGTGTGGATGGCGCATTACGCCGTCTTCTGTGTTCTCCAACAGGAACTTCATTTGCATGAATTATGACATTAAAGTCGGAAGTGTCTAGTGGAACACTCTCAAACGCAGTTTTGAAAGACTGTATGTAGCGGTTATGAGAACGTAGCCTATCTTGTAGAGATCTCACTAAATCACTATCAATTGAAAGGTCCACGGGAAGAACGACGAGAGTCCACTTTTCGTCAATGCTGAGGTTTCTACTGCATTCTGTTGTTCATTACTGGCACTATTAATATCCGAACCCATAAGGGGAAAGAACGATGAGAATGCACTGAAAAAATAGCCCTTGGACTCTCATCGTTCTTCCCGTGGACCCTTCAATTGGCTGTGCGACATTTGAACAATGGGTTGATGCTTGTGTTTCTGGATCTGAGATAAAATAGATTTGCAGAAATTTGTGATCATCGCACCGAAGTGGTAGCAAGCTCCCAGCTAAGTGATATACTTGCCCTTGAATTTTAAATGTAGGCATAAAACCTTGCTCTATAACTTGTTTACTTTTGAAAGAGGTCATTTGAAATGCGTTATTATAACGACGTATATTGCGCATGAATTCTTTCGATTTTTTATGATTTCCCGTAAGGAGAGAGCGTAGTGGTTCGGGTGGAGGAAGAATTTCGTCTAATTTTACTTTTCCTTCTAAGCAGCACATGCCTTTCGATTCGCCCCTGAATTTCAATGCCGAGCACTGTTCACATACTCTTGTCATAGTACCTATTGACACTGTAGGATCATCTTGGTATCGAATCAAAGATTCATGGTAGAATTTACTTTATTTTCATGGTAGAATTCATGGTAGATTCATGGTAGAATTTACTTTATTTTCCCATAAATTAGCCTTGCCCAAGAAATTGGTGAGGAAGAGGTTAATGCAGATTTAAAGGTTATAGATCTTAAAAACTTAATTATGAAGTCTAAGAATTATGAGGAAGAGTTTGTAAAAGATGTCTTATCAAATATAATTGAAGTTCGGAAATCAAAAGAACAAGAAATTATTAATGACAAGAATCTCGAAATAGAAAGGCTTAGGTCCAACTCGAAGCTCAGAGGCTTACCAACCGAAGTTAATAGAGCTAGTGTAGAAATGAATCAGTCTATCTTGGAAGTACAAAAACTTTTACCAGTTTTTCGTCCAAAGGAAGGTGATATGGGTTTATTTTTGAATTTGTTTGAAAGGCAGTTAAACTTCTTTAATTTGCCTGATTCTAAATGGGTTGCTTATTTGATTGGTGTGCTACCAGCCGATATTGCCCAAACTTATTGCTAGGGTGCCAAATGAAAAGACTCAGAATTATAAATACGTTAAAAACCTGTTGTTACAAAGGTTTAAGCTTACGGCAGATAAATGCAGTCAGTTATTCTGTCAGCATAACAAATCGCCTGACGGTACTGGGCGAGATTATTATTTTGAATTAAGGACATATTTTGAAGGTCGTATTTCAGAACTGGGTATCAGTGATTTCGAAAGCCTTAAAGACTTAATAATTTCCGACCAAATAAAAAGAAAAACCCAGATCAGAAATGAGAGATCCTTTTATGGATGAATGGGTAGACTGGAATTCTCCCAGTGAATTAGCTGAAAAGCTTGATGCTTATGCAAATATTCGAAATAATTTAGGAAAAGACTCTGTCTATTTTAGAAAGAAATTTAGTGGATATAAAACTAGTTCTTCAAAGGAGACTATCAGTCTAAATGGTTTGAAAGAACACAAGTAAAATCAGTCTCAGATCCGTAAAATGACGTCAAAGCAACGTCATCCTTTTTAGTTAAAATCCATCCAACTAACTCTCTTTGCCGCTGGCTCGTGACTTCTATTTATCCTGTAGTTCGCCTGTTGTTAGTGTTCTAAAGTTTTTTGTTTTGTGAAAGAGGTTTGCAAGAAAATTATCGTAAGATGATTTTGGTAATGTTTGCGAATAATAAAATGATGTTTATAGCTATAATTGTTAATTTTATTGTAATAATAGTTAGAACCAGCAAGTAAAAATAGTTAATAATAATATATTTGATTAAATATTAAATATATTATTATTGACAAATAAATTATTATCAATCAGAGAAGAAAATGCAAAGGAGGGTACCTGCCCCCTATGGTAAGCTTTTAATTCTTATTATAAAACACAAAAAATTTAGAATTCAGATTGCAAGAAGTTATAGAAGGCACTAAGAGTGGCATCCCAATATCAAAAAACCTTACCCACGCGCTAGAAATTTTCAGGGCTCCAAAAAATAAGAGCATTCAAAGGTCGTGTATGTATCATCTACTATTTTTATTTTTCGTATAGTAATAAAAATTTATTTTATGTCCTCTCGGCATAAATAATCGACATTTATAAGACCATTACTATAGAGACTTCTTCCTAAAATAACATGTTTAGAAAGCTCACCAAGAAAAATGAAACTTAAATTTAAAGGCGAATCATAAATTCTACCAAATTATAACTAGTTCTGCTTCTGAAAGACACCGAAATTACAAAAAATAGTTATAATTAAATAAAATTTTTAGCACACAAATAAGTATGATTCTGAAGACAAACAAGAGCCTGAAAAGTTGAATGGGAATGGTAAAAAACTGATTCGGCAGCACTGCTGATTTCTGCGCTGGGAGATTTCTCAAGCAGTGCAAAACTGGATGAAAATTCTTTTTTCAGATATGTGATTCTGATAGATAATGTAAAAAAATGAGAGAAACGTAAGTCGTACCTTTAGAAAATATTTTGAACATATGAGATTTTCCACTCTGTGAAATCTTCTTAGGTAACATGAAATAGAAATATCTTGACATTATTCAACTAATTATTTCGAAGAACTTTTAAAACACTCAAAATTTTCTAGAAAATATGTTTTAAAATGATTTTACAGTTCTAAATAATTAATAGAATTGGCACTGGTAATATGATACACCGCGTATGTGTGTAATACAAGATTAAAAAAAATTGCCTCAATGTTTATACTAGCACTTTGACTAATTACATTCACAGTACATCATACATTAAAAATAATTGAGAATTTAAATAGATCTGACTAATTTTCAATTCATTTTCGAATCTTAAAAACGGGTTTATTTCACCATCAGGATGCATGATCTTTAACCTTTAAATAAGTGTTATATTTTTTCTGCAGTATTCAACATTAGTACCATTAAGGTGTAATATATTAGCGTTAAAAGCCTATTGCACTTTTTTCAATCACAAATTCATCAAAAGCTCCATGCGGAGAATTTAACAAAACTAATTGAAAAAGATGTTTGAAGATATTTCTTTTGTGTAGTGTAAAAATGAAAGTTTAATTTGATATTTTAAATGTTGTAATTATGAATAATAATAAAACACTCACAAAAATAAGTAAATAATTACATTAAATAATTTTATTTTTTATTTATTTTCTTTGTTTTTCAACAAAAAATAAGAAATAACACATTTTTTAAAAATGAAAAACAACAGACAAAAAATATGTCTTTAAAATAAACTTAAACACGGGGTTGTACACTGTATACTTTCATTAGCTTGCTTTCAAACAAGACGTGAGAAAATGCTACAATTTGAAGAAGTAAAACTCTGATAAAGAAAGAAGTGAAAATACTGAATTTTGTTTCTCAAACAATAACAAATATCTCATTGTGTGATTTTTAATTCCCCAGGGATAATTCGAACAGTCTGTATAAATAAGCTTAGTAGTCAATAAATGTATTTAAATGAAAATTTACTGATATGTCGCCTCGTAATGATTATAAATGATACTTAATGATCGTATTCCCACAACAATCAGGTCTAAAATAATAAAACACATCCAAGAACAACTAAAATAAAAATTTATCACAATGGAAACATAATCCTTATTAATGATTTTTAAACAGAAAACTTGAAAGCTTGAAAAAAAAAATAATTAGTGACGATGACATCTGGAAAATGCCTGAACTTGTTACGGATTAAATGTGGATAACTATTTTTTCGTCAGTTGCTATTCATTAGCGTTCCATAAAGATGTCACTATAATCCCAGCAACACGAAAAATAAATTAAATAAAAAAAATTCGAAGATACAGTGTGAAAGTGTATTGAATGTATTTTATTACTTTCTGATACAAACAGATTTCTAATACTACAGACCAACAGTTCAAGGACTTTATAAGCAGTATTATTAAGTATTATAAGTGTAGACTGTAGCTTGTGCAATTCTAATATAAAAAGGAAAGATCGTCACTTTAGAAATAAGACACTAGTAAAGAAAAATAAATAAATTTTAAAAAGATGTTGTTGAAATTTAAATTTTTTGTTTTAAATTGTTTGTATTGTTATGGCAACACTGCGCATGGTTGATCTAGCTAGGAATGGGGTAGGACTTTCTAAGGGTTCTAACTCGCATTCACTTTTCATTTTTTAATTTAATGAATAGACAGAAGATGAAAGAGATAAATTCGTGATTACCTCTACTTGTAATGGCATGGTGATTTCATCGTAACAATCCGTAAGAGACGAATCATTTTGCATCTTCACTCGAGGTCTTCGTTCTATACTTTAGGACGTTACATGGGAAACAGTAACATAAAGAGTAACATCATAGTGACGTCTTGTAGGCAGTAGCGGATCCAGAATGGGGGCACAGGGCCATGTGCAACCTCCCACCCACACCCCCAATTAATTAATTTTACAATATAGAAGATTCACTTATTGCGTAAATTTAAATGCATTTACAAGAAATAGGAGACAATTTTTGTGCCTTCTCCAGACATTCGCCACTGCTTGTAACTTTGCTATGACATCTCACAATGTCGCAGAGAAGTCGCTTTCTGGTTACAGGCCTATTTAGTGAACGTTCATATGAATGATTTATTTACCTTGGCTGGTGTAAAAAAAAAAGCGAAATGCGAGTAAACACGAATTATAGAGAGGATGCGTATACGGATATTGTGCTATACGTAATCTTGAAGCGATAGTTATAAGCACATCACGTTATTCTACTAAATAGTGTATTTAGAATTTTTTGGAAGAAGACAATCTTGTTATCAAGATTGTCTTCTACGAAGGAAGGAAGCAAATTCTCTTTTCAAGGAAGCAAATTATTCTTCTCTACAATAATTTGCTTCCCTGTTCATTCGTATCGTCCTACAAAGCATTCAAAGAACAATAGAGGAAGCAATGCTGAGTTCAAAAGATAATCTCCATAATTACACTACTGGCCAAAAGTACTGCAAGTTTGAGAAATCTGACCATCTTTCCAAGCCCAGAAAAAAGCTGCAGGAAATTTGCCAGATTTAAATATTCTGTAGAATTTATGTAGTATAATTAGAAAGAATACATCTGAAAATCACCAAAAATCAAAATGAGAGCTTCAGGAACCCATTATTTAAGTTGGCAACATGAAACACCGAAAGAAGTGTTGTAAAACATTGAGGATTCCATATCTAAAAGAGTGGCTATTGTGATCAAAGTCAAGGCTGCTCAGCAACATAATTTATTTATTATCCTCTTTTTGCAGAAGAGCTTGAAATTAACTCGTTATATAATTTTATTCCGGCGAGCCAAAATGGATTATCATTTCTGTAATAACCTACGTATTTTTTATGCTACTATTTTAATAAATTAAATAATTATTTTTGTTCTTTAACTTAGTGCTATCTTGTCTTTGAAGTAATTAATTTGGCATGTTGAGATTAAAAAATATCAATTATATTGATTTTTCTATTTGACGGAGGAGTGGGGCTTATGATCTTGGAAAAGGGTTAGGTTTCTCGAGGGGGGGCGACCGCCCCCCCCCCGAGAAAAAAGAAATTAATGTAAAAGATCCTATTTTACTTCCATAAAATGGATGTATATGTCAATCTTCTAACTAACCGCCCCCACCGACAAGCTAACCGCCCCCCCGACAAACTTCCAATAATCCACCACTGTAATCGTGTTACATTTGGAGGAAACCGAATAAAACTCCACACAGTTAGATCGGTGGCTATGCGATAGGACCGAGCCCGGGACTTTAACACTTCAACCATCTACCGTGGTTAGTGTCTTTATCTACTCGGCCATATTGAGGCGGTCTCTTACAATGGCAGGAGCGAGCATGTTCAATATAAATTAAAGGGGTTTTTAACATATTTGTGCCTAGCGTCCCTTTCTCGGGATACTCAATTTTTTGCATTTTCGGTATCAGTCACAAAAACTTGTAAAACTCATTTAATTTTCCTAGCCTTAATTTACGAGTATTAGATCTCAACACCATAAAATACTTTAACATCACAAAATAAGATGTAAAATTTTCACTTTTTATGAATATTTTTTAATAATCTAAATTATCACTTGTTCATTTAGTTGATGTCAGGAATTTATCCATTATTGCTGGCGTCAGCAAAGATTGGAGAAAGCCATGCAAACAGTTCGGGCAGAAATAAGACATGAAAAACACACCCTACTCTTGAGATTGTCAAAAATTATTGCACAGTGCAAATTTACATCTTCTTCTCATTACAAAAACCCCCATGGTCGTAATATTGTTCATTTATTTATTGAATGAGTCAAACTTCAAATATACTCTTTTAATTGTAAGAGTTACAAGGCAATGAATGAAGTAGAAATTCCTTTTTCAACAGACTTGAAGACAGATTCAGCTTTCACAAAGGACTGTACTATTGTCATTTTTCTTGTATGGTTGATGATTGTTGATGATTTGTATGGTTGATTTTAAAAATACCCTAATTAGTCTTCACCTATAATAAATAGAGGCCAATCAAGATGCGAGTCAAATTCAGTAGCAATGAGCTCTTCTTCTAACAGCTACCAACTTATGCTCAACTGTGTCCGGATGGCCTTGGGATTTACCTAAAAAAATAGTCACAGCAATAAATATTAATTAGTCAAGTTTACCTTTTTAAATCTCCTTATATATTGAATGAGTCAAAAGCTTTTGTAACAGAATGCAGGTCTTCTGTTTCTACACCACTCTTAAATTAAGGCTTTGTTTTCCCTTTCTTTAAAGAACAGATATCCAAGAACTTGCAAAGGTGAATGAACATCCCTTTAGTTTTTAAAATTAAGAATGCAAAACATGTACTACTTATGTTCGTCACAGAACTCTTTGTTCAGCGAAATACTTGTTCGTTTCACTTTCCGAAAGTAGCAGAAACGGTAATTAAGTTTTTAAGGCTGTGATAAAGAAGGGAAATTTGATCCGTAATTGTCATCGCTGACATCTCAAGTTCGGCCCAGAAAGCTGGTAATTATATTCAGCTTTCTAATAGGGCAGGAATCGATAAACTCATCAACAAAAGATGCCGGATCTTTTGTTGATAGGAATTTCAATCTTCAAACTGAAAGTTGGCAGAGCTCTGCTTCATCACGGTTAAATGTTATTAGTTATGGAAGGGTGAAATTAAGTTGTGAAAGCTTTATTGGGTGCTGCAAGCCAAAAGAGAAGAGAAGCAACATGATATACTGTCATACGTGACGTATAAAGCAATTCTCCGAAGGTTGACATTGATGCTAGTTGGATTTCGCGACAATGTTTTCGGAGAAGATGATGACAAATTTTAACTCGCTGACGAAGTCGTATGTTTTCTTCTTTCTGCAATTAATTTAATTTCTCTCTGTTATCTGAAATGCGAGAACTGGTGATAAATTATACGGATACAGTACAAAAGGAAAAGATTGGGTTACATGTGATAATAAAGATATCTCTTCAGAACATATGTACTCATTGTTTCTTTTAATTAAGGCAATACATTTTTTTTTAAATGCTGTCACTGCTGGATAAAGCCAATATATTTTTTGTCATTTCATGGCATACCTTGACCGCTATTGTAGACTGTTCAATAATTTCATCATTGTATACTGACAAGGGAAACAGTTAAAACTTCTGCTGAGGGTAGTTACAACTGGGACTACTATGAAGTGTTTTCGATAATAATTATTAGAGGGCATCAAACTGGCTTAAAACCAAGTGGAAATGGAAGTTGGTAAATCTTACCTTTATGTACTAGTGAATATTCATTTTGGAAAAGATTTTGAACCACCATGGTGTATGAAAATTTCACCATTTAAAATAACCTGAGCTTTCTAATTATCAAATGCAGTACATTCAAGTGTATTTTATTCAATTAATCATTTTTAGAAGAAAAATATTGTCAAAACTCTCACTAAGGAACATGAAGTACTTATTAACTGGCTTTTAATTTTTATTTCCTTTTTTCTTTCCTATTCCATTAAGAAAAACAAAGTTCCAGGTGTGCTATGAAGTATGTCACGAACCTTTCAGAAATAGCAAAATCACACGAAAAAATAAAGCAAAAATTATAAAAACTAAAAAGTTTGAGCTGCAAAGAAAGTTGCACAAGACAGATGTAGTTTCCCGTATGTAACTTACAGAGCAATAAGACGTGCTCAATATCTTCTACGGCACAGCCATGAATGCCAAATCCACTGACCACGGTACTTAAATGAAATAAATATCTTCTCCATCGCCAGTTTATACTTGAGTCAGCTTATAATCTGACGATAAGAATCCCCATTTAAACTCTGTTGAAATGTTAACTTGTGTATGAAGATAATATTTTCGAATACTTCCAATTCTCCCTCCCATTTATTTAAAGTCGTCATAGTATCCTTCACATCTGAAGTTTTGACTGTAATCTCTTGTTTAACTCTCAAATTACTTTCTCCCAGTGGCTGCTCGTGGATTATTTAAATTTCGCGAAGCTTTTAACAAATGAGAAATCAAAGACAAATTTCGACTTTTGAACAAAAGTACTTTGAAAATAATAGCAGTAATAATAATTTATTTCAAACTTGTTTTGTTCTCAGAGTTTGTTTCCATTAATATTTTTTCAAGTCGATAAAAAATCAGGTCGGGAACGGGTGGATTTTCAGATTTTTAAAGTAGATTTTTTTCTATATTTTTATACATAATTATGAAGAATTTCAAGCTGATCGTGCAAACTGTAAATTTTAATATGCATTTTATACTTAAATTTTTAATCTTTTTGGAATAATGGAAGCAGAAGTTTTATCTTCGAGTGGTTAAACCGGAATTGTTTGAGTCAGTGAGTCAGAAATAAACGTAACAATGTAGTGGGATTGTAGAAAGCAAAAGGAAAGACGAAGTAAATAATAAAATAGTTTTTACAGCACTATTTTCATAGGTCACATATGACTTATTAGCTGGTTTAAGACGACAATTGCTCTCTTCTATTTATTCCTCCTCTGTGTTTTTGATACATAAAGAAAAATGATATTGTTTAAATTTTACTCACGCTGTTCAGAAACATGCTTCTTTATTTCATTGTTTTAATATTGCTATTTTAACAATTGGTAAGACGCAATAACGCCCTTACATGATACAGTGCCCGAAGTAGACATTGTTCACAACAATCTAAAGCAGAGAAAAATCAACAATTGGTGTGAGTCTATATTAGACCTTCACCAAAGTATGGAGCTCTTGCTATTCTTTGGTGCTTTTTTTATCTTGCATTTCTTTGTAAGAAAGTGTTTGAATTTGGCCTCCAAATGCCATGGTGGGAGCCCCATTATAGAAGGAGGAGGAGGAATCAATTGTAAATTCAAGCACTGTAACAATAGATGGCAATAGTGATACAGATTCTATTTCATCCTACGTAACAGTCAATAGTTCCTTCAGCACTTCAATAGATGAAACAATAGATCACGTTTCTACAGTCACATCTTTACCTGTCTTCTCCGGATACGCTTGGTATACAATAGTCACACCACCGTCCTCGCCATCTGTTTCTTCAGTCTCATCTTTTTTCAACCTCATCATCGATCGTATCGCCTTCGTCAACAGTTCTATCTTCTTCTTCATCTTCAATAGTTCCTTGTGTATCTTTATCTCCATTCTCTCCAAACACTAATATCCGGAAAAAGAAATTCAGCCGCATTCGCAAATTTTTCTCCCGAGTTTCCTGCATCCGACCGGTTAAAGACTGAATCATCAGACATTCTTCCTCAATAGTTACAACTGCCTGGCTTTACCAACCCTGCCACATTAGCATAAACGATAAACGTTATTTATAATAGTTGCCATTAAAACACCTCTCCATATCTTTTTAAGCACAATTCTTGTCAGATTGGCGTATTTAACGCCACAAAATATTTCATCTCGCCGTAGTGGAAAATATCCAAGCTGTACCAATCTAACTATTAAAATCCCCCATGGTTCTCGTGAAAAACATCAAGCTGTGTAATCTCGAGGAGCTATTTAGAATCGCTCAAATTCCGAATAGGGTGTTAAATTGTGTAGGAGAGTTTACGAATTTCAAGAATTTTTTCATTTATTTATGGTGTCACGTGCTGACCAGGGTAGTTGAGTCTGGTTATTTCTCAGAGTAGTTTTCAAATGGAGTAATGTTGAAACTAATGACGTTGAAAAACTCACTTGTAACAGAGCTTATTAAAGTTAACTTTGAGATGCTGGGGTTATGCATAGCTAATCAGTATTTCAAACATTTTTCGGAGCTATTTTGCTAATGGCGTAACTTTTGTGCAAGAACTTGTTAAGTTACTAGAATTCAGAAAAAAAAGATATAAATAATAGATATATATATATATGTAATGTATAAAAAGGTAATTTGGGTTTTACTAGTTTGGGTATTGTTCAAGCGGGTACTTTCACTGTAAGTTTTACTTTCCTGTCATACTTGCCACGCGCGCTCTGGAGCTATGTTTTATTTATTTTGTTATTTGCCAAACATCAGGCCGTCGATTCTGAGTTCTTTAGATGTACACGTGTCCCCACGCCCTTGTGTCCCCGGATGCGGGTCATGTTTGTAAATGTGTGTGGTTCGATCAGAGATAAGAGAGAGGAGGAGTTGTGTCTTCGCAGACCACGTGGTGTGGTAAGCGTAAATACTCCCGCACATCGAAAATCGGGGGACTTCTGCCACTGGAACTGCTTCATGAGTCCACGCTGATTCTTGTACCCGTCTCCCCTCCCCTCTTCTCATTCTAAATTGTAACTTAAATGTAATGTTCAATAAACCATATTACCTGCCTTAACTCTGAAACTTTACTTGAAATATCTGACGTCTCATATATACCACCAAAAGTCGTCAAAACTTGGCGACATTTTGCGTGAGTTTTGGAATACATCGTCAAGCCGATAATGAATACTATGTTTTATGTCAATTAGTATTTTCCCACTTTTCGCGCCGTTTGAATTTACCAAGATTTTAAAAATTGCAAGTTTCCTTTCGTTATCATGGTTGCTCAAAAATCATAGTGCTCAAAAATCGCCAAGGGTAGCTCATGCATTAAACAAAATACTTTTAAATTTTTATAATAGTAAATTTTTACATTTATTTCTAACTCATTTTTAAACTCATGACTTCAAAACATAAATTAGTGAAAGAAGGGGGGGGAAATCCCAAAACTCACGTTATTTTACTTTTCTAGAACATCTGATAATCTAGAAGTTTATTATTTCGCTCGTGGTGTAATATTTTGTCCAAGCTTGGTAACCTAATTAGGATTTCTGATGCAATTTTAAATTCATGACATCAAAATGATCTTGATTTCATTTATGATATCCCACTTTCTTTACAGTTCTGTCTATCTTCATTATATAGATGGTACCTCACATGATCACTATTTGACACACTATAATTTGACAAAATAAGCTTTCTGGTGGTGAAAATTATCAAAAATCGAAAAAAATCGTGGAACGATTGAGTTTTCAGAATTTAAAAGTTGATTACGGACTATTCTACGCCATTTTACATATACGTGCAAAATTTCAAGCAGATCGGTCAAGCGTTGTGGAAGGAGTTCCCGGACAAACAAACAAACATACAAGCAAACAAACTTTCACATTTATATAATAGATTTGCTGAAATTTCTGGCTCGGGCTCCAATTAAAAGTCCTCGGGCTCGGACTTTACAAAATGAGCCCCAAACTCATCTCTAGTGCATGTCTCTTTTGGACTTCCGGATTGATGCAATGTTTATGTATTTATACCCTCCTCCCCTCTCTTTTGGCGCCGTTTGAAAATTAGATCCAGTCCTTCACGAGGACCTCTGGATTCCCCAGGTGACCGCTTTCGAGTCCCTGTCTTTTTTCCCTGTGCTCAATGTTCCATTCCAATCACGTGCAGAGATCACCATTAGGCGATTGGCTCGCGAGCCAGGTCACGTGCGGTTTAATGAGAGGGTTTTCAGCCATTTTTTTTTTGTTTTTGTTTTTGACATTGCGTCGCGTGCCTTTATCGTCGGCACCAGTCCATTTTCCTTCTATCTTTTTTTTTTTTTTTTCCATTAATTTATGTGTTGGGATCATTCCTCTCTTCTCTTTCAGTTTGGAGGGGGACTTGAACTTTAATCGTTTATCCCGAGACAGATCTGGAATTTTTCAGATGCATGGTTAAGTTTATAAATTAGTGGGAAGTGCTGATCCGTTTTCCCGATTGTATGGTGATTATTTTTTCTCGTGGGGTGATGCCGAGAGGGGGGTGAGCGTGCATCTGTGCTTTCATAGGCTAATAAATTTAAAGGAGAAAAGTAGTTTGGAGGTAATTTCAGGCTCTAGTTCCCCGGACATCATTCCTGAATTTGGGCCAATCAACAGAAGCGATCTCACAACATTTCTGGCCCTTCTATTATTTTTAATAAATTTTACAAAAAAAAAAATCACCCGTAGGGATGGACTGCGAGACAGAGATTTGCAGTTATTTTGCGAGACGATACAGGCACATATTGCATTGTGATATAGAGATTTTTGCGAGACGAGACAGTCAATTTTTTATCTCGCGTCCATCCCTAATCACCCGGATCCTATTGTATATTAAAATTATCCAGAGAATCTTCACCTTTTTAAAGAAGGATCCTAAAATATTTAAATGAACCATCTAAGAGGTGGAAATTCCTCCAGCTAGCTTCACTGCAATGCACCTGTCAGCAATGAGCAGTTTTTGTTCATTGTTCCGACACAACTATTTACTGAATTTAAAGCCCGAAAATGAGAAACACTTCTGATCTGAATTGTTTTTCTTAAATTTAGCTGTTTTTTTATAGTGTTAAAACTGCCTGAGGTCACTGTAGGCAGAATTTTTCCTTATATGTGTCTTCCCGTATATATCCTATACTTTACATGTCTTCCCAGCTTTGGTTATTGAATATTCCTCTAGGCCCAATACTTTACTTTCAAAGTATTGAATTGCTAAAATTTGTAGCTATTCTATAAGTTTTTGTTTTCTCCCTGCGGTTCAGTGCTGCCCCCCGTTGCTTTACGAATCTCATAATGCATTAAAAACACAAAATCCAACAAATTAAACTACAAATTACTGACGCGACTTTTACAAAAACTGTTGTTGAGAAAGTCATGAAATTTGAATTTTGCGGAAAGAAAATATTTTTAAGTGCAAAAACGCTAGTTCCAAACACCAAGATAGGGAGTATAATGTCTTTAGTTGAATATATTACATGAACTACAGTACTTATTCTTTTAATAAGAATAAAACATGATCATGTGATATGTACCACTATCTGTTACCATCTGAAATCGTAATTTAGTATTTTTAATGGGCAGTGAATAATCTCAGAATTTTTTAAGGAAGGCGAATTCTCTTTTAGTTTGTCTATCCCCAAAACTAAAAACTTTAGAAATAAATCTGGCCTTTTTTAAAAATTAGGGTTTGACTCCAATCCCTCCCTCCCGCCCTTGTGCATGCCACTGTCAATGTGTATGCTTTGAAATTCGCTGGAATTCTCTGATATGTTATGATATTTTTAAGCTCAGACACAGGGCTTCAGAGAGAATCTTTGAGATGTCCCCAGCGCCATAAAAATATTTGTGGTTTTTAAATTAGATTAAAAAGACACATTCCTCCCGTGCCTCCCAGCTTTACTTCAGAGCAAAAACTGTATATTGGAAAACTATCAATCTTGCTGATCAAGTACTAGGGAAGTGAAGTTATTTCAGTCAAGATTGATAAACAAGTACTTGCATGAAAATTTGTAGTCAATAAAACTAATATTTTAACAAATGTGTGCAAAGTATTGATGTGTCTTTTATCACTTTTAAATGAAATAAGTTTAAATAAAGTGCATCAATAATGTAGAACTAACAATGTGAATAATTTAAAACTTGTGTAAGTAATTCATATTTTAAAAAAAGGAGGTGTGACTTGGTTGTGATAGTGCTTAATATCAAATGTTAATATTATTTTAGTCTTTAATACAAACCATGTCATCTCGATATTTCTAATTAGCCACTAAATGCATACAATTAAAAATATAAATTATTATCATGGTATCATTCACATTACTGTGATATTACTATGATTACAGTCAAATTACAGTCATATTACTGTGATTTCTATTACATTTTCAATTTCACTACACAACTCCATGATTACTCTTCATCTATTATAAACTTTTTGATTTGATAAAAATTATACTTTCTTTTCTAATAATCACACCATTCAGCGGTTTCATCCTGCTTTCTAAACTTCTGATCCATCAGGTTTATTTAATTTAATTTAATTTAATTTATTTATTTGGAGGTGGGAGGCCTTAGTCAAGCATAACTTTGCCAAATATATAAAGATTTTAGCTATTTGCTAACCGCTTTTCTTTACTTGCTTCATATTGACAATTGTTGCTTTATATTTTTGTAGTTTCTCTTGAGTTAGTTGTTAATGCTGTTTGAATTACATATTTTGATACATGTATACAACTAGCAGACATTCCAATCAGCAAATTGAATGCGAACAGTGACAGTTTAAAAATATTAATAAGTAATTTCTTGGAAATTAAATTTTTGTCCAGTAAGCACCCTATTAACTCATAAAACTCTCAGCACTTGCCAATCTCACAGATAGATAGATCTAAAAACAAAGAAATTGAAATAGTTTTGCATTATTTTGCATAATGACTATTTGTATTGTTGTTATAAATATTACAAAAGAATATATTTATCTTTCAGTATTGAATATCTTGCAATATGTAAACTGATTTATATTCGTTAGATATAGTAGAGTAACATGTAAAAACATTGTGCCTGAGATAATGTCATTTAATACTTAGTCATGGGTATTTTTGCTGTACACAAAATCACAATTATTCCAACTAGATATTTTGGAACGACGAGGTAATTTTAAATAATGAACATTTATTTTTAAACTGTGTATTTTACTTAAAACATAGGTATACTTCGAGTGCGTGTGTGTGTGAACTCTAATAGTCTACTTTATGTCTAAAAAAGCGTATTAATCTCCCTCTAAAGTCTACAATGTAGCAGATGAAAGCGCATAGGGCATGGTGTTTAAGATTTGGAAAATCTGCAATACCTTTATGATCGTGGATAAGTCCATGTATAAACATTAAACCCTTTCCGCAAACTGGACGAACAAACTAATAGTTGATCAGCAGTCCCGCTAGCTGAATTATCTATAATTACCACAGAATGCAGGAAGTAGGTCTTTTGATCAAGAGATTTCTTGGTACCAGGAACTCTGAATTTTCAGACACTTACGCTGTAAAACATCAAAGGTGTGCTTGAAGCTAAATAATAAAATTTAACCTTGATTAAGAATCCGTTATTAACGGTACCCTGGTAGTAGCATGGCGGTTAAGAATTACCTCTTTCAGAAACTGGACACGTAGACCTATTATACTTCATGATAGCAGAAAACCAAAAGGCGGGGGCCAAATAATTTATATTTGCGGTTTCTGCGCCCCATATGCCGTGCGGTTTTTTGCACGTGTCAGATTGACATAAGGCTAGCGTGTATAAAGCAAAACGGTTTAAAGTTTGTAACGGATATATGTAAGATATAATATACGTTTTCAGAATCCTTTTAATAATAATAATACGCTTTAACAGGACTTTTCTGGGGGGGGGGGGAAGTTGTTGGTTAAATGTTTTCTGCAACTTACTATTATAAGGCGCAACGTTATTTTCTTCACACAGAAAGCTGAAAATATGTCAAACTAATGTTTTCTTTGCAGCATCGAAAATTTTCTCAAATTCAAAAACGTAAGGCATTACTTTGCTAATCTAAAATTAAAGAACTTGTATTGCAGCGTATGTTGATAAGTTTATGTTTGCGACTATTTTAAAACCAAAAAACAATTTCGCATTTCTCTCATATTATTTCTGAAAGTATGTACACTTTTTCATAAACAAATTTACATTGAAATGCATAAGTTCAAACTTGCAGTCAAAACTGTTACATTTTATTTAATAATTTATGCTAGATTTAAATGACAGCCGAAAAATAGACTTTTTCGTGTGCATAGCATTCACATATATCAAATAAAGAAAAGAGCATGTGAACAACCAACAAAATTAGCAAGCGGCCAGAGCAGTAATGATATGGATTTGTATTTAAAATGGTGCCGAAAATCTCTCTGCCCCTGACTAAATACTTTTGATTATTTAATGGAAAGTTTGTGTGATAACGATTTTATCTTAAATAATAATTAAAAAAAAATCTTGGAACTGGTCACTTTCCTCTAATAATTGGCTTTTCTTATTTTAAATCTCCTATCTTAAATCTTTTATTTTATTCTACCTTATCCTTATCTCTGACCGTTTAATTTGATAAATTTAAATCCAGTAGGAAGAAATGTAAATAAAGAATGGCTTGGGCGGAGGACTTTATTCACCAATTGATTTTAGACTGTTAAAAATACACAAGTCATGATATTTGATTCTATATATATATAATTCTGTTTTATTTTTACATAATAATTAGGGCAATTTAAAATGAATTATTATAAAACTTTGAATCAAATAAACGCTATTTTAAAATTTTTATTAATTTTGGGCGTGAATAATTATTTACTTTCGTGTTACTTTATACGTTGAAATATTCAAAAAACACATGAACTTCAAGCAATGTGAAATTTTATCTTATTATAATTAAGAAAAGAACCTTTTCCAAAATTTATTTGTTTCCTTTTTTAAAAAATTCACAACCATTTTATATCAATATGAATATCAACAATCAGGTCAGTATCAAAATCTTGAGACCCTATTACTCAAAGCAGTCGTTAAAATTATAGTAAAATTCTTTTTAAATTGCTATGTTTTGATAGTTATGAACACAAAGCATTATGAAAATGCACATTAATTTTATCGAAATATTTTCGACAAATTGAAAAAAAATTCACGATAATATAGTAAAACCGATAAGTTGCATTGCTTCCGTTTTCTAATTCGCTCTAAACTTCCGTCTCGAATATCAAACCTGGTGAAAAATCTTGGACACTGGAAAGATCAGACTACGATTCTGGCTTTTAAAAAATACCTAAAACGATTGTAAACTGCTTTAGTACGAAAACAATTATTCTAACTGTGCGAATAGGTCGATGTAGGAATAAAATTTCAAATGAGTTGCATAATAACACATTCCTATAAAATGGCACTGCTTAGGTAGAAGAAACTCATGCATTTCCATCGCGGTGATAAAAATTATTTTTATTAGCTCTCCTCTGATGATTAAATGATTTTTATTTCCAGTGTTGAAAAGTAAGGGCCGAAAAAGGATCAGAAAACGTATTTCTTCTAATGCCCTCTGCTTTAGTGATTCTTTATAGATTCTGGACTTCGCAATATGCGAGAGTGTTAATCTGTTCTATTACTTATAAACCGGGTAATAAAACAGAACGTGCAATGTAGGGTACGAGTTATATTTCTATATAATTACGGAGGTTGTTACATTTATATGTCCAAGTGGAAATGGAAATTTTTATTGCCTCCATTATATAATGCCTGATCATCTCAACTTATCATAGAAAAAATATTTCTCTGTAGAAGAATCCAAATCTAGGTGACAAATGCTTTGAATAGTAACATAGTTATAGTATTACTTTAGCAAGAGTACTAGATCTGCTCGCTTTTATAAATTAAGGAAGTTTTATTTAAACAAAATCGAAAAATAGAGAGAGAAAGAAAGGGGATAACTGGTTAATTGAGCCTCACCATGGCACAGTGGTTAATGTCACTGCAAATGGTAGACGGCCGAAGTGTGAAGGTCACGGGTACGGGTCCCATCGCGCGGCTGTCGATCTACCGGTCTGGACTTTGGAGGGTTTTCTCCAGATGTAACGCGAATACGCGCTAGAACTCCTTAGACAGCCCTCTTACCAAGGCACTTCCTCCCACATCCTTGGCAGATCACCCTAGCGTAGCGTTGCCTGCCATAATCACACAAACAAAACTGGTGAATTTTTTGAACTCTTTTTAAATATTTTTTTCTTTCCAATGACAGAGATTTGAGTACACAAAAACACAAAAATGAACCTAAGCGAGCCATTTACTTATTCGTCTCCTTACTGCAGTTGAGAATGTGACGGACATCTTTAACACATTGGCCACGACAGATGGAAGAGTGTTAGGGATGGACACGAGACGACTTTTTGCGAGACGAGACAGAGATTTACAGCTTTTTTTGCGAGACGAGACAGGCATTTTTAACATTATGATATAGGGATTTTAGCGAGACGAGACAAAGCTTTTCGGCTGTTTTGCGAGACGCGAGACGCAATTTTCGTCTCGCGTCCATCCCTAAACAGTGTGGCTCAGAAGTCAGACCATCCGATATAAATGCACAGCCAAACTGCCAAGTCCAATGAAGAGCCGGTCAATTTTTAGATTTCGACATCACAGTAAGACATATTACGTTTTAAACGAAATGAAATCAAAAATGCGTTCGCTTAAATACTGTAAGAAGATATTCAAACAATTTTTTCTCCATTTTCCTTCGTAATGATGTTGTTCTTGTCCACGAATAGGCGATTGACCCATCCAGGTCAATAGGTACCGTTGCCCCAAGGGGGGGTTGGACTTCTGCCTGTTGGTCCCTAATTTTGAACCCATTCCAGATGAGGGACCAAGCATCTGAAATCGGCACCCACCATCCCAGAGATAGCGTTTGAACATAGAAGATTAGGGATGGACGCGAGACGAAAAATTGGCGTCTCGCGTCTCGCAAAACAGCCGAAAAGCTTGTCTTGTCTCGCAAAAATCCCTATATCATAATGTAAAAATGTTTGTCTCGGCTCGCAAAAAAAGCTGTAAATCTCTGTCTCGTCTCGCAAAAAGTCGTCTCGCGTCCATCCCTATAGAAGATATTGGAGCCACGACGGATTTTATACGCACCACCTTCCATTTCCATCTTAACCCTTTAACGCGCAGTGTTCCCGCTCTGGGAACACCAAACTCTGACGTTTGGACTGTTGCCAGTCACGAAGAATAGATTTGATTTCTATAAAAATAGTTGTGGGTGACATAGCTCCACGAGAATCCTTTACTTTTCAGCACGTCCTTTCCCGCAAAAAAAATGGTCACGATTATTTTCAACAGCGCTGACATCTGCTGAAAAATGGAAGAATGCGAGAACAGCTGGATAGATTGCCCAATGCTGGAAAAAGGGGCAGCCGTTGTCATCGCTCGACTTAACTACCATCAAGATGGCGGACGAACGAAACGTTCATCGCGTGTCACATATCTAGAGACCCTTTTTTGACGCAGCCGGCTGTGTGGCAAAGGGTTAAACGTTTCGATCGTCCGCCATCTTGCTGGTCGTTAATTCCAGCGATGGCAACGGCTGCCCTTTTTTTCAACATTGGGAAAGGGTTGCTCCTCAAAGGTTTAATGCTAACTTTTTATGGCTTTTCTGAAACTAGTATTTTAAAAAATTTCTAGTTATGTACTCTGAATTATTCTTTTCAAATTAATGCTGTGCTAATCCATCAAGTATATACTGATGACTAGCATTATTAAAATGTTTTCAACAATACCGCAACACTATTTCGTTTCTTCATACTCAATTAATTTTTAATTAAATTAAACAACTGCTATAATTAAACAAGTGCATAATATTGAATAGATGGACATGCAAAATGGATAATTTCAAATTTATATCGTAAAAATTTTTATAGTTACCGAATGCTGGCTCTTTTTTCAGCTCCTAGAAAAAAAAAAAAACTATTCCAAATTCACACTCAAATGGGAAATCATTGGATTCGTTTTTAATGCCTGCAAATAATTTCACTACACTCCAAACTTTGTCAGCAAAATATTGCACACTAACAAATCTGACATCTGTATACAGTCAATTGAAATAAATGGAAACAAAAGTTTGATGTTTCGAATTCAAGTTCACCTCTGCTTTTGGATAAATTGAATGGGACAAATTTATACTTGCTCGTCAATCAGTAAGAATAAATAGTTTTTTTTTATAAGTGTGAGACATCTTGGAAAAAAAAAAAGAAGTAGAAGAAGAATCACTGTTTAAATTTAGAACAAGGAAAATAAATTGTGTCAATCTCATCGATTTAAAATGCTTTCCAACACAACTGTCTGCCTTGCACCAAAGTTATCATTATATTTATTATGTATTGTCGTCAAATTTTGCGAGATTTTGTAGATAACCCCAAAGAAGCTATATATTATTAATAAAGTTATTTTGTGAGGCCCTGCAAAAGAATTTTAAATGTGGATTTTTGAATGCTACTGTAAGCTATTTTCAATAGAGAGTTTTATTTTGTAGTAATTAATAATATAAATTATATTTTCACATAAACGAATATTTCAAATATAAACTTTAAAAAACTTCTGCCCATTGTTCGTAATTTATTGGAATTCTTTTGAGTGTTCCTGTAAAATAATTTTAAACATCTACTTTTGTCCTAATAAATCTAATTTAAGTGCAAGTAAGAGTTCAAATTATAATAACTGAACGATATTATTACTTCTTTACGAAATTAATCGATGTTTTTTTCACTTGATATTATCAGATCTTGACTATTCATTAAACTGAAATATTTTTCAATTAAAGTTTAGCGGGAAAACAATGACGCATTAAAAACATTAAAAGTGTTTCACTTCTGTGATGAAGCTAACAATCTTTCAAAAAATATCTGAAAGCGAAAATATGAGATAATAACTTTTAACCGTTTTGCAATAAATCAAACATAGATAGTTAATTACAAGAAGTTTTGATATCGATAATACTGATAAGTTTTTGATTTGATTAGGTAGTTCATTTAATTATTTTCTTATCTCTTTACTATATCAGATAGTTCTAAATATTTCTTTATTTATTTTAATAGAGTTTCATGAAAATATATGTTTGTTGTTTTTAGATGTAATTAAATATGACTCATTCGGTGTAATCAAGATTATTTATTCAGTGTCTTTTAAATATCCTAAAAACATTAAATAATGATAGCATAAAAGGTTTTAAGAAATCAAACAGATTGCATTTTCAATTTTCCATTTTTCGAAGAAAAATAGTCTTCTTGTTGTTTTATTAAGAGTATTTATTTTTATTAGCTATTAAAACAGCATGAATTTTTATAAACATTACTTGCATAATGTATACATTATAATAAAGGGGATTGAACTTCTACCTTTCGAGAGATTTTCTCGTATTAGAATGAATTTTACCGTGTTTACTCGCGTAATAGTCGCACTTTTTTTACAAATTTTCATGGTGAAAGTCTAGGTGCGACTATTATGCGGGGAAATCTACAACATACTATTGTACACTCTAATGCTGAAACATTACTGGTATTTTAATAAAATTACTAACTTACCAAGTGTTTCCAGATTATCTGCCGTATATTAAATAATCTTTTCGTCAGTTGCACACACACAAAAAAAGGCATTTTTATTTTTAGAGTCATATTTTTATAGACATAAATGCAGGTCAAATACGTGACTGCGACTTGTATGCGGGGAAAATGTTTTGACGACTTTTTTTGCTGCAAAACGGGGCTGCGACTATTATGTTGTATCCAGAGATAACTGCCCAAAACTCCAAAGCGTTAGATCTACTTCTAAGCTAGAGGCCAGATCCTGGACATGTACACTTCAGCCATCTCCCCTTATCCACTCGGACACTGGTTTTCAGAATGGATTTTAAACATTAAAAAAACAAGCAGTTATATATTATATATTTATAATATACATACTTTTCTTTTCTTCAGTTTTTGTACTGGCAGTTCCATAGTTAATTTTAATATTTTCTAAAGAGAAACGGAGTTCATTGATAGCCTGTAAAATTATTAATAAATATTTTAACAATAAGGTAAACGTCAACGACTACCGAGTTATGCATTTTTTTCAGTCCCAGTATCACTTTCGGTGCATTATTTACCTTCATTTTAATAATAATAACAGTGCTAAGTTATAAAAAAAAATAAGTATTGAAATGTGTCACTACTACTCGCTTAGAAGTCGCAGAAATGTACTCTAAATTTGTCATTAAAGTACAAACACAATTTTGAAATTTCACAATGTAATACTTGCAATTTATGTTCGATTACATAGAAAGGATTTGTTTTTGATCATTTTATATTTTTTTAAAAACCTAATTAAAATCTTCCAGTACGAAAATTTAAAATGCATTTTTGGAGAATTTTCTGCAGTATTTCTTCCAAAATTAACTTCTAAAGTTACGGATATAATGAAGTAAAATTCATACATTTACGCATGAATATAAAGAGAGCGAAACTCATAATTCATCTATAACAATGTTTTATTATAACTCTTCATTTTTGCAATATTGTTCAAGTTCCAATGTAATGCATTGCAATACCTACAGAGAATTATTTATTTTTCTCGAACGTGACCGAACCACAAAATCTCTGCTGCTTGATTGCATTTTTTTTACCTTCATACTATCATCTCTTCCGTTTGTGAAATTAATTCAGCAATTAACTTGGGGTAGGAATTTCGTGTTTTGAGCCTATATGACACGAGAAGAATTTGAAACGTATAAATAAACAAAACTGTATTTATTTCGTAGCCAAAAGGCGCAATCGAAAACCGTAATAAGTGCTGAGAAAATAAATGTTCATACATCTCAAATGTAGATGATAAATCACTTTTAGATCTACTTCTGCTGTATTATATTAGAAATCTGTCATGTTTACTGCCTCATAGCATCCAAAAGAGGAGAAATGACATAATATTGATAATAACACCCGCGGGATACTTTCAGGAAAGGGAAAAATGATTCCCCTTTTTCCCTCATGAAGATAATGAAGCGATTTAATGGACTACTTATTTAAGTCGTGCATTATTTTTAACGTACGCACAGAATCAATATTAACTCAGTATAAATACCGAATTGGTATAGATTAGGATGCATTCCTTCTTCAATTTAATTAATGTGATAATGCACACAAAGAGTTTATACACTTACGGCTATGTTAAGGCTTTCAGAAAAAAAAATGCATTAGCTGAAAAATATACAAAGGTAACTTTAAAAAGAACGAAAAAAAAATTATGTACAGTAGATATTTTACTAACATGACAAAAAGTCAGATTATTGCAAGCAATTTCTAAAATGTAGTAAAGTTCTGTCAGTAACTAGAGAACTATAATAGTATTTCATCTGCCTGGAAAAAATTTTTTTTTTTTTTTTTTTTTTTTTTTTGCAAATTTTCTCTATCAAATACTTCTGGCTTTTTCACCAAAATATCATAAGTAGATGAAAATTTTTTTATTTCAACTTACATTTTAATCGTTAGTGAACTAATTATTTAAAAAAATCATTAATGGATTATTACTGTTGTTGCTGTGTTCTTACGTTTAATTACGTTTTACGTTAATTTAATTACGTTTCTTAAGCTTAAATGATTACGTTTACTGTACATTCAATATGCAGTAGCTCTGTGTAGTTAAACTTTCTGCAAACTCTGTAGTATTATTTTTACTCTTTACTAATAAATTATAGATACGAGCACATATACTTCTTCAAATTGATTCACCAATGAATATTTAATACGCGAATAGACAAACAATAAAATGTTGTCGAAACTATTTTTAGACATTGTTTATGACACATATAAGCAAAAAATATCATTAATTTTAATTTATTTTCTCATTACTTATAGAGACTTTAGCTAGCTAAAAATCACGGTGACAGTAATTGTTTCTGCTAACTACATTCTTCGAATAGCCTCAGAAACAACTAAGAAAAGAAAATCTGCCTTCAGGTAGGTAGAGACAAGAGATCCTGTTTTGCTTTGTACTCTATTTGGAGTGATCAGAATTCATAATAATCATAAAACGTCAAATATTTTACACCTTATTTAAGGTCATGAAAGATTTAATAATGTTAACCATTCACTTATATTTTTTTCTTTTAAGGATTAGGCTAACGAAGCAGTTTTGCTTAACGACCGAAATTTCTTTTCACGTGATAAAAAATGTGTAGTTTGCAGCACTCGATTTAAAACTCACCAAAATAAAGAATGCATTAGGAATTCAACTCAAGTATAGTCTTCATCTTTTTTATTTTCCCTTCAAAATCACTCTCTGTTAACCCTTTAACGCGCAGTGTTCCCGCTCTGGGAACACCAAACTCTGACGTATTGACTGTTGCCAGTCACGAAGAATAGATTTGATTTCTATAAAAATAGTTGCGGGTGACATCGCTCCACGAGAATCCTTTACTTTTTAGCACGTCATTTCCCGTCAAAAAATTGTCTCGATTATTTTTAACAGCACTGACATCGGCTGAAAAATGGAAGAATGCGAGAACAGCTGGATAGATTGCCCAATGCTGAAAAAAGGGCAGCCGTTGCCATCACTTGACTTAACTACCAGCAAGATGGAGGAGCGATCGAAACGTTCATTGGGTGCCACAGATCTAGACACCCATTTTGACGACAGCTAGCTGTGCGGCAATGCCTGCTGCGTCAAAAAAGGGTCTCTAGATCTGTGGCACGCGATGAACGTTTCGATCGTCCGCCATCTTGCTGGTAGTTAATAGGGATGGACGCGAGACGACTTTTTGCGAGACGAGACAGTGATTTACAGCTATTTTGCGAGACGAGACCAACATTTTTAGCATTATGGTATAGGGATTTTTGCGAGACGAGACAAGCTTTTCGGCTGTTTTGCGAGACGCGAGACACCAATTTTTCGTCTCGCGTCCATCCCTAGTAGTTAAGTCGAGCGATGGCAATGGCTGCCCTTTTTTCAGCATTGGGAAAGGGTTGGGCCTCAAAGGGTTAACATTAATTTATTCACAGCAAAATGGGAAATGTTATTCCTTAACGTTCAGATTTCGTAAAAATTCGTAAAAGTATGGTGTATTAAAAATGATTTAAAAGTAAATAACATTTACTTTTATTTAAAAGTAAAAGTAAATGTTATTTAAAAGTAAAATTTTCATAAAGTAATTCTAAACTATTTTCAAAATTCGTTACGGGATAAAAATTTCCGAATAAAAATTATACAAGATCACGTCAACTACAATAATAATACTCTTTTTTATGTTGATTCAGATGTAGATTACTCTAAAAATCTCATTTGTAGGGGAAAGGTGGACCAAAATGTTTCCAGTAGGCAAAACGATCCATGTGTGTTTTCTTAGATACATGTAGTGCTATCTACCGGATAACACATAATCTAGTTGTACCAAGTAAAGAAGAAGCAATGGCGGTATTCAAACCGTCACTGTATTACGTGGCGGTATTCAAACCGTCACTGTATTACGTGTCTAAATAGAATTCTTCGAAAAATTGGGTTTCATAACATCTGTTATAGGACAAGCACTAACTTTCCTATTTATTTAGATACACAGTCTTTCACGTACACACATATGACTTGGTTTACTGAACAGAGTATCTTTTTGATGGGAATTACACTTTCTAAGTTTGTTATGTTTCTCGGGGTCATCCAGTAATGTGAATTAAAGCGGGCAACCATATTGCCTGTTAAAATGACCCATCGATTGAAGAAACTCCAGTACCCGGTCGTAACCATCATGGCAGCTCTCCAACCGTTCTCAAAATGAGTGACTCCCTATTACATTACTTAATTTATTTTTGTAGCCAATAATTTTCATATTGTGGGACCATTTTGATTTACCAGACAGGATTTTGGATTTTATTTTTTTTTATCAAACATCACGAACATATAAGACACAACTTAACACATAAACATCTTATTCCGCACTCCTAGTGCACAACCTTTTTCTACTCTCATCATAAATTTTCTCTCCTGACGCTTGGCCAAAAACCCCACAGCGCCACCCACTGGTGAGTTTTGAATTAGGAAAGGCAATGTAATGTTAATGTAAAAGGTTATATTTCAGCTTTAAACGGGCAGAGTATCACTCCTGCTGCAATATTATAATTTTGAAATATTCCATTTTATTGTTTTGACACTTTTTTATTTTAAAAATTTTCATAAAAATAAGTTATGTATACTATATGATTGCAAAACATATTTTATTTCATTATATATAGTCATAATCACTTTTACATCTTTTATTTTGCGGCAAAAAAAAAAAAAAAATTACAATTATTTTTCAAATGAAGGATCTTTTTGCCTTTTGGAGAAGGTAAAATGATCCTTTGGACGCTTTCTCAAAATTCTGTTTCTTTTCATCACTAAATATGCTTTTAAAATACTATCGAAATATGTTTCTGATGTAAAATATATTGTAAAATAGGCTATCAAAAGGTCAAAGTCTTATTTGAACATTTATGTTATTTTTATAAAACTTTTTCCTTAAGGGGATCATTTTAGGCCACCTTCCCTATATGTATTTTCATGTTCCATTCATAGTAACATTTAATGATGCGTTTATAAGACATAGATTTTTCTTTTTGATTTCAAGTCTTTTTATTTTTTATTTTTCCTTTCTTCTTATTTTTTTTCTTCTTCTATCTTCTCTAAAAGCAAGTTGAAAGTGAAAGTTACAAGGAAATATTACGAAGAGGAAGATTCAGCCAGTAGAAAACTTTATCGCCCACTTACTGAAAAAACTCGAGCTATCTTTTCTCTTTTGAAATAAAAAATGAAAATGTTCAAAAAGAGTTCCTCTAAAAATTAATAGATGCCAGCTAGATTTGATTTTTTTCAATCGAACGGTTTTAATTGTTAATTGCTCAATGAAACTAAACTTTTGATTAAGGTTCAATTAATCTTTAATCGAAAAAATATTAATAATTAATTAATATTTAATTGACACAAAAATTAATTGATCTTAAACTGCAAAATTCGCAATTAACAATTAATTAATTGTTAATTAGATACTTTAATATTGGCGATTAAATTGTCAATTGTTAGCTGTTCACTCGATTGCATTTTGCGCAACACTGTCTGTAGAGTAAGTCATTGGAATTTAACACAACTAAGAGAATATTCATTCCTCACAAAATAATTTCGTTTAAAAAAGTTACTTTTTACTTTCCGAACATGTACCATGTAAGGAAAGTATTGTAATCATGAAAAAATTCGACTTTGGATTTTGGTGTATTGACACGTTTTGAGGTCTTCCGAATTCATTTATGCTATTTTTTTACGAGATGTACGTATGTATGTGTGTATGTGTGTGTGTATGTGAGTGAACACGATAGCTCCTAAACGGTACATTCGATTGAGCTCAAATCTGGCATATATGTTATAAACCACCGTCGCAAGACCGGTATTGATTTTGGTGTGTATAGAACTTATAGTTTTCCCACAGGGCTACGACAAAGATTTCTTTTACATTATGGCCTATGGGGAGAAATTCTTGAAAGTGCGCTATCGTTTAAACGGCGCATTCGATTGAGCTTCAATTTGGTATATATGTTTGAATTATTCATCGATTAAAATTGATTTAAATGCTTGGTAATGATCTTAATCACAAGTGTTCGGAAAGTCGAGTGGAGTCACTCCAGATTTTTTTTTTTTTTTTTTTGCGTTGTCAGAGATTGAATCTTGGCAGTCCATTCCTTAAGAAAGGTTATTTATTCATTTTTCTTTTCTTTTCTTACTTTCTTTTTTTTTAATACTAAGGCTACTGTTAATATGAGCTTGACTTCTAAGGAGTATGCTGCAAAAAAGAATACAGACGTCATCCATCAAAACTAAGTATTCTTGATAATTGGCTTTCAGTTTTACATAAAATTATATTACACTTGATCAAAATTTGACGGTAAATAATTTGATGGTTCTACAGAGAAAAGAAAAAATTCAAAACCTCATTAAGAAGTAAAAAGTTTCAACAAAGCTTAGGCTAGTATTAGTTAAACGAAATTAAAATTCTTTTTTACACGGGGCATGGAACAGCGTTGGTAGAAATGCAGCCATACATTCGATGAAGTTTAAAGGTGTTATTTCCAGCATATAGTTTTCGAATCGCAAATGGAAGCGATGAAAATTTTGACGTCACGAGTTCAAAATTTCATCAGAAACTCGTGGCAATTTTAAAATCCTGACATCAGAATTTCGTATACTTCCCAGATTCTAATTTGATGGGACCCTTCACCCCCCCTCCCCCCAACATTTCTAATATGAGACAACTTTGACAGTTTAAAAGAATAAATTCATATCGAATCAGAATAATAATATCGTAATTCAAATTACTAGAGGGTGCAAGGGTGCCCTAAAAATATGCAAATATTTAAGCCAAATATCGCTCTAAGAACTATTTATTAGTTTGCTTTTACCTTAAAGCACGTGAAATTTTATAGGGTAATTCCGGTAAGAGTCGCTGCATCCGGGACAGATGCCGCACCTCTTGTATTTCAGTCTTGTAGTTGTCGATAGATAGCAGTCAAACGCACAGTAAAGGTGTGCAAGGGGATTCCCTTAACCAGTGTGTAGCTTGAATCATTCATAATGTTTAGCCTGTAATTATGCAATCCTTATTTAAAAAATTATTTTGATTAAAAAAAATTATTTTGAATTTAATTAGTTGATGCGTTAAGATTTTGACGCCATTAACTAAGGTGTGGTTTGCGTTGTTTTGGAAACGAATTCATTGAATAATTCTGCATTACTAGAAACCATAAAATAAAATTTAATGTATCAGGTACGAAGCTAAGTAAAGGCTTATCTACCATTACAAAAGCATTAAAAATGCGAGAATTTTTTAAGCGCCAGTAAGTTAATATACAATTTGTTTAATATTAATGTATTTTCATTTTCCGAGACTAAGAATGACAATATGACACTATAACTACATATACAATATAGAGCTATATACGTACACTAAGTCTCAAGTCATATAAAGGAAAAAAAATATTAATTTCATAATACACACTCTATACAATTCTATATATTTCCATTTTCCGAGACTTAAGAACCCTAGAAATGACTTTCTAGTTTTTATTTGAAAGTTGAATTTGTCAACTAAAGTGGCAACAATGGATTCTATTACTACGGTAACTATTGTGTTAAAAATGGGATATAAAATTAGTTGCTTATTTTAGGTGCAAGTCAAATTGAGAACATTTTTAAATAACTAGTTCGAAATTTCATTTACATGCTCTTACGCTAAAGTTACGTGAAGAGCTCTTACATTTAAAATAGCGCTATGATAGGTACAGAAACAAGGTGCATTTTGGCATCAAAACAAGAGCATTGAATTCTTCACAGATTAATTTCTATATGTAATTTATTAACAATATTTTAAGACTGTTTGTTAGGTGCAATTCCAGTAAGGTCGTTTCTAGCACGAGTTCAACTATGCAGCACACGGTTTTGAAATCGCAAGTGAAACTAACGTAATTCGGAGGTCACGAGTTTTGAATTACATTAAAAATGGAAACTCGTGACATCAGAATGAAGTATACTCTCCGAATTCCGCATTCCGATATTGAACTCTGATTAGCTGGGATAACACCCGCCCCCTCTTTTGTGATGTTATTACTGAGGTCTAAAATTAGAAATTTAAAAATAATGAATGAAAACGATATTTTATTCCATAAAAATTACATGTTTTTAGAGTAATTAATTTCATCTGCTAAACCTGAAGTTCATTATTTTTTAACAGCAAGTGACACTGACATAGATTCTGTGTCATCATGTTACAATTGCGTTATATTTCATCTCACATTAGTATTCGTAACACAAAATTTACGTCACGATTCAAATGGTTTTGCAGTTTTGAGATCACTGGAAATTATTCGAATTATATATGTAAGAAAAAAAATCCTCTTTTCTTACCATTCGACGAGCGGGTACGCAGGTAGTTTATTATACATTTCAATTATGCCAGATATTTGGCATTTTCTTTGGAATTTTTTTTGAAAAATTCTATATGAAAAAAAGTGCGAAAATAGGAACCTATGGTTATCAAACGTCTTGTCTTAAGGTTAAAAAATGCATTAATATTGGGAGATTGAACACGCCAACTTATGATTGCACAGTAGCACGCAAGTGTTCGTTACGTTAAAGGTGTTAAATAATTTTTGACGAACGATAATATTTTTAACCAAAAACGTAGGTTAGGAACTACTGTTCAACGAACGAATTTTACTCCACAGTCGCTTAGAGGTTAAATAATAATTAATTCAGCTACAGAATTTACGACAATTTTTAGTTTTGAATATCACTAAAGAATGTAATATGTGAAGATGAAAACATCCTAATTTCATCTAAGAATAATTTTACTTTATAGACAATGGAATAAATAACGATTGTTGTTATTAAGAGCAATTTACAAGGTGAAAGATTAAGCCGCTACAAACATGAACGTCATGCATTTATTTTACACCAATGGGTAAACAGATAGAATGTCTGCAACTGTGCATACGATGAAAATAAGTGAACAATTTCAGAAAATGGATCATTATCACTATATAGCCATAAAAATCTAGAAACTTTATTCGAGTTATGGTTTACATTATCACAATTACATATGATCCATGAGAAAAGGGGGGGGGGAAATGATATAATTAGACATTCCTCATTTATTTTGAAAGAGATATCTGTGTAATTCACGGAACCCCTTGCAATCTGATAAATTTCACAGTCACGATTCTGGTTAAGCACCTACGATAAAGCATGTGCTAAATACCCATCCATTTAGCTGAATGACAATGTTACACATCACCCGAAGCGGTTAGCCGAAAACAACGACTCCTGGCCCCCAAATTTATTGTTTTTGGTGGCCCCAAAATAACACCCTGCCCAAGGGTCTTCGTCGAAACGGCCAGATCTCCTGTTATGTATTCCTGTTATGACAAAGTTTTCTTACCCTACGCTTATAAATTATAAAAATGTCTATTCCGATCACACGGAGAAAAAAATAAAATAAAATAAAATAAAATTCACGGCTATCCACTTCTATCAGTTTCCGTACGTGGAACTTATAATTGATAGCCACGGTGAGCAAGCATCAATTGGGGGACTGCAGTGTGCCTCAATAAATGCTATGCTCCAGATAAAAATTGCCCCCCTCGGTCCACGAAAGCGCGTCGGGTAATCACGTCTATAACTCGTTAATCAGCTCGTGGCATCTATTATTCCGCATTTCTTTTCTGGCGGTCGTAATTTGAAAGACATTTATCCAAGGGACCTCGGAAACCGATAAGCACAGAGTGACTGAGCATATATTTGCCGATTATTGTACTTGCTCGGGCATTGATGAATTAATGAGAATGATGTCAGACATGACTTGAATATCATCTGAGAAGAAAATAAAAGCAGTCTTTTTTTTTTTTGTTATATCACTTACATGATGCATGTACAGCGATTGTTTATGCGTGAGATCTAGTCATAAAACTGTGTAAAGATGCATATGAGAATATAAAGTAAGTGCATGTGTTCTCGAACATCTATATTCAATGAATCGCATTAAAAAATGCAGTGAGATGTCATGAAAATTGCACTCAGTTGTGCTATTTCACCCAAGGAAAAAGGTGTGAGAACATTTTGACGTGAAGAATTGTTTTATATTTAAGTAGCTTCTCAAGAGAATTCAAACTGCCGAATAATCAATAATCTATATATTATATCACTGTATTTAATCATAGAGCTTCATGGAAATTTAGTTTTTCCACCAAATATTAAAAGCTGTTTTTATCTGAAACTTTACGTGCTAATTGAAAATTTTTATGTGCAATTAAGAAAAACCGTTTTTGCAAATGGCTCATATGTCTTCTTTAGTCTATTAAGTGAAATTTTGTAATGCTTTTTCAACGAATAAAAGAAAAAGTTTTAAAAAAAATTCTTGTGAGCGTTGCATAACAATCTTTAAAAAAAAGGATATTTATTCCATGTAACTAATAACAGCAACAAAATATCGAAAGTAGTAAGTTACGAATTTTGAAGATGCCAACATGTAAGGATTGCATAACCAACAGGACAAGACATAAGACATCATCGTAATACCTGTAAATACACTATTTAAAATATTCATGCTACGAGTTCTTCAAGCTTAAAATTGTCATGCATGGAGCAGCTGATAGCAGAAGCGTAACTTACTAAGGGCAAAGAGGGAGAGAGCAGAAAGTACCTCAAAATATCTAGTGAAGGAGTTTATAACAATTTATTCAGCATATCGGCGGAAAACTGCTGTATGTTTGCTATCAATTTGGTAAGAGTATTTTAATTCACTCAAAAAATACAGACAGAGCATTTGCATTTTATTAAGTTTTACATCTTGTTTAACATTTTTTTATTACGTTAGTACTATCTTACAGGCGGAGTTCGGAATACAAACCGGGTTTTTAGAAAATGATAACACTTACTCCAGAATATTAAGATAATACCTAAAATGAACACTCAGCTTTTCTGAAGAGTTCAATAAAGTAGAATAATAAACTATTGCACTCGAAAGCATCCATTACTTTTCACCCAGGCTTCTTTTTCAACGTCATTTTGCAGATATTCCTGCTCTCTACGTTGAAATCTTGGCACGCGCCTGGGCAAGAGATTCGGCCATCAGTATTCTATCAAAGTATCCTCGAACTGCATTCTTGGATCATCTGCTCTGAGTTACTACGTACGATTGGGGTGGAATGCCACCGGTAAATAGTGGCACGTTCTAATCTGGACTGAGAATCTCTTATGCCTTGTAGTAAGAGTAGTGGATGTATGTATACACTCTTACCTTGGAGATTAGTTACACTGTTTCGAATGGATAAAGCGCAATATATCTTTCTTGGTCATTAATGACGTCGGGGGGGTTTTAAAGTGGATCGATTTCGAAGAATATCGGAGTGTTTTTAAAAGCAAAAACTGTTAGTCTATCAATACATTTACACGTTGCAATTTGTGGTTCTCAAGCTGCATCGAAATAACTCTGTTACTAGCTTCTGCTCTTTCCTGAGTTAGCGGGGTTGTTTTGATTTGCAATAATGTATCTAGAAGCTTCACGTAACCTCGATAACTCATTAAAAACATCACACAAAAGGTAGAGGAGAAGAGGGTATTATGGAATAGTCGGAAAATATAACGGAATACAGAGTTTTTGACCATGCTAGGAGCTATTATCACGTGGGAATACCATGAACTACTAAGAGCCCACCGCTTGTTATTATTGTATCACTCTCTACAGAATACAGTGTATTTTGTAATTCTCAAGAGTTTTTGTAGATAAGTATACAAATACTTTCACCTGTTAGTGTACACGTGATTTCATTGATATTACTCATAATGTACACTAAAAGAATTGTAGTTTGTACTGTGGTTGTTATTTTAGCTGAAAGCGTTTTGCCCTATTAGTTTAAAGGTACAATTTCTCAGATGGCATGTCGGGTATTATGGAATAGTAGGTAATATTGTAAATGATTTCATGTCATCAACTAAAGAACCGGAAAAGACGATCTATGTATCTCCTGTAATGAAAAATTCTACAGAGATCAACAAGGAGGAATCTGGATTCAATACTTCAGCTGTTAATCGTAGGCTCACCATGAGTGTACCGGAGCAGAGAAAGAAGATTATGTCTGTAACATTTAAAGACTTGAAGCTGAAATGGCTTGAACATAATCTTAAAAATATGGTTTTACAGTTAAAAATAACTATCTTTTATAAAGTATTTTAAAAGACATTTTTTTAAATACTTACGGTATCTTTTGTACACCTTGATGAACGTGCATGTTCTTTCTGAAATTGCTAAAAAGTCGCAGAACATATTAACTTTCAAACTAAATTTTTAGATTCCGTACAAAAATTTCTTTTGAGCAAATATGGACAATATGGACAAAAATCACGAAAATGGATGTCATATCATACCTTTAAAATCAGATTTAAATAATTATTTTTTAAAGACGAATATTTAATATTTACAACTTATTGTAAAGCTTAGTGAAATAAGAAATAAAAAATACTAGTCATAATCAAATTATTTTAAATTTAGTCAATTAGTCGTACAAAGTTCTTTTTTTTAATCGCTCCCGCTCCAACTGCCTTCCCAGCTTTCGGTGACTAGTGTTTTACAACGGATACTAGAAAAACAATTTACAGCATATTTTAAAAGTACTCAGTTACTTAAATACTCAGTTTATAGCATATTTATTTGAAATATAAAACGACAGAGAAATCTTAATCAATACTTAAAGAGTTCACTTAACAATGAGTTCAATGCGAATCAAATTTCATCACTTTCAAGTATCGTTAAAATCGAATATTTTGTCCCTCGAAAAGTTAGTAAATCTTGTGAGTCTTATATTGTATACTGATAATAGCACTGATTCAATGAAAATTCTAGGACAAGTTAAAGAAACTAGCGACGTAAAATTTCCAGAAAGTCTTTATTATTCCAATGTTTTAAAGCTCCGTACGCTAAAAAGAAAATAAACGAAAAAAAAAGACAGTGAATTTTTGAGACTTAGTATTTTTTGTTATCCGGTGCAGGCATAGCCTTCGTAAACTCCAAAGTAGCTGTGACAGATCCAAGAAGCCACAATTGAATCCATATTTAACCTCTTAAGCCATAATATTCTTTGACCAATTTCGTTACCCAGAGTGGTCTTTTGAATTAATTCTCCGTCGGTACCCATGGATTGCGCAAGCTCAACGCCGGGCTTCTGTAGAGCATTCAGAAAAACTATTTCTGGAAAGTAACATCTGTCAAAACAGGAAGAGTTTTCCCTGTTGCGTCTTTTTAATAATGAGGGTGAACAAGTGGAGCATGGGTTCAAGATTAAAAATTAACAGGGTTTAAAAGAAAGAATATAACTGATTTCTGATTATATGCTTCTTCATACTTATATGGATCTGCCACCGCAAAGCAGGGTCTTTCCTGAAAACAGAAAAGATCAAACTGCAAAAATGTTCTTTCAGCTCAACTGCAGAGGTTTCTGGAGAGTAGTAACCAAGTCTTCCTCTCCTGAAACCATCGCAGACAGGTAGAAACTAGAGATGAGACGGGGTCAGCCCGAGCCCGAGCCCTAGCCCGGGCCCGAACCGGGCTCGGGCTCTATAATTCACAATTGTGTTCGGGCTCGGGCTCGTGAAAAATTTCTCCTTTATTGAATATACTGCTTGAAATAGATTTTAAAAAGTGATTCATGAGGAAAATAAAAGTACTTATAATAAATAAACAAACAAACAAATAAAAATAGCGGCACGCCTAGAAGGTGCGTGAAGCTCTTTGAGTATTTTAGAGCGGCGGTTTATATTCCTTAGTCATGAGATCCGACATTTTTTGATAAAGGATGGATACAAAGAATTAGATAGTGCATTGGGAGGTTGCAACTATATTTGTCTTTAATTTGCACAAACGGCAAAATTTATTGCATTCTATCAATGAAATAATTGAATTTTTTTAATCTTTAGCTGAAACTTCGGGCTCGGGCTCCGACTTAAATAATATTGCTCGGGCTCGGGCGGGCTCGGATTAAAAGTCCTCGGGCTTCATGCCATCTCTAGTAGAAACCCAAACAAAAACCAATGGTGGAAACAGCGAAAAAAGTTCAGGTAACGACTCACTTATCTCTTATGTTTAGTCGGACCTTGAAGATCCAGTTGTTAATCGATCATTTGTATTCTCCAACGTTCATATTCGGGCCCCCTTTATACCTCAGGACGTACTCTCACAAGCCAGCAGAACAACACCATCCTACGATATGATAATCCTGTCATCATAAAGAGGAGAAATTCATGACGATATTAACATCTTCTTTTTAGCCGCGGAAGAGCTGTCTCGTTGCAGCGAAGGCTAGATCAACATACGACTGTCCCCAGAACACTAATCGGTGCATGTCAGATGCCAGAATTTGATAGTACCCCAAAGGAAATGGACACATTGTGATAAAACTGTCTCAATTCAAGCGGTTCTTTAATAGTAGTAGGATAGGTTCGGGTTTCAGAATGCATAAAAGAGATGTCACCTGCCATTGTGATCGGGTGTAAAGATAGGAGCAGCATGGGTGAACTCAGAGATTCGGCTCAAAGTTTTAATGACGGCAATAATTATATTGCATTTGATAATTATATTCACGTTTATTACATCAAGATGTAAAATGTTCAAGTACACAAAATTCGGAAGGGGGGGGGGAAATAACGCTTAAACCGCTTTCATTAAAATGCAAAATGAATAGGGATGGACGCGAGACGACTTTCTACGAGACGAGACAGAGATTTACAGCTTTTTGCGAGACGCGATAGATATTTGCAGCTTTTTTTGCGAGACGAGACAAAGCTTTCCGGCTGTTTTGCGAGACACGAGACGCCTATTTTTCGTCTCGCGCCCATCCCTAAAAATGAATTATTTTTATTATTGAAGAAACTTATTGGCATTAAAAAATTTCTATGATGTCGCGTTATTTGATAAAGATTCAGGTTATTCATACCAACAAAAGTATGTAGTGAAATCATATTATAAAAGTGCAGAGTATCTCAAAAATCAAGAGGATAGGAACTTTAGTGAGTATAATATGCACCAAAATGACCTGGAATCATATAGCATTGAACAGCCGCAAACAGTGACGCACTCAGTATATACAGTGGTGGCCAAAACTGCGGACACTTTTGAAAATGTTTAGGTTTTTTAACTTTGTATGCTTATAGGAAATACTGCGTTTCACAAAATGCAAACTCATTCATCATTTTAAAGAGAATTTAATACTGATTTCAATACACAAAACTAAATTTAAATACGTGCAGTAGAATAAAAGTTCTAATTATTATAATCTTACGAAACAAATGCAGTGATGAAGTGGATTGTAATTTCTAACTTTCCAGGTCCGTTCCTGTAAATTTTCAGAGCTTAAAACTCTCGTCAGCTCAATGAACATCGATGTGGAAGCTTTAAGAAAAAATTAAGGCTACCCTACGAACTGCTGATAACTCACTGCGATCTTCAATATCTAATGTATCGCGATAATTATTGCCGTTTAATATTTTTGTATTGCAAGTATTTTACTTTTGTGTTTTGTATTGAAATCAGTATTAAATTATCTTTAAAATGATGCAAAAGAGTTTGCATTTTGTGAAACATAACATTTTTCATATGTATACGAACTCGGAAAAACAAAAAACTTTCCAAAAGTGTCCGCAATTTTGGCCACCACTGTATGTTCAAAGAGGGGTTGCAGATACAATTGTACTTGTTTATAATGGCTTAAAACATCAAAATATTCTCTATGCTTCAATTGTTCGCTCATGGAACAAAAGCTTCCTTATAACATTGCTCCGTTACAGCGTCATTTATAAATAATCGGATCCCTTGAGTGACTGACTGACCTTGATTGAGTTCAACTGAAGAACTTCTCTCTAGGCTGGACTGCTGTGGAACCGCGTACACTAATGGGAGCGGGTGTACGTAAAATCCTTCGTGGCTCCAATGTCCTCGATGTTTAAAGGATACCTCTGGGGTGGTCGCTGATTTCAGGTGCTAGGTCTCTCGTTTGGAATTAATTCAAAATTAAGAGACCACTGATAGGGGCCAACGTTAATCTGCTTAATAAGCGCCCCCATAATGAAATGGCCAACATCTACGGCCCTCGTTGTGGTCTAGGCTCAATTAGGCCGCTGACTCGGCCATTAGCAGTAAAAAAAGATGTTGAAAAATTCACATGCACGCCAAATTTCGTTCAGTTATTTTGGCCTTGGCGAAACACTGACTTACGCAACAACGACAGTGTTTTCCAGTTCCCCTATTTATAAATACTCTGTTTGTGACTTGGATGGTATATCACATATTTCTCTCACGGCCTAATCTGAAAAACCAACTATTGAGCGCTCAAAGCAAACTGAATTAAGAACCATAACCCGACACAAAATACGAGCTTATAAATACAGATTTCCCACGACCGTAATTATAGCCAGGTTAATTCCTCATTCCACCGAATTCACGTCCCATACTAAGTGAAGACAGGGTTTTATTCTTTATTTTTAATGATTTTTTTTTTTCGTACCCCTCTTTGATCCTTATTTTTTTTTTCTCGTTCTCTCGTAAGAGCCAGGTGTTTGGCCATGAGTTGCGTTTCAGACTTCCGGTGTGTTGATCATCTCTTTGCAAAAGGCAGCACGCTTCGAGGTGATGCAGCGGCGGGGGAAAAAAAGAAGACTTACAAAAAAAAAGAGGTCTTCCTGATGGAGATGGAAGATTTGTTGAGGGGGATGTTTAGGGTTACAGAGGGAGTCTCCAGAGTTCTAGTGTTTTGTTGTAGGGTGAAGAAAGGGAAGCGCGGAGTTGAAGAGTATATACCACCGTTGGAAAATCCGAAATCTGGAGAATGTCCAATTTTCGACGCTGAATGTCGACATTTACTACATAGTCGCTTGGCGTGTGACCGATATATTTGCTAAATGCTTTTACTTCTCACTTACAAATGTCAACATGCACCATGCACTAATGGTGAATGTTGAATAACTCGAATAATTGCATTTTCTTCAACGTATTTCAGGTGTGGTAAAAAGTCCCAAGGGTGATGTAATTTATTCGGCTCTCTTGCTGGGAGAAGTGACCAATCACGATTAAGACAAGGGTTTGTCACCCTGTAGAGAAGCTTTGACTGTGGGACTAACCGCGAAGAATTTAATTGCCGTGATAGATAGGACAACAGGGATTTTTATTTATTTATTTATTTATTTATTTATTTTTTTTTACATGTAGCTTTAGATTCTATCGTGAGAAGAATGGATGCTCGATATTACTTACCTTTTTAATAATGATGGAAGATGCACTTAAATAAATGTTAAGCATTAAGCATTGCGTTTAGCCAATAAAGAGCATTTATGCTCCTAGGGTTGCCGGGTCGCCAAACCAAACATCCGGACAGACCAGCCAGTTTGGCCAGACATTTGGGTAAAAAGGCCGGACAGCCTACAATATTGTGGATTTTGTCTCAGTATTAATAGGTACGACAAAACAATTGTATGTAAAATCAAGCTTTTTTGATTATTACCATGAATCTTGTAAAATTCTAATGAAATATAAATAACATCGAATGCCAAATCAGTTCAAGTACTTTATGACTAATTAGCCAAAGTCACCAGTAAAAAGCCTAAAAAAAAGCCGGACACCGTTAAGTTTGGCCGGACACGCAATCAAAAAGCCTAACTATGTCCGGCTTTATCCGGACGCCTCGCAACGCTATATGCACCGTAGTGGAACATTTCTTCTGTAGGGGATCCACGGATTTATGGGGGGAAATAACCTCCCCCAACAGAATAAAAATATTTTTGCAACGTTTTTGTTTTACTGTTGACCTCGGCTTCTCTTTGCGACCTCCGCCAGAGCATATCTGTGATTGTCGACCTACACTGGTGGTAGTTCGAATGTGCTAGAATAAAAGGAAATATTCGGTCTTTCACCGACGTATTTGTAATGTGTTGACATCCACTGGTGAATGTCGACGTACTCCAATTTCGGTTTCTCACAGCAACATATGCATACAACAATGGCGGATCCAGGTAAGTTTTAAAGGAATGTGCGACAAGGATGACGAGTCATGTAATCAGAGATGGGTCCTACTTTTTTAATCTTAAACCCATGTTTAATCCGTTAGCTCTCATCGTTTAAACAGAAGTAGAAGGGAGAAGACTCTCCTTCTTTGACCGATGTTGTTTCCCAGAATGGTTTCTTTCAGAACCTGTGTTTTGGCAGAACTACACAAGGGGTCAGTGAAGTAGCCAAGGGGGGGATAGGGGGTCATAACTCCCCCACGAGGAATTGTTTGCCATACGAAATGTATATCCTTCACTCCTTTATCACACACACGTATACATATATGTGAGTTGCAGTAGTCGTAACCCCCCCCCCCCATGGAACATTTCTGACTATGCCACTGCAAGGGGTATTTTCCTAGGGTCGTGGTGCGTTGGGCAGAGGACTTTGTAAGAGATTTTATAGCGCGTAGCACGGTACATCTGGAGAAAACTACCCCAAAATCCAAACCGTTAGATTGACAGTCGAGCGATAGGTCAGAACCCAGACCTTCATACTTCAGCCATCTACCATGATCAATGTCTTATGTCCATGATCAATGTCCATGATCAATGCACTCTTTATGCAAAGCCATCCTTATGGAAAGTGGTCAATGTGGTCCCCAGCATGGCTGCTGGGGACCACATTGACCACTTTGTAGGGGGGGGGGTACGATCACCCCATCGCCACCCCCTTTTCCTGGATCCTCCACTGCATTACATGCCGTCTGCCGTCGATGGTTTATGATTAATGGAACTGTTTTGTGGTGCTTGGAGAAGCTGTTTTTAATGCAACGTCTACCAAATGTTATTTTGGAGGCGCAGCTCAAAAACAAAACAATGGTAATTTACATGGTTTATGCAAATTTTCGGGCATCCGAAATTCTCCACTTTCCATGTAAAATGTGTGTCAAACTTAAAAATTCTCTATCCAAAGAAAATAGCCATTATAAGTGAAGTATGCTCTTATATTAGTACGAGAATTTTAGGAAGATTTTGTAGAAAATCAGGTGGCATGAAAAAAAAAATTATTAAAAAAGAAAAAAATGAGGATTATATTACTGATAAAGAGTACAGTTGTTTATTGTAGCTAGCGTCGAAAAGTGTGCACCAAAAGAATAACTATTTGACAATTTCTCGTTCTTTCTTATGACACTACATCTATGTCTTTGTCTAGCTTTGGATCCCTAGATAAAACGATTGTTTTAGTAAATAGGTTTTTAAAACAACTATTTCATTCATTGGAGCTAATTCTAGCTACCCACTAGAATGTCAGAATGCTTGTTTATTCAACTACTGTGCAGTCTTTTAGCCTTAAGTTTTAATCTTTCTTGAATGGCATCTTTGAAACTTATCCTTAAATTTATTATAACTTTCCGGAACAAAGATTACAGAATGTAGTGGACAGGAGTCTAATGCATTTAGAACAATTTATGTGTGCATCACGCAAAAATATGCTGATATTAAAAACCCAATTTTTGAATTTTAGTGGAATCCATATGTCTATTGATGAATACCCGTTGATATATGATAGAAGCTCTTTATTATAGGCCAAACATGAGCCTTGATGAGTTCTAGTATTTTACATAAAAAAGAGCAATTTTTCTTTTTAAAGAATCTTCCATTTTTGATTATGAAAAAAACAAGAAATTTTAAATAACACATTTCTTCAAATTTCAAAAGAAATGTGTTCTCAATTGTATGGCTACTAGAATATATTTGAGAAATGTACAATTTGTATCATTTTCACATGTTTTAAACTTGTAAATTATTTTCCTCTAGCATATGAAAATTCGATGTATAATACTATGTCTTTTTTTTTATTTAAATCATTTACGAAGCATTAACTTTAGTAGCTGAAATTACCTATATTTTTCAAATTATTCTAAAGTAATTTTCTTTTTATTAGTTTAATAATTTCCAGTGAAGTAAATTTGTAGGATATCTTGAAGTTATAGGGCATAACAAAACGACTTTAATACATCTACTTTTAAAGATTTGAATTCTTCCTCAGTGGTCTCATTGTTATTTCTAAATTTTGCTCCCCCCATTGTTTGCAATCTCTTTCATAATTACATTTCAACTCTACTTCCACGAAAAAAAAAAAAATCAAGTAATGAATGAATAATTTCTCAAAATGGGGGAATTCTTTAACATCCTTTTCAGGTACTGATTATAAAAAACATTTCGAGCATAACTAGTTTTCAGCGACTGAAGTTTTACGCAAGAAAAAATTCTAAGCTTCTTCCTCCCTTTTAAAAAATTTCTACCGAAGATAACAAAAAAAAAAATAAAAAAATAAAAAAAATTATATGTTGCATAAAAAGTAATACCAACCTCTCAAAATGAGATGAAAAATGAAACTTTCTAAAAATATCATTTTCCAAGCATAAGGGGAAAAAATTAATAGAAATTGGTTGAAGCTTCATTCGGAGGCAGGGAGAGTTCGACAAAAGCACCCTCATCTAGCATCTGTACCAAACTAACCGAAAATATTCTAAGAAAACTTTTTTAACTCCAAAAATAGGGAGGTTTGCATAACAATAGGAAAAGAAGGGAGGTCTGATACTCACAGAAGCGTTAAAATTTTCCATTTTTCATACATACGCCGAGTTACCTGCCCACCTTGGATTTTGGGGGAAACCAGAAGGAGTTTCTTTTCCACAAAGATCCCTACTTCTCAATGAGAAATTTGGATCAAGTGCTTCTTTGCGTTTCTGATGATGCACATTATACTGGCAATCAAAACGTTTTTCTCTTAAACCACTTAAGGTATTTGCATGCCAGTGCATTTCAGTTCCTCTGAATAGTAAAACTATTAAAATTCTACTGTTAAAATTTAAACTGTAAATGAAAAGATTGTGGATTTTCCACAAAGCAATACAACAGATACAGTAATACCTCTACTTACGCAAACCCGGAGTTACGTGATTTTCACGTGATCTCGTCCTTTAACAGCTTTTGTTTACTTCCCAAAATAACTTCTGTTAACGCAGCCGAGTACAACTGGCGCCCGGGGCAGGATACACTTTTGGTGCCCCCCCTCTTATTGTTGCAAATCTTCAGGAAGATTTGGTACCCATCTACGGGTGCATCCGGATTATGATATAGGCCCCTTTCAATCCTTCACTACGCCACTGGGTTTACGATTTTAATAATATAATTTGTTACATAAACGTGTATTATCAAAGATTACACTAAACATTTTTTTTTCTAAATTATTGTTTTCTTTAATCTCTGGCCCCAGTTAAAATTATTTGTATGTATATATTTATACGCGAAATTATACCCCGACTTACGTGAATTCGACTTACGCGGTTATCCTCGGTCCCAAATTTCGTGTAAGTTCGGGGTATCACTGTGTTATTTTCGAAGCATCGAGCAGGACTTAATTTGCATAGGATCTCACAGGCAGTATCTGCATTGTCATGTTGAACAAACAGACAATCTTATAAATAAAAATGAAATTCTGTTTGTTTGTTTGTTTGTTTGTTTGTTTGTTTGTTTGTTTGTTTGTTTGTTTGTGGATTTGATTCGTATACAAATCCACAAAAATGGACCTATCGGCCTGAAATTTAGTACAGATGTGTAAAATACACTGCTGGCCATCGTAAATGCAACACCCTGAAGGAAGCATGCAAATAATATGAAATTTACAACATGCATTAGCTGAGGTGAGATATGCAAATGATTAGAATTTCAGCGCAGACGCACATCAAGCGCGCCTGTGGCGCCACCTCAAAGCGCTATTTAAGGCTTGGAGATTTCGACGGTTTCAAGTACAGCAATTGTGTTTTTCTTGCTTTTTTTTCAAAAAAACGATAAATTATGCCTCGTAGGAAACAACGATCATCTTTTGATCAAGTATCCGAGTTTGACAGAGGAAGGATAGTGGCATACCGAGATTGTGGGTTATCTTTCAGGGAAATCGGTCGTCGTATTGGACGAAACCAAACAACTGTGATGCGGATATGTGATCGTTGGGTGCAGGAGGGTACGACGGACAGACGTGATCGACCGCATCGACCTCAGTGCACCACGTCACGTGATGACAGGCAGATTGTACGCATGGCAGTGGACGGACCGCTCAGTCACATCACGAACCATATCACAGCAGATTCAGTCTGTAACGCATCATCCAGTGTCTGCGCGTACCATTCGACGTCGTTTACAGCAGAATGGTCTGTCCGCAAGACGTCCGTTGCTTTGTCTACCTCTGACGCGGAACCACAGACGTCTCCGCCGCCAATGGTGCGATGAAAGAAGGATGTGGACGACAGAATGGAATGAAATTCTCTTTACTGACGAGTCACGCTTCTGTATGCAACACCACGACGGTCGGATTCGAGTCTGGAGACACCGTGGAGAGAGGATGCTGAACAGCTGCATTATGCACCGTCACACTGGTCCTGCACCGGGTATTATGGTATGGGGCGGTATCGGATATCTCTCTCGCACTCCTCTAGTACGCATTGCCGGTACTTTAACCAGCCAGCGCTACATCTCCGAGGTGTTGGAGCCAGTTGTCCTTTCTTACCTTCAGGGCTTGCCAACAGCCATATTTCAGCAGGATAATGAGCACGGCCACACGTGGCACGCATTGTCCAAGGGTTCTTCGTCAATCACCAGATTGAATTGCTTCCCTGGCCGGCGCGCTCTCCGGATCTTTCGCCGATAGAAAACATGTGGTCCATGGTTGCTCAACGACTGACCCAGAGTTCATCCCCAGCTGTCACACCAGATCAACTTTGGCAACGTGTGGAAGCTGCTTGGTCTGCTGTACCCCAAGAACACATTCAAAGTCTCTTTGAATCAATGCCGAGGCGTGTGGCAGCTGTGATCTCCAACAACGGCGGCTACTCTGGGTACTGATTTTAGCAGGAACCACGCTTCATAGAATGCTGTAAATTTAATCATTTGTTACTTGGTCAACATGTTATCTACACAATAAATTTTGTTGTGATATCTCTTGTTTTTCTTGGTGTTGCAATTTGGGTGGCCAGCAGTGTAATATAGAATAACTCATAGTCCACTTTAAAACTTTGAAAGTCCACCCGTTCCCGGAATTTAAGAGATTTTTTATGCTCTTCACGCAAAAATCTTTCCGTAATTGTAACCCCTGTAGTGAAAAAAGTGTGAAATAAAGATCGTGGTTGCCATGTGTGGCGATTTTGCCGAATAAAATGTCGTTTGTACACAAATCCACAAAAATGGACCTATCGGCCTGACATTTAGCACAGATATGTAAAATAATATAGAATAAATCGTAGTCCACTTTAAAACTTTGAAAGTCCACCCGTTCCCGGATTTTAAGAGATTTTTTATGCTATTCACGCAAAAAGCTTTCCGTAATTGTAACCCCTGTAGTGAAAAAATTGTGAAATAAGGATCGTGGTTGCCATGTGTGGCGATTTTGCCGAATAAAATGTTTTAAATTCTCAAAGTAAAAATAAAAGAATAATAATGATTTTTTTTTTTGTTAGTTTATATTCGTAAGGTTATTTTTTTTTAATTATAATATCGTGTGCATGGGAAATCAGAGCAGGAATGTAATGCTTTACACGCAAACAATAAGAATTGAAGATTTCCGAGGCTAATAGGTAAATTATTTTAGTTTGGCGAAAAATAAAATGGCTCAAATGCCGATTTTGTGAAAGTGAGTTCTAGCGGTTTGCACAGATTTCGGCTCTGCGCAATTTATTGAGAGCTTAAGGAAATAGATTTTTGAAAACAAGTGCAAAGGTTTTATTAGAATACAGCGTTAAATTTTAATGATCCGTGAAGAAATAATGCAGTTATTAAGGGATTTCAATTGATCTATATCCAGAATTCTCGCCAAATGAGTACATTGATTTAAGTTGGGGGAATTCCGCCAAATTTCAGAAAATTGAAATCTTCTCATTTAGTACATCGGAGTAATGATGAATAAAACACGGTATAGTTGATAATTTTAAAAAATTCGGCTGTATTAAGGGATTCAATTTTTCAAATAAAGGCTTGCTTTACTTTTTCGCGGTCGAACCATTTCCCATATATTTTTGCTGCTAAGTCAATGCTTCGAATGATTTCGTGACTGAAAAAACGCTTGCAAAATGGCGTATGTTGGCATTTTGGCGAGGCTTAGATTTGAAACTGGATTTTATTTGAGACTGGGATATATAATGACACTGGTTATAGATAAAAATGAATGTTGGTATGAGTGTATGAGGTTGAAAAACTCCAGCACCGTTGAGCACCGTTGCACCATGAAATTTGGTTCACCTAAGTCTTTTATCATGGAGAAGCTTTTTATGCTATCCGTTTTCCTCTAACTTGCCACCAGGTGGCGCAGCAGAACGTCTAATTCTATTCCGTTTAGCCGTTTGCTATGCGAATATCGTCCAACCGATTTCGATGAAATTTGGTACACGCGAATATTAGAACACGGAGAATATTTTTCACTATCCATTTTGCTGTAACTTGCCGCTAAATGGCGCTGAAAAGCATAAACTTCTATACCGTTCGACCGATCGGCATAAAATTTTTTATACTTACACATTTGAGCACGAAGAATATATTCTAACTGCCTGCGTTCCTTTGATGTTACTCACCACTAGATGACACTGCAATGCATTATTATTTTAACTCGCCACTAGATGACGCTGCAGCAGGCCAAATTCTTGACCATTCAAACGGTCGCTATGAAAATCAGTATACATAGCTATTTGAACAATGAGAATATTTTGGCGTTATCCATTTTGCTATAACTCGCCACTTGACGGCGCTGTAGCAAATCATTACTTTAATTAACCACTAGATGGCCCTGCAGTGTATCACTTCTTGACTGGGCAAATGATCGTTATGAAAATTGGTATACATAGATAGTTGAACACGGTCGCTATGAAAATCAGTATACATAGCTATTTGAACAATGAGAATATTTTGGCGTTATCCATTTTGCTATAACTCGCCACTTGACGGCGCTGTAGCAAATCATTACTTTATTGAACCACTGGATGGCCCTGCAGTGTATCACTTCTTGACTGTGCAAATGATCGCTATGAAAATAGGTATACATAGATATTTGAACACGGGGAAGAGTTTGGCGCTATGCATTTTCCTATAACTTGCCACTAGATGTCGCGTCAACACATGAACTTCAGGACTGTCCAGCCGATAGTCATGAAAATTCGTATACATCGATATCTGAATGCGAAAAATATTTTCGCCGTATCCGTTTTGCTAAAACTCGCCACTAGATTGCGCTACGCCGCATGGCCTTCTGCACCGTACAAACGATTGCCTTGCAATTCGGTATGCATGATTATTGGACACAATATAACGGGATATCCATTTTGCTATATCTGTTTATTACAATGAATAGTAATCACCACAAATCGTAATATGAAAAAGTCCATTCATTCCCGTGCGAAGAACGGGTACTTCAGCTAGTAAATAAATAAATAAATAAAAATAAAGGAAGAAGAAGAAAGAAAAATTGGTTTTTGGTCTTTGCCTGTTTTAGTTACCCAATGTCTTTCGTGATATTTACAGTATTTTAATTTACTAAGCGCGTTAATTTTGGTACTTGATTTCTCGCTAAATTATAAATGTATGTATACATTCTGTCCTTGTGTGTGTACGTAAATAAAATGAGACCTTTTTTTTCTCACATTGAATTCAAAAATGTTTCATTTTCTATCCATTTCAAGCACACGGGATGCAAAAGGACAGACAAAAGGAAGTATGTTTACTATCATTCTGACATTTATGTCATTCTGTTGTGCTGTCCGAAACAAATAAAATTAAACTTGGTAGCATGATATCACTCTTTAACGATAGGCATAAACTTTTTTTGAAATTTTGTGAAAATTGTGTAAATGTATGTTTGCTTATAACTCAAAAATAGCTCAATGGAATAAAAGGAAATTGGTATTATGATGGGTAGTGGCTCAATTTAAATAAAAAAAGTTATGCATTTTTTTCGAAATTTGAATAAATTAATTTTTTTTTTCAAAATTTGCTTTTTTAGGTACGGTGGGCATAATTTAGACATATGGAATGAATAAAATTCTATTAAGTATTTTAAAAGTTGTTTATTCAAATTAAATATAGACTTTCGAACTTTTTTTCAAACTTTTTTAGACTTTGCGAAAACTGTGCAAAATTTTCTTGAGGCACCATGAAAAAATATCTACGGTTAACGAAATAAAACGCAGTTACAGGTAAAGCAATTGCAGAAATTGAGTTGTAGTATTTAATTTTTTTTTTGTTCGAAAATTAAAAAAAAATAATATAATTTTGTTTCTTACTTGAAAACGGCTTTAGCGAATGAAGTGAAATTTTACTTCATAGTAGGTGGTTGCTCAATTTAAAGTAAGGCTTTGGATTTTTTTTCAAATTTGAATTGCGTTTGAGTTATGACGTAAAATGATCAAGTAGAATGATCTAAATGTAATCAAATCAACCGTTGCAGAGTTCAACACAGACTGCTTGTTATTAAAAAGTTTTTTCATATATTATCTTCTTCAATTTAATTTTAATTACCAGCATTTTGCTCTTTGCCTGGCAAACTGCTTAAGATTCTTCGTTATAATTATTGCTTATTTAATTTCCTGGATGCGTTAATTTTAGCACTTATTTTCTCTTTCTGATCTCTTAATGTTAAAAGCTCATTCCACTAAAGGTAAACATTTTTTTTTTTTTTTTTGAAAAAAATTGCTTTTCCTATTGACAAGCAATTTTTGTTTCATCACCCTCTAGTCTGATTTTTTTTTTCTATACTTTTGCTGTAAGCTAATTCATTCTTCGAAATTGATACTTTTCGAAAGTAGACGAACGAAGCAACGAAGTAAAGAACCAACGAAGCAACGAAGTACGACGAACGAAGCAACAGTTTTTGCATTTTGATAAGCAGTGTTACAAATGAATTATGATATACAGGAAGACAATTATTCAGCTATATGAAGAAACAACAACAAAAAAAAAGCTTGTTAACTTTTTAGCTGTTGTTGAGGTTCAGTTAAAACAAGGCGATTGAGTGCAGGACATTCTGGGATATTTTTTAGCAAGTACATTTCACTTATTGTACATTTGTTACTTGAAAATGTCAAAATACGGCTTTTCTGAGTGTATATCGATCTGCAAGACCTACTATTGGAGCAATAGCAGCCCTATTGAGGCTTCATCATGAAATCACCATGAATCAAACTTTCATTATATCTGAAATGTTGTACAACAATGAAAATGCGTTGCTCTTTCGTATAGAGGTGCACTTTTACGAATCATAAACTGTCAGCTGTCACACTGTTTTAGTTTCTTGGCTAGCCGTCCGAGTTGTATGGTGAGCAAAGCACCGTACTCCGGTTTCGGGTTCAACTCCTGCACTGTAAAAAAAAAATTCAGAAACGTTTCAGCTAACTGTAAGGCGACTTTTTTCGTAATTGTTTCTCACAAAGCGGGAGAAACATTTATGATAGGTTTTGTGGAAAAAAGAACGTTTCAGATTTATGTCTGAAAAGTTTCCGGTAAAACAATGATATTGCAATTTTACAACAATTTCTGTTGTATATCTGATAGATTTCAGATAATTTCATGAAACGTTCCGAATTTTTTTTAGAGTGTGGCGGTCGGGGTTCGATCCCCAACTGGGCGTGGTTGACCTTGTGTCCGTCCCTTCATGCGGGTAAGGTGGCCGCCCATTGGGTGCTCTCATAATAAAATGGTCACACTTTCGGGCAGTTGTAAGGGACAATGCCGTATCGGCAAGTTCCCGCCCATTATTAAAAAAAAGTTTCTTGGCAGCCAACACTAAATTAATTTAACTACTTACTTCAAATCCTGCGACAGTTTTTCAGCACCCTATATTTTAATGTATTTTATATGTATGTGCATCATTTGGCATGGATGCGTAGATGACTCTTCTTGTATAAATTCTGTCCCTAACATCCTCGCATTATCCCCGTTAAAAATCCCTTTTCCCGCCATTTTCGAGCGACCCCTAATTTTTTAAGCAAACAGTCCTCTTTCCGGAAAAGCAAGTACTTCACAATGACACAACCGTTCTTCATCCTCCTTCTTTGCCCCCCTCCCCCCTCAAAGCCCCTTCCAAGAAGGGGGGCACGCGCCCGACACGCGAGACTTCCTTCCCCGGACTGTTAGGTCCCCTTCACCCCATTGTTTCGAGTGGGTCACGAAGGTATAAAATGTATACATAATATATATATGTATATATATATATATATTTATAAAAAAAATGAAGGTTATGTAGAGAAAAAAGGGATTGGTCTCGGTGCAATGCTGTCAATGGGGGAACTTTGTGGCATTGTGAAGCCAGGAGCAGTTTGGGTTTCCGAATACAGTGTTTATGACGTGCAGAAGTGCGAGATAAGTCTCTGCTGTTATTCGGATGTGAGTTATGAAGTATAAATTCTGGGGCAAGAAAAAGAGCAAGCTATAAAGCTGTGTAGGCACATGCTATCTGAAAGCGGGTACATAATATTTTTCTACTTGTATGGAGTGTATCAGTATATTACTGAATCATATTGGGTAATCAAACAGGCCGTATCATGTTTTACGATGTACAATAACTTTACGATTCCTAGCAATTTATTACATTAATAAAACAATAACGATTTTTGACTATATTTTAGTTGAATGAAAAATGTAGTAATAAAAACATAAACGAAAATGTTTTTAACTTCGAGGCAAGCTTGGAGTGTGCCTATTTTATTCAAACATAAAATAACTCATGCTTCGAAATCAATACCTACGTATTTTTAATTATTTAGAATTTTAATAATTTTATTTTAAAAGCGCAGAAGAAATAAATAAAAAATATAATCATACATTTAGTAAAGCATAATCACAGCCATAACTTATTCATTTATTTATTGTCTAAGTAATTTACATGAAATTTCTGAGATCTCAATCCCTCTATAAAAAGAAATCTACTCACAGAAATCATCAGTTTAAAGAAGTAATATAATACATCCTTCCGTTTCTACTTAAATTGCAATTTTTAAAATATCAATTAAATTTATTAATTACAATTATCGTTGACTGTTATTATTTTAATAAAGACAGTTAAAAATTGTTTACAGAATCAGATATTTTGTATGCAGTTTCAAGCAACGAATAAATTTGTTTTAGTTTCACTTGAAAATAATAATAAATTATTTTTTTTCCCTAACAAATTTAACATTTGTCTGTTTCTTTAAATAAGTATGTCTTAAATTACGTTATTTTACATTCATTTCTTTCCTACATTTATTTATTACTTTACTGAATATATCTGAAAATCCAATTTTGGTTGCAGAAATGAGCAATGAAATTACGCAGTTTATGGATAGTATGGAGGCATTATTATAGAGTGAGACGAAGGGTTATGACTGATGAAGACTGAATAAATTTTCGGTCGAAACGATCGTTTCTTGTTATAAGTATAATTTTATGCGTGCTTTTTGCACAAAGTTTTTACTTGTTTTACGCAGTTTATCTCTCTCTCTCTCTCTCTCTCTCTTTCGAATAAAAGTTTGACGTTTGTCTCTTAATTTTTTAAAACTTGTCTTTCATTTTTCTTTTACATTTTATTTCGAACTACCTTATTTTATTTTAAGGAAAATCGATGAAATAGCTCAGTAAGAATTTTCTTTGAAATTATTACTTATTATAAACGGAATTTCAACATTCTTAAAGTCGTAACAGTGAAACAATTTTGAATATAAATACGGAGGAAAGTATTTTTTTAGTAATTTATGAAAAGGGTATAAATCTTAGAAAATAGAATCTTAGAAATATTATTTCATTAAGAAGTGAACTTTTTTTTCTATTTATCGTAATCATTTATTAGTAAATAATAAAACAGAAAAACATTGTTCACTTAAAAGTTACAGTTTTGCAAAATAGATGGCAGCACAGGCACTAACGGTTGTTCCAAGGCCAAATTGTTCCTTCCAAACAAAAAATGTAAGTGAGAGTTGGGACTTGGGTGAAACGTTTCCCCCCTTGGTCGTGGTTTTTCAACTAATGATTGATTTATTTACCAAAGTTTCCCCCCCCCCCGCTATTCCACTTGTTTAGCAATAAACAGTGTTATGATATTTATCACCGCTCCAAATAAAATTATCTATTGTTTTTAAGACATTATGAACGAGATAAATATGTCTAATGTTATTGATCTCTTTAATTATTTTTTTAACAGTTAAATAATTAATTATTATCTAAACGTGTAAAAATTAATATCTTCTTTAGTTTCAAGATAATTACTTCTTACAGTACAATAAACATTTAATTACTGTAAGCAATAAGCATTTCTATATTACTAATTTTAATGATAACATTTTTTTTTCTTTTAATGTATTTTGTTTTACTTTATCTTTGAGTGTGTCTCTGTGTGTGTGCAGTATATTTTTAATGCAATTAAACAAAAATATCTGAGATTTAATTATAAATTAATAGTTAAATTTAAATAATATATAATATATAATATATTTAATTTTCTTAAATATGTGGGTGCATCGAATATACATAATAATTTTGCCTTTTTATTATTTTAACTAAAGTATTTAGAAATATACTAGTGTACTGTATTGTACTGAATCTCCTGTACGGGGATAAACGGTTAAGCAATAAGTAAGAAACCACAAAGTATTCCTGTATAATACACATGAAGGTGCTAGAATTGTCAATTTACATGTTTTTTCTAACTAGAAGAAAAAAATCTGCTTCGTTTTAACACAGAAATTAGCCAGATCATTGCACCAGATTTAACACTTAATTTTCATTGAAATTAAATATAATTATTTTTCGTACATTTCATACCCTAACTGAAATGTCATCGATTACATGTCGCTTTGGAAAACTGAAATATTCAAATGCTTTTTCCTTAAATCTTAAGATTTTTTAAAAAAATATTTGATTTTGAACCCACTTAAAACATAAATATTATTTAAAATAATCTGTTTATTGCTAGATAAATTCTATGGCATTTCCCTGTCATTAAATTTATATATATAATATATATATATATTTAATTTTCTTATATTAATTTCTTATATTACTTTCTTAAATTAATTTTCTTAAAAATTAATATATATATATATAAGACGATGTAATAACTTTAATTTGCAAAAACTCCATCTTCGTAGCAAAAACTATCATAAATGATTATATTATTACATTATTATATAATTGAAGTTTCTTTTATTCAGAATTAAATATATTCTTTTAACTGTTAATTTGCACAATTTTCCGTTTTTTTTTTTTTTTTTTAAATCCGTCTTCCTTTCATGTCTCTCACATTCATTTAAAAAATGGATTCTTTATTGTTCGATCCTGTGGAACTGTTTATGATTTTTCTTCGAGAATTTTCATTGAATTTTAACCTGTGGAAGTATTTTGTTGTGCGTAAAAGCATCAGAGAAAGCTTTTGTGATAAGCTGATTGTTTAAATCTAGCTACTGCTTATGAATTGCTGTGATTTGTGTGCAGCAGATTGTTCCACGAAGTTCTGGAAGAAATAAAATTGGCGTTCCATCCTGGCAAGTGGACTGTTTAACATATATAGGACTTTTAAACGACGAACTCAAGAACTAAGCAGAGTTTTCTGCAACAATATTTTAGAATTTAAAAAAAAAAAAAAACAGCATATAAAAATTTTCCGTTGAATTACGGAGGTTAATATTTGGAGCAAAACGTTAGCTCACATAACGCTGCGCTTAAATTTCAAGCATTGACATTTTAAACTGTTTTCTGTTTTCTCTCCTTTTATTTTAATTGAGAAACATTTTGAAATGCTATAATACTAGTGGAGATCGGCTTTTTAGTGTATAATGATAAATAAATTTTATCCTGATATGATTGATTAAAGGAAGACTAACTAAAATATTAATACAGTGGACTCCGCTTAATGTGATCAGTTTGGGACAACGTGATTTTGATAACAATAACCGATTGATAACAATAAACGATATGCAAAATTAGATAAATTTACCCCCCCCCCAATCTAATTTACACGTACTAAATTTCAAAATAAAATGGAAAAACTCGCCTTATATTTATGTACTGTATATTATCCTTTAAAACAATGGAGGGGAAGGCATGGTGGCTTAGGTGGAAGCATTGGTGGAAGAGGGAGAATTCTGGGAAATTCAAACAACGGCAAAGGGAAAGAAAAGAATGGGTTCCTTCTGAATACATTGTGAATATTCCTTTGCCAGTTAAAATGAGGTTCGAAAACTGATAACATCAACCGATGTAATGATCTCATAAAGCGATAATTTTAACATACAAATGAATAGAGAAAATCGGGACCAAGTGATTTCGATAACAATAAGCGATTGATAACATTAACCACGATCACATTAAGCGGAGTCCACTGTATATTCTCTTAAAATATGCTTTTGGTCTTAAACTTTTACAGCATATCAACCAGTCTTATCAAAGAAATAGTGAAATGTTATTGGTTTACGGATGTATCATTGAAGAGATTAATTTAACTAATTCAAGCATGAATTAACGTATAAGTATGGTAACTTCATGGTAAATTTAAATTATAAAAAAAAACTACTATTTTACTTTTTTTTGTAATATTGACCTAGTGAAGCCCACACCAGTATCTGTTTCGAAGTTGCGAAGCAATTTCAAAAGAAAATGACCGCAGTTAAATGGTGTGTAATTTGTGCATAAAACTTGATTATACGGATAGAATTTAAACTACTGGGTTTAAAATTATTATTGTAGCCATAAACTTAAAAGGGCGCTAGTAGGTCATCCATCTCTTTCCTTAATGGAAGGTCTATTAGCCGCATTAAGGAAATTCCCTGTACCATACGGATTTCAGTCAAATTTGGTACATAGTCTATACATGACTTAACGCTGAACGATTTTTTTTTAATGTTAAAAAATGTCCACTAAATGACACTTTGCTTGTAAAAAAGCAAATTAAACAATGGAAATGGCTAATTCGAAATGTGCAAACAATTTCAACATGTATTCCTTAGCTTTAGAGTGTTTATTAACGCCTTTGTGTTTTTAATCTCAGGGGTTTGCGAGGTGTATAAAGATGGGTTGCTTATTAATATACTAGTACACAAGAAAAACACAAGGGGTTCGCCAATTTCTTTCGGAAAGGTTGGGAAACACTGATCTATGTCAACTGAATGCCGCACATTTGACGTACATAATTGATGTGCGCAATAACATGCAGGGGCGTAGCTATGCTTTTGAACCCCTGGCAGAACAGTTCAAATTGCGTCCCCCCTACACCTTTAGTAGCAACTTAATAATTCCCCCCCCCCCCAATAATCACTATACTTAATAAAATCCTACCGACAGGTAGGATGCCCGTACAGATGTGCTATTTTGAGAAAAATAAATATAAAATAGTAAAATTCTATTCAAACTTCTTGTGATCGAGCTGATTTTGCCCCTCCTCTTCTGCTGGCTGCACTGCCAGGGGGGAGGGCACCCCTTCGCTATGGCCCTAATAAGCAGATCCTTTACTGAAAACGGTGTTGGTACTCTATTCATGTCCTTATCCAGAAACTCACATAAGCACCTAGAAGATTATTAGTCTATTGGCGAAAATCATTTGAAAGACTATTTTATTTTATTTTGGTTTTTTTAATTACCCCAGATTTTTAATTACCCCTGATTACCCCAGATATCAAATGTTTGCTTCTCTGTGCGAAAAGTTGTGCTAGTTTGAATTAGTATACAAAAATACGATGAACTGACACGTAACTTTCCTTTGCCAGTACGATATCGATTATAATTTTTTTTTTAATTGTCACCTTAAAATATCTCTATTCACATCTTAATTTATTACTTTTATTTATTTTTTAAGTTATAGGTATACTATTTCAACTTACTCAAAGTAATTAAGAATTTCATTGAAAATTCTGATGCACACAACTTATTGAATTATTAGATTTTTAAAATACGTTGATGTCTTTTAGACTACATTATATATTTTAGTAGAATAAGCAAAGGAAAAATCGCAATTTTAGAATTCTAAACATTATCTTTCCTTAACCGTATGAATAAATTCTTATTGATTCTTATTTCCGCTGCATGTTTCTTAAAAGCGGAAATAAGAATCGTTTTCATTTATCATTGCTTAGCTTTAAAAATCTTTATTATTTTAAAACTTTTACATTCAGTTTGATCTGTTTTTATTAATTTTGTCCCTACCCCTCCAACATATTTTTTTTTCTTCCTTCCTTTTCTTTTTCACCGCAAGGGAAATATTCCCAACTTGTTCGATTTTCTTTTCTTTTGCTATCTCTATTTAACAAAGATACTCTTTCATAAAATGACTGATATAGCTGTAAACATCATTTTATTATTCACAACCATTATAAAATCATCTTACAATATTTTCTTGCAAACACCTTTTACTAAAAAAACTTTAGAACACCAACAATAGGCGAACTACTGGATAAAATGAAAATCGCGAGCCCGCGCCATGGAGTTAGTTGGATGGATTTTTAACTGAAAAGGATGACGTTGCTTTGACGTCATTTTACGATTGTTACACTGATCATTTATTTGTTAAGCATCTTTGTTCACTAATTGTTTTAACTTCATCCCTAGTAGCACAAATGGTTCAAAAGAAGTCTTTTGAGCGCCATTTGAACTAGTTGCACTTCTTGGGATCGTTTCCCTTACAAGTTATATTGATGTGATTTAGATTTCTTCATTCGTTACTCTTTATTGATTCTAAATCAAAGCTATTTGCATGCTTATTTTAGTTAAGTTTTAACTTAAAAAGCTTTATAAAGTGGAATTCGTTGTATTTCGTACGATGAAATATTTTTTTTTTTTTTTGAACGGATATAATCAGGCACAGTTTTTCCAATTGCTATTGATTTCTAGAGCAGAGGACATTGGGTCAGATTGGCCATCGTATTATTCCACCAACTAACATTTGCAATAAAATATTTTATGAAGCTAGATCACTAAAAGAAATCAATTTGTAAGAAAGTCCTAATCGTGGGTAATCAGTGGACATAATCCTCATAAAAGCTTTATAAAGCTATAAAAACTGAAGTAGCTTTCACCGCTGTTATAAATTCCCGAGAGGAATTTTTATTTTCTTTCTCAGATTCGACTATTTCCTTTATCGTTACATCCATTAACAGTTCGTTATTCCGATTTCTTTAATGGAAAATGTAAGTCAGAAGGAATGTATCCAGATGCAGAAAAGTCCTCCAAGTCCCGCTTTTAGATTAAAACCCTTATCAGCATCTTCCTTAGACGAGGGTATGTGTTGAGTAATTACAGATGCACCTTCTCTGTTTTTCTCGTGCTTCTCATTGAAATGGATATGAATGAATCTGTGTAAGCATTGCTTAATTTAGGACCTTTTAAGGCTGATGGCAGCATTTTGTATTCATTAGTATCCATTTAAACGTTTTATTCAAGAAAGAACCATAAAAAATCTGGCTCCTTGTCAAGATTTTAATATATTTTTATTTCAAATAATTTAAGAAATAAGAAATTTGAATTAATATTTAAAGTATGTCAGTCTTACGTAAATGAAAAAAAAATTCTTTAATGCACTTAATGAATAAACGAACTAGGTTAAACGTTATAAAAAAGTGCAAATTTCTTGGACTGAAAACATTTCTCTTGGTCAATATATTAATATAGTACTAACTCCTTGAGTCCTTGAATAAGCATACTTATTAAGTGACGTATCACTGCACATTAAGAACATTTATAAGGCAGTTAACAGCTTAACTATAGTATTATTACTTATATTATTACTTAAATTATTGCTTGCCAACTTTTAAAAACATTCAAATTCCAGAAGTGTGCAAAATAGTAAAGGATAAAGCGCGAAACATATTTAATCAATCTTTTCCTGTTGATGCTTTTATCACAACGACAATTAGATAAACATATGTACGCAGCCTATGCAATTTAAAAAAAAAAAAACGCTTTAAATATCAGCTTGATTTTTATGCAAGTTTCAGTTTTTTGTTCAGCATAAATAAGATATTAGAAACGATTTTGAAAAAAAAATTGAATTAGTTGAAATTTGTTAAATTTTACTGCCGTACATATTTCATAAAGTCATGCAAACACTCCTCAAACAAAAATGACTGGCATAGCCAACAAATTCATATTTTCAAATTTAATAAAAGAATAAAGAGAAAAACTTTGTATTGGTTGCAACGGTTCTAACTATCAAAATTCTTTACTCAGAAAATTTTAGGAGAAAAACTCTTCCTGAAAAAGGTAAAGTGCGTTTCGATACTTCAAAGCAGGTTAATTTGACATTAGTTATCCAGCTATAAATTCTCAAAATCTTTTCCAAGTTCTCAAATTCTGTTTAGAAACTTAAATTACAGTCTCAAAAGAATGAATTAAATGTGGGCAGAAAAAAAATTAGTGATATCAATCAATAAAAAGGAAACAACAGTAATTTCAGTTTAGTGTCTTGTAGCAGAGTTTTCTTATAGTTTTTTTTATTTTCGTTTTAGAGGAAAGAAGACGCAAAATTACCTTCAAATCGGCGTTCCTCTCTACTAAGAACCAATCACGATTACTTATATCTATGCGATTTCGTGAATATAAAGCAATTCCATTCGTTTTTACATCAGTCTTGAATGATTTGTTCGTAATTCTGCAATTCCAATTGCTTCCTCCAAAATGGTCAAAAGTGCCCTTTTAGTTCTATTCTGCTTGACTAACGCTTTGCAATTCGTGACCACCAACACGACGACGGGCAGACAAAGTGCTTTTTTTGTAAATCATCCCGTTTCGATAAGTAAACATCGAACGTTGTTCTATTGCAACGACTTTAACGGCCGACGTTTGGCTGTCGATGATAGGGCGAAAGTGAAATTCCAAATAATTGCTCTCATTTTCTCCATGGGTGGGAGATTTCTCGAAGCCATGGAGCTACTGAGTTTTCTGTCTGCCTGTATCCGAGGGTGGCTACCGAATGCCCCCTTCAGGGATGCTTTTAAAGGGTCCGTTGAAAAGTAGGTAGATAAACCCCCGCAGAAAATTAAGTGGTTCGAAGATTAAGATGACTATTTAACAACCGAAGAGGGCTTTCACTTTTTGTATCGAGACAAATTAACAAATCGACGTTGAAAGGTAATGAAGATGCTTTTAACTTTAAGCGCAGCTTAAGATCAGACGCTGATAAGCGATTACGCTGCCGCTTTCTTTTGCATCCGGTATCGAAATATGCTCTTTTAGAACGACGGCTAAGGCTAGCATAAGATGTTCTTTGTTCTTGAAAAATAATTGATACCGACCTCAGAAGAAATCGTTACTTAAGAACAGTTTAAAAAGCAAATTAGTCGAGAATCGGCAACAAATCGATATCTTGTTCAACCCCTGTTACGTGGGTAATTTATCTTATTTAGTTTTCGGTGGTGGAGAGTAAGATTTTGGATGTCGATACTGTCAGTGGCAAAAACATATCACAGTTAGTCAGCTTCTGACCTTAGTTTTAACGAATGATGGATTTGGCTTTTCATAAAATGCACAATCTATAATGGTGTAAATAAAAAACTTTGTAAAAAACACACATAAGATGTTATAGGTAAGAGGATATATAGTAATCCTCTTACCTATAACATCTTATGTGTGTTTTTTACATTTTTATTTACTTTATTGTTTAACACCAGTATTTTGAGTGTTTTTTCCAATCTATAATGGTATTTGATTCCGCGTTTTTTTTTAATGCGCACTTTTTTCAAGAAGTTAAATTTATTATTCAAGTTCTAATATTAAAAAAATCGTTATTATATTTTATTTTACTTTATTTTTTTTTATTTTTGTATACGCATGGGTATAATTTGACGAACACAAATAAAAATATTAAACTTTTACAAATTTTTGAGAAAAGAAAAAAAAAGAAGAAGAAAGAAAAAGAAAAGAACTATAACAGCTACTGAGACACAGTGCCACCTTAAATGTCCTCCCCCCCCCCTCCTCCAAAGGGAAAAAAAATAATCATTGACATTACGTCGTCCTATTAATTAAAAAAGTCGTTCTTTTCTTTTCTTTTCTTAATTTATTTTATGCGAACCCAAACAAAAATATTGAACTTCTACAAGTTTTTGAGAGGAAAAAATAAGAAGGAATAAAATATATATATATATATATATATATATATATATTAGCTACTGCCAATGCCACCTTAAATATTCCCTCCCCCAAAGTGAAAATAATAATTACTTATATTATATCGGGAACTCATTAGCTGTATTTGTTCTTATTTATTCAATAAAAGTAGTTATCTTGAAAGGGAGAAGAAGGTTATAGCCGAAAATGAATGGAAATAACTCTGAGACATTAATATACTTTAAAAGCGTGCCATGTCAAAGAGCACAGGGTTTTACTAAAACTTATTTTGACAGCTCTCTTTCAATCATCCAAGCTTCTGACTTCCACAATATTTAACCCTAATTAATACCGGTATCCAAGAAGAACCCTGAAAGACATGTAACAGCGCTTCACTAATTGGACCCTTGCCGTTCAACAAATAGCCCTCACAGACCTGGAGGTGGTATGGAGATGCAGAATAGCCGCACCAGATTACCTTCAGGAAAAGTAAGCACACACAAAAAAAGGGATTTTTTTTTTTTTAACCATAAAGCATTTTCTCTGCTGTAATTGAAGATAGCTATCTACCGAACGTCAACAGGTATTGCCTGGAAATATATGGCCACACTGTTTTAAAGCTTTATTTGTGCTCTCGGAGTGTAGGTTGCTGCTGCAGAGCTGAAGAAGATCTCAAATTCTAAACTCGTAAAAAAAAAAATAATAATAATAGGAGAGGTTAAAGGCCGCGTATGAAGATATATGTTCCAAATCTAGGAAGGATCTTAAAAGCTCAAACAGTTTGACTCCTGTGCTGTTTTTACAGCATATTTTACGATAGATTCTTTAAATGTGTCAAAAACGCCACTTATTTTTTTTTTTTTTTTAAAGAAACAAAAAATATTCGGTATCTTTTATTTGTTTATTTATTTAACTTTGTAAGATAAAGCTTTTTGAAGAATCAAAAGGGATCGAAAACTTTTGTCACCGTGCACACTCTTTAAGACAAGAACTCATGTAAAAACAGTAATGTTGCCAAACATTGTGTATAAAACTTTTTAAAAGGTGTTGTTAACATTTTTAGCATCCTTTTTATAGAAATTCACATATTTTTACTTCATAGGGGACTAAAGTATTATTTTTTTAATAAGAATTTTTTTTTTGGCCATTGGTGTTTCTTCATGGCCGCGTATGAAGATATATGTTCCAAGTCTAGGAAGGATCTTAAAAGCTCAAACAGTTTGACTCCTGCTGTTTTTACAGCAAATTTTACGATAGATTCTTTAAATGTGTCGAAAACACCACTTACTTTTTTAAGAAACAAAAAATATTCGGTATCTTTTATTTATTTATTTATTTATTTATTTAACTTTGTAAGCTAAAGCTTTTTGAAGAATCAAAAGGGATCGAAAACTTTTGTCACCTAAGATATTTTATTACATTTAAAAGTATTACACAATATAAGCCAAAATTCTTAAGGGTGATTCCATGAAACTAGGGACACCAATGGACAAAAAAAAAAAAAAAAAACTTATTAAAAAAATAATACTTTAGTCCCCTATGAAGTAAAAATATGTGAATTTCTATAAAAAGGATGCTAAAAAAGTTAACAACACCTTTTAAAAAGTTTTATACACAATGTTTGGCAACATTACTGTTTTTACATGAGTTCTTGTCTTAAAGAGGTGTAGGAAGTTCATCTGGTTTTATAAAAGAAATCAACAAATATGAATGAAATCTTATTATTTTATTGAAATTTAATTCATATATGAAAAGATTAGACCAATGCAGAAACCTTTAACTAAAATAGTTATCTTAAAAACATTTTTTGTAAATTAGGCCAAATATTTAATGTAACATCAGTCACAAAATTTTATAAAAGTTTTTTTTTGCTTAATTAAAATTAATCCCAAAAATATAAAAAGTCATTTTCTCTTCTTTTATGAAGATATCTTTAATATTACTCTTTTGAATATTTAATATTGCTTCACTTTATGAATTTTAAACTTAAAAAATATGTAACATCAGTCACATTTCTGTTTTTTAATTAGATACCTACATAAAAATATCGGGAAAATCTCATTGACTACTGCAGAAAGACAGAATAGGAAGAGAGATAAATTAAAGAATGAAGGGAAATATGAAGATTATTAAAGAAAAACAAAGGAGCAATAAAGAGCCAAAATAAAAAGGAAATGACCTAGGTAAATTACCTCAATCAATTGAGAATACTCTTTTTCAAACATTTTCTCTAATTTCAAGATGAATTAATCTTTTTACCTTCTTCTGAATTGACTGAGGTAATTTAGCTGGATCATTTCTTCTTTTATTTTGGCTCTTTATTGCTACTGCTTTGTTTTTATAATCTACATATTTTCCTTCATTCTTTAATTTATCTCATCACCTTTTTCTGTCTTTCAGCAGCAGTCAATGCTATTTTCCCAATATTTTTAAGTAGCTTTCTAATTGAAAAACAGAAATGTGCCTAATGTTACACATATTTTATAATACACATTTACACATTTTTACTTTCCGAACATGTACCAGTAAGGAAAGTGTTGTAATCATGAAAAAATTCGACTTCCAGATTTTGGTGTATTGACACGTTTTGAGGTCTTCTGAATCCATTTATGCTATTTTTACGAAGTATGTGTGTGTGTGTGTGTGTGTGAGTGAACACGATAGCTCCTAAACGGAATATTCGATTGAGTTCAATTGGGTATATAAGTTATAAACCACCATCGTAAGACCGGTATTGATTCTAGTGTGTATAGGACTTATAGTTTTTCTACAGGGCTACGACAAAGATTTCTTTTACATCATGGCCTATGAGAGGAAATTCTTGAAAGTGCGCTAGTGTTTAAACGGTACATTCGATTGATCTCAAATTGGGTATACATGTTATAAACTATCGTCGCAAGACCGGTATTGATTTGGATGTGTATAGGACTTATAGTTTTTGTACAGGGCTACTACAAAGATTTCTTTTACATTATGGCCTATGGGGAGAAATTCTTGAAAGTGCGCTAGCGTTTAAACGGCGCATTCGATTGAGCTTTAATTTGGTATATATGTTTGAATTATTTATCGATTAAAATTTATTTAAATACTTGGTAATGATCTTAATCGCAAGTGTTCGGAAAGTCGAGTGGAGTCACTCCAGATTTTTTAAACTTTAAAATTCACAAATGAAACTACGACTTTTTATGTCATTAGGACTGGTGTTACATTAATGTTAGGGCTAGTTTATAAAAATTGTTCTCAAGGCAAATATTGCACTTAAAGGTTTCTGCGTTTGTCTAATCGTCTCATAACTGAACGAAATTTCAATAAAAAATCAGATTTTATATACCCGTTGATTTCTTTTAGAAAGCAAAATGAACTTTCTACACCTCTAAAGACAAAAATATATGTAAAAATGTTTTGCCAATTTTTTAGCATAATTTTATAGAAATCCACAAATGTTTACTTTATAGGGGAAAAAACTATTATTCTTTATAAGAATATTTTTTTTTCACTGGTGTCCCTAGTAGTTCCATGGAATCATCCTTTAGTGAAATACACTAACAACATTATTTTTTTAATTTTATTAATGTAGAATAAGCATTACTATGATTTATTTATTATGATTAAATTTGATTAATATAATTTCAAAAAGTAAATTTGGTAGTTTTGTTTTTAAGAAGAAATAATGTAATGTAAATAATATATAGCATGTTTATGTGAATGTAACATCTGTCACAAAATACGTGTAACATCAGTCACAGGAATAAACTATTTTTTACATTAAAATATTTTAATGTTTTAAATGAAAGAAAATGTTTTCATGAAGATTGAAATCTGTACTTAACTAGAAAAAAATTATTTTATTTCTCATACTATTAGTTCGAAGAGGATTTGAATTTATATAAAATTCGTTTTTCTCGATGTCTCATCGAGAATTCGAATCTCTATGAGACATTTCATCTCGAAGTCTCATCTCCAAGAAATTTTTCAAGTCAAATTTTAAGATGTCCGATTTTTTTTTCCTGATAGGTTAAAACATTGAGCTAAAAATAAATAGCTTCAGTAATGAAGTATAAACAAAACATTTTCATTTTAAATTCATTGAGAGTTTAAGAAAAATCTTTTTAAAATTTGGCTGACTAATGCATATTATACTGTTTTTTTCTGTGGAGTAGTGTGTAATTCTACAAGAATATTGGACTCTTAGAAATTTCTGAAAAACTTGAATCAATTTATTGTTTTGTTTATCTTTTTAGAGCACAGTGGCATGAAAAACATATTGCATATTCCAACTTTTTCTAAATCGTTAAGTGTTAGTATAGTTTGACTACAAATTGTTATTTAACCACTTTACCACAGTATCAGTAATTACAAATATATATATATATATATATATATATATATATATATATTTGTAATATATTTTCATTTTCAGTGTCATTATTTGGTTTGAAAACATATAAATAATTTTTGCCTTTGTGGATAAAACAATGATCTGTGCATCAAAGAGTTAATGCCTTCTGGCTAACCGCGTATCTTCACATAGGACAGCGAGTGGCGAAAGAGAACAGCTGCTTTTATTCAGTTGAACACCAGTTGGAGGAAGACCGACATAGCTCGAGGACACCTAATTTTGGACTAATTCTAGATGAGAAACCAGGATTAGCACCCTCAGATTAGCAACCCCAGAGGTATGGTTTGGACACGGAAAACACTGGAGCCACGACGAATTTCACATGCAGCAGCTCTCTTTAGCGTATATAGTCCCACAGTAGTCTAGACCAAGGGTTCTCAATCGGAGGGGCACGAAGGAACTAGGAAAGAGCAAATAATAATGTATGTTTCTAAAAATAATCTAATTTATTCGTATTTTTGCTCTAAAACATATTTATTTTCGCTTAAAGTGTTTATTAAAACTTACCGATAACATTATATTTTAGAAAAGGAGACTAAATACTGATCGTTTAAGAATAAAAAAATGTATGTAAGCTGAAAAATGTGAAGGGGGGTGGGGGAGGGTGCCATCTTAAGTAATCCTTTGTTGGGGGCACAATGTCAAAAGGTTGGGAACCATCTAGACGTTAGAAGTTGTCACGTCACACTCCCAAGCGCTGACCATGCCGTGAGGTAAAATACTGTGTCACATGAGAAGTTATTTTTCAGAGATTTCAGAGTATAGCACTTCTGATACATGAATCCAATTTCAACAGCTTTAAAATACCATACCGTATTGCAGTATTCCTCTTTTTGTTTTACTTTTATAGATCAACCGCCGATCTCAAAATGCAGAATCTGAGCCAGGTTCGACTAATCAAAGAATACTTTGAGCATATGTGGAATATGTACGTTAAGTCTGGCTGGCCAAAATTTGTCTCACTGCCCATTACCAATTACACCGGTAAACGCGATTTTGGGTCTGACTTCTACATGTTAAATTTTAGCTTCTCCTACGCTAAAACTAAGGAAAAAAAATTTTTTTTAATGAAAGTTTGCTTTTGTAGAAATTAAAGCAATTTTTCAATTTTTTTGGCAAAAATCACTGATTTATATATATATTTTTTTTTATAATTCCACTCTAAATTATGATCAGAAAAATTTTTGCTGGATATAAAGTCTTTTTTATTCAAGATTTGTGATAAACAATAACATATAAATGTAAAATAATAAGAAATGAATGTCTAAAAGTGAATATTTTTCGTATTTCTTTTATGTTCGTATGAGGAAATAATAATACAAACAAATAATAATATTACAAATAATACTACAAGCAATACTACAGAGTTACAAATAATAATACCGTTTACTTTCGGGTTAATCAAAGTGCTGCCATCTTTCGTTTATGAAATGAATTAAAATATACTTATCGACGTAAATCAGACAAAAGCAAACTTTAAGAACTAAAAATGAAAATTTAAGTGTTTTTCAATGTCTAGAATCAGAATTTAAGCATGAGACCAGAACACCCCCCCTTTTTTTTTTTGTTGACCAGTGTTATGAAGACGAGCCATTATTCCAGCATTCCCCCACCCCACCCCCTCCCTAGTAGCACAACTAGCTCAAAAAACTTTCAAATTACGTTGGAAACACGAAAAACGTGTTTTAAACGTCTTTTGGACTAATTGTGCTACTAGTGCTCACGTATGAGGGATTGGCAATGTGGAGTGATTTGGTCGAGGTCTTATATCCCTCCTATTTTAAAGACCAAAATGTGCTTTCCTATCCCAAACAAAAAAATTTCACTGTCATGAAAGCTAATGAAACAGACAGGAATCATTATGTAACAGTCATTCTAAATATGATTTGCTTTCATAGTGTTGCTCTCAGTGGCACACTTTTCTTTTCGCTGCTAAGTGGGTTTGAGCGCCGTCATTCTAATTAATGGCCCAAACCAGCGGTTGCCAAGTTGTGAAGCCCTGGTCTAAACATCTACCCACCCTTTTAGTTACGCTGCGTTACGCTGATTGCTGAATAATACGAACCAAATTTAATTACCTGAAGTGTCACTTATGTATTAACGTCTTTTATGAGGATTTTGGATCGACGACGGTGAGTTAATAAAATTAATGATGACACTCATCTGCACCATGCTTCATTCGATGCAATTAACGCAGAAGCGAAGATTCCGCAAGGATGCCACCGACGATATATCATCGCATGTTTCCCAATAGGCAAAAGGTGCAGGAATACTTAATTAACCGGGTCCTTCCAGTCCGTTCTCATTTCCAAATGAGGCTCTTATGAAGTTACGTGGGCGATTAACAAATGTCACTTAGCTTATTACTCATCGCTTTTGATGTTTGTTCGAGATACAAAGCGCATGCTCGAGCCCTGTTTCTGAAAATGGCGTAGATTGTCACAGACTCGTTCATCTAAAACGTGCGCTAAAGATTTTCCGCCATTTGACGCGCATGATTTTTTTCCCCGCCCGAAATATATTTCGGGTATATACAGGGTGAATCTAAATTCTTGGACAAAACTTTAAGAGGTGATAGGGCACATAATAAGGTATCAGAAGCACATAGCAATGTGGGGCCGGCAACATCGTCTTCGTGTAGCTGTTAATAATCACTTTGGAAAAAAGTGCTGAAACAACAGTGCACTTTCCGACCATTGCTCGTCAGAAACTAATGAATTTTTCTCCGAAAACAGAAGACTAAAATTCATAGTTTAAAAATTCTATTTCATTTCACGGATGAAATTTTTGGAGACGAGAAACTTGGTTAAGAAATTAGACGAACACTTCAATACTGTTCACAAAGTGATTATTACCAGGTAAGTGAAAACTGCGTTTTTGACCCCACATTGCTATGTGGTTCTGATTCCTTATTATGTGCTCTATCGCCCCTTAAAATTTTGTCCAAGAGTTTAGATTCACCCTGTATATATTTTTTATAAATATGTATACATATTTATAAAAAAAAGGTTCTTATTCTTATTTTTTTTTATTGTTTGTTGTTATGTTGAGAATATTCAACGGTTAAGCTCGTGTGACCACATTGCTAAACTAACAGTTTTCAAGTACATAGTAGTTTCTATTGTTTTAAAGTAGCTTGCATTACTAATGAAAATATTGAAGGAATATTTGCAGCTGCCGTTTTGATAGGACACAGATAGTTTCCTTATGCCATACGGGGAAAGGCTCCTGGTTCAAAATAATGTTGTAATTGAAATATTTTCACACATGCATAAACTAAAATTAAATTTTTAATGGAGTTGATTAAACTGCAAAACTTTTAATCTTTTTCAGAATGATATACTTTTCACGGTTATACTTTGCTTTTGTTCTATCTGAATTAAGGAGAATTATTATTATTATTATTATTATTACCGTTTTCCTACTAAAACAAAAATTCGAACTCATTTCTTCCCTGTGCTGGCAACAATGGCAAAAAATGGGAGGCGGGGGGGGGGGATAATTAAAGATCTTGATTTTACAGGTGTTTTAAATATTGGATGACGTTATTAACACCTCCATAAGTATTCCCGAAACTCTGCATGTCAGTTTTTCTGTCAATACTTCCATTAATATTTATATTTATCACTGTACAAAGTGAACGGATAATACATTCATCTATAGGACACCAAGTATTCTTTACATTACACCGTCTGGATTTTGTCTTCCATCACTAGTTAAGCATATATACTGAATAAGTTGAACTTAAAGTATGATTCGTAAAGCATGCACAGCATAAAACTGTTTCCAGGATATCTGTTTTCAAGAATATCCTAAACATTAAACACTCCAGTCGAATGACAATTTGGGGTTTTCTAAATTATTTCAAGATGTTCTTATGTGATATTACTGTTAGTTTTTCATACTTGGAAGAGCGTAACTCCCTTGAGTGTAATTTGCGATGACGTGATAAGGAAAATAATATAGAAAGACTGCCGACAAAAATAAAATGAAAACACAACTGTTTTGTTTTCTCCAGTAAACTCTCAAAAATAGAAATTTCTTCGAGCAACTCCTCTAAACTTATTCAACAACACCAGATAATTGAATGGAAAGTATGCGCACTGCAGTCATCAGTTTTATTCTTCAGATTACCACAAAATTAACCAATTTTGCAATATTCCGATACGGTTTTTTTTTTTTTTTTTAACAAAATATTCTGTAAATCTGCACTACAGAGAGACTTGATTCACTGCCTCTTTCTCAAAATTAGTAACCTGTTTTAGACATTGATTAAGGTAAAGCGACACTGCCTAAGAGGGGGATGCAACAAACGGTGGCCTTTTTAAGGTGTTCTAACGTGTATTTACGTTACATCTCGAGTAAACCGTCCCAAACTCCAGACCTTTAGATCGAAAATAGCATCACTTTTCCCCTTTTAGGTAGCAGGTAGCATATTGAAACTATGGACACCTATAAGCCTTCGTTTTTATTGTACAAATATAGCTACAATAACATACAAAATTCACCTGCTTACTTTTTGAAAAACAGCAATTCCAGGTTCAATATATGAATTGATGAAAACAGTAATTACTTAGAATCTAAATTTAGCGGAAGATTCATTTCTAAAAAGGAATTTACATTTAGGAAACTCTTAACTTGCAAAAAATTTCCTATTTATATTAATTCTATTTGAATTTAATTCCAGAAGCATCAATACTATCTTATGCAGAGAACGAAAGGATATCCATAACAAAATTTAATTCTCCACTGAAACGATACCTAACATTTAAAAAGCAGGGCAATACTACATTAAACCAGCCAATGTTCAAAAATCATACATGTAGATATTTTGACTTTTAATTTATGTGTTGTACTAGAACATTAGATGAAAAATGCAAATTTTGAGATTTTTAAATATTTATTATTTATTTCTGAGTTATCAGTTTTCGAAGTAAAAAAAAAAAATGTGGCAGAAATTTTGCATGATACAATGATTTTTAATGACTGTAATTCAGCACCTATTTGACTGAGAAACTTGAGATTTATATAATATTATTCAGATTTTGTAGCATTTCAAACAATCTAGAATACTGCCATGCTAATTAAAAAACTATTTTTACTTTAAAAAAATTTAATCATTTAAAAATTATTTTTTTTATCTGTATTACTTAATTCTTTTTTTCTTTTATATCAACGTTTATGTCAAGTTTCAAGATGGAGTTTCTAAGGTGTCATTTTTTAAAGGTTTTGAAATTTATGAAAAAATGTTCAGATAGCTACCTTATGTACAACATCCGCAGCAGGTGAAATAGCAAAAAATTTCCTTTTTTTTTTTTTTTTTTTTTTTTTTGGTAGCGTTAATTTTGCTGTATATTATATTATTCTTCCTTTAAACTAAAATTTCCCTCCTCATTTAAATAAAATTTTTAACGAAACCATCCAGATTCTTAAGTGCGTTGTATAGCCTTCGTATTTGAAAAATAGAATAATTTATCTTTTTGATTTATACTTTAGAACCCAAAATGAAATGTCTCTGCAAAAATTTTAATTAATACTTAATTTTAAAAATACACATTATTAATTAAGAATAGTAAATACTTTATTAATAAGACAACTTTTGTAGAACATATTTGTCAATAGTAATGTCACGTAACAATTTATTAATTTTAAAAAATGAGTGTTTAATTATTTTTAAAGTCCTTAGTTGCGTTCTTTGGTAAAAGTCAGAACAATGGAATAAGAAGGGATTTTTGTAATTTTTATTTTATTTTATTTTATTTTTATTTTTATTTATATATTTTATTTTGGGGGGAGGGGACTGCAAAGACGGTACGAAATAGCACGCTTGATGGGATGTTATAAAACTGCACGGTACGAAATTACATCTCTCAATATTCCTATAACAGCGTTTCTGGATACTGTAGGATAAGAGTACTTCGCTTGACCACTAATGATTATTTTTACTTACTATCTTCCATCTGTCAATAATAAGAAGACGTAATGATTAACGATTTATAAAAACATTTTTGTAGATTTATGTATTTTTTCTTCCAAAACCCACTAATATATACCTGTTGTGAGAGAGAGAGACTACAATTTATTTATTTATTTATTTATATATTTTAAAACATCAAAGTTTCTGCCGAAGTTTATAAAAAATATTGCCTTATTCTCTTGTTAAATAATTTATTAAAGGCATATTTTTAGCTATTTCCTTGATTCAGTAAATTTTACCATTCAAGCTAATAGAACAAAATATTTTAGTGCTTTTTGGATCTACAAACAAACGCATATCTTTATATGCACACACATATCTTTTTAAATATTATTTCATCCGCTTATAGTAATTTTTGGAGGCTACCAGCGTCAGAGCAAACATCAAATCTGAAACAGTTTGCGGTTCCTCCAACCAGGCACGGCCTCTTCAAAAACTGTCAGAACTATTTGCCTTCTTTTTCTCTCATCTCCACCGAAGTGCATTCTTCTAAGACACGAGGTTTGACACTATCGTACAAAGACGAATTACAACAGAGCTGACGCTTCTCGAAATTATCATCAGAAAGATTTCCACTTCAGTAACCAGGCGCAATTATATTCCCTATGGGACATTTCAAAGTCTTAGCCCTTAACACCCGGCCCCCTGAAAGTGTGTGTGTGTGTGTATTGCCCCTCCAACAATGAAATTCAGATAACGTCGTGGCAGTCCTTTTCAAAAAAAAAAGAACAGAACACGCATGTCCGACTGTGACGTGTCAAAAAGCAGTCGACCTCCGAAAAGGGGATCCCTATCAATGATTCTGGAACGGAAGTTTTGTAATGGAGGTTAAAAAAAAAAAAAAAAATGGTATATTCTGCTCAAATAAAACACCTATATCGTAGACAAGCTAGACACGCGTGTGTCACCGGCGTCTTTTGTGTGACGCCTCGGTAATGGACTCTACTAATTAGTGGGGCACCGCATTTAGGCTGGAAAAGTCCATCAGTACCCCCTGTCTAATATCTTTTTGATAGACCTGGATGAGGGGTGCGTATAGGGGTTTTAATGAACCAGTGCAAAGTGCTGCAAGTTGCTTCAGGATGTATATCTTCGGCGACATTTCGTAATGGGTGGCGAATTAACATTAAATGGAGTTTTTTTTTAGTATTCTTTTCACTGGCAACATCAAACATCGACACAAAAATACATTCAGATTAAAGGTATAGTCTAAAAGATTGCTAAAGCAGGGTTCTTCTAGTTTTGACAGCCTCTTTTCAGGAAGGTGTTAATTTTATTTTCTCAAACATGAATAAATCATAAATATCAATAGAAGGCATCTTATGTATTCAGCGTCTTTAGCAGTCAATTTACCTCATCTTCTTCACTCAGGTTAGCTAGCCTACATGTATCTTAAGCCTGAGACCTCGCTATAACAATATTCCATACAACGATAAATCCCTCTATAACGATAAAATTTTGCGGTCCCGCGGAAATTGTTATATTATCTCTTCTCTACATAACGATGCATCTCTCTAGAAAGATAATTTTAATTTGGGCTTTTAAATATCGTTGTATCAAGGTTTTACTGGTTGAATTGATGCTAATATTATTTTCTTAAACCATTGTTTTATAAAGTATTCTGTAAAGACTTTTTGGCATATGCTTTGTAAATTTTTGATTCGCAAAATTTGTTTACACCTTGAAATTCTTATTTGTAATTATGAAAAAATAAATAAAATGAAAAGCCTGAAATTGAAGTGCACAGGTAAGTCACATTACATTCGGGAAACTTTAAAATACAGTCATTCATATAAAGCTCCGTGAGAACCTGACTAGTCAAGAAATTTAACCATACGCGGAAAAAAAAAATCGTCTCAAAATCCTTTTTCTAGTGCACTGTAAGAAATACCTGTAATTTTACCACACATATTGCTGCAAAATTGCTGAATATTGTAGTAAACTGTGTGCTGTAAATCTACTCAAAAATGACATAATGACATTGTTTGTTTGCCGGGAAAGAACAGCTCGCGTCACTGAATGTGTCGCTTAGAGCTACAAATACGTCCTTCCCGGAATTTCCCGCCACAATTTGGAACCTCATCCAGAGGTGGGGGACTTCTGAATATTGGCACCCCTCGGAAACTGCTTGCGACCGCCGAGAGGACTTTCGGAACCACGGATTTAACGTGCACGTACACCGCATGTACACGGTGGTCCTTAGTGGTACGCCGGTATCGAACCCGCAACCTTCCGGTTACGAGTCCAACGCCTTAACAACCGGGCTACCACGGCCCCGACATAATGACATTGATAAGCCAATCACGAAGAACCTATAGCAATGACTGTATGGCAACTGGTACAGTCTACATCACAACGTGTTGGCGTAACGTTTGCGCACACGCTGTGCTGTAAAATAATATAGCAGTGTGTGTTGTAAATCCACTGCACAACACATGAATAAGCGTTACGTTAACCCACACGTTATGCTGTAATCATTTTTTTTTTCTGTGTACATTTCTGGTGCACTTACTACATGAAGTCTACATACATGAAGTCTACAATTACATGAAAAGAATGCGTAACTGGGTAGATTGAGGGAAACGAGCCCCTCGGGGGCCCTTTTCTGTGGAGACCCCGAAGCAGCAGCCCCTATTGCCCTCCCTTAAAACCAGCCCTATATATAAATATGCATATTTAAATATTCCCGGGTGTGAGGGGGCTGAAGCCCCTTAAGTCCCCCTCCGCGGGCTGTGTACGTGACTCTAACCTACTGTTTTCACATTAGCATTCCAAATCAATAACGGACAAACAACCTCAACAGTCAACAATATTAACAGTCAAATAAACAGTCGTTATAAAACTTCAGTAAAAACATGAGTTTTATTTTATTACTAACAAATATGCATCACTACGCTTGTTTTAACGGGAAAAACTGTCGTTGAATTCAGTGCCGGATCCAGAAATTTTTTAGGAGGGGCTAAATTTTATTGCATTATTTAGTCAGCAACCTCTTCCCATGTCAATGGGCATTTTTTCAGCCAGGATCCATTCTGCTTAAATATTTCACAAAGTAGTCATTAGCTGGTCCCTACTAGTTGAAATAATTTTGTTTGTAAATTAAAATTTGGGAATACAGGAACGCCCTTTGGTAACGTTATCAATTTATTCTTGAATTTTATCAATGAAGCGGCAATTTTTTTCTTGGTTACAGATATCTTTTTACATTCCGAACATGTACCATGTAAGGAAAGTATTGTAATCCTGAAAAAATTCGACTTCGAGATTTTGGTGTTTTTACACGTTTTGAGGGCTTCTGAATCCATTTATGCTATTTTTACGTGATGTATGTATGTATGTGTGTATGTGTGTGTGTGTGTATGTGAGTTTGTGTGTATGTGAGTGAACACGATAGCTCCTGAACGGAGCATTCGATTGAGCTCAGATTGGATATATATGTCATAAACCACCGTCGCAAGACCGGTATTGATTTTGGTGTGTATAGGACTTATAGTTTTTCTACAGGGCTACGACAAACATTTCTTTTACATTATGGCCTATGAGGGGAATTTCTTGAAAGTGCTCTAGCGTTTAAACGATACATTCGATTGAGCTCAAATTGGGTATACATGTTATAAACCACCATCCTAAGACCGGTATTGATTTTGGTGTGTATAGGACTTATAGTTCTCCTACAGGGCTACGACAAAACTTTCTTTTATATTATGGCATAATGGCATATGGGGAGAAATTCTTGAAAGTGCGCAAGCGTTTAAACGGTGCATTCGATTGAGTTTCAATTTGGTATATATGTTTGAATTATTCATCGATCAAAATTTATTTAAATGCTTGGTAATGATCTTAATCGTAAGTGTTCGGAAAGTCGAGTGGAGTCACTCCAGATTTTTTTGAAAAGAGAAAAAAATGGTATTGTCTCCTCTGCCAAGTGTGGATTTAAGGCTGTCAGAGCTGCCTGAGCAAACCTCGGTACCGATAGCTTTGTAGCTGTTCGAACTATGCGAAAGCATAATGTCATTCACAGAAGCATCTGCAGCTTTTGGAGCATTCAACCAGCATTTAATATAAATAAGAAATGAAAAAGGCAGATTCTACGCAGTTTTTAACCCATTTATGCCTAGTGTCCTTATTTTGGGACGGCATTTTCGCTATTAGTCGAAAACGTTATTTATTTTTCCTAGCCTTTATTCATGAGCATTAAGCCTCAACTCTACAAAATATTTTTACATTACCAACTAAGATGTTGATACTTCGATTTTTATGCATAATGCTTTTTTTTTTTAAATCATCCCTTGTTCAAGAAATGGACATCAGAAATGTATCTATTATTTCTGTTATCAGTAAAAAAAAATTGCCCATAAATTGCCGTTAACACCCATCTGGCTTTGCGGAAAGCTCCATTCAGTGAGTTCCTCGATTTCACCTAATATTGTAGGTAAGACTTCCACACATTTCTCATAGTGTCCACGAAGAAAGAGCTCCTTTTTGCCGAAAAAAAAAAAAAAAAAAAAAAAATTATGAATGGGGTGGCTTCCTCTTTCAAAGATTTTAGCTTTCTGCCACTAACTTCACTCTTTTTGAAAGGCTTGGGAAGATTTGAAGTCTTCTCGAAAGTTACTGGGACTTTTGGATCGGAGAATATTGCTAGTTTTCAGGTTTTCTCTACTTTCTATTGCAATACCATAGCAGTTCTTTGGTTGAGTGAAAGTCCTAAGACGATCACCCATTGGAGATAATATCGGACTCTCGAAAAGGTTTTTCGGAACTTCACTAGGATTATGATATGACGTTGAAGGGGCAAAAAAGTCTGGGTCTCGAACAGTTTCACAGTTTCATAATTTGTTGAATCTTCACATACATTCTGTTCATTAATGTCACTGTCACTCTCACCTTCGTTGTCATGACATGAACACAACACAAAGCACACACACATACAATATATATATATATATATATATATATATATATATATATATAACTAACAAGTAAAACACAAAACATACTACAGAGGCGTAGCCAAGGGGGGGGGTTGGGGGTGTCATAACCCCCCCCCCCATGAGGAATTTTTTCCCATGCAAAATGTATATTCTTCACTACATTGTCACACACACGTATATATATAAATGAGTTGTACTAGTCATAACCCCCCCATGAAAAATTTCTGGCTACGCCCCTGCATACTACATATAAGACATATCTCGCATAAAAATAACAGCTATTAGCAAGAATTAGAAACCAGATTTTGAATCCAAATAAAGTGCAAGAATTATTGTGATAATATAATGGAACGGAAATTATAACCATTGTCACCATCGTCAGGGGCCACAAACAGTGGATTATAATTTACAGCAAACCAAATAGTAGGGTTTCGGTTGTGTGGCATATCAGAAGAGATATTAACTCCACACATCTGGGCCCTATCCTACTATATAAAGGAAAGAAGAAATCAAAAAGATAACAAAAATTAGAAATATAATTTTACATACCAGACCTTGAGCACATGGAAATTTTATTTGAACAATTGATACGTGTTGCCAATGCTAAGAATTGTAAAAAGTGAAAAATGGTGTTGCCACTAAATAAAAGTGTAAAAGTGGAAAGAAGAAAGTATAGGAGTTGCCAAATACTAAAAGGTAATATTATTAAATTTTAAGAATATCCAGGTATATTAATATAATAAATATATATTGAATAATAATAAATTAAAAAGATTGAATAAAATAAATAGTATAGCAAAATTAAATATAACATATTGTTTAAAAAATATAATGATTATTATTATTGACAAAGTATGTATAATAAGTTATTGTATGACAGAAGATTAATCTAGTAAATAAGAAAAAAATAAAAAATAATGTTTAGGACAGAATAATCACAATATATATATATAAATATATATATATATATATATATAATTAGGGGGTATATTTTATGATTATTTTCATAAAATAATCATAAAAAGTACGTGGTCAAAAACGTTTGGAGACTGATTTAAATGCATAGTAGTATCGCTTGTTTGCCTTCAATTTCCGCATAAATTAATCATTTCTTGTTGTGATTGCACTTGATATGCACAATATTTTTATAGATATATATTTTTTTTTAATTATAACGAGTAAAAAAAAACTGTTTCCTTAAGTTGAAGGAACATGTTTTTAAAACTTTTTAAATTATTACAAAATTTACGTTTTTCGCATTTTTTTTTAAACTTTAAAGCCTTACAGGCAAACTCTAACGTTGACCTAGAGACTTCAAATTTCACGCCAAAACGAGCCAGAAAAAACCCCGAGGAGCAAACATTTTCAGACATTCGTATTTTCAAAGACACCCTAGAGCAGTGCTCCCGCTCTGGGAACACCAAACTCTGACGTTTTGACTGTTGCCAGTCACGAAGAATAGATTTGATTTCTATAAAAATAGTTGCGGGTGACATAGATCCACGAGAATCCTTTACTTTTAAGCACGTCATTTCCCTAAAAAAATGGTCACGATTCTTTTTAACAGCACTGACATCTGCTGAAAAATGGAATAACGCGAGAACAGCTGGATAGATTGCCCCATGCTGAAAAAAGGGCTGTGCCGCCACAGCCAGCTGCATCAAAAAAAGGGGGTCTCTAGATCTGTGGCACGCGATGAACGTTTCAATCGTACGCCAAATTGCTGGTAGTTAAGTCGAGCGATGGCAACGGCTGCCCTTTTTTCAGCATTGGGAAAGGGTTGCGCCTTAAAGGGTTAAATATAGTAATACAGAACTGTTAATGCAGTATTAAATTTTCTTCGCCAACGCACTCATTCTTTCCGAGCTGAAAAGTGTTTCATATTTCATAGTAAAAGCTAAGAACAATTTATCTTCTCCGATGTTGTTAAAAAAATAATAATAAACAAATAAAACTGGCTGCCCCATATGTCACTCGCCAGAAATTGCGCACTCTTAAACCAAATCACGGAAAGTAATAATTCGCATATCACGAAGAACATTAGCTATAATCTGACACAAGCATGCATTTTGTTAGACCACCCAATCATACAGTGTTTACCCTTTTCCCATTTTTTGAGAATATATTCATTACGAGATTAGAAATGCCTTTCAAAACGGAGCAGAGAGCGGCTGAATTACAAGATATTATGGCATATCATGTGCATGATCTTGTAAAAGAGTGATTTATGGAATTTGCATGGAGAAAATGCTACGCCTTCGTCGTGCATGTTTTTTCTTCTTTTTTTTTCTTCCCTTCTTCTTTCTTTATTTCCTTCTTTTTTTTTTTCGGTATGTTAAATGCGGGACGTAACAGTTTTTTCGTAAAAATAAGAAAAAGGTAATTAAGTTCGTATTATTTCATTGTAATATTTGTAAATAAATGATTAAAAATTTGAACGATGTTGGTTTATGTTTTTAATTCATTTAAGGTAAAAAGAATTCTCAACGTTAAAAAATAAATAAACATAAAAATAAAAATTTATAAAGAATTTTTTTGGAATTTTAATTTTTATAAAACGGTACTTTTTTTAAAATCAAAGTATGAACACAAATATGCTCAATCGCTCAAAAATGTTTAAATGTTTTATAAGATTGCGGTTTCAGCCGTTACGTTCAATCAGACATGTGCCTGCTCCTCAAATGCTGTAGATGTTGAGTTACTTTCATATTAACATCATTTATACAGAATAGCATTGTTAACTGTAAATCTCTGACTTTTTTCATGCAGCCCTATTTGAATAAATGAAACCACGTGGGTTACACAGAAATTGCTCCACTGTTCTTGTGTCTCTTATTCAATTAAATGCAGTGTATACTATGACGTTTGCACTGGAGGTGAGACTCGGGCATGAAGTTAGTGAGTTGCAAGACTCGAAAAACAAAAACCTCCAAGATAAAGGACGGGGAATTTCGTGTATGACTGGAAAGCAAATAATACAGTAAGAATATTCTGCAAGCGAACGAAACGTAAAGTACTTTTTACTTTCCGAACATGTACCATGTAAGGAAAGTATTGCAATCATGAAAAAATTCGACTTCGAGATTTTGGTGTTTTTACACGTTTTGAGGGCTTCTGAATCCATTTATGCTGTTTTTACGAGATGTATGTATGTATGTGTGTGTGTGTGTTTGTGTGTATGTGAGTGAACACGATAACTCCTGAACGGAGCATTCGATTGAGCTCAAATTGGATATATATGTCATAAACCACCGTCGCAAGACCAGTATTGATTTTGGTGTGTATAGGACTTATAGTTTTCTACAGGGCTTCAAAGATTTCTTTTACAATGAATTTTCAAAGATTTCTTTTACATTATGGCCTATGGGGGGAATTTCTTGAAAGTGCGCTAGCGTTTAAACGATACATTCGATTGAGCTCAAATTCGGTATACATGTTATAAACCACCATCCTAAGACCGGTATTGATTTTGGTGTGTATAGGACTTATAGTTCTCCTAAAGGGCTACGACAAAACTTTCTTTTATGTTATGGCATAATGGCATATGGGGAGAAATTCTTGAAAGTGCGCAAGCGTTTAAACGGTGCATTCGATTGAGTTTCAATTTGGTATATATGTTTGAGTTATTCATCGATTAAAATTTATTTAAGTGCTTGGTAATGATCTGAATCGTAAGTGTTCGGAAAGTCGAGTGGAGTCACTCCAGATTTTTAATCTTGCAAACCTTAAATGCTTATATTGATTTTGTTTTCTTTGAAAAGATGAATGTCTTTAAAAATACCCTTTAAACTATAACTGCCCATAAAGCGTAATGCATCGGCATTATTTTGGAATCTTCTATAAATCCCGTAGAACACACCAGTTTGAAAAGGATACATGGTACAGTGAGTGGTAATAACATATGTTTTCGTATCCATCCATACAAATTTACTGAAATTAGAGTGCAAAACAACTCAGACAAACAAACAAACCTAAGTCATTAACGCTTTTCAACTTTGTTCGAAAGTATTACAAAAGCCTATTAATAATACATATTCGGTATTTTTAGCAGAATGCAAGGTATAGCAGGGTCGGCAAATAGGGGGCGCGGACGCATCCCAAAATTTAACAAACATTTTACGTATTTCATATTCTGGATTTTAACCCTTTAAGGCGCGTTGTCCCAACTCTGAAATTTTGACTGTTTCGATTCACGAAGAATAAATTTGATTTGAATAAAAAATACTTGAAGGTGACATAGTTACACGAGAATCCTTTACTTTTTAGGTCATTTCCCGTAAAGATTTTCAATTATTTGTAAAATTGTCAGGATTATTTTTAACAGCACTGGCATCTGTTGAAAACTGGAGAATGCGATGGAAATAACTGGATATAGAAGAACAACGGGATAGACTGCCCAATGCTGAAAAAAGGGGCAGCCGTTGCCGTGGCTCGACTTAACTACCAGCAAGATGGCGGTCGATTGAATCGTACATCGCGTGTTACAGATCTAGAGATACAGACTGGCTGTGCGCAAAATCGTCAGTGCCAAAAATGGTCTGAAGATCTCTGTATCTTGCTGGCAGTTAAAGCGAGCGGTGGCAGCGGCTGCCCCTTTTTCGGCATTGGGAAATCGTTGCGCTTCAAAGGGTTAATATGTCAAATCTCGCACCCCCAAATGAAAAACTGACATGACCAGGGGTCGCGCTGTCGATCGCCAACGTCACAAATTGCGATAATAAATATTAGTTTGGCGAAAGAAAATACGATTTGGCGAAAATATTCGCAATTGCATTTCTTAATGATGCCCGGCAAAATCTAATTTGGCGAATGGATTGGCGAAACTTTAAAAAAAGCCAGCGTGACCCCTGCATGACGTTAATGAGCAAATAGCACTAAATAACATTCATGGCAATCGATGCAAATTGATGACAGCAGTCATCAATTCTTATTCGTGGACGGTCGAATAGCCAGGCAGGCTGAAATCGCAAGCACGTTTGTGGAAAGTCTCAGAATGCAGCGTAAAGTTTTCAAGTTTTCGCCATTGACAATGCATAAATAAATGATCTTCTTCCGCACCGTTTCAGCAGAGGGAAGTCCTGGTCTGCCTCTGCAAGAGCATCTCCGGAACATTGGTAGAATGTCAACCTAATGGAGTGGAACAAAGTCAAGTCGAAAGCCCTACCCCACGTCGAACACAATCGAACCGGGCATAAATCTCGTACACCCCCTTAAAAAAAAGGGAGACGGGGAGAAAAAAAAATGGGGAATCCCTCCTCTATTTTGCCATGCCCAACATCATGGATTCGAAACGCAGAAATCGCAATTGTACGCTTTTCAGCGATCGCAAGTGAATGCCTCTTCGCGCAATGGCGATGCTTTTCCTCGTGTTTGCATCATGGGCCCATGAATAATGGTTACGGCTGTTACGTGGAAAATGAAGAGAAATAACAAGAGCGAATCTTCTTCAATGAAAGGAAAGGGAGTGTTTTCTGTGGAAAAAAAAAGAAAATGGCCAAACGCATTTCAAGGAATCCTACCTGTTTTTTTTTTTTTTTTTTTTTTTTTTTTTTCCTCTATTTGAGACTTGGAGAGTGCTTCGGTATACTGTAAAAGAACTTATTTTCACGAGCCGTAATTTTCGCGCGAAATTGAAGACATCGGGGATTTTGCGAGCTGAAAATTTCGCGAATTTTATACGTATAGAACCGAAAGTTGAAAAATCTCGAAAGTACCGAAATATAGAACACCCTTTTGCATAAGGCATTTTTAAGAAACTTTCTTTTGTCCGAAAAGTTCGTCCCTCCCTCCCCATTTTGAATGGCTTAACCCTTTGAGGCGCAACCCTTTCCCAATGCCGAAAAAAGGGAAGCCGTTGCCATCGCTCGACTTAACTACCAGCAAGATGGCGGACGATCGAAACGTTCATCGCGCGCCACAGATCTAGAGACCCTTTTTTGACGCAGCTGGCTGTGCGCGAGCACAGCCAGCTGCGTCAACCAATGCTCTAGGCATCGCAACCAATGCTCTATAGCATCCCAACCAATGCTCTAGGCATCGGTTGGGAACCAATGCCTAGAGCATTGGTTCCCAACCGATGGATCTTTTAGGCCTGGTTGGGAACCCGACCTGGTTCCCAACCAGGCCTAAAAAATTCAATGATTCTTGAAGCATCGGCATGCTAATTAAAACATGAAATTTGGCGAAAACAAAGAACTCGAATCTTTAGAGTATGGGTAACTAAAACTGAATTTGATTGTTTGTGTTGTTATGGCAAAGCTAAGCATGGGCTGTCTACCTAGGATGGAGGGTGCCTTGGTCGAGGACTTTCTAAAAGGGCTCTAGCACGTATTCATGTTACATCCGGAGAAAACCGACCAAAACTCCATGCCGTTAGATCGATGGCTATAAATAGGAACCTTCACACTTCAGACATCTATCATGGTCAGTGTTTTACACACTCGGCCATGGTTGGGCCAACTAAAACTGAAATCGGCTAGATCGAAAAATGATATTTACTATAGTAAGAGCTTTGAAAAATGGACTAGTATATAAGAACAGTCAAAATATTCTATTTTAAATAATGAAAGTGAAGTTAAATTATGATTAAATGAATTTGTAAGGTGTTTTTAAAAGACGAGGAGTTAAGCTTTAAGTTTATTTAATGTGGACTGAATAAACGCGTTTCTTTATGTCTGAAAGAAGAATGTTCATAACATTAGTTTATCCATTTCTCTAATTATCTAAATTTCTTATTATCGTTCTAACGCTGCCGTAAGCATGCTTGTGTGGTTTCGAAACTTTATGTATGCTACTGATATTTACTTGCATAATCTTCATTTAAAATGATGTGTGTAATATTTAAATATGTTTTTTTTTTCTTTAAGGAGTATTCAGAAGGACTTCGACTAATAACAGCCTGAGGAATATATAATAATAATAATAATTTATAATTATAATAAAGTACATTTATTGATTTTTTCACTTAAAAGTGAGAAATTGTTTTATTACGATTTTCAAAAGCACTTCAAATGAATTCACAACTGCCTGAAGCACCACAGCTTTTGTAAATAAACGAAGATTAAAAAAAAAAAATGTAATATGCTATCACTATTTACAGCAGAAAACTAATTAGTATGAGTCTAAAGAATCATTTTAACCTCTTTACTTGGGGCTCACAAAGTAAGTGTAAAACCTTAATATATAGATTTATCATAGGTTTGGAATAACAAAAAATGTGGAAAGTTTTAACGTGGTTCATTTTCTTTAATTATTCTGTTCAGATAAAGATGGGATAAAACAGAAAAGAACTATGCAAATATGATAGTTGAGCTCTTTTCAAAAGAGTCTGGGTATTCTGTGGTGCGGACAGCTTGCATTTACAATTTTTCAAACTTTTATTTATTCCACAAAGTTGCAACATTCATTGGAAAATTCAACATACAAAGTCTCTGTACAGTTCAGAGGCTATAACGTAAACATAATTTACGTCCTTCTCTTGAAATAATCTCTTTTAAACAACAGTCAAATTTTCTGACAAAATACCGCACAGTTCTTTAAACATCTAGTTAATTTTTCAAGTCGAAATTCCTCATTTTAAACCATCCTTTGCACAAAGTTAATTGCAATTGTTAGGAAAACAATTAACTTTAAGGTAAAATTAATGGAGCCATCCAACAGCACCATTACAGCATTCTTTGGGGCATAATGACGTCACCGAAACTTCTAAAATTTCACTGGACAAGAGAAATTCTTTTCCATTCATTAAACCTCCTGCAAAAATTCCTTTAAAATTTTCCGTTAATGAACCAGCCACAACAACAGCCATCGAGTTCGCAGCTCAGACCTTGCACGTGAGGCCTATAAAAATGATTTAGTGGCTTTACATTTCAAGGTCGCCCCAGAAGCTGGAAGGTTACTGTCTGCCATTGTTCTTCAAGCCGTTGCCCGCCGCGCAAACGACATAATGGATTATTTTGGCTATTAAAGTTTTTTGATTCCCCAATGTGTTCTGATGCTGACGAGCCATCATTAATTTTCTTCTGCTTTCGGTAGTCAAACGTGCCCAACATCATGATAAATCTGGTTGCGCACGCTATCTAGTGCTGGAACTGGTACCGAAAAAATCCGATGAACCTGGACACAGTAACCTCGCTCTCAATTAATCCCAATAAAAGCTCTAGGGATTTACTTTCTTTCACTTTCCCCCATCTCGCCATATGGACTTAGAATCAAGCCTGGGTTATTTGCAAAGGCAAGGAGTTTTCCTACAGGGCCCCAGTGTATTGTGCACATCATAATCGTTCTGTTATTGTGAGAGCTCTTATGCAATTTATTAGGATTACATGTTAAACAATCTTTATTACAACATATACTTATTAAAAAGCTTAGAAGCTCTATGGTTTATATTTTACGATTTTGCTGCATTATGAGCGGTTTCCCAGGAAATAGGAATGCGGAATCAAGAAAATTATTCGTCAATTTGATGTCATTAGTTCAAAATCTGTCAGAAACTCAATGTAATTTAAAACTTGTGATATTCAAAATAAGGTGGATTCCACTGCGATTTGAAAATGATGTTCTGAAAATAACTTCCAGATGTTATAGATATGTAATCTATCTTTAAAAAAAGTCTATTCATAAATTGAATTTGTACTATTTCGCTAGTTTTTTTTTTTTTTTATAATAAGCAACACCTGAATATGGCGCCTAATCAAATGTGTTAAGTTGTTATAATCTTAAGAATTCATTTTTCTGAAAAAAACTTCAATCTTCGCTGTTTATTTCAACGAAAAACTGCTTCGTTTATGCAGGGGATAGTTTTGATTGCAGTCCTTCTTTTAATCAAATGCATTTTTAATGGTTGAATTTTACCTTTTTGAATGTTAATTTGTACGGTTTCCTCGTTTTTTGACCATGTAATGAGGTCAACGTCGTCAGTTCCGATGAAAAAGTAATATGCACATAGCTATGCTCTAGTGTACACAGTCTGTCAAATACGTTATCACAGATAATTAGCATACAAACTAAGAACTAAAGCTAAATTTCGTAGTTGCGTAACAACATTTAATGTAATCATTTAGTGGGATGTAGCCGTTCATGATGGACAGTTTGCCGAATAAGTAATTAGATTAGACAACTGTCATTTCATGCAAACTAAGATCTAAATTTTGCAGTAACAGGTATTCAAAATAATCTCCATGAACCTACATACAATGTTTACCATTCTTCTTGCACTTCCATACAACGTTTTCATTAGATCATACGAGTTGTTGAAAGATCGCTGGAAGTCCTGATTGTGTACCTCCTTTAGTCTGTTGGCAACAGCACATTACATGCCTTCAATATCATTGAGAACGTTCTCCTTTTCAAAGTACATTTGATTTTTTTTAGAAAACAAAATCAGCAGATGCCAGATCAGGCCAATAGGGTGGATGCTCACACAAGCAGATCTGCTTTGATGTTGAAAACTGCTTTACGGGCAATGGGCAGTAAGCCGTTCCATTACCAAACGGTTCATTGTCCTGTGACCCTCAGACTGAAGGATGTATACAATCAAGGTTTCCGTCCTTCCTTCAGCAACTTGCATGGTCGATGTAAACATTGTATGTAGGTTCATGGGGATTATTTTGAATACCTGTTACTGCAAAATTTAGATCTTAGTTTGCATGTAATGACAGTAGTCTAATCTCATTCGGCAAACTGTCCATCATGAACAGCTACATCCCATCAAATGATTACATTAAATAAGCAAGGATTACGAGTATGAGAGTCAAGATATTGTGTATATATTTTCAAAACGTACTAGTAGAAGGATCGTTGATCATAAAACATACAAAGAATGTCTCCAGAATTTTTGCATAGGTTTTTTGTTTTGTTCTGCAACCACAATCTGGCCATCAAAAAACTATAATTTTCTACATTCAATTAAAAAAATAAATGAGGAAAAGGCGTAGCCATGCATCAGGTCAATATAGGTTAATTTATGAAAAGGGATTTACTTATGTTTTCATTTGGTTTAAATTATCTAAAAAGAAGAAGTGTCAAATGTCAAATTTCTTTATATTATTTCTAAGTTAAAATTATTAGTTTTGACATAATTAAAACACATATGAATTCAATTAAATATTTATTCTGCGTGCTTTTTGTCAATTGTACAGTTATAATCAAATAAATTATCATCATTAAAATTTATAGTACGTAAATATTTTTAAAAGAATTGCTATTTTTACAAATTCGTTTAGGAAATTCTACAGATATCATTATTTGAGTTCTAATGAAAACTATGGCATTATATGATTTTATGTTATTTTCACGGACATATAGCACCATACCTACCAAGCAATAAGATACTGATAATTCGATGCAATATAAATTACTCAAAACATTGAGGCAAGTTCAAGAAATAAACTGTAATAAAGTTGATTTATTTTACTAAATATGACAAATTCATATTTTTAAAACATTACCTTAGAAATTTATGTTATAAAAAATATTTTTCCGCCATGCGCAGTGCATGTAATGCTCGTGATTCTTTTTGGGGCAAATCCGAGCGCATAGTGCTCTCAACTGGGAGACGGAATGTGCCTGTTTCAAACCCATGTCGCGTCTGTAGATCTAGCCGTCCGGAGTTTTCTGTGGTTTTCTCCTAAACATAGCGTAAATGCGGGTTCGGACTCCTTATAAAGACCTCTCCAGAGGAGACCCCCCCCCCTCGGCATAGATTCTTCGTGTGGGTAATCGGTCGTATTCGTTAAAATAAAAAATAAAAAATTACGTACTTCTGCTTTAAGCTCAGTGGTTACTATATAACTACCTTGTTTGCTCCACGGTCACGTGGCCACTCTCATCGATGCAAAGGTGGTGACAGCGACGATTTTTTTCTTCTCTGCTCATCGTTACTTCCCGGCTGACGCAGCTGGCTGTGCTCGCGCACAGCCAGCTGCGTCAAAAAAGGGTCTCTAGATCTGTGGCACGCGATGAGCGTTTTGATCGTCCGCCATCTTGCTGGTAGTTAAGTCGAGCGATGGCAACGGCTGCCCTTTTTTCAGCATGGGGCAATCTTTCCAGCTGTTCTCGCGTTCTTCCATTTTTCAGCAAATGTCAGTTCTGTTAAAAAAGAATCGTGACCAATTTTTTTACGGGAAATGAACGTGCTAAAAAGTAAAGGATTATGGTGGAGCTCTGTCACCCGCAACTATTTTTATAGAAATCAAATCTATTCTTCGTGACAGGCAACAGTCAAAACGTCAGAGTTTGGTGATCCCAGAGCGGGATCACTGCGCCTTAAAGGGTTAAATACGCCACTGTAAAGCACACAGATAGAAGAAGAAGAGCACAGAAGACTTTGTGTCGTTAATCTTTGGAATAGTGGAAACAACCAGGCTAACTAGTAGCATACATACATGCACAAATGTGATCGTGTTAGAAAGCGTTTTGGAAACGATGAGTTCGTCATCATTTATATTCCTTACTAGCTGAAGTACCCGTTCTTCGCACGGGAATGAATGGACTTTTTGATATTACGATTTGTGGTGATTACTATTCATTGTAATAAACAAATATAGCAAAGTGAATATCGCGTTATATTGTGTCCAATAATCATGCATTCCGAATTGCAAGGCAATCGTTTGTATGGTGCAGAAGGCCATGCGGCATAGCGCAATCTAGTGGCGAGTTTTAGCAAAATGGATACGTCGAAAATATTTTTCGCATTCAGATATCGATGTATAAGAATTTTCATGACTATCGGCTGGACAGTCCTGAAGTTCATGTGTTGACGCGACATCTAATGGCAAGTTATAGGAAAATGGATAGCGCCAAACTCTTCCCCGTGTTCAAATATCTATGTAGACCTATTTTCATAGCGATTATTTGTACAGTCAAGAAGTGATACACTGCAGGGCCATCTAGTGGTTCAATAAAGTAATGATTTGCTACAGCGCCGTCAAGTGGCGAGTTATAGCAAAATGGATAACGCCAAAATATTCTCATTGTTCAAATAGCTATGTATACTGATTTTCATAGCGACCGTGTTCAACTATCTATGCATACCAATTTTCATAACGATCATTTGCACAGTCAAGAAGTGATACACTGCAGGGCCATCTAGTAGTTAATTAAAGTAATGATTTGCTACAGCGCCGTCAAGTGGCGAGTTATAGCAAAATGGATAACGCCAAAATATTCTCATTGTTCAAATAGCTATGTATTCTGATTTTCATAGCGACCGTTTGAATGGTCAAGAATTTGGCCTGCTGCAGCGTCATCTAGTGGCGAGTTAAAATAATAATGCATTGCAGTGTCATCTAGTGGTGAGTAACATCAAAAGGAACGCAGTTAGAATATATTCTTCGTGCTCAAATGTGTAAGTATAAAAAATTTTATGCCGATCGGTCGAACGGTATAGAAGTTGATGCTTTGCAGCGCCATTTAGCGGCACCAAGTGGCAAGTTAAGGAAAACGGATAGCATAAAAACCTTCTCCATCATAAAAGACTTAGGTTAACCAAATTTCATCGTGCAACGGTGCTCAACTGTGCTGGAGTTTTTCAACCTCATAAACACATACCAACATTCATTTTTATCTGTAACCAGTGTTATTATATATACCAGTCTCAAATAAAATCCAGTTTCAAATCTAAGCCTCGGCAAAGTGCCAACATACGCCATTTTGCAAGAGTTTTTTCAGGGAATCATTCGAAGCATTGACTTAGCAGCAATCAATATGGGAAATGGTTCGTCCGCCAAAGAGTAGCACGCATTTATTTGAAAATTGGAATTCCTTAATACAGCCGAATTTTTTTTTTAAATTATCAACTATAATGTGTTTTATTCATCGTTACTCCGATGTACTAAATAAGAAGATTTCAATTTTCTGAAATTTGGCGGAATTCCCCCAACTTAAATCAATGTACTCAATTGGCGAGAATTCTGAAGTTAGATCGCTTGAAATCCCTTAATAACTGCATTATTTCTTCACGGATCATTAAAATTTAACGCTGTATTCTAATAAAACCTTTGCACTTGTTTTCAAAAATCTATTTCCTTAAGCTCTCAATAAATTGCGCAAAGCCGAAAACTGTGCCAACCGCTAGAACTCACTTACTCAAAATCCATATTTCAGCCATTTTATTTTTTCGCCAAACTAAAAAAATTTACACATTAGCCTCGGAAATCTTCAATTCTTATTGTTTTGCGTGTAAAGCATTACATTCCTGCTCTGATTTCCCATGCACACGGTATTATAATTTAAAAAAAATAACCTTACGAATATAAACTAACAAAAAAAAAATCATTATTATTCTTTTATTTTTACTTTGAGAATTTAAAACATTTTATTCGGCAAAATCGCCACACATGGCAACCACGATCCTTATTTCACACTTTTTTCACTACAGGGGTTACAATTACGGAAAGATTTTTGCGTGAAGAGCATAAAAAATCTCTTAAATTCCGGTAACGGGTGGACTTTCAAAGTTTTAAAGTGGACTGTGAGTTATTCTATATTATTTTACATATCTGTGCTAAATTTCAGGCCGATAGGTCCATTTTTGTGGATTTGTATACGAATCAAATCCACAAACAAACAAACAAACAAACAAGCAAATAAACAAACAAACAAACAGAATTTCATTTTTATTTATAAGATTTAAATGTGCAGATGTTTCGTTGCTATAAGTAAGTCACTGCTTTTTAAAGGATGAATTAAAATAAGGCTGCTTATTCATTCATTTAAATTCTAGGAAGCTAACGAGACCAAGTGTATATCTATATTTCGAAATAAAATAAACACATCATTTGCGGCTAATTTCGTTTAACTTAATCTCATAATTCCATGCATTAAAAGTAAAAACAATTTAACCCTACTGTGGATACCGTAGCGCATTGGCTACAGTCTTATTTTTTAGTACTTAAAAGAAAATTGAGTAGTCTTTGTATAAATATGAATTTAATATAAATATAAGACCATTATAGAGATAATTTTTAGTTTTGAAAAATGTATGGCAATTCGTTGAATAAATTTTTGCCTGAATTTTTGATTGCTTCTAATTTTTATTTCTAAATGAGAATAAATACAAAACTATTAAAAAATACACTGCTGGCCATCGTAAATGCAACACCCTGAAGGAAGCATGCAAATAATATGAAATTTACAACATGCATTAGCTGAGGTGAGATATGCAAATGATTAGAATTTCAGCGCAGACGCACATCAAGCGCGCCTGTGGCGCCACCTCAAAGCGCTATTTAAGGCTTGGAGATTTCGACGGTTTCAAGTACAGCAATTGTGTTTTTCTTGCTTTTTTTTCAAAAAAACGATAAATTATGCCTCGTAGGAAACAACGATCATCTTTTGATCAAGTATCCGAGTTTGACAGAGGAAGGATAGTGGCATACCGAGATTGTGGGTTATCTTTCAGGGAAATCGGTCGTCGTATTGGACGAAACCGAACAACTGTGATGCGGATATGTGATCGTTGGGTGCAGGAGGGTACGACGGACAGACGTGATCGACCGCATCGACCTCAGTGCACCACGTCACGTGATGACAGGCAGATTGTACGCATGGCAGTGACGGACCGCTCAGTCACATCACGAACCATATCACAGCAGATTCAGTCTGTAACGCATCATCCAGTGTCTGCGCGTACCATTCGACGTCGTTTACAGCAGAATGGTCTGTCCGCAAGACGTCCGTTGCTTTGTCTACCTCTGACGCGGAACCACAGACGTCTCCGCCGCCAATGGTGCGATGAAAGAAGGATGTGGACGACAGAATGGAATGAAATTCTCTTTACTGACGAGTCACGCTTCTGTATGCAACACCACGACGGTCGGATTCGAGTCTGGAGACACCGTGGAGAGAGGATGCTGAACAGCTGCATTATGCACCGTCACACTGGTCCTGCACCGGGTATTATGGTATGGGGCGGTATCGGATATCTCTCTCGCACTCCTCTAGTACGCATTGCCGGTACTTTAACCAGCCAGCGCTACATCTCCGAGGTGTTGGAGCCAGTTGTCCTTTCTTACCTTCAGGGCTTGCCAACAGCCATATTTCAGCAGGATAATGCACGGCCACACGTGGCACGCATTGTCCAAGGGTTCTTCGTCAATCACCAGATTGAATTGCTTCCCTGGCCGGCGCGCTCTCCGGATCTTTCGCCGATAGAAAACATGTGGTCCATGGTTGCTCAACGACTGACCCAGAGTTCATCCCCAGCTGTCACACCAGATCAACTTTGGCAACGTGTGGAAGCTGCTTGGTCTGCTGTACCCCAAGAACACATTCAAAGTCTCTTTGAATCAATGCCGAGGCGTGTGGCAGCTGTGATCTCCAACAACGGCGGCTACTCTGGGTACTGATTTTGGCAGGAACCACGCTTCATAGAATGCTGTAAATTTAATCATTTGTTACTTGGTCAACATGTTATCTACACAATAAATTTTGTTGTGATATCTCTTGTTTTTCTTGGTGTTGCAATTTGGGTGGCCAGCAGTGTAGTAGTAGCAGTAGAATTAAACGTTGATTTGAATAGTAGTAGAATTAAACGCAGAAATTAACGTTGAATTAGGCTATATTACATTCCTTTGTTTTATGAGAGCTAGCTCTCATAAAACAAAGGAATGTTTCACTCCAAATAGAGTGAACATTTTAGTTTTACGAATTTGAATTATTTTCATGATTTTTCTGGGAAACGCATGCTGAAATTTGTAAAAAAAAATTTCTAGCATGAGTAAGCCTAAATGAAGTTACAGTTTTAATTTCAGTCGATTTAAAAAATACTGCGCATTTTAGGGTTAAAAATCCCACCTGTGGCCGAGCGCAAAGCGCTCTCAACTGGGAGACGGAGGATGCCTAATTCAAACCCAGGTCGCGCCCGCTGACCTAGCCGTTCGGAGTTTTCCGTGCTTTTCTCCGAAACTTTGCGTGACTACCGGTTAGGACCTCTTAGAAAGACCTCCACGGAGGGCACCCCAAGCCCCTTCGGCCTAGATCCCTCAAATTAAATTATGGTTTAAAACAGTTTTCCCCCCCTTAAAAATTAAGAAGAAAAATTTCTGCATTAGAATATTCTGTATTAGAAAGTATTTAGAATATTTTTATTATTTTTTAGTCTGAAATTATTTTAATGTTTCTGGAACGTTATTGTAAAACAGTGACTTAATTTCTAGTACTGTAAATTAAACTATGGTGTTTTTCTCAATTTCACATCTTCACATGATAATATAATTTTTTATTTGCCTGTTGAACTTTGTAAGGACATTAATATAAATAACCTGTAAAACCACTTTTTCTGTAAAGATTGAACGGAAACCACGGGTGAATTAGATTTTTCTGCGCTTTCAGAGGGGAAAAAATTTTGATGCAACAAGTGGTTTAAGGGCGCCATCTATTGGAATAAAACTAATTTATTAATACAGCTTTGAAACTACTTCCATTCGTTTTATTTCAAATTAAGTACGTTCAGAGCCTTATTATCGCATGGGCAAATCGGGACTTTGCCCAGGGCCCCGGGCTCGAAAGGGCCCCTGATTTCAAATGTTGTTCTGAAATATTCATTTTTATATCAAAATTTTATGAAAAATAAAACAAATTTCATAGATAGGGGGCCACAAATTCATCAATGCCTGGGGCCCCTGTTGGTCATAATCGGGCCCTGAGTACGTTTGTTAAAATTAAAACCTAATCTTTTATTATACTTCAGTAATAAAACAGCGTATAATTACCTATTTGGATTGTAACTGTCAATTAGGAATAAATTATTACATGAGTAATTAATCTAATGTTTTTAATGTTTGAATATAGTGAGAGTAAAAATTAAACGAATAAATAATAACAAGATTTCTACAATTAACATGATATTCGAACTTCAAACAGTTTTAAATTAAACTAAAGCACTGTTTTACATAACAATAATGACAAAATTTTGTTAAAATAAACGTAAATAAATAAAAATAAGCTTAAAGAAAGATGAAACAAAGAAAGTGCGTTAGATATTTACTAATATTTGTTACTGTTACAATAAGAAATAGATTGTTCAGGAAAAAAAAAAAGAAAGAAACAACACAATCTGGACATTACGCGCACGCGCGCGCGCGCGTGTGTGTGTTTGTGTATTAAAAGGAAAACTATATGTAACATAAGATTATGCATTAGCAAATTTGTTACTGCAATTAAACTTTATTTTTATTACATTCAAATTCAGCTTTATCCCTCTCAAAAGTTTATTAGTAAAAACAAATGCTATGTAAAATTTAATACAAAACTAATGCTATTTCAATTGCAAAATAAAGGCGATATTTTTCTTTCTATTATTATTATTATTTATTTATTCTTTCTTTTCTTTCTTTCTTTCTTTTGTTTTGTTTTGTTTTTTTTTTTTCCTGTAATTTCTCTACTACCTGAAATGCGGTTGTACCAAGAAAAACTTAAGAGACAAGGATTTATACACCGGAATAATAGCATTATTAATAACAATAAAAAATGTTCCTACTCGCTTATATGTATGTGTATGTGTTGTTTTCTCACAAAGTGTACCACATACGCTGATAAATAATAGAATGAAGGAAATTGCAAATTTGTTGAAACTTGCAAAAATTATGATGGATAGTACGTTTTAGAAATTGTCGTAGTTGCATATTGTTTGCTAGAGCGTATGAATATAGCTTTTTAGAAATGGTATTCTTTCTAATTTCTGTTGTAATTTTTTTAAATTCACGAATACCGTTTTTTCACAAACAAACAAAAAAAAAAAATCTGATATTTTAAAAACATTCTTAACGTACGGAAAATTTCGATTTTGTAAAGAAAGTAATAGTCAAAAAATGTAAATTTATTCACTAATAAAAAGCCAGCGCACCCAGGATTTTAGTTTAGGGGCGGCTGAGCTGAAAATACTGCTGAACTCGCTTATAGTGAGATCGATAATAGTTACAACCCTCTTATAACGTCAAAATATTCTGTACCACTTGATTTGCCCATACAACACAAGCCCACAAGCAAAAAACTCATTATAGAGTCATAAATAATTATCTGATCTTTTCAGTGATATTGTAACCGACTTTAACAGTGTTTCATAAACTCTCTGTAAGTATTTATTTAAAAACTGACATCTTTTTAGGTAAAAAATACTTTAGAAATAATTTGAAGACAATAAATAATAATAATAATATTAATAATTCATTAGTGACAATTTTCATTTTTTTAAGTTTTTCACTTCAAACTTTCCACCTTTAGGGGGGTGCTTGAGCCCCCATAGCCCCCCCCCCGTGGGTGCGCCTATGAGCCAGTATATATATTTTTTTCGTATAAAAAAAAAACTTTTATTTTTAACACATTTTACTATTAATCTGATTAAAAAAGACGTAAAACTTTTATCAGGCTTGTTATATAAAATTCTTTATACGTAAGGAAAATTATTCGCAAGGATAAATTTACGTATCAATCACCCTGTTTTCTGGACAAGACACTTCGACAAACAAAGTTTAGTGTAGTGTGTAATTCGACTTTTGTAAAACACATATGATAGTAACATCAGTCGTGCCTGGTCTAATCATGTGGGATCTTTATATACTTTTTAAGAAACGTAAATATTCCTTCTGCAATAAGGCTGTCTCAAGCAAGTTCTCTGTACGTTTTGCAACTAACACGAAAAGCTTGTAATTTGTAATAATTTACATTAGGGGAACCTGGGGAGCCTTGACCACATTTTCAGAAAAAACATTTTTGTAAATTTTATTTTGGTAGCAAAATAATCCTATTATAGTGCAATTTAAAGGAAATTTTATTGGGATTAAGAATATATTTATGATAATATAAATTGTGCATTTCTTGTTTTCTGAATTTAATATTTTTTTTAAACTTTGGAAAGTGAGTCAAGGCTCCCTTTATAAGGGTGCTCTGACCCATGGTATGGGAGGCTTGGCCTAGGCAATAATGTATAATTTTAAAATAAGATAAAAGTAAATCTTTTTTATTAGTTATATAAGCATTAAGTATAAAATCTTCAGCATGATAATTGAACACTCTGCTGTCATCATAACTTCTGTGGAGTACTTTTTACGAGCATTTCCTTTTGATTTATGAAAAAAAGGCATCCTGAGAAAAAAAAATACTTATTTTTAATAAGGCATTTCAAAACATCTCATTTTTATATTAATATTCACAATAAAATGAATCAAAAGAAACATCCAGAAATTAATAGTTTTTCAGTAAAGATAACATTTATAACCCCCCCCCCCCCCACACACACACACACACTAAATAAATAAATAAATAAAATTTGGTAGTCTCTTTGTATAAATCTGGAAAATTATTATACTTGAATTATTCATAATTTTAGTATTAAATTTTGAAACAATTTTTATTGAACAATAATTGGTAGGTAACTTTTTGTCAACCACCTATCCTATTGTAAACATATAAAATTATTTATATTCATATCTAGATATTATTTTAATTATGACATGTTTGAAAAGCAGTATTGCTATATTTTCAAAACTATTTAACTAACGGAGCCGTGACCCAGTGGTCAACCCTCCCTTACATACAGTGGGTCAAGCCTCCCCATCACGCCATATTGTAAAGAATGGTGCATGGTGATTTGAAACCTGATTCTTTCTATAAACTTTTTTACTTTAATAATAGCTTAATATGACAGTATTTATAAAATCCCACTAGCTCAAAGTTAATTCAATTACTTTCTTTGAAAAACTCTTACAAAGTGTGTTTAAAATACTTACTTTTTAGGCAGAAAAACTTTCTTTTTTGTTTATTTCCACTCCACTATGAACTGACTGGATGAAACTATGATGGGTGTCTGATTACATCAGTAGCTTTGACTGCCATCTAGTGAGGGAAAGCTAAAATATTTTTAAATACTGAAATTCAAGGGTGGGTCAAGCCTCCCTTATGGTCAAGGCTCCCCAGGCTCCCCTACTGTTTGTAAAGAAGCACTGCAGTATTTTACGCGAGTCCCTTTTCAAAATAAATTAAACTACATATTTATTTATTGGATACGACAAGTTTGTTTCAGATAAAAGGAAGGCATTAAATAGCAGCAGTATACACTATTTCATAGGTTCCCAACCTTTTTTGAACTGGTGCCCCCTTTTCTAGTGAATATTTCAATACCACCCCTCTCCCACTCCAGAGAAATAAGAGCGTACGCATAATTCATGGTGAAAACAAGAATTAAATTAAAATAATTACTAATAGATAGAATATTATTGGAATTGAAATTCTACTGAGTTTCTTCTTCATTTAAAAAAGAGGAATAAAAGTTTTAGGGAGGTATCTCTTTCTCTCAACAGCGAAGTCTCATATCGAAATATGTGAATTTTCGCACACGTGATAGAAATGAATTATCAGAGTGATTTTTAAGTCATTTTTAGAGTATATTTGGTTAATCTTCCCACGCCCCTCCGTGCCATATCAATGCCTCCTAATTTTCTGTGGGTGTTTTACCGCCCCCCCCCCCCCTGAAAGCCTCAAACGCCCACAAGGGGGCGTTATCGCCCACGCTGGGAACCTATGCGACTATTTTGTAGTTGTGGCGAAAAAACCATTTGGGTGAAGCATAATAGTTACAAATTTTAATTTTCAGTGCTGTATGTTCAATGTACAACATTTCTGACTCCATCTGTACTAGACAGCCTTCCAAGATGCATTTCTACTGAAAATTCTAAAATCATTGTAGCTCGCAAATTCTTGGAAGATATGTACACAATACTGATGTTTTCATTTTCCTTGGCTACTCTCTGTTCCAAGTGGAGCAATTTGGATTTTAGTAATATAAATTACTTGTCCTGCTTTCTCTGAAAAACACATATTTTATTTCGAATTTAAATAATCTGTATTTAATTTATTGGACTGAAAGAAGTAAGCTGTAGTTCGTTATTTTCCTTGATGCAATATAACAAAAGCATAAAGTGTACATTTTACTTCAGTTAAATAGGATATTGTGTATCCCGTTAGTTACTCTTTCGAATAACGCTGTTTCCAAATTAACACTTTATGCTGATATAGGTCAAATATTAACGTACTGCATCTTACTGGATTTATTGATTAAACCTTTTAAAGAGAGAATTACATGCAGGGAATCGTAAAAACACTTCAGTATTTGGAAAATTTCTGGTCTATTTTGTAACATTTTTTTTTTTTTTTCACTTTTCCCTTTTTTTAATGTTCGACAAGAAGATTGATAGTACAGGTGTGACTCAAACACATAACTTCTGTAGAAGAATAAATCCATTATTCTACAAATCATTGTCGGGAAATTAACATCAGCGTGTATAGGCAACCAGAAAACAAAAACTTACAATTAACAGCGAAATTTATTTTATTCTTTTTACGGATAGTTACACGTTTAAACTTACAAATCAAAGGAATTTTCATAAGTCAAATATAATTTAGAAGCTAAAATGATTTATCTGTTACAGGGTGCACCATGAACATAAGACAGTTTCCAAAATAGAAGACTTTTTCATACTTTTAGTAACCAAAATGGTAGCTCTTTTAACTTCACATAGTTTTAAAAAAATGTATTATTGAGACAACTCAACGTTAAAAAAGCTATACACAAGATAAAATAACCAAATTATTGTACAAGGAACACATTTTTTACTGCTATTATTAAGTGAAAAAAAAAATTTACATTATATTTCAGATCTTTCTTTTACATACATGATACTTTCATTAAACACAAAATTGCATCATAATGACTTTTTATTGATTCGTACCTCGGGATAGCTATGACAGTTTCAAGCAAGCCTTTGAGAATCAGTCTGATATCCGATAAAGCTTTGAAAATAAAGAGAAAAAACAAAGTACGAAACTTTCCTTTGTCCTATCACCAAATTAGGTGCCCGGAGTACAGGAAATGTCACCGGATATTTTAAAATAGTCTGGAAATGGTCATTTTAAATCAAAAAAGTATATCAAGCTGCCTTATCTTTAATTTATCAGTAATTCAAAGTCACCAGTTGACACCCTACTATAATTAACGGACAAAAATCTGAAAATGAACTAATTATTTATTTTTCCAGTCAATGACCCTAATTGGTATATATCATATACCTGTGCTCTTTAAAGAATCAAGTAAACAAATTCGCATTTTCGGGAAATATGCCTCGCTGGGGATTACTTTAAAAGCAGCGGATGGTCCCAATAAGCATTTCTTTCATGGATAAAGCATAGAAAGGAGTATCATCGAAAACATCTTGAAAAACATTTCTATGCGATCAATTTTTTTTTAACTAAAAGAAAAAAAAATATTTGTCATTTCTATATATTTTTTTTTTGTTTTACCAACTCCCTGACGAATTTGCTTGATCACGTATAACAATACTTAAAATTACCCGGAGACAACCTTTTGTTGAGCTTATCTAACCCTAGTATCAGAGTCACGGCTTAACATTCACTGCCTCAAGTCCGTCGAGTTTGGAGGGGGCATGAAAAAACAAGAAGAAATCTCAAATTTGGAATTTCGGTCGATCTTCACACACGCCTTAATCATCGCTCGAAATGACGGTCTCGGAGCAAAATGGGTGGAAATAAGTCACAAGCGATCATCATCCGCTAACGAGGAGAGTTATGTTCCGCATCGTGATAGGGCGTCTTCCAGCAGCATCTTCTCTCTCTTGTCGGTTTGGGTGCTAAACAATGAGTTGAAACGGAAGTATGGAAGAGAAGCCATGTTTGGCCACAAACATTAACCCACGCATCAATGACCAAAATACACTTCGTATTTTTGGAATAACTGGTACCATGGTACCCACATCGAATATCTACGTTTGTTTCATTACCAGTTACAGATTTGCAAGTAATAATTTACTGCACGATAATAAATAATAAATAATAAATAATTTGAAGAAAATAAATAATTCATAATAAGAAGTATTATTGTGATTGTGTTTGCTTATATTTGTTATAATAATCATTTACAATCTGTATGTACAAAAGATACAAAAGTTCATTTTTCATTGCCTTAACGATGCTGATAGCAGCAAAATTTCTTTGCGAACTATTTCTGTACATTATCAGTACATTTACTTAATTTATTTACTTAATTTATTTTTTTATTTCTATTCATTTATGCTTTGCTATTTTTTCAATTTCTATCCATTTATGCTTTACTATATTTTAATTTCTATCCATTTATCCTTTACTATTTTTTTGAATTTCTATACATTTATGCTTTGTATTTTTAATTGCATCGCAGGTTAATCAGTGTTTTAAGTGAGAAGTTCTAGCCTTTTAAAGTTAACTTTCGCTGGATATCAGAATTATTATCTTACTACAAATTAATAATGATCTCAATAAAAAAATCTCTAAATTTAATTGTATTTGCGCAATGTTGTAGAAACGTGATAAGGAAGCGCAGTTTGTCATAGTTGTAGCATTTCCAGAGACACTAATAAAATTCATGTTTCATCAAGTTTTTCATCAGTTGAATACGTTAATAAGAATATTCAGGAACCTTAACCTTCATGTCTTTAAATGAAACATCCCAGTTTTTGCTACATCCTACATAGCGAGCTAAAATCATGTGATTGATATAATAATTTAGTTAATTTAATGAAATTTAGTTTAATAAAATATTAATCAGGTGTATAACTTTATTAGAAAGAAGTAACGAATATTGCTAACCGGATATTAGTGTTTATAATATTTTATTTGAATTTTAAAACTATATATGTAGTACATATCAGTTAAAAATAAGATTAACTTAAAAAGATTTTTGCTGTGTGTATGTTTATATAAGAACATTTGCTAACAGATTGAATTATTTTCTGCAACATTCTAATCACCTTAATTATGGATATCAAAGTGGTATCAAGGTATTAATAATGAGACATTATTTCTGCACTGCAAAATAATTACTACTGCACACTAATTCATTTGAAAAATAAATCACTAGAAACATTTATTTCACACACAAATGCACTGTTTTTACAAAACTCACTACATTTATACAGTTTGTTAGTTTTAATAGCTCAAAAAAAGGATAGTAAATTTCTGATAGAAAATGCATTGTTTTTTATAATGTGCCATCCGGGTTGACTTGTAGCTAAAGTACTGCTCTACATACTGCATGTCCGAGTTCGATTCCCGGCCTGGACTTGGGGGGGGGGGGTTAATTTTGTCCGTTCCTTCATAAGCGGTAACGTTACTCCATCTAACGGGTGCCTCCATAATGAATAAAACATTTCAGGCTTTTGCAATGGTCAATGCCTGTAAACAGCAAAAGTCTGCCATTAGAAAAAAAAAAAAAGTTTCTATAGCACTTAGCAATGACCTACTCATGATAGGGGTGCATATTTTGCATTTGACTATAAAATATCGCAATGGTTACCTAGATTCCCGTGATTACTAGTAAAATAAGCAAAACGGAAAAGAGTTTCATTTTGTAATACTTTATTAATTGGAACACCACAATATCTAGTAAACTTTCATAGGGTAAGTTGATGATAAATATAAAGCAATAAACAAGAGATTCAGTTCTCTGTGCGTTTAACATCAATATCAGAGTCCGAACTTAGATCAGACTGCATATATAGCTATTAAGTTCAAATTCCAAAAACAAAGTCACTTGCGAAATAACATTTTGATATTTGAAATTCTGCATTCTCCGAGTATGTATGAGGTCTACCTAAAAGCTGGAATGTTCAATTTTTACGCTATTATCAATAAACCTAATACATATTTTTTTTTTCAAATTGTGGTTACTAATTCTTGCTTCTAGCTGTTATTTATTTTTTTTCTGCGAGGTATGTCTTATTTTCAGTATGATTTGTGTTTTACTTATTAGTTATATATATATATATATTATTTTTTAAATATAAACCATTCCATCAAGACAGTAATTGAAATTTTCATACGCACTTGCTTTTGCTTTTATTTGATTACTTGATTTTCTTTAATTTCTTTTCTAACATTTGTTTCAGAAATTTGAAACAAACTTGACGATATGCTATAAATTTTCTGATAAATTGTAAAATACCCTCTTTGATAAAGCATCCTTTTTTAAAACAAATGGGCAGCAAAACGTTATTTTGTGATCATAAAAAATACTGTGTGTGACCAAAAATGGCTTCTAAGAAACACTGACATTGCATCGACACCACTACGAAAACACCTGAAAACTAAGTGAGTGAAACCTTTGATGTTTCTCGGAATATAATTCTATTGTTTCAAGATACGGCATTGTAAAAGTACGTCATTTTATATTTCTGTTTTTATTTGAAAGCCTGTTATTAAATGGATGAAAAAAAAAATATTAATATTAACCCAAGACCATGTGTATTTAAAGGCAGGCAATGGCTATTTGCTGGCAAAAATAATATATAATAAATGTATAATAATCGTTTATTCAAGTTCTGCTCATGTGTATATTGAAGACAGCGGAAGGCAAGTTTTACCATGCACAAGCACATCATAGAGAGTGAAAGTAAAACAATGCAGGATATGAAAGAGGCAGGAAGGTTTCAAAAAACTGTAAATTTTAAATCAACAATCGAAATTAGCATGATTTGTCACTTTATTATGATATATTAAACGAGTATTAGACGATGATTTTCTAATTAGTTATACTTGAATAAGTTATATGCTGGAAAAAACACGTACTCATATTTTTAATTTTTACTTTCCGAACATGTCCCATGTAAGAAAAGTATTGTAATCATGAAAAAATTCGACTTCGAGATTTTGGTGTTTTAACACGTTTTGAGGGCTTCTGAATCCATTTATGCTATTTTTACGAGATGTATGTATGTATGTGTGTATGTGTGTGTGTGTGTGTGTGTGTGTGTGTTTGTGTGTATGTGAGTGAACACGATAGCTCCTGAACGGAGCATTCGATTGAGCTCAAATTGGATATATATGTCATAAACCACCGTTGCAAAACCGGTATTGATTTTGGTGTGTATAGGACTTATAGTTTTTCTACAGGGCTACGACAAAGATTTCTTTTACATTATGGCCTATGGGGGAAATTTCTTGAAAGTGCGCTAGCGTTTAAACAATACATTCGATTGAGCTCAAATTCGGTATACATGTTATAAACCACCATCCTAAGACCGGTATTGATTTTGGTGTGTATAGGACTTATAGTTCTCCTAAAGGGCTACGACAAAACTTTCTTTTATGTTATGGCATAATGGCATATGGGGAGAAATTCTTGAAAGTGCGCAAGCGTTTAAACGGTGCATTCGATTGAGTTTCAATTTGGTATATATGTTTGAATTATTCATCGATTAAAATTTATTTAAGTGCTTGGTAATGATCTTAATCGTAAGTGTTCGGAAAGTCGAGTGGAGTCACTCCAGATTTTTAAATAAGCATTCAAAATAGTTTCTTGTCTAACGCTTTGCAGTAACTTAGAAACCCATGACCCGTTTCAATAAAAATCAGCTTTGCCCGTTACAACGCGAAAACATAACTGTAATATCTAAGCAGAACTTATATATGAATAATTTTTTTTCGCAGTTTCAAATATAAAATCTAATAAAAAAAAATGAAGTATTAAAATGTTATATGCATTCAGCCGGAAGAAAAACAAATTAACATAGTTATGAGCATGGGGGGGGGGGTAATAATATATGATTATTTTTATATCAATACTTTTATTATTTTAAATGATAATTTCTTCAAAACTAGAAATGCAACAAAAATTTTTAATTAAAGAAAAAGTAAATAATTAAAAATAATTAAAAGAAAAAGTTTAGGCAATCATTTCTGGTGAAATTACTACGCAATATTTTAAATGATAATTTCTTCAAAACTAGAAATGCAACAAAAATTTTAAATTAATCAAAGAAAAAGTAAATATTTAATAAAAAATAACGTTCAGGCAATCATTTCTGGTGAAATTACTACGGAATATATTAACGCAACATTTATTTACTTAATGCTTAATTATTTGAAAGGCGCCCGACGAAAAACTGTGAATATAACAAACAATTTTAATTTAATATCACAAAATGTAACATGATGTGTTGCGCTTTCATTATTTTAGCATAACACAAATCTGCTAATATTACCTGTTACCCATACGAATACTATCATTTTCGCTACTACCATTGAAACGTCCAATTGAAATCCTTAAATCCTCCATTTTTCAGCAGAAAACACTTTTATTCAGTTTATAACTTTTTTTCAATTATTTATTTTAATATCAAAGAAATATTAATCTGTATAATCTCAAAAAGCGATTTAGAATCCCACAGATTGCGAATATGATGTAAATTGCCAAGTTTGGAGACAGAAAAATAAGTTCCCTTCCTGTATCTCTAAATAGTTTTGAAATTTATCGAGAAATGGCCAAACCCTGATGTTTTACAGTGAGAATAATTTTCGTTATGATGAAGTAATTTGAAGTCGGCTTTCATTTTTTCTTTTCCTTTCTTTCCTTTTTTCTTTCTTTCTTTTCTTTTCTTCTTCTTTTTTTTTTTTTGTACGTTGTAGTTGCGAATAGCAAACCGGCAAGTGTCCGCCCGTTATTTTTTTTTTAAATATTTTGTTTGTACAGAAAAGAGTTTTTTTAAAAAACACTGGTATTATTTTACTTTTAGCTTTGATTAAAATTTAACTTATCATCTTGTGACTTCAAATTGTTTTCGTTAAATTTGGAAAATAAGTTAGTCCTATAAGTTATGTAATCTTTTTAATTGGTTAAATTGAACCGAAAATTATTGTCTTTTATTCCCTGAAATTCTAACACTAAATCAAAAAGTGGAAAAATTGATCCGAGCATACCCTTTTAGATAATCAACGTCTTAAGTAGTAAACGATTATCACTTCATCTTTTCCAAACAGAATAAATAATCTCTCATTTAAGACATTCTTTTTTGTTTTTATTAACGGTTCTATTTACATCTAGTGAGGCATTTTAATCTAGTGAGGCATTTTAATCTAGTGAGGCATGCAAGTGCTCAGTAAGCCTAATCTAAATTTAAGGTGACTAAATTCTGTCTTTGAGTAGCACAATGTACAAATAATACATTCAGTAAAATTAGTTTTTAGTATGTCAGAAATCATTGATGCCTTTCTATCATTGCGGGAGCACATAGTCAGTACATAGAATGATATTTTGGATTCATAAAAAATTGTTTCACCTTCTGTGTCAGTTTCCAAACATTTCGCAATTAATAACTGATGAAATTAAAGGAGCATTAATATGCAAATAATTGTTGTTAAATTAGAGGAGATGCTGAAAACTTATATTACACCTTACGCAGACCCCCTAACGTTATCCACGCACCCGCAAATTAATTTTAATTTGCCACGGACCAATTCAGTAGTCAAAAGAGCTCCAAGGGGCCCGTAAGAACTACTTTGGGAACCACTGACAATAAATCGTAACTAAAAATAGAAGCGTACATTTTGGCCATGAACCAAACACCAGGTTAAGAAAAAAAAAATTTAAGAGCATATTTATAGAACAAAATTTAATTAATTACGAAATACTGGTGCATTAAAAAAACTTATTAAGGTTTTTAAATTTCAAGAACAATATTTCGTTTTGCTTTATTTTTTTCTACTATTCTATATTTAAAAAGTTTTTTAAATACTAAAAGAAATGGTTTTTCTACTAAAAAGTGCTCCAAATTCGTTTTTTTTTAAAAATGTGCTTTTGAAATTTGCATGCAACAAGCATTTTAATTATGAAAGGAGCTTTATAAAAATTCCTTACAAATTTCAGTACTTAATGATTTTATACAGTACATTTTTCCTCTAAAATTTTTTGTCTTTGAATAGACAATATCACAATATTACTTACTATAGTGCTGTTGATTTTATTTTTTAAGTGTGGGCTCAGCTTGAGTATTTGCTACCCGTTGACGAGATGAAATATTTGACATCGATAATTACGCAATTATGATAGTTTCTGGAAAAGAAACGTATAGAGCACAGCTTCATTGACAACAGTAATAGGAAAGAAGTGTCGTTTATGAAAAGTAAGTCGCCAAAGAATGAAAAGCCTCCATAAGTGGCAAATATCCAAGCTATTCCAAAATGTAATTTAAATAAAAACTACGAAAACTGTGCTAAGCAAAATTAAAACGAAAAAGTTCTAATATATTTAATAAATATCAGGTTGTAACGAAAGTTTTCCGCCAAATCTGCTTCAAAAACTAACTTCTAACTCCTTAGATAACTATTTTTGATCTTTCGGTACCAAACCTGCACAGTGTCACGTGATGCAACAATGGTATTTAAAGCTGTACTCATTATTCGTTGATATTCTGACTTTTTGCAACACAACTGGAAGTAAATGATGGTTCCAATCCTCTAGAGTGATAGCTCCAATTGACACACCTTGTTCTTAATGATAACTATATTTTTTTACAGATTTCATAACACGGTGTTATAAAGTAAGTCTCTTTCTTTCAAATGCCAAAAATCCTTTGACAAAATAGGAGCAAATACGCCAACGCGAACTGTTTTCTGACGATGTTTACGGTGGCGGGAAACTTTCGTTACAACCTAATACAATAAAACTTCACAGATATGCATGGGGGGAGGTGGATAAATAAAGCAATTCTTATGTTTTTCGATATCATCACATTTTCATTCGTTCTTTAAGAAAGATTAGCTGTCGTCAAGAAAAAAAAAGTTAAAAGTTGAAAACATTACTTATAGCTTACTTTCATTACCCGTAAATAATATTTGCACGACAGGGGAAAAAAGTGTTAAGACTCAATTTTGTCCATTACCCAACTATAAGTAAAAGAAATTAAGCATCCTATACGAGTTAATAAATCCCGGGCTACAAATTCTAAACTCCTGTCACAAGAATATTATTTCAAACTACCTCTTAGATACATCCTACGACTATCTGGATGCAAACGAAGGTATTTAACACCTAGAAAATTTATTGTTCTTTTGGATATAATAGTAGGAGATTTTTCCAGAGCGATATACACCGGCCATTCATCAAGGGAGGTCAAAAGTCAAGGAAGTTTTTTCCTTTCGCCAATACTTTAATTGCAGTGAGCATGGGGAGAGGAATTCTCCATTTTACCTATCAAACTACCGGCTACTGTTTACGTGCATGGAATTTAAAGGGTTATTTCAAATGGTCCTGTGGGGTAGGTAGTTCAGCACGACTCAGATCAAGTGTTTTGAACTTTTAATTCAAAATAATGGGCTTTATTTATCCTGTTCATTATTTTTTTTAAGCGAAAAGCAATGAAGTGTTGGGATTGTGATGTTACATATGTTCTTAAGTTTCTTATCATGATTTCAAACAGCATTGCGTGGAGGGAATTTATAAGAATGGACTTTTTTTTTTCTATCGTTTAAAGGTGCTCAGGAGTAAAAATGATATCCAGTTTTAAGAGTTAAAAACTGTTTTTTTTCTTTTAACTGACATAAGTTTTCCAGAAAAGACTAAAAAGTTTAACCCATTTATGCCTAGTGTCCCTATTTCTGGGACGGCATTTTCGCTATTAGTCTAAAACGTTATTTATTTTTCCTAGCCTTTATTCGTCAGTGTTGAGCCTCAACTCAAAAAAATATTTTAGCATGACCAAGTAAGATGTCCATATTTCGATTTTTATGCATAATGATTTTAAAAGAAATCACCCCTTGTTCAAGTAGTTGACATCAGAAATATATGTATTATTTCTGTTATCAATAAAAATCGAAGAAAGTGGCAAAAATATCCAGGCACAAATGGGTTAAAATGTTCTTCAACTTCCTTGTAATGATAAACGGGAATAAAAGCAAGATTTTAGCTTTGTTGCGAGCATAAATTAGGTTCATTTCATATACAGACAGAAGGACAGAACGGCGCACCCTGAATTTTAGTTTGGGGTGGGTTAGTTTTAGTGAGCTCGTTTATAACAATAAACTCTCCTTATAACGTTATGACGTTATAACGCAGTTCAGATGCATATGATATGAATTATCCCTATTTAATACACAAATTTTTGTTGTTATTGTTGTAGACGGTACTCTTTCAAAATAACTTTAATACGAGTTTTAAGATTTTAAAATTATTGTTTCTGTTTTCCTATTATTGTTTTATATATATTTTTCTTTTTTTCAGGGGAGCTACAGTGGCTTCAGCTTCCCTGTTGCATCCTTCCTGCGTCTACGATTGGTAAAATCTTTGATAAGAATCAAATACAACGCTCTTGCGTAAAGGACATTATCCAGATGACTCACAAATACATTATGTGACTACTTGGATATGAATGCAGTAAAAAGGTTTTTAGCAGTGCAGCCAAACCGTGATTATACGAGCCCCGCTTATTCCATGTTCCGTGTTAACCGAGATCATAAACTCATCCGAAGTGTTATAACGAAGTCGCCACCTCGATTAATGCAAAAGAACCTGAAAACAAACAGACCAGCGCATATCCTTGCTCGCAAACGCTGGCCAGCACCAAGTACATTCAAAGGTTCTAACTGGGAAGCAACGAAGGATACAGGAAGTGGATCGAAGGTGAAATTATCATTTGCATGATGCTACCTTTCGAGGACGTCAAACTCGGCATCTCTACCTTAATAAAGACGATTGGATCAATAAATGGAATGGTGAAATTGACAATAAACTGCATACTATACGACCATCCATCAACTCACTGATCATCTTATCCGAGCCGCAAGTTTGACGTCATTTTGACACGTCTACGGATAGGTCATACGAGACTCACCCATAAGTATCTGCTTTTTGGTGAACCTCCACCACACTGTTCTCATTGCAATACTCATCTAACCATCCTTCAAGTTTTAACCAATTGCAAAGCTTTTAACCCTTTCTACCAGACTTCTTTTAACTGTTCTTATACCGTACATGACGAAATTTTGGGTGAAACTGTACATAAAAACTTGTTCTGCTTCCTTAGGCATATTGGCCTTCTTTCCTTGTTATGAATTACGACTTGTTCTGACAGTTGTCTGGATGGGATATTCCATCCAGACATGCCTACTTACAATTCTTACTAATGATTGCTTTTATCCTGTTTTACAAGTAGCGTGTTTTAGCCTTCACCTTTTTAGCGAGGTATTTTTTCATTTTTTACCCTCGTCTGGCGCAGCATATCCTTGATGGATTTTGTGCCAATAAACCTAAACCAACCAACCTACCAACCAAACATTTGCATAATGACAGAAACCAATATAAAATTTCGTGATATTGCTTTAGAACGACCCTTCAAACTAAAAGCGCAGTTTCGATGTCTGACACGGGCACCCAATCTAACCCAGGTACACCACACCACACTGCTAAAATTAGATCGGTTATCTCGTGGAAGCACCACTTCAAAAAAATAGGAGACCTAGATATTCGAACACACCCTGGATTGGATTTGAATTTAAACCCGGTAGAAAAGAGACAGAACTCTCCAGGATAGGGAGGGGGGGACCACCCCTCTCCCCCCCCCCTCCTTTGAGGTACATTCGGTCGCGTGGCCGCATCCTGCATTCCGACGAATACAATCGCAAAAATAGAATTCGAAATATATAAAAAAAAAGAAGTACAATATAAGAAGTCGTCGAGTCCCTGCTGTTCGATTTCTGCTTCCGATCTTTTGAGGCACGTGTCACGTCCACGAGCCCACTTTCTCCTTTTGGAAATAAAAAGTATCGTTCCCTTTGTTCCAAAACACCCCAAGGAATAGGAGACAGAATGATATTTTTTATTTTATTTTATTCCGTATTTCAAATATTCTTTGATTCGTATTGCCCCGTTCTTTCTTTTCTCGCAGGACAAAGTTTGTTCCCATTTTTTTTTTCCGAGTCGAACTAAAGGGCGCGCCTTATTCCTGCGCCCCCCAATCTCACAGTACCTCCTATTTTTTATTTTTTTTTCTCTATTATGTGTCCCTCCCCCGTGACATATTAAAAAAATGCTTTTTTTATTATTTTTTTTTCTTCTTCGAAGTCTGTGCACAGTTAAGACTTGATAAATATTTTGTCAGTGGAAATAGATTCTGGATTCAAGTCTGCATCGGTGAATATTTCCAGAGAAAGATATTCATGTACATACTATTTGTATGAAAATTATCCTCAAATTTGTTACAGTGACTAAAGAAGATTTTAAACTCTTAGATTCATATTTATATATATATACTAGCTGAAGTACCCGTTCTTCGCACGGGAATGAATGGACTTTTTGATATTACGATTTGTGGTGATTACTATTTATTGTAATAAAGAGATATAGCAAAATGGATATCGCTTTATATTGTGTTCAATAACCATGCATACCGAATTTCAAGGCAATCGTTTGTACGGTGCAGAAGGTCATGCGGCGTAGCGCAATCTAGTAGCGAGTTTTAGCAAAACGGATACGGCGGAAATATTCTTCGCACTCAGATATCGATGAATACGAAATTTCAGGACGAACGGCTGGACAGCCCTGTGAAGTTCATGTGTTGACGCGACATCTAGTGGCAAATTATATAGGAAAATGGATAGCGCCAAACTCTTCCCCGTGTTCAAATATCTATGTATACCTATTTTCATAGCGATCAGTTGCACAGTCAAGAAGTGATGCACTGCAGCGCGATCTAGTGGTTAATTAATGATTTGCTACAGTGCCTTCAAGTGGCGAGTTATAGCAAAATGGATAACGCCAAAATATTCTCATTGTTCAAATAGCTATGTATACTGATTTTCATAGCGACCGTTTGAATACTCAAGAATTTGGCCTGCTGCAGCGTCATCTAGTGGCGAGTTAAAATAATAATGCATTGCAGTGCCATCTAGTGGTGAGTAACATCAAAAGGAACACAGTTAGAATATATTCTTCGTGCTGAAATGTGTAAGTATAAGAAATTTTATGCCGGTCGGTCGAACGGTATAGAAGTTGATGCGTTGCAGCGCCATTTAGCGGCAAGTTACAGCAAAATGGATAGTGAAAAATATTCTCCGTGTTCTAATATCCGCGAGTACCAAATTTCATCGAAATCGGTTGGACGATATTCGCATAGTAAACGGCTAAACGGAATAGAATTCGACGTTCTGCTGCGCCACCTAGTGGCATGTTAGAGGAAAACGGATAGCATAAAAAGCTTCTCAATGATAAAAGACTTAGGTGAACCAAATTTCATGGTGCAACGGTGCTAGAGTTTTTCAACCTCATACACACATACCAACATTCATTTTTATCTATAACCAGTGTCATTATATATCCCAGTCTCAAATAAAATCCAGTTTCAAATCTAAGCCTCGCCAAAGTGCCAACATACGCCATTGTGCAAGCGTTTGTTCAGGAAATCATTCGAAGCATTGACTTAGCAGCAATCAATATGGAAAATGGTTCGACCGCGAAAAAGTAAAGCAAGCCTTTATTTCAAAAGTGAAATCCCTTAATACAGCCGAAATTTTTAAAATTATCAACTATAACGTGTTTTATTCATCGTTACTCCGATGTAGTAAATGAGATTTCAATTTTCTGAAATTTGGCGGAATTCCCCCAACTTAAATCAATGTACTCATTTGGCGAGAATTCTGGAGATAGATCGCTTGAAATCCCTTAACAACTGCATTATTTCTTCACGGATCATTAAAATTTAACGCTGTATTCTAATAAAACCTTTACACTTGTTTTCAAAAATCTATTTCCTTAAGCTCTCAATTAATTGCGTCAAGCCGAAATCTGTGCAAACCGCTAGAACTCACTTTCTCAAAATCGGCATTTGAGCCATTTTATTTTTTCGCCAAACTAAAAAAAATTACCTATTAGCCTCGGAAATCTTCAATTCTTATTGTTTTGCGTATAAAACATTTCATTCCTGCTCCGATTTCCCATGCACACGATATTATAATTTAAAAAAAAATAACCTTACGAATATAAACTAACAAAAAAAAAAATCGTTATTATTCTTTTATTTTTACTTTGAGAATTTAAAACATCTTATTCGGCAAAATCGCCAGACATGGCAACCACGATCCTTATTTCACACTTTTTTCACTACAGGGGTTACAATTACGGAAAGCTTTTTGCGTGGAGAACATAAAAAATCTCTTAAATTCTGGGAACTGGTGGACTTTCAAAGTTTTAAAGTGGACTATGATTTATTCTATATTATTTTACATATCTGTGCAAAATTTCAGGCTGATATGTCCATTTTTGTGGATTTGTATACAACTCAAATCCACAAACAAACAAACAAATAAACAAACAAACAAACAAACAAACAAACAAACAGAATTTCATTTTTATTTATAAGATATACTAAAATACTATCTAAAATATTTATATATAGATATATATATATATACTCGAATAGCAACAACTTATTTGCTCGAATAGCAAATAAGTTGTTGCTATTCGACCCTCGTCAGGAACCCCTAATATCGACCCTATCGAACCCCTAATATCACCCCCTCGATCCCCGGAACCCCTAATGTTTTAGTTTCATTATTGGCATATTAAACTATTATTAATTAACTATGTCATTTTATCTCTCGTGTATTTCGCCTGGTAACCCTATGTTGAAATTTTTAAGATTGTAACCTATTTATAGAAAAATACATGGGATGCATATTCTACAGCTTACGAAATAGTGTAACAATAGATTAAAGCTGTTCTGAACTAATAGTATTTAAATATATGTCAAATTATGTCGCATTTTTATGTCGTTTTTTTTGGGGGGGGACAGATTTTTCGGACAATTTTCAATAAAGGGGGTGAAAGATAAAATGACATAGTCATTAATATATTCTTGTAACTGTAGGGAATATAGAAATTCTAAAAATCGACATAAATAGCATAAGTTGTGCGACTGAAATGATGAGAAAATAGTTAATGCAATTCTGTTCTATTAAAAAAATAAGAATATATAATCATCTCTGTGTTGAACGGGGCTAAAATGTAGTGATTGTACTGAAAATAGTACTGTTTCAAAACAATTTATGGGGAAGATTAAGGTTGGGGGCGAATTCCAATTTTTTGGGTTAGTTGAATGCCGATTAACCAAGAGTTAACCGTTTTTTCATAAAACCATAATTGCATGGGGCATTTTTTACTCCATCATCAAAACATATCGTATGTTTTTCTTTAAAATCATGTCATTTACTCTTAGCAAGAAATTACTAGCTTATTTTTAAAGTTTATTCGCCCTCTCCCCAAGTACATTCCGAATTTTCTTGATGATTGGGGAGGTGCTTTTGGAATTTTTACGTTTGCAATTTCATTGAAATGACTACTTTTTAAAAAAATTGGAAAATAGAAAACGGGTTTTAAAGAAAATCGCACAATCCATGAAATGGTACTTTTGGTAGGGAGCCATTTCTAATACTATTATGTTTGTGAGGAAATGTAAAGTTTCATATTTTATTCTAGTTATTATACAGCAGTTCCAGATTTTGCGAACCGTTGCAGCTTTTAACAAAATTAAATGCAACAATTTGTAACAAAATTGCGATATCATCATACCTATAAAAGTGCAGTTTGATTCTGATTTTTTTATATATACCGAAACAATGAGCTGATTAGTATATTTGATAAATTGATATGTCTGGAGATAACTAATTTTTTAACAAAGTTACACCACATCATTTTCTAAGAGACATCTAGAACTTTCCCATTGCTTTTGGAAAAGGAATTCTTTTTGAGAAAACAGTCATGTTCCCTTGAAAACCACAGTTATTTATTGAATGATGTAGTAAAATTAGTTTACAATTACTTTCGTAGGTAAATATTTATGTCTTCATTAGTGTTGTCAAACCCAAAATATATATGTAGTGTCTTTTTATTAATTTTTTTTATGATCAATGTTTCTGAAAAGTATTTTTAAAATTTATTTGCAGATACTAAAAGGAACATTCAGATAACTATTTCAATTCATTTGACCTAATTTCAAAGATCGATTCGCTGTGGCATCGCGATAAACTTAGTATTTTTAAGTTTGATTATGTATGTCGAAAACTTGCATTAATTTTTTCATGCAATTCAACAACAGCCAGCTGTCGCCAAAAAAGGGTCTCTAGATCTGTGGCACGCGATGAACGTTTCGATCGTCCGCGATCTTGCTGGTCGTTAAGTCGAGCGATGGCAACGGCTGCCCTTTTTTCAGCATTGGGCAATCTATCCAGCTGTTCTCGCTTTCTTCCATTTTTCAGCAGATGTCAGTGATGTTAAAAAGAATCGTGACAATTTTTTTACGGGAAATGACGTGCTAAAAAGTAAAGGATTCTCGTGGAGCTATGTCACCCGCGATTATTTTTATAGAAATCAAATCTATTCTTCGTGACTGGCAACAGTCAAAACATCAGAGTTTGGTGTTCCCAGAGCGGGAACACTGCGCGTTAAAGGGTTAAAAACTAAGTTATCTTCAATCAAATATACAATTGACAAGAATTATCTTCGTACTTATATTGAATTATATTATTATTATTATTATTATCATCATGTTATTATTTTCTTTTAGTGAGATAAGTTCTATATTTATTATATCGTATGCCATGGGTTGAGTACAACCACACATGCTTAAATATCTGTAAAAGAATGTATGTAATGAAGATTGAAGAAAATGGTTTTGGATTTCTTTCCAATGTAAGCATTTCTTACTTCCTTTACACCTAAAGTATCTGCACAAAATTTTCTGTGCACTTGAACAATCATCGATGTTTTGCATGTCATCTGTAGGTTGTGGGGCCATTTTGATCGAAAACCACGGCTTACGTAAATCCTCTCTAACAACAACTAAGACACCCCTAAAAATGGTCCGACCTTCACCCCACCTGGGGAAAAACTCCCCTCATAATCCTACCTATCCCCCCCCCTCCAACCTAGCCTAAAATACTTCGGCGCACGGCACCCATTATTGATGATTCCTTGGCACAGTGGCAAAAAGCTTTGTCTGGGACATATTGTTAAGTGCATTCGGAATATAAAAAAATAACGATTTTCGAATGCGATTCTATATTTAAAAAAAAAAAAACTTCTGTAGCATTATTTCGATTGCTTTGTTAACATCGGTTGTTCGGCGTATGACGTCATTGCCTAGAGTCCATATAGCCAACATCTGTAAAGCAAACACACCAAAGCCAGAAAAGGAAAATTTTCAGTTTGTGTGGATTTGTTTGTGTTTTTCCTTTTACGACTTGTTTTCTTTCTACTCACTGTGTTCCGCCATTTGAGCTTCTATTGTGCTTTTTTATAATAGACTGATATGGGGTATGGAAGCCCTCCATTACAAACCCATAGAACTGTTTTTGTATGATAATAAAAGAAATGAAAATATGGAAAGTAAGTATGAGTTCATGGAAATATACACAGTGAGAAACAGCTAAAAGATGTGATTGAAAATGATGTCCAGAAAACTAAAAAATCCAAAATAGTTACATTAGTGTATTACTGTACTATATGTATTTAATTCAGTAAAATTGTATTGGTCCTATTTTGGCCGAATAATTTTACTGAACCAACAAAACTTTTGTTGATATCGTTGGGCTTACAAAACCATGCTTAATAAGATATCTTATACTGATCCAACAAAGTGTGATTGAAAGTGATGTCCATAAAACTAGAAAAACCAAAATAGTTACATTAGTGTATTACGAAATATATACTTAAATCAGTAAAATTTTACTGGTGCTATTTTGGCCGAAAAATTTTACTGAACCAACAAAACTTTTGTTGATATACCGTTGGAACAAAACTTTTGTTGATATACCGTTGGATTTACAAAACCATGCTTACTCAATAAGATATCTCGCTGATCCAACAAAGTGTGATTGAAAGTGATGTCCATAAAACTAGAAAAACCAAAATAGTTACATTAGTGTATTACAAAATATATACTTAAATCAGTAAAATTTTACTGGTGCTATTTTGGCCGAATAATTTTACTGAACCAACAAAACTTTTGTTGATATATCGTTGGATTTACAAAACCACGCTTACTCAATAAGATATCTTACTGATCCAACAAAGTGTGATTGAAAGTGATGTCCATAAAACTAGAAAAACCAAAATAGTTACATTAGTGTATTACAAAATATATACTTAAATCAGTAAAATTTTACTGGTGCTATTTTGGCCGAATAATTTTACTGAACCAACAAAACTTTTGTTGATATATCGTTGGGCTTACAAAACCATGCTTACTCAATAAGATATCTTACTGATCCAACAATGTATGATTGAAAATGATGTCCATAAAACTAGAAAAACCAAAATAGTTACATTAGTGTATTACTAAATATATACTTAAATAAGTAAAATTTTACTGGTGCTATTTTGGACGAATAATTTTACTGAACCAACAAAACTTTTGTTGATATCGTTGGGCATACAAAACCATGCTTACTCAATAAGATATCTTCCTGATCCAACAAAGTGTGATTGATATTGATGTCCATAAAACTAGAAAAACCAAAATAGTTACATTAGTGTATTACTAAATATATACTTAAATCAGTAAAATTTTACTGGTGCTATTTTGGCCGAATAATTTTACTGAACCAACAAAACTTTTGTTGATATCGTTGGGCTTACAAAACCATGCTTACTCAATAAGATATCTTACTGATCCAACAATGTGGGATTGAAAATGATGTCCATAAAACTAGAAAAACCAAAATAGTTACATTAGTGTATTACTAAATATATACTTAAATCAGTAAAATTTTACTGGTGCTATTTTGGCCGAATAATTTTACTGAACCAACAAAACTTTTGTTGATATAGCGTTGGATTTACAAAACCATGCTTACTCAATAAGATACCTCGCTGATCCAACAATGTGTGATTGAAAATGATGTCCATAAAACTAGAAAAACCAAAATAGTTACATTAGTGTATTACTAAATATATACTTAAATCAGTAAAATTTTAATGGTGCTATTTTGGCCGAATAATTTTACTGAACCAACAAAACTTTTGTTGATATCGTTGGGCTTACAAAACCATGCTTACTCAATAAGATATCTTACTGATCCAACAATGTGTGATTGAAAATGATGTCCATAAAACTAGAAAAACCAAAATAGTTACATTAGTGTATTACTAAATATATACTTAAATCAGTAAAATTTTACTGGTGCTATTTTGGCCGAATAATTTTACTGAACCAACAAAACTTTTGTTGATATCGTTGGGCTTACAAAACCATGCTTACTCAATAAGATATCTTACTGATCCAACAATGTGTGATTGAAAATGATGTCCATAAAACTAGAAAAACCAAAATAGTTACATTAGTGTATTACTAAATATATACTTAAATCAGTAAAATTTTACTGGTGCTATTTTGGCCGAATAATTTTACTGAACCAACAAAACTTTTGTTGATATAGCGTTGGATTTACAAAACCATGCTTACTCAATAAGATACCTCGCTGATCCAACAAAGTTGTTGGTTAAAATACCACCATCCAAAAAAAAAATTTCGTGTATGTGTGTGTGCGGGGGGGGGATAAATAAATATTACAAACAATATACTTTAAAAATGTACATTAAAAAATACTGTTGACTACTGATTTCAACATCATTTGATGCAAATCCAAAATACTTGCTCGCATAAACAATACAAACTTGATATTTAAATGCATTCAAAGTTCTTGCAAATAACACTATTAATTTCGATACTCAAGGATTCTGCTATGTATTTCTGGAAGAATTCGGCTACCTTACACATTGGACTGTTGCTTACAAATAGATGTTATTAGCCTCCGTGTATGAATCAAAATAAATATTTCCGTGAATACTTAAATGCTAGTTTTCACTTTTTTAAGACTTCAGCGATGTCTGTCTTTTTATTGGACACAAATGTATTTATTTCGCAAAAAAAAGAGTTTTAAAAGCAATTCTTTTTTATTGAAAAAAAAAATGGCAATTCGCACATAAACTGTCGATTTCAAAAAATATTCTCATTCCCGGGCAATTGGACCCTGCTCAGATTTCTTCAGAATAAGTAGCAGCTTAGAGACATGTTTTACATAAAAGAAACTTTGTAAAACATTTTTGTATTTAACAGAGAAGTAATCGTTTTCTTATTGATTTTATTCTCTCGCCATAGAGTTATTGCATACAAAAGTAAGTAGCTTCAAGTTTTGGTTTCGTCATTCACTTGCTAGCTATCTAGTCTAATGGGTTATCCATCAAAACTGTAATATAAGTATGGATTCTTACAAGTTATGTAACTAGATTTCCATTTGGTTGCCGTCAGTTGAGAAGACAGGTTCTTTCATTCGCTGTCAATGACATTTCTACAAGAAAGTTGATGAAGCAAGCAGGCTACTTGTGTCATTTATCTCAAAATGATCGTCTTTTCACTATAAGTCAAGTGAACCAATCTTTTGTTTTCAACACGTCAACTGCCACTTTTCAAGTGGTTAAAAATATTAATCAATGCTTCTGACAGATTGTGATGTCAGAAGCAGAGCTCGAGCAGAGGGTGCCGAATGTACTGCCCGCGTGCTCAAGCAGTTACAGAACTATCTGTCACAATTGTGAGCGGTCATACAAGGATTAACCCTTTAGCGCGCAGTGTTCCCGCTCTGGGAACACCAAACTCTGACGTTTTGACTGTTGCCAGTCACGAAGAATGGATTTGATTTCTATAAAAATAGTTGCGGGTGACATAGCTCCATGACAATCCTTTACTTTTTGGCACGTCATTTCCCGTAAATAATTTTTAATAGCACTGACATCTGCTGAAAACTGGAAGAATGCGAGCCACAACTTGATAGATTGCCCAATACTGAAAAAAGGGCAGCCGTTGCCATCGCTCGACTTAACTACCGGCAAGATGGCGGACGATCGAAACGTTCATCGCGTGTCACAGATCTAGAGACCCTTTTTTGACGAAAGCTGGCTGTGCCGCACAAAAGGGTCTCTAGATCTGTGGCCCGCGATGAACGTTTCGATTGTCCGCCATCTTGCTGGTAGTTAAGTCGAGCGATGGCAACGGCTGCCCTTTTTTCAGCATTGGGAAAGGGTTGCGCCTCAAAGGGTTAATGGCAAGAGTTATAGTCACATTATGTATAATTCAACTGTAAATGGAGCTACTCAAGGAAATATGCCACTTAAGGATTCAAGGATTCAAAAAATCGATTTTTCAATTTTAATTTTATTTGAAACGTTAGTTGTTTCTGACCATTTTGAACCCGATTTCATGCAATTATTCCAACTAAAACCGGAGACACACATAAAAGCGTTTTAAGTGCAGGAAAGTTACGTTTTTGAACGCAATAAGGTAACTTTAAACTGCGTTTTCTGAAAAACGCATTTTTTGTGAACTATCCGTAAGATAACAAAATTTCTATGATTCGTGTCTTCACGAAACTTTTGTATGGTTATAACTGGTATCAGTATCTATAGAATGAATTAATATTAAAAGTGAGAGAGAAAAACTTTTGAAAATTTTAACAGAAAAATAAGGGGAAAAGTGTGATTTTTTTTAAATTTCAATTTAAAATACAATTTCAAGTATCTAAATTAAATTTTTTTTCTGAAATATTAGTTTATTCTATAATATGGATATTTTACTTTATTTTACAACAAAAAAATTGTTTATATCTGTAGTTCAATTTGACTTATCTTACGGATAGTGATACGTACTATTGAAAAAATAATACATATACAGGGTGTCCAGCCTTAATGTGACCCAATAGTTAATTCCCGAACCGTTGGGTTTAGATATGCACTTCCAATTTGAATAATGTTTTAAAAAAGGTAAATAATGTTTTTGCGTGCTTTTCGAACCAAAAAAAAAACCCTTAGAAAAAAATTACAAAAATTAAATTTTTATACAGTCCCCAGGTCCTATCACTTATATTTAGGAAAAGATGCAGCACACAAAAACAAAGTAAACACAAAAAGTTTCATTTTATTACGATATAAACTGATCGAGTTATGGAGCTTTGAAAATCATACATTTCATCCATTTTCTCGGTCATTTTCAAGTAGCTAGTAAGGGACCGTCTTGAAAATGGCCGCAGTAAAAATGAAAAATTTTTTGAAACCTCTGTGAAAGGTAATGGAGTTTTACCTGACTATTTATGATATAATGCATTATAATGATGATTTATGATGCAATGAATCACAGTATTATGAAATTATACAGGAAAAATTCACTATGCTGTGACTATTATTTTGATCATAAAATGTAAAAGCACAAGGGTTCTAAAATACTTTTATATAGTTTCTTCTCAATCCTTCTAAGACTCCTTAAAGATGATAGGGTATACCAAAGCAAAACCAAAACATTGTCTTAATGCACCAGATAATAGTTACTTTATTTTAAAATGTAGAAGCAATGCAGAAATTTTCAAGTATATTCTTTTCTAAAAATTAAACTTTTTCCCACACTTAAAAAATTATTTAATCTTATAATTAAAATTATTTAATTTTCAATAATGCAAGTACTCGGATAATAAACTAATTTATACTGGAACTTAATGAGGAATTTTAACAAACCAAAAAATATAAATTTCAATTTCTCTTATAATGATGTATTTTCAACAATTGTGTAAAAGCAACACTTTTGATCCAGAACTGCTGTGTAATTTCGAATAGTCTTGCATGGTTTCCCCCACTATCCTTGCAATCGCAATAGAGAGTTAAGAAACGCGCAGTATACAATATTATGCTAAATGAGGGAGGGGGGTGGCTATCTGGGAAACAGCCCCAGGCCTTAAAATGGGTACCAAATAATAAAATCATACATTTTTCCAAAACTTTATCAGTTTCTACAAATTCAAAAATGGATAATCTTCGTTTCCTTGAAGAGAATCGTTAAAATAGACTAATCACGACTCTTCATTGAGGAACTACTCATTCCGTTCTAATCATTTTTTAGTTCGAGAAAAAGAATATTCATCTTAACAGTTAAAATGTTCGTTATCTCACTGTTCATTTTTGGCATTATTTTTTTTCTAAACATTAGCAACTATAAATGTTTGTATATGGAAAAAAAAAGTTTTAAAAATTTTTGTAATAATCTGCTTTATTTATTTGCAACACATTAATGTATACTGAAAAAAAAAATTAAGCACATCTTGTGTACTCATAGTTTGTTCAATTTTGAAAATTATCGAGAGGAAACAAACAACCGAAAATAAATTTCACCAGACGGAGCAAAATAGGCTGCAAAAGTTTGGGGGCGCTAAAATGCAGCTTTTAAATTAGTGAAATATATTTTCTTAAAAAGATATTAGTTGAGTCGTTAGAAGAGGTTGTTTTTTTTTTCTCTGGGGAGATTAGGCTTTTTGAGATTTACAACTAAGTAAATAATGAATTTTGAAATGCACCTAAATGTTTTACCCTAAATGAGCTTCTAAAGCCTTAGGCATGGCTCTGCTGGATACACCTAGCCAAAACAACTTTCCCGAAAGTATTAGAGTCCCTAAGACCTATTCGGATGTCAGATATTCAATAATCTGAGCAAACATCAAATCATCCTACATAACATTCTGTTGTGTGATAAAGCATTAAAAAATAAATAAATAAAATAAATCCCAAACCATATTTATATAAATTATACAAGTCTCCAACCCCAGCGTGTTTCCCCAGAAAAAGAAGAACCTGCACTTTATTAAAATATCTGAAAGTTGATTATAGCAATAACGTAATGACTATGCAATTTGCAATCAGTACTGCACGATCCACGAAAACTTTCATAAAAAAAAAAAATGGCGCAAGAAATACCGTTAATAGAAAAATAAAAGGAGGCAAGTAAAGCGGGGCGGAATCGTGACACAAAGCTCTGGTTTGAATTTCATGATATTAATCTGCAGGTCCTACAGCCTGCTAGCTTGTTAGTCCGCTTGCTTGTTGGGGGATGCAGCAATAATCAATAACATTAATAATGACTGGAATCTCTCGTCATCTGTCTGTGGCCGTAAGATTACTGATATTCCAAATGATGAGGGAGCACTGAAATAAAAATTCGCTATTGGTATGGATTGTACTCATTATTCATCTTGAGACTGGCATATGGATGATTCTAAGTCCTATAAAGACTCTCTACTAATTCTATTTCTGTGGGAAGCAGGGATTTCTTTTTTTTATACCACGTTAAACCAAAAACAAAACTTTTTTTTAAACCATTGATTTAGGGGTGTATGTCGAAAAAAAAAAGAGCTCTGCTTTTAGTCTTGGTACACAAATTGAAATAAACTAATAGCACCATGGTCTCCAAAACATTCCAGACAGGGGCGTAGCCAAGGAAGGGGGAGGGTAGGGCGGTCATAACCCGCCCCCATGAGAAAATTTTTGCCATACAAAATGTATATTCTTCACTACATTATTACACACACGTATACATATATATGAGTTGTAGTACTCGTAACCCCCCCCTATGAAAAATTTCTGGCTACGCCCCTGATTCCAGATGGTTCTTCATAAGCTGCTTTACACACTGCTTTAAGCGAAAAAGCTGTGGCTTTTGTGAAATTTTCGGAAAAAATTCTTAAACATGGATCAGAGTTGCAAGATTTTTCGAAGAGTGACTCGCTTTGCGAAAATTTCCGATTTTTAAGAATTTTTTCTAAAAGATTTGAAACTGATATAGATTGATCGTTTATTTCAGTATGTGCAGCTGCGGAAAGAAAAGTCCAACTTGCTCTTTATTTCTCCGTCGTTCGTCGTAGAGTAAAGTTATATATACCAGTCGTTTGCAAATAACGCGTACTTTAATTTACTATTAATTTAATTTGCATCAGGGGCCGTCTTCATATTTAATTCTGCATCAACTTCGTTTTTCTCAATGATAACCCCCATATTTTTTACTTTATAAATGAAAGAAAACCCTCAAATTACCCTAAATATAAATTTTCACCAGTTTTCTACGGTAATTTCCGGAGATATTGCGAATTCATTTTTGCGCGTTTTTAAGGGACTTTCTGCAAATTGAAAAACGCTATTTGTAGGTTCCGAACTTTTCGCCTTTCATTCATTTCGCTCGCGAGAGTTAAAAGAAATTAATATTATTTTCAAGAAAAATGTTGTTTCCATCTCTCTTAAAGTTTTTGTACTTAGAATATCAAGGGTAGAATGCAATATTTAGTCTGTGGTCCAAATGACCCGTGAGTTCATAACTTCCTTGGTTCGTACACATGACTTAAGGGGAAAATGCAAAATGACTGCTCACGATTTTGAAAATCTTTGTAATTTTAAAATTGTTGTTGAGTATTTCCGTTGATGGTTCTCTTAGACAGGTGAAATGTTGGCAGGAGTTAGAGGCTGCTCTCTTCTCTTCTGACTACAAGCTTAAATATTACTCAGCTATGGTCGAACTTGAAGAATGATTTCCTGATAGAAAATTTATTTGTTTGAATTTGATGTAAAAAACGCAATTCCTTTTTTGCCGACCCAATATTATCACTTTGTTTGTCATTTCACTTTCTTCATTTACTACTATCGTCTGCAATGTGCAATATTCTTAAGACTTTTGACGGCATTTAATTTATAGTTAGATGAAAATTTAGACAGAAAAACGTGATTTTGAATGTTTGATAAAGTATGGGGAAGTCCAAAGACCTAATATTTCCGATATTAAAAAAGGTCACATTCACGCCTGGAAAGTTGAGGATGTTAGTTTTTCAGAAATAGGACGTTGTATTAGAAGACATACATCTACTGCATCCAATTCTATAGCTGGAAAATATTTTATTTGGGGGAATATGGTAGCGGACGCAACAATACACGCTTTATAGAATTCCTATCAAACTGTAAAAACCTCTAATTTATTTGCTTTAAAATTTGATATTTTTAATACTGGTATCTTTTACTGTGTTTTTGCACAAAATAAATCTAATTTACGTTAATTTTATGCAATTTTCAAAAAATTTTCACTTAATAAAGTTATATATGGTCCCTTAACTCATGAAAATAACACATTTTATTTAATATAAATTAAACTACTGAACGTAAAAATTTGAAATTTTGCACAGCCATGTAGTATTAATTTCTGCATCTATTTTGGCAAGGTCGCTATTCATAACTTTTTTAAATATTAATTTAGTAATTCATAATTCATATTAATAATTTATTAAAAATCATAATAACAGGTGCCAAAGAGGTAAAAAATGAAGAAATATTTTTAAAAATAAAATAAATGAAATAAAATTCTCCGTAAAATAGTACATGTTACTACGGCAGTGTGTCTAACTCAGTAGATTCCTGTTAATTGCACCAACGTTTAACCAGACCGGCCGCTAAGTGGCAAACGCTATAACATAAGCATAATGTTATTAAATTATGCTTATGTTATAGAGATATAGCATAATTTTATTAAAATTCTGCTTAGTCGAACTTTTAAATATGTACAACCAACTAATTGAATACCAAAAAATCACAAATTCTTCTAGAATTTATTAAAAAATTTTACAGTGTGCTGAGAAGAACCGTAACCATAGAGGAAGGGGGGAGGATACTTAGATGAATTCACTCTGAAAATGTCTCATTATTATTAGAAGCTTTAATTATTTATTACTTGGATTTATTAGCTTAGCCTAAGCTTTCAAGTTTTTTCATTCTGCCGAAATCTTGTTTTTTTAATACACTATATTTCATATCCCTCTGAAATTTTTTTCCGGTTATGTTATTGGTGCTGAATATCGTGTAGATTGCTTGAAAAAAAATGTTCATTTATTAAAAATTAAATTTAGCACGTTTGTAAGAAGTTGCAGCCATTGTTTCTATGTTCGCCAGACATGTATAGACCGCGCAATGTATGTCATTGTGGTATTCTGATATATTATATAATATGTCCCATTTTGTTTATTTTTGGACATGTTCAGGTGCCTGAAACCGGCTGATTATTTTAAGGCATTAAAAAATTACTAAAACTTTTATGAGGCGTCGAAAAGGAACAACAAATTCCGGTACTCAAAGATAAATTGATAAAATTCTTCACAGATGTCATGCTAGGCAAGAAATTAGCGTAAATGTCACCTCTCTACAAAAGAATTGCACTGCCGTAGATATGCTGTGCTTAGGCCAAGATTCATTGTTATAAAAGACTTTTTTGTGCTTATTTATCGTTAAATTTCCTCTTAATAACAGGTAGAAGCGTTACACTCCGTCGTGGCTCCAATGTCCTCCAGTTTTAACGCTACCTCTGGGGGTGCCGATTTAAGGGAGTTGGTCCCTACTGTGGAATGGGTTCAAAATTAGGGAACCGCGGGATAAAGCAGGACTTCCTCCCACTGGGGCCCAGTAAAAAAAGAAGGCGCCCCTCCCCCCTCTGTCCATCGCCTTTCTGCCTAGGGGATTTGGCACAGCATGCATTTGTCAGAGGGCATAAGCGAGAACAGTAACAGAAGGACATACTTTCATACCCTTTTTGTAAAATCCATCCGAAATTTCATGAAGATTCAAGGCTTATTGTTCAAGTTGAGTTACATTCGTGCTACCAAATTTTCTTTCACTGATTGCAGTCGTTTCAAGTAAGTAGATGCACAAACAAAAGATGTACACAATTTTTCCAAAATAATTTTAAAAATATGTGAGCTTTCAACGTCTACTATTTGCGCTACAACCTATCATGCTACAGAATTTTCAATCATTCCTTTCAGCCGTTACAACCTGATGCACGAACAACAGCAGCAGAAGCAACAACAACAACAATAAAATATTTTCTCGCTCTCTTAGTTATTTCTAACAATTTGGCATTTTGTCTTAAATTTTTAAATTCAAGCAACTTCTTCGGTAGAATAAGTAGTCGAAGTGGAAGTCAAGGCCATTACACCGAAATTTTTCTGTAGCTTCATGATCAGGGGGGGGAAGAAAATATGAAGTAAAATAACAGAAACTCAACTACACTTTCATTTGACTCGATGTAAACCAGCCGGAAATTCTCAGAAGAAAATTACATCAGAAGGCGAAAAGCATATTTCATGCTTTCACACAAGGCTAATCATCGGCTGACCCTGCGCTGGCAGAGGTTGAAATGTCTTGCACGACCAGCAAGCACACGCTTGGGCTGAGGGGATGGGAACCTACCATAAAGCACTAATAGATCTTAATTCGGAGCTCGTGCTCCAAGAAGGCGAGAAATGGTCACTTTTGGCTCAGCATGGGTGGTTCATGGGTAGCTCATGGACCCAGTGGGTGGTGATTAGGCTAGCTGATAACGGGGCAGCAATCGGCATTTCATCAAGTGATTCTATTACGGCATCAGGGCTATCATCGAGTCGTGATTGAATTATGGAAGTAGTTGGGTCCGTTCTATTAATTGTTAAACATGCAGGGAAATGAGCTTCGCTTTGTTGCTTCGGTCTTGATATCACGAAAAGCTTGTTGCGCCGAGATGGAATGTTAAAATGTGTGTCAGTGGTTCTAAACACGGAATGCCTAAACATGGTTAGTCCTTAATTGATTTAGAGGCAGATGCTGAACGGTGGCCTGCAGGTATACTTTATCAGAAAGTGTATTTTTAAGAAAGCGGATGTAGTTTCGCTGGTTTTCTTAACATCCATCCTTTTATACAGGTCGGTTGGTGAGGAAATGTAAAAAGCGCAAAAGCGGGAATAATCCAATTTCCAATGATGCTTTAAATTTTGAAGCTCGACGCTCTGGAGGATCTCCGGGACTGACGTTCATAGTTTGAACCTAGTTGAATACAGCTGAGTTGTCAGTCTTCGGCTGTTGTGTAAAATACTGTTCCTCACACCCATTTGCAATTATTTTTACCTTACAGTAAAAAATTAAATTTCTTTTACGGTAGGAGCAACCATAAAAGAAGACTATTTCATTTAATGGTAATCACTTAAAAAAGCAAAGTTAAAATTATTATATTTTAATGGTAAGTCGTTCATCAAAATGCAAAAGACCAGTATGAAAAATTCTAGGAAACACTATTATAACTCCACAATTTCTATTTTCTAACTTGCGTATACTTTTCCTGATTTTACAATTCCTAAAGATATATTTGTTTATGAATTCATGTACGTTGAATACCTTTAAAGCTTTTAACTGAATCTTAAAATTGTGATGAATAATCCAAATAATCAAACAACTAAATAACCTACAAAAAATTTATTTGCATAGAAAGATTTCGTTCGTTTGAATCGAATATCATTCTTAATTATGAATACACTAGCTTAGGGGCATTAAAAATTTCCAGTACTTTGTTCCATTTAAGTTGGCAACCCTAATGTTTGCTCTTCGGAATTTGTTGTCTTAGATTAACCCATTTGTGCCTGGATATTTTTGCGACTTTCTTCGATTTTTACTGATAACAGAAATAATAGATAAATTTCTGATGTCAACTTCTTGAACAAGGGATGATTTCTTTTAAAATCATTATGCATAAAAATTGAAATATCAACATACTACTTGGTCATGTTAAAATATTTTGTAGAGTTGAGACTCAATACTCATGAATAAAGGCTAGGAAAAATAAATAACGTTTTCGACTAATAGCGAAAATGCCGTCCCAAAAAAGGGACGCTAGGCATAAATGGGTTAAAAATGGCTGTCTAGAAAGAACAGTGCATTTCTTATTATTGGAACGCGTCACAAAATCGACGAAATTTTGTGGAAACAATCGGATCTTGTGACTTGATGCCATGATGTTTTCCTCTCTGGGTTTACATAATTCCAAGATCTAAGCTAGCAAATCACAAACATTATCAGATCTGAAAATAGAAATCCAGTGTATTTTTGTAAAATTAAGCCAACGGACTGGCAAATGATGTTTTAAAAATTAATTTAAAGATTCGATCACAATTTACTCTACAAATCAAAAAGTATTGTTACGAAAATTACAAATTAGATGTACGTTAAAATAGTCAATAAGTTCGAAAAGCGAATGTAACACTTTATTGGGCGAATTGGCTCTATAATATAGCACAAAAAATGCAGAACTTAATAGTACATGCAACAGCGAATCATTAGCATTTACCCACTTCAAATCACAGCATTTACCCACTTCAAATCATAATGTCAATCGTATAGATCTGCTCTCTGTATCTGCAGACTGTTTCAACTAACTGACAGAAAGAGAGACTGATATTAACGAAGTTTCAAGCAGGTCGTGATGTCATATTTTTCGCTTAACTTTTTCCTAATTAAGATGCAGCCAAAATTCCACTATTTTCGAGAACTTTCTTCCGGTCGCCAGAGTCACCAAATTTTTCGCCAACTCGCCGAAACGATCGACACGTTTGTCGACAAGGTCAAGGGGTCACTACTCATTTCACTTGCAGGAATTCCGGTATGATTCTTTTTCCAGCAATACACATTAATGCCGGAAATCAAAATTACAATCTTTTAACTATATGCCCAATCAGGGGCGTAGCCACGGGGGGGGGGTTAGGGGTGTCATAACCCCCCCCCATGAGAAATGTTTTGCCATACAAAATGCATATTCTTCACTACATTATCACACACACGCATACATATATATATGAGTTGTAGTACTCGTAACCCCCCCCCCATAAAAAATTTCTGGCTACGCCCCTGTGCCCAATTAAATAAAAAATAGTACATTAAAATTAGATCTGTCTTAATCTGCCTCATATCCTTATTAATTCATACTAAAAAAATATTGCAATTATAAAGCTTTCTCGTTCAGGGAGGATAAAATTAATTCCTTAAATATACTTTAATGGCCATCTCCTATATAAGCAATAGTTCTCGATAATTTAAGCATTGGGAAGTTCTACAGGGTGACGAAATTTTAGAAATATGTAGCAATTTTTCAGTATAAATAGAATTTATTGTATCAATTTTTCAGTGTCTGCAATAAAAATGAAATTTTTATTGCAGAAATACGAAGCTAAAAAAAAAAAAAAGTTTGCAGTTTGTTTGCGGTTACGAATGCGTCCTTTATTATTTTTTGATTGAAAATGTCGCCAAAATACTATTTTTGGTCATCAGTTTTAAACATTATTTTACACTGCCAGCATACATTTTTCGGAAAAACAATAAATTACACTTTAAATTATGAAAATTGCTGCACATAAATTAAGAGTAAATGAATCTTTTAAGAAATTTCCTTTTAACGGCGTAGTGAATTCTGAGAGGGTAGTACAAGGCGTAATGGCTACACTAAAAATATCACTATTTTTATGTCTATTACAAACTCTTATCTGGTATAATTTTATTGTCTTCTGGCAATGTATTACTGACTCTATTGACTGGCCAAGGCAGAAAACTTGAATTTTTAAAAAATAATCAATAGCAAAGTTTCCTTTTTAGAATTTATGTTTAAGTTATCTGTAACAAATAATTAAAACATTTTAAATTATTTATTCCTTAGTGCTTTTTAAGTGATAAAAGACAAGCATGGCCTTGTTTAGGCCAGAATAACTTTTCCTGCTATGTTCTTATGCATGGTCGTAACTGTCCCACCTTTTGCAAAAACTGGGGTAATTGCGACCAAGGATTTAAAAATATTTAACAATGTTAGAAAAGGTAAAATCAAGGTGGACGCTCTTACGCTCTTAAATACATTACCAACATTCTTTTTAATATGAATTAGCTTGCCTTGATTTTTTTTTTTTTTATCGCCAAATCACTTTGAACGTCGACTGTCAAATCCGTTTATTGAAAATGTTGACATTCGTCTTATTAAGATAAAAATACTTAATACAAATGATTAAAGATACCTACATTATAAACTTTATGCAAAATATTTTTGCGAAAGTTTATCATTTATAGATTTTAAAATTCCCCTTGCCATAATTACTTTCTAGTCGTATACAACTGCCCCATCTGACCCTCTATTTAATTACAAATGCAATATATCTTTAGCTAAAATGCTTATTATTAAACATATGTTATACAGTAATTCGTCAAAAAGTACAAAATACAGTATAACAAAATATTGCGATTAATAATTGTCCGTGTTATCCCAGGAATCATCTTTTCAACCACCTTGTATAATCGGGATTCTACTGTATTAATTCAGTAGACGTAAGATTAATAAATCTGCTGAGCGGTATGATTCTTGATGACTTCTTGGTAACCTAGATCTCGACCTTCATATGCAGAGTGGTATATCAAAAAGATGCGAACTTTGTTTATTAAAATACCAGTGCGCATCAAAAACTTTCGAGGGCGCAAGAAGTAAACCACAACAAACCGGGGGGTCACCAGGTCTCATCCATTACGGCAAATTAATAGCCGATATCGGCCGCTGCGGAGCGGATGTTCCCACAAATAGGTTCTATTGTCCCCTCTCCAAATTACCGCACAGTCGTGATATACGGAATTAAGAAAAACCAGCTGCCCTTCTAATATCTTGGTAAGTGTAAAGCTTCATAATTTCTTATTAGTGGAGGCTTTCTAAATCTTCACAGTGAGATATCTCCACCAAGGACCACGCCATTCTAAGTTCTACTTTGTTTTAGAATAGCGAAATAAAAATATTGAATGATACATTTTAAGTTCTTTTAAATTTTACCTCGTTATACACGTTTACTTTTTAAAAAAATGACTCTGTTTTTGTGCTGATATTATTTTTGTGCTGAATTAACTGTTTGTAGAAAACAGTTGTTTGTAGTTTGGTTGTTAACTGTTTGTAGAAAACAGTTGTTTGTAGTTTGTTGTTTGTAGTTTGGTTGTTTGTAGTTTTGTGCTCATATTATTTTTGTGCTGAATTAACTGTTTGTAGAAAAGTCAATTCAGCACAAAAAATAAACAAAAACATAAAATTTTTATTTTTTAGCTAATTTTTTAAAACTCATTTTAATTATTATAAATCTGTACCTCAGAACCAGACTAGCGTAAGTCACACTAGACTAACTTTTCAGGAGGGCACCAAAACTGTAAGAAATGAACACTAGGTATGGTTACAGAGCTAATCATTGAATCAGTCAGCAAAAAATTATTGACATTATTAAATTTGTATATACTTACGTTCGTCTGGTTCTGGGGTACAGAAATAAAAATTTGGCATTTTATAGTAAAACAAAGGAATTTTACGATAAACTTACAGCTTTAAGCATATGGCTTTTTAAATCTTATAAAAAGCAATAATTAAGACTATATACAAAAGGAAATTCAATGTACAATGGGTAAAATAGACGACTGGACGACCAAAAACATCTGTATGTAAGTGTTGAAACAGTTGGTTAAGGCTCTATTACCAGGCGATCAATGCTATGTTAACCACATAAGTAAATTTGACTTTCACACGCTGCATCTTTGCGCAGCCAATTTTACGGACTTTCTTCGTTAAGTGACTGGTTAACAGCATCAAAACTACCCCGCAGCCCTTCTAACTGTGATCAACTATTGGTGAATTGTCAATTTAAGAAAACGCATGCAAAAACGATAGCTACGAGTTTTAATTTCAAGAAACAGGAGTGGGAGAAAATTTGGAAACATCAAACTTCCGTAACTTCTTGTGCAAGTTTTGTAGAAGATTGTTGATTTTCAATTTTTGTTCGCAATTTCATTGAAATTAGGCAGAAGAGTCTGGAGGGAACAATGCATCAGGTACAACTCATGCAACATTTTCTAAAAACGTAATTATGAAAATGGTGGAATCAGAGCCTGGGCTTAAATCTTTGTTGGTGGTCACACTGACCTGCCTGTGTTCCATGGAGGAACTCTTGGTGGTGGGAGATATGTGCAAGAGACTCTTGAGCCATAAATGCGCTCCTATACTAGTCCAAGCCAGTAACTTCATTCCGATGGATGATATAATGTACGATCTCATCGAGCTGAACTTGTTGAGGATTATTCGGATTATCCTGCATGGGTCATGGTGAAGAGCGAATGGCATGGCAGATAAATTGCTGCTTTGATTCCCCTTCTGTGGTCGTTACAGAAGCCGGACAAGGGTTACTCCGTGTCTGGTTTTCGCTTTCCATTTCGGTGTCCGACAACTTAACTGACAGCATGGGTTTGGTTTGGTTTGGTTTGTGTTCAGCGGTGTATTTAAAAAAAATCATGTAATTTTGGTTTTTGGTTACATAAATACAAATAAATTAATCATATCAGGGATTTGAAAAATTTTAAGATGCTTCTTCACAAGTTGTACTATACTGTGTAATACATGATAAACCTGTAAAAGTTACAAAACTTTTAGAAAAGGAAAATAAGAACCGAAAATTTTGCTGATTGTGTCACTTTTCGAAAAATTTTGTTGTGCAATTCCATATTTAAGAATTCTTTCTGAAAGTTTCATAAGGGGCACCGTCTTTTGATTTGCTCCAGAGTGTAATGAAGCTTATATAGAATCATCCAGATTTTTTTTAGTCGATGCTGCAATCAGTTTATTTCAATTTTTGTACCAAGATTGAGTTATCACAGCTGCACTAGGGTTATCTGCATAGGGCAGAGGACTTTTTAAATTGGCAGAATTGAAAATGGATTAAATTGTGACTCTGCAGTAAGGAATATTTATATTCCTTACTAGAAACAAGTTTTATGTTTCCGCTACAATTTTCCTTACCAAACATATTCACTGTTTTCTCCGAGAATAAACTTTTCTGCCAAGTACACTCTTTTGCTGTAAATCACCATTGTGTATGTAAATTTCTATACTGCATTCAGTAAAAAAAAAAGATAAAGAATAGTGCACATTTCACTCCACACTGTGAAAAAAAATACTGTTAGATTATGGGCAATTCTCGGCAGCAAAAAATTCCAAGAGAATCTCGTCAAACTACGTGCGCCCGCAAAATCACAGTACCCATAAGTTATCGAGTGTTGACCGTAATTTGATTTTGTCAGACATTCATAGGTTATCGAGATTTGACCGTAATTTGATAATGCATTACAACATAAATTGTCGAGTATTGACCGTAATTTGACAATGGATTACTATATAGGTTGTCGAGTATTGACCGTAATTTTATGAATGTCTCACACTATAGTTTGTCGAGATTTGATCGTAATTTGATAATGGATTACGACATAGGTTGTCGAGTATTGACCGTAATTTTATGAATGTCTCACACTAGTTTGTCGAGTACTGACCGTAATATTATGAATGCCTTACACTATACGTTGTTGAGGATTTACCGTAAATTTATGAAGGTTTCACAGTGTAGGCTGTCGGGTATTTATTATAAAAAAACACTCCAGCTACAGCCAAGAAAATGTTATATCATTTAATGATAAAAACTACCTTCTAAGTTCTATGGTCAGGAGACAACTATGATCACATATGATTGAAAAGCACTTTTGCACAATATTTTAATCTTATAGGTGTTTAAGGTAGTTTTTTTCTTGTTACTTTGCTCATTCAATATCAAATTAGACACAAAAAGCACTATGTACCTCAACTTTCGGAGGACAGTGTATGAGTGATATCTGATGACAGAAATCGTCTTTCATCCTACTTTTATAACTGTTGGGCACTTTATATTTTTTTCTTCTTTTTAATTTTAGTTTCACATTAAAAAATATATCTACTTAAAGGTAGCCATCATTGTCTTTGTTATCTGAGAGCAATTGAGATAATCTGGTCAAAATACATTTGGCATTTCCATCAACTGATTTCAGTTCGATTGGTGAAAAAGGTCCTTAACTTTCGAACGCAAAGGATTAATACATTTCCGTATTCCGTACGACTTTCCGAGAACCACCTTTTAAAAATCTGACCATCTGATAGACAAGCAGTCTGTCATTAAGCCGTCTTCCATGTAATTGAGAGGTTGGAATGAACATTAGTCTGAAAGTGCTTGGTGTGCGATTTTGCTTCTTCATCCTTCCAATTCCGATAATGGCCAACATGGGTATCATTGCGTGAGATTCTTCATTACCAGCAAAAGACCATAATGTAAAAAGTGTGAAATGTACACGCCTCCCTTTATTACTTAATAGAGGTGTTGGAGAGCAATATTTGAAAGTAACCTGTTATTTATCGATATCATGTCAAATTGTGGTAGCCGGACATTCTTTGTTTCAAAGGGTTGCTGACTTAATAGAATTTCTTTGACTTTCGGAAGCCATCAAGAATTTTTTTATTATTATTATTATTATTTCAAATCAATGGCATGTAATGAATATGTGTTCGTGACCTTTCAGATGCGATGTCAGAATATTTGTAATAGCATTCTAAATACATGAGGCGCATGCAAAGTTTTATTTTCCGAACACGTACCATGAAACGAAAATACTCGTGTCGCAATCACTAAAAAATTCGACTTTGAGATTTTAATGTCTTTACACGTTTTGAGCTCCTCTGAATTAAGCATTTTTTATGGATGATGTATGTGTGGGTGTGTGCATGCACGGGCGAATACGATTGTTAATCAACGTTGCAACTAATAGAGGTCAAATTTGGTATAGATATACACCAGCCTCGTATTGATTTTGGTGAGTATAGGACGTATAGTGTTTTTTACAGGGCTGCAAAAAAGGGATTTTTATACATTATGGCCAATCGGCGCAAATCATTTAAAGTGTGCATTCGAATGAGTTGAAATTTGAGAGTAGTAAATGAGTTTACTTATCTAAGAAGGGGCGTCAATTACAGGGTAAAAGAAATAATAGGGTTAGGCGGGGGGGTAAAATCATGTATTTTTTTTAAGTACTAAAATCAAGCTGTTAAATTTATTTTAGTTAAATTATAGACGTATATTACACACATTGGACTTATATGGGTTGAAAATATAGCATTTTTTAAAAATGTTATCAAAACATTTTTCTACAGTGTCATTTTTAGTTAGGCATGTATTGATACCTCCATTTACTCCTATGGTAGGGAAAAATGGGTGTGGTACAAAAGTGCCTGTCTATTTTTAATAAAGATCATGCTAATGCTATGAATGAAAGAAAAGACACTCAAGTTAATACATTCTTAATATGCTTTAAGAAAAAGGTGCAAAGAAAAGGATTATTTCCCACAATATTTAGCTAAAGAATTAATATCCACGATTATCAAATTCAGGTTCACTCAGTACATGGCAAACGTTACTTGTTTCCATACAGGAGTGTAAGCAGGGGATGGTGGGTGGGGCTGCAGCCTGCAAAGATTTCAAATTCGATTCATGAATATATTTATTTTTTAATCATTTTTATATCCAAACACTTGTAGACAAAGTAAAGGAGTTCCACCTCCCTCCTCCACCCCGAAAAAAAATTTGCATCGATTTTTATAAGTTATTGCATTCTAGTTTTTGGAGTTCTCAGTCCCCACCGAAAAACATTCTTGGCTAGCTACTAGTTCCACAAAATTAATTTCTACAATAAAGAGTCAATTAAAATATCAATATCATTAATTTTTAACTGTTGTTTCAGGAATATTTAACTAAAGCAGAAATAGAAATGTAGGTATCATACAGAACTTTGTTAAGTCTAACCATACCCCCCATTTTACGCCACCTCAAAAATAATAATAATAATAAATTTTTAAAAAATAGAAATTACAACTTATTCTTAATTTTTTTATATATAATCCCGTTCTTTTGAAGTATTTCTACTAATGTGCATCAAAATATAAATGCTTTACTTAATTATGAGGAATCTAGAAGAAAGTTTTTCAGTATCACTTGTTAACAGGCATTATATTAAGACCAAAAGCGAGAAGTTTTGCCCATATTAATAATTGTAAACTATCTTCATTAAAAGTACGTGTTATGTTGTTAAAATATATCTCCTTAGAAAAAAATATTGAAATAACTAAATTTTTATAGTGAAAAAAGGAATTTTTCAATATGGTGGAAATGGTGGTATGGGGGGAAATTAGAAGTATTCTTTTAAACCCCTGGTCACCCAATCAGTTGACAGTGATCTCAACTTATACGGCATCAAGTTCACCCATTTTGCAGATATAATTCCTTTGATTTAAGGGCGAGAAATTCTGTAAAACTCATGTATACAATACAAGTACAATTACGAACAGTATAAATTTTAAATTACTCTTATTGTTATCCAAATATGCATTTCAATATTAATGTTTGTATATCAGTGGTACTTCTAAGCAATATCTAGAGTCAGAAAGTGTACTAACTGATTTTATTTACTGATGCAAAATATATTATACATGTTTAATTCAGGGTTGTAAGGCGAAAACAGAATATAAGAACTGTATATTTTACCCTGATTATAAAAACAAATTTGCAACATCCTATCAGTTGCACATTAGGATATTTTTATGCGTGAAAGGTGTTAAGTGCTGAAATGTTTCTTTATTTCTAGTTTATATAAAATTCAGATACTTATTTAATTTTGCAATCTATGATTATTTAAAAATAATGACATTAGTTATTTTGTTTGACGTCCCTCTAATTTTAAGTTGTTGAAAACTACATTTAAACGCCCTGAGCAACTTATAAGAGGGCAAAAATGTCGAGTTGATTTACTGCTCTGGGCATGGTAAGATGAGAGGTATTTTATAATGTTTAACCCACCATTGAACACACTGAATATAGGTTTAACCTTTTCCAACCAATTTTATAACTTGCACAAGGGTGCAAATTCCCTGAGGTATGTACATTTGCTACTTTTCAGAAATGTTCTACCATGACTCCCGGAAGTAAACTGGTTAAACTTGCGTTGAAGTTTGAAAGTGAAAAAAAAAAAAAAAGATGGTTCATCCCTTAGGAAAAATTCTGAATTCGAGACGAAAAATAAGTCTGCCTCGTCTTGTAAAACAGCTGCAAAGTTGTTCTCGTCTCTCAAATATCCCTATGTACTATTGATGAAAACGTTTATCTCATTCTGCGTAACAGCAATAAATTTCGGTCTCATCTCGCATTCATACCTAAAAACGAAACCCTGCACAAAGTATATTTCTTCCGAATAATTAGAAGCATATTAGCATATTATTACGGAAAAACCACAGCAAATCACAGTGCATTAATAGCTTTCCGCCGAGTTGTTAATGATTGAGAACAGACTGCTTAGCTGCTAACTATTTTCTGTAGCCACCGAATATTAACTATAATAGTATAGGCCAGCTTTGTTTCATACTTTATAGTGAGAATCCAGCAATTATAATGATGATGGTAATGATTATCCTAATAACAGTTATTAACGCATGTAAAACACTTAAGTCTTCTCGTGTAATGTTATGCTCGTCTTGAAAAGGAAATCACCGATTGACTTGATCTAAAAGCTTCAGGGCACAAAAACAAAGGTTTCCAATTATCCAATCTATGGATACATTTTTTTTTAAATTAATAATTGCCTTGGTTAATTTCTTCATCTGTTCATTCATCTCATCTGTCAACACCCTTTGTAATGAAATATTTATTCAATTTTTCTCTCAATATCATCTACCTCTCATTTAATGTGGAATATTCTGAAAATACCTCCTGATATTACAAGCTTGTACTCCAGTCAATCATATCAGAATTATGTATTAAAAATCCTACCGTCAATTCGTTGAATTGCAAGACAACGCAAATACAATTGATAAAAATCTTATGTGGACAACACATGACTTCCTTGTACGTCTATTAAATCAAAAATATTTTTGGCCCACTTCACTTGAACTTATTTTGTCTGAAAGAGATAAAATATTGCAGTAATAATAAAGTTTAGCGATTTCTAATCAAATATTTCCGATATCGCCAAGCTGGGTTCAATTCGAAAGATATCCTTCTGACACTTAATTTGGCGATATTTCACCAAAAGCCGACAAGCCTGAGATAGTTTGCGAAATTTTTGGGACTGCCAAGGTAGTCCACATCGACCACAGACTTTCAATGAATTGAATGTAGCCATACACCTTAATGTATTTAATGTCATTTGGCTGACCCTGTAAATAAATTACATAGTCGATTGCAATAAATAACAAATGTACAGTTAGAGACGTTATAATAGTTCTAAATACAAGCTTTCAAAATATATGCAGGTAAAAGTTTTAGAGTTATGCAAACTACGAAATAATTTTTGGCGCCAAATTTGGCAACACTCGCCAAGGTCGACGACAAATAGCGAGATTTTAGGCATGGACCAATCAATGATTGATTATCATCAAATTTGGCGATATTTTGCCAAAACTCGCCAAGGGCGATGAAAAATGACGAAGTTTTGGGAATGGACAAAATGACTGACTATCACCAAATTTGGTGATATTTCGGCAAAACTCGCCCAGGTCGACGACAAATGGAGAGATTTTGGGCATAGACCAAACAATGACTGTCTACAGATGTATTATATTGAAGATGTCCATAGATATTAAAGTAGTATTCAAATTCTTTTCGGTGGTCCTGTAAATAAACTTTCCACTAGATTGGAATCAAAAATCGAGATGCACAACTAGATGTTACAACAATCTTACGACTAATAGTTTTTGAGATTTGAGAGTTAAATACATACACACGTATGTATTTAACTCTTCAAGAGCTACACCAAAAGTCGCCAAGCTTGGCAACTTTTGGCGTAGCCCTTTAGGGAGGCACGTGACCGTGGTCGAAGCATTACCTAACTGATATGGTAGGACGGTATTGTACTTGAAATGGATTAATGTCCATAAAATTGCCATGCCATTGATCGTAATGTATTCGAAATCGTTTGAGTATTCCTGTAGCAGAACTATAAATGATAAAGACACTTTTTTTAATGGAGAAATTCATTTTATAACTCTTAACAACATAGATCACTTCTGAGTCGTTTGAAATAACCCAATACCTCTAAAATACGCTTTGATGAATTTCGGCCCGTAGAGCGTAATGTATTTAGAATTTTTTGGGGGGCCCTGCAGCTAAACTATCGAGTCGAATGGAACCGAAAGGGGGGGGGGGGGTGCACAACTATATGCTACAACAATTCTAAATATAAAGTTTCAACATTCTACACCTAGTGGTTTTTGAGATATGCGAGTTTAATGAATTTCTGCCCATAGAGCGTAATGTATTTCGAATCTTTTGGGCTGTCCTGTATATAAACTATCCAGTCGATTGAGACCAAAAGGGGAGGTGCTCAACTAGATATTAGAACAATCCTAAATGTAAAGTTTCAGCATTCTACGACCAATATTTTTTGAGATATGAGAGTTATATACATCCATCCCTACATACATACGTACGTATGTACAGACGGCATGGAAAAACTGACCAAAATAGACTCGCCGCTGGTCAAAATGAGTTGCAGACGCGTTTGTAGGATCGTGCATGCTAGCTTACGATGAGATGCATCGGAAAAATTCTTAAAAGTAAATTTAGAGGGGGGTTCAAAATCGGTTTTTTTTCGTCGAAATGTGGCCCCCGAAATTTTTCGGGATCACATTACTTCCTTATACTCCGTACAAGGAACTAAAAATGAGGATTCTGATTCATTTGAAAAGATTTTATTGTTTTCAAATTCTTAAATTCTTAAAAGAAATATTATTACATATTTTTTTAACAATTGACGTATATTAACGCAAATATAATAGTGCTTAGAGCAGCGGTTCTCAACCTTTTTAACGTCGCCCCCCCCCAACAACAAAGGCTAACTGACGGTGGCACCCCCCCCATGTCACATTTTTCAGCATACATACAGTTTTTTAATCTTTAACAATGAACATTTAATCGAATTTTCCACAAAAGAATGTTATCAGTAAAGTTTGAATGAATATTTTAAGCGAAACAGGATTTTATAGTAAGAGGATTTTAGAGCATCACTACTTGCTCTTTTGTTTTTCTCCCCCCCCCCTGCAAACGCTCTGCACCCCCCTTGGGGGTCGCGCCCCACATGTTGAGAAACGCTGGCTTAGAGAACGATTAAATGAGAATAAAGCAGAACAGGAAGGTTAAAAGTACAGTAGCTAATGTAAAAATCCTAAAAATCACTTTTCCCCCTTGTTCTTAAAACTGGAGAAAACTGAAACTTTTCGATTGATCAGAAAGTAGCTTTCGGAACAAAACTAATTTTAGATTCGTAATCAGCACATCCGAATTAGGTAAAATCAATTACTTGCATATATGGAACCAAAATTTAGTTCCCCAGTGTAATTAATAATACCCTAACTTTTTTTTAAGCTTCTCTTCAAATCTTTCCAATTGGATGGATGCACGGTCTGAACTGTTTAGAAATCTTGATCATTTGTGTCATTTCTATAGTCAGATAAAAAGATAAACTATCTGGTCACATAATCCAACACTATATGCAAACTCATAATAGCCCGTGATAACAGAATGCGTAGTGGGTATATTAGCACATGTATGCATATGCGTGTATGCTAGCGCGCACATGCAACGTGCTTGCATTGCAGAGCTTTTCACAAAAAACTGAGAGGCTCAATCTAAAAGTTCTTGGCTCACGAAGATTAAACTAAAATCAAGGGAACTATTCTCATGCTAATCAGAATTTGAGAATTTCCAGATGTGGCGTTACTCTCACATTACAGTTTGATAACATAACTGCACTGTAAAAAATATTCTTAAAATTACAGAATAAGGAATGTCAATTTTACAGTACATGTACCGTTTTTCTTCTTTACGGTAAAACTACCGTAATTCTACAGTAATTGTTCCTTAAAAATACCATATATCTGCCGCTTCTATTTTGAACGGCATTTATACCGTGAAATAAATTTTTGTTAATGCGTGGAAGGCATACCGTTAATTTACTCCAATGTTCATATGCGCATGTGCAGTATTCGGAATGTATAAGAGTGTAGCCAGAGTTGGGCAGTATCGCTAATACATGTATTTTCAAAATACATTTTTGACTTGTATTTTGTATTTTCACTCGTAAAAAGCAAAGTATTTTGAGAATGTATTTTAAAATACATTTTCAATGTGTTTTGTATTTTCAAAATACAAAACTACATTTTGTATTATGACATTAAATTAATCGTAACACCACAGATTGCTCAGATAGCATGTGCAAATGAAAATCATAAAATTGCTGATTTTTACTTTTTCCCTTCCTTGATGTAATTTATGAGATGCACCAGAATTACCCATAGTATTGTCACTGAAGAAATGTTAGGATCTCTTGTGAGCTTTAAATTTACCTAAACAGGAAAGGGAAAGAAAAGCCTTTCATACTCCTGTTTAAAACACAAACAGCATATTTGTTCTAGGAATGTTTCTAGATTTCCCAATGTATATGAAACCAAAAGTAGTAAAAACATTTTTGAGAAGTACTTATTAGATTCCTTAAGGGATTTTGAAATGTGTTGCTAAATTTAAAAAAAAAGGCTGTCAGTATTTCTGCAGTAGTATAATGGATTCTTGGTTATTGTGGTTAAGAGACAAAGATACACGAAGACTATCAGCCTTAGGACAGGGAGATGCCTTGAGTGGAGGACTTAGGGCGTTAAGAAGCATTTAAGAAGTTTAAGGGGTTTTAAGAAGCATTCGGTTGCATATGGAGTAAAACACCCCAAATTACCGACCATTAGAGCGACAGCTTCCCATAATAGGATGGGGTGAATCAAATTTCCATTCTAGATGAAACCTTTTGTACAATTCTTCGTTAAAAATGTTTCCAAAGTTTGCCTGTAGATGGAAATGAAAAAGTTAAGGAGCAGTGTCAGTTATGGAAGCTGAAAACTTATATAGCATGCAAAATATTTAAATTTACGATAAATTCTAAAACTCACTGAAAGACAAAACTTGAATTATTTTAGGTTGTGATTTAGCTGAGTATTTATATTCAAACGTTCAACTGAAATCAATAAATAATAAATATAATATATCAAGGTTTATTTTACAGAGACTTTTGGAAATGAAAGTTTTTACAAACGATTTTGAAACAAACGATTATTCATTGTTCACATTCTGAAGTTGTATAGTTTTCATTGCGTTTTGAGTATTAATGCAATTTCTCAGAAATGGTGTTTTTCGGATCTTGTTGCTATAAAGGTAAAATTTTGAAAGGCAACGTTTTAAAAAAACAAACAGCACCTCTTCCTTAACACAGCTATTAGGATTGCTTTTGTTATTCTTGTTAAATGTATTTAAATAAAATAAACTGAGAATTTTTTGTGGAAAATTCAGCTTCTTCTCAATCCAAATGCTTTAAGAGTTTTACATGTATTTTGTATTTTGTATGTATTTTGAAAATACATGTATTTTGTACTTTGCATATTTTTTAATTCAAGAAGTATTTTCTATTTTGTATTTTAGTGTTTGAATCAATGTATTTTGTATTTTGTATCGAAAATACATTTTCGGTGTATTTTGCCCAACTCTGAGTGTATCGTAGTTAGGATTTTGCTTCGAGATAGGGGAGGGGGTTCATCAAGTCGAAACTAAAAAATATTTATGGATGAAATGAAACTCATGAAAATTCGAATTTAATAACGAGTTCACTTCCATAATATCAGTAAAGGGATAATTTTCAGATATTTTTAGCAGCCAATACATTTGTTTTTCTTTTTTGTTTTCAAGATTTGTCAGCATATTTTAAAAATTCTAAGCCGATTGGTCAAGTAGGCTTAGAGAGTAAATTCTGAACATACATTTGTGAAAATTGAAATAAATTTTTTGCCTGCCCAATAATTTGACTGTGTTAATGATAACTGGACAACACTTTGTGACGAATTTCAAATTGTAAATTTCATGGAAGAGACTTCACTTCAACGCTTAGTCATTTGCAGGTAAGTCGAATGGCGACTAGTGAAGAAGAACAGCAGTTTCTCGCTGGGGTCGTGGCGTGGGTTCGATTCTAGGGCTAGGGTAATAAGAAGTGTTAAAAACACCACTATGCGTCGCAGTTAGATGACGCATAGCTAGTTAAAAATTATCAGTTCAAAACGCAGTTTACGATATTTAAACTTTTATGGTACATATACATCTTACAGTATTATATACTATAAAATATTTTACGGTACTTTACACTGGTCCCACTGTTCCCCTTGCTTCTGTTATTTAGGACTAAAATTTTTGCGACCTTCTAAATCATTTTTAAACACGTGATATCAAAATGACACCAATCTTACTTGCTATAGCCAATTTTTCATAAAAAGAAACATCATATTTTGTCTCTTTTTAATTGCTAGGGTATCGGAGAAGCTCTTTAAATGTAAAAAATTAGGAAAATTCACTAAAATCGGGAATCGGTGAAGTCGCCCATGGCCTTCGCCATATCGTTTTACACATCTGTACTGACTTTCAAGCCGATCGATAGATACACAAACTTTCAAATTAATACATCTAATTGTAATAGTTCATCAGGAGCCAGAAGCGACCAGTGGTCAAAAATGTTAGTGTAGCCGTAAACAAGTGACCCCCGCCCCCCTCAGTACAGGAACAAAAAATCTTGAATTTTTATTATTGAATTCGAAGTTTACTTTACTTTTCTTTTGTTTGTGATGATAGTTTGAGGAAAAAAAAAACTAGACTTACTTATTTTTACATAACTTTAAAATAATTTAATATTACTTAATTTTAAAATAATAAGGCTTACTTATTATTTTAAAGTTAAGTTGCAGCCCGGCTGCACTGACTGCATCCTACGAGCTGCCACTGTCTGGAACATTTAAACATTTAAAGTGACATATTCGTTATTTATCAAAGTGTATGGTTTTACTGTTTTTGAACCCTCTCAAACTAGGCGGTAACAATTGAGGACACAATTTTTGAAAGAATATTACAAAGTAAATACTAATCATTTTAGTCCGAAAAGGGCTGTGTACATTACAGGAATTTTACGTAATAATTCGGATTTTTCATTTTATAACAAATTTAATCTCTATTATTATAAAAACATCCATATATATCAATGCGAGAATTTATTTTATCACGTCTATAAGTGTTGAGGTTATAGGGAGCTATCGGGAATTCATTCAAAAAAAGGAATAAGTGCTAGGAAAAATCACACTGAAAAAAATGATACTGACATCTACAAAATTAATTGGTGGAACCAGAATTTATGAGTCTATGCGCTCCCTATAAATACTATATCATAGAACGAGACACTTCTGAACCCACTTATCCAATTATTAGATCTCTCCCCTAAAATCGGGTTTTTGTACCCCGATGAAAAAAAATATATATAAATCGCTGCGTAAGTCATCGGGTAGACTCGCAAACGGTCATTCTAGTGCTCCAAAAATTTCTCCTTACACAAACTAGACATTTTGCTCTGATAGCCAGAATACTACGGACTAGAAATTCTTGACTGTTTCGTCTATACCAGTTGTGTGTATCACCTACACGCATAATTCTATAATTTATTATTATATTATATTATTAAAAATAATAGGCTAACTGATAAATGTCAAACAATTTTTTCACTGACCAAGTAGCACTGGTAACTGTGCGCAATACTTGGATATATTAAGCATTTGCAGCGACATACCTAATACACGCACACACAAAATTAATGTTCATACTGCTAACTTATCAGAAATTTTTAAATAATCTCAAAATTTAAGGTGATCTTCATTAATGTATTTTAAGACTATTGTGAGCATTTAGCAATTATGATTTCTGTAATTTCTTACACAGCATTGCAAGATTTCATAATGATAAAAGCAATCGAAATAGCTTGTGATATTCCGTATAAAACGAATAGGCAGATATGCAGTAAATTGTTTATTTTAAAATAATACATTTGCAAATAAAACATCCATTAAGACATTTTTTTGTAACAAAAAGGACCTACTAATTTACACGTCCATTAAAATGTTTTCAAGAAATTTAAATGAATGCATTTTCTTTTGAAATTTCATTTTTGATTCAAATAATTCTTTTTAAAGGAGGTCTAGTAACTGAAAAGCATTTTCACATTCACTGTCGAATGCGGAAAAGCTGTTTATTTATTTCCCTGCGTATACGGATGCCATGGATGGTCTCTCCGTGAACTGTCAACCATCGCGTGACATTCTCAATTTATGTGGGATCTCGAATGCTTAACCATTAAGACGCAAATAACACATCTTTCACGTACGGGTCGTGGAAGTGCGTCAATGATGATGATGGGCGGATGTTGCGTAGTGCAAAAACATTCATCTACCTATGCATGATGCTTGATGTGTGAGAAATTACAGCTTAAATGTCTTGGCGGTAGAATGTTAATAAATCTCTTGGCAAGACATCTGAAAATAATAAATAAATAAATAAATAGAAAAGTAGATGTGTCCTTGGAATGCCTTCCTTGAATTGTCATTATGCACACTTATGCATAACTAATACAGATATCTAGGCCATAATAATAAAAAGTGGAAGAAAAACGAAATCTATACGAAAAAAATATTTGATCGAAATATTTAATATAGTAAGTAAAGTGACCAAAATACTTAATTAGTGAATAGTGAAAAAAACATTGAAATATTTAACGTTTATTTAGTGGTCTCTTGAAAAAGTCAAACTTTGGTAATCTCAAAAAGCTATTCCAAGTATCTGAAACCACACGAATTACGAAATTGTTTTGCTCGTGACAAAATTTTTAAGTCAAAGATTATTAATTTGAACTAACATTTAATGCGTTTTATTAATTTCGTGAAAAAAGGTGTAACAATATCTACTTTCCCACCTATCGGGTAAATTTTCTGCAACTAAAAAGTACAAAAAAAGCTGAAAGTCAAGAAATAAGAAGATTTTTAGGATTTTTATGTTGCCTATACCATTTCTATATCGCTTTACAAGGCTGTACAAAATGCCAAGTCGACCGGTCGAATGGTATGGATCCGACAGCGAAATTATGGTAAAATTTTACCGTGTTTAGTCGCACTTGCATAACAGTTGCACCGCCGTTTTGAAGCAGAAAAAAATAACTTTAGAGTTACAATATTACGTAGTAGATTTTCCATAATAGGCGCACCTAGACTTTCACCATGAAAAATTGGCAAAAAGAGTGCTACTATTACGCGAGTAAACACGGTATTTCGGAGTGACACGCTACTCTGAGCTTTTATTAGATATAAATACAGGTTGATATAAAGTTCGCTTTACTTCGTGAGCGGGAAAGGGTAATTCTTCCACTGTTATTGTAAGAAAGCAGTTTAATCTGAGGAGTCACTGTAAGGGGTAAAGCATATGCTCGAAATAGTCCCGTCTTTGTAAAGTAACGAGGCTAAAATCTTCCCGCCGTGAAAAGGAGAAACATATATATATTTCAACTAGGAGCAAATTTACGAAACTGGAACTTAATATCTCTTGAGTCTCATTGAAAGACTTCTTGTGACAAATTTCTAACACAAAACCGTCATCTGTCAAGATACAGATAACGTATAAACGAATGGCATCGACTTACTATAGATGAATAAGTATTAATGGGAGAACATGTTCAGAAAAGTGTTTCTGTTCATCGTAACAAGACTGTAAGTGGAGTATTTTGCTAATGTAGTGATAGTAGATATAATTGTAGTAGTACTTTTAGTAAGTTTTGATTATAGTAGTAGGATAGTAGTTTTGATAATGTAGTGTTAGTGAAGTAGCCTCTTTAGGTTAGGTTATATCTTAATGCGTATTACTACATGAAAGCCAGATTTGTTTTGTTTGAAAACTACTGCATGTTACATTGCTGCATAGCTGCGGACTAGTCAAATTTGTCAAGATATTTTTGAAAGAAGAAGCAACAATCTTAATTTTATCTGTAAGGCATACCTTTTGTCACAGGAAAATTTTGGAGAAATGATAACTTTATCAAGCAAATCGAAATTACTTTTTAAATAATGTATTGCAGATTTTTCTTACACTGATATAAATTTTTATAGCATTAACGTCTTTATTTTTCTTTTCTTAAAAGTCTTTATATCCGCTTTCATTTTAAATTTTAACAGTTAGTTATCTAAATCCTCATTGTTATTACTTATTCCTTTCTCTCTGAAATGCATACCATCAATCTCTATAGCAATAAAATGTATAATCTTTCTTGATATTGCTTGTATTTTAACATTTGATTAACTTCAGTGAATAGTGTCATCATCGATTTATTAAGCTGTATCTGAGAGATATTTTCTATAATTTATTCTTAAGTTTCTCTGGATATTTCTCTAATTGCATGATATGGTTTAGTATCTTTGATATTAATCGTTTCCCATTAATATCTTAAGAGAAAGGTATAGATCAACAACCTGTCAACTATTTCAGTTTTTATATCGTCTGATATTAAGGTCTCATACCTCAGACCTCATCTTATTATTTAGCAATATGGTTAATGTACCAATCAAAAGAATTAGTAATTTCATAAGAAGTAATTATATCAAACGTACAAATGGCTCGTTCAGACATAAAGTCTTGTACAAAAAAATAAAACCTTACAGGAGGTATTTTCAACTCATCATTTACGTAAAACCCTGGCACTCTCTATGAAGTTAACCAACCAGTAAGTAGGGGGGGGTGACTAAAAATTTGAGCACTTACTGTCTGGTGATTATAATGTAGTTTCTATAAATGTTCCTTGATTACTGATGTTCATAATGGTGCGAGGCATTTAAAGAAAAGTAAAATAGATTTCTTCATTTCTTCATGAATATTCTCTACTGATATGCGGAAGAAGTAGCAAGACTCCCATTTCACGGTCGCCGACACTGCTATAATTGATTTTTAAAATAATAGGAAGAAAAGGGGTGACAAAAAAAATCGATTTCGTCTGATGTTTCGTAACTTATTAAACTATTACTCCAAGTAATCAGCCATGATGAAGTGTTAAGTATGCAGCACCAGTCGCATTTCAATGAAAGCGCAACATTCTATTAAAGCCTCTTCATGCAAAAACAGAAAATCATTAGCAGGTCGTTGAGGCAGGCACATGCGTTCCGGCTTTAAATTTAATAACGCCTTAATGTTGTGGTCGTGCCATAAAAGTGATACATACAGTCAGACTGCCACGAGCGCCACTTTGCTACATTCATTTTATACTTAGTGGCGTTCATGTGTCAAATGATGATTAAAGTTTTATTCAGTCATTATTCTATTGCAGTAATTTAATTACCTTTGCCAAAGGTAAAATTCTTTTTTTTTTTTTTTTCGCTAGACGAAAAATTTTTTTACTTATGTTCAAAGATGTTATAGAGAGTAATTTAAAGGTCAAGTGCTCCATATAATTTCACACCTGCGTTTGTTACAGTTTGGGTGAAATACTTAGGCTGTCATTCAGAACGTAAGGATAAAACTTGAACATGAAAGAGGATCCAAAATGTGATTAGTTAGGCACGTTTACTAATATAACTAATGGAGATGATACTAATTTGTAACTTAAATCTATCGAAGCCAAAGATTTTTTAAAAACAGAACTGCACTTTTAGATTTATCAAACTAGAAATTGTATATAGGGAAGAGTGTAGAAACTGGGGGAAATTTTCACAAAAGAATTTGTCAAAAGAAATTTCTAAATTCTATATTACATAATATATATTTAGATATTTATTTATTTATTTACTTACATTTAATTTTTACTTTTCTATACACTAGATTTTTACTTTTCTATACACTATATACGCCTTATTACACGAGGCTGTAATATGTATAGATATAGATACAGAGAATGTATTTGTATAGATATAGAGAAGATAGATATTAAATTCTACAATGTAATATAACTCATAAAATCATCAAAAGCTACAATGAAATTAATTTTAATATAAACAGTTAATGTTTGAAAGCATTAATATTATTTAAAAGTTAATATTTATCACTTAATAAAAATATGCATAATTTAGAAAATAAAGTATTAATCCTTTCTAAATGTACTGATTACTTTGGTAAATAAATAGATTAACTTACAAAATTAATCCAATTTTTAAGGCAAAAGGCTGAATAAGATTAATCTGGGTACTTCTGCTGTAGCTTCACTAAAACATATTCAAACAAGCCTCATAATGTCATTTATTTTCGTATATTCCTTATATAAATCAATGAAAGTCTTTCATTAACAATATTCTGCTACGTTTATTTTATAAATGAAACGCTTAACGTAATTACTTCTTTATCTTAATTCCTTGAAAGAAGCAAAGCAATAATACTGCATCTAACTGAAATAGACAAATACTGGCTTGCAAGTGTAAGCTAAATTTAAATAGCGATATTTCTTTTAACTCTCAAGTCACCTTAAACCTCCCACTAGGCTCTCACTTGAAATAGAAAATTTTATGGAGGAAAAAACTCGATTTAATATTTTCTCCCTCTCAGTGGTAGCGCTAAATCATTTAGAGCACGTATGAGGCTTTTAAATAGTAGTAGCATAAATTGTGACCAAATTGCAGTACCAGTTTATTTAGGTCATTATTAAAATAGTTACTTCATTGTTACAAACGAAAAATTAACAAATTATGTTTAAGCTGCTTTATCAGTGTTTTCATAGGTTAGTAACTTTTTTTTTTCTCATTCTTTAAACTTAATATATGCATGCGTTTAAATTAATTTTAAACTTAACAGAATGGCTCAAAATGCAAAAATATGCTGGACCTCATACGAGGCTGTGAAGGAAAAAAAGAGAAAAAGAAAGGAAAAAGAGAGAAACAAAGAAACACTGATATAGGAAAAAAAAAATCTCTTTGAGCTTAATTTATAGGTGCATTATACTTACATTAAATGTTAATTTGATATTTTTTTTTCTAATTCTTTCAGAATTCGGAGACGAGAGATTTAAATTCCTTTTCAGCATGGATGTTGCGTTCAAAATATTTCATAATATTATATACAGGTTGTCCAGTGCTAACGCTGTCCAATGGCTATTTCCTAAACCGTTAGTCAGAGACACATAGTTCCAATTGCAAAAATGCTTTAAATTGTATAATCTATTATATGAGAAACAATCGAAGTCAATAAATCAAATCCTATAGAAATTACGAAATTTAAATTTTTATTCGGTCCCCCGGTCCTATCAGTTATATTTAGAAAAATTTTTCTTTATGCAATTTCATGCACAATAAAAAAAATTCGTTCTTCTACGACCAAAATTCACCGAGTTACAACTGCTTAAAGTTACAGCACTTTTCGAGCTGCGAAATAGGGGTTGTATACAAAATGAATTTGAGAAAAATTTATGTACATGGTTTGAGCTTTGTAATATTTATTAGCAATTTCATTAACTATTTTATGAATATAGATTGCAATAAAGAAGATTAACGTTTAACAATGTGTACCCAATAAAGTAACATAAAAATATAGCTTATGCTGAAAGTAGAATTTTTTAAGCAGGTTTTTTAAATGAACTGGCGTTAAACTAAACTCTGCACTTCGACTGCAATCTGAATATGCACCCGTACCGAAAAGTCTTCCTGTACTTTGCGTAGCACACTCTTATGTTACACATCTGCATGCTACACATATACGATTTAGTAAGTCTGACCTCAGATAGATTTTAATAGAGCTTGACTATAACCCTCTGCTTGCAGGGCTCGATTATGACCAACAGGGGCCGCGGGCACTGATGGATTTGGGGGACCCTGATCTATGACATTTGTTTTATTTTTTATTAAATTTTGATATAAAAAAGAATATTTCAGAACAGCATTTGAAATTGGGGGGGGGGGGCCTTTCGAGCCGGGGCCCTGGGCAAAGTCCCGATTTGCCCATGCGATGATAAGGCCTTGTCTTCTTAAAGATCAGTACTCTAAAATTAGTTTTGCTTCTTTTTCCGCATTATACCAGAAAATGAAATTAAAACCTATAACTTAAAATTTCAGTATTTATATGGTCCCTTAACGGATTACCATAACGGGGCATTTTTAAACGTGGAAAAGTGACTTAATTCACAATGTTTGCTGCTGCATAAATCGATGAATTTTGGTCGTAGAAGGGCGATTTTTTTTTAATTGTGCATGAAATTGCGTAAAGAAAATTTTTCTAAATATAACTGATAGGACCGGGGGACCGTATAAAAATTTAAATTTCTTAATTTTTATAGAAATTGATTTATTGACTTTGACTGTTTCTGATGTAATAGATTATACATTTTAAAGCATTTTTGCAATTGGAACTATGTGTCTCTGACTAACGGTTGTAGGAAATAGCCATTGGACAGCGTTAGCACTGGACACCTTGTATATATATATTTATATATATCTTTACATATATTGTAAAATATTGAATTAAAAATGTGATGCTAACAAGGCCAATGTGAAACAAATTAAAAATCGCTGTATCTCGGCCACACACTGAATATATACTAATAAACTTGCAGTATAATACAAGCTATTGATATGCATATAGTAAATGCGATACCATATAATATTGCATATTGCAAAAAGATGCAATAATAATTGCATATTTTTGCAATAAGCAATTATCGGAACGTGGCAAACATTCAGGACGTTATGGAAAATAATTCCATTGCAATGAGAAATACTTTGATAGAATGGCAATATCATTTTTCTACACTATTTAGGTCTATTTTTGGTCGTGAACTTATATCAAATTTTGACCAAGTTAAAAAAATAATTTACAAAATGTTTCAAAGTAATAATTTTTACTTTCGTTTTCTTGGATCTGCGAAAAGTAATTGGAGCCCAATAAATTTATTTTCATCGCGATTTTTTCTGATTTACGAAATGTAGCAAAATCATGGATTGAGCCAGTCTTTAAATAGGTATTACGAGTTTCAAAATAAAAATTCTGACATGTTCCTATAGACGGTGAGATAAAAGTAAAGATAAGGTAAAATGTACAAGTGTGCAGGTATGAGATGAAGTAAAATGTACAGGTGCTTATTTTTGATCAAAAATATAAATGAACTGTTTTTAAATGATATTTCTTTTTTAAGCTGCATTTTCAGACAACAGCAGCAAGATTTATACCGATTGAAAAATTCACTAATTACATTTGGAAAAAAATTTCAATTTTTATCTGCATATTGAATTTATGCTCTTCACGTGTCTCAAAGTGTCTCAAAAAAAAAAAAAAAAAAATCAAGAAGCTAATAGATTCCTGAAAATTTGAGACATATTTTCAATTTAGGAAAGGTATTACTTTCAATTTAGAAAAACATTACTTTCAATTTAGAAAAGTATTACTTTCAATTTAGAAAAGACCTAAGCAGCTTATTATCGGAAAAATATAAGAATTAAAAAAACAATATTTTTTTCTTCCTGTTTATTGCTTTGATGTGGTGGGGTAAAATGAGCATACAAGGTAAGCTTAGCTAATCCTAATAAACATTTTAATGAACATAAATGCTGCCTACTAATGTCTGAAAATATAGGCTAAATAGAAAAGTCATTAAAAAGCAAACTATTTATACTTATGATAATGCCTATTCATTTTACCCCCACCTTACCCTTCATTTATGAAATGTCGAATTGCAATGATTTTCTCGAACCCATTTTTAACAACCCTGACAATATTTTTTAATTTAAATAATTAGCAAGTCATGATAGGAAATGAATGAAATTTGATAATGCACCTTTCTTTTAACCAATGATATCCTTTTTATTCTGCCTGTTACCCATTTTACCCAACCTTAATGAAAAAACACCTCTAATATTTTTGCATGCAAAACTAATATACAAAGGGCATTCCATAAAAACTGAGAGTAAAATCATAAAAAATTAAGAAATATATTTATAGCAAAAAATACATCATTCTTTTTCAAAATACCTTCCGTCAGATGATATGCAACGGTCCCATCGTTCAACCCACTTTTCAAAACAAGTAGAGAAGCCCTTTTCTGGAAGCTGCTTCAAAGAACCCTCCACTGCTGAAATAACTTCAGAATCTGTGTTCAATTTTCTGCCACGGAGCTTCTCCTTCAACGTCGGAAACAGCCAGAAATCGCATGGTGCGAGATCTGGACTGTAAGGGGGATGTGGCATGATTTTAATATTGCATTTACTAAGATATTGCTGAACAGAAGTAGCGAAATGCGGTCGAGCATTATCGTGATCTAATGTCCAATTCCCTACCAGTTTATCTCCATTTCTGTAGGGCAAATGAAACAGTTCTTTAAACAAGCACGGAACTAGGAAAATGAAAGCGTCTGCTTCGTTTAGAATTTTGTATAAACTTACAGTTAACAGTTTGAAAAAATCGCCTGCACTTCTATTTTTTAGTTTCGTGGTGTTGCCACAACGTAAAAAATAACTCTCAGTTTTTATGGAATCCCTTTGTAGTTAGGGTCTTTGAGTGCCAATGGTTCTTGAACAGCTTCACAAAGAATATTGTATAAATTCTCAAAAAAGATTTCATTAAATTATTATGTTTTGATTAATTTACATTTTTCATTAGATTCCGTGTGCAATTATTATTTATTGAAGCGATGAAAATAAACTATTTTTTCTCAGCACTTATAATAAAAAAAGTAATAATAGCAGCAAGGATTTAGTTTTTTTTTTGTTTTTCAAAAATATCAAATTCAGAAGTCATTTTAATTTGATGAAAACTAAACGTGCATCTTGAGATAATGCAAAATAAATTTGTACACCAAATTCTCCGTTAACAGCGCCCTTATAACTATTCAAGAATTCAATACCGTAAGTAATAATTTAAAAAAAAAGAACGAAAAAAAAAAGAAACATTTTTTTCTTTTAGCTTGAGAAACTTATTATATTCTTGAAATTACCGTAATCGCCCGCTCGCGATAATGGGTCATTTACAAATTCATCAAACGAAACCAAAGGTAACTTAACGCCCTTTTTATGGCGCTAGTGGCACTGCTAAAGAGCCCTCATTTTCTTAAATGTATCATTACGCCAAACCATTACAAATTCCAATTGACACTCTCAAGGTGTGAAAAGAGGGGGGGGGGGATCATAAGATCCTGACCCCCTCGCAATTGCCATTTTCTTATCTAGAAAAGGTGGCGAAAGCCAAATGTATCCCTAACTACCTTTGTGGAGTCCTCAATCATTCGAGATTGTACCTGTCATCGTCCAAAATTGTTCAGTATAATAAATCGAAAGCTTTTACTGGGCTCTTTTTTTTTTTTTTTTTTTTTTGGTTTCCGATCCACATATATACAGAGCGGATTTTATTCTTTTGGTTAATGGAAATATCTTAAATGTGCCTATTATCAGATTCATCAATCAAAATGCTACAAAGCTTTAATCAAATTAGTACGACTTAAATGTTGATAAATAATATTAGTTATATAAACGCGACATAGAAATACAAGACATGTCCTTATGTGATCCATGTGACTATTCTAAATTGTCAGAAATTGCACTTGAGTTGAAAGACTGGGCTAATATAGCCAGAATGACATTTTTTTTTTCATTATGCATCAAATATAACATTTTGGATCCATAGAAGTAAAAGAAAAACATTCTTTTAAAAAAGTGTAACAGAAATCAAGAACATATCCAGAAAAAAAATTTCGGAGTGGGTCCGAACGGCGAAAAAGGCAGAATTTTTCAAAAAAAGACTTCATAATAATCAATTTGTGCAGAAAAATCAAAATTTCAGGAGGTCCGACCCTGGACACAGCTGGCTGTGCGCACGCCAGCTGTCGTCAAAAAAGGGTCTCTGTCTGGCACGCGATGAACGTTCGACGTCCACCATCTTGCTGGTAGTAGTCGGCGATGGCACGGCTGCCTTTTACGCTGGAAGGTTGCTCCCAAGGGTTAAATCCGCCTTCCGAATGATGCAAACTGTCGTCCTATCAACCATTCGTGAGATCACCCATATGCAGAGCTGACAATACTCGACATAGGCGCACACTAGGGTAAGTGCGGGCAATTGTTCAATAAAAAATTCAAGATAATTTAGATATCACCTATTTCAAAATAGTGTTTTTAAGTAGGAATTTTGCCCCCCCCCCTTCCTCCAATTTTACATGACATTTACGCCAATGCTTGATACAATTATCACCGATGTATTTTGTGAAGAATAAAATCTAGGACGGTCGATCGTCGAAGGTAATTTTCTTCTAGTGTTCGATACTTTTCTTCTGAACACAATATTTCTTTTTTCTTATAAGAGTGCAAAAACTGAAATGAAAAATTAACACTCGAAACTTTTACTTACAATATGTATATCTGGAGGTAACAAAAACTTTTAATGTGTTCATTAAACGATTCGCTTTTGCAGCTTTATCTACGCTGGAAATATTTTTATACACGTGCCAAATTAATACACAATTACATATACATAACATAAAACACTCAAAAGAACTGGTGTTCAAACGATAAAATTGTCAAAATTTAGTAAAATAACACACATAAAACATACTTTTCATACATTAGTCTATATTAGATTTCATAAGTATCTTTAATGTGTATTATATATTTTAATTTATTTTACATACACATATGTCAAATCGTAAGACGTACAAAAGGATTCCTTTTTTTCACCAGTCTACATCTGCAGCAATTAATTTTTCTTCGTTTTTCTCTCATGAAATAGTTTCAAGTGAGATTAAATTAAATTCACCGAGCAAAATCAAGTTAAACCACTCAACGCTTTAAATTACACCACAGAGAAGACATCAAACTAAGGTGTATTCGCGAGGAGTCACGAACCTATTGTTTTCGTTTAAAAAAATTAATGAGCGTGTAGCTCCTTGAATATTAATATCGTCTTACCCATCCTTGGAAAATTGCCGGAGCTTATTTCATCTCTTTGTTTATTTACGCCGGCCACTAACCAAGTATAATTAATTGTTTAAGTGATGTGCACTGATTGAGGATTTTTCAAGATAACAACTAATTGATGAGCATAGGGCCACGAGAGAAATTAATTTGCAGGGAAATAAGTGAAAAAAAGGGAGTGGGGGGGGGATCGTTGACTAATAAATAAGTTGATGATCGTAGATTTCGGGATGAGATATCTGTGTTGTATGAGGAAACTATACAGTCTATCAGATGTGCTACCTTGGTAGCATGAGAGGAGTTAATAACCTGCCGTATTAATTGCGCCAGTTTGTTACGTAAGTGGCAGCACTGTTAATAATGGTTATCAGCACCTACATTGAGTTTTCTCATCAATCTCTATACATCAGAATTTTGTTTTCTAGTGATTTTTTGGCATTTATATTAAGATTCCACAGTTAGGGCTTCCTTGTATTACACAATTTAGAATTATAATAAAACTTTAATGCATGCACTTTTTTATGAGATATCTCACCCAGACAGCACAAAAGCTTAAATCAAGCCTGACATTGCTTTGAATTTGACATATTAATACAAGCTTGACAGTTCAATTCCTTTTAAGCTTACAGCAAGCTTAGAGATTACAAAAAAAAATGAGGCAGCCAATATTTTCCCGCCGAATTTAAGTCATTTGAACTGTCAAGCTTGAATACAACTTGATGACTGCTTGATTTGGAAAGCCCCATCCACATAACAAATAATTTATCATCAGTCGACCATAGAATTAAAAAAAAGATTCTATACTTCCAAATATTGAAATTCTTCAAAATAAAATACAAATCTACTACAAAATTGATTTAAAAATCAGTCGTTTGTCTCGATTTTGGCCAATATTGCCCAACATGAGTGTTGCGATATTGAAAGTTTCAAAACGTGTGCTGCTTTTAACAAATAATTTATCAACTTGATCACAGAATTTAAAAAAAAAAAAAGATTCCATATTCCCAAATATTGAAATTCTTCAAAATAAAATACAAATATACTACAAAATTGATTTCAAAATCAGTCGTTTGTCTCGATTTTGGCCAATATTGCCCAACATGAGGGTTGCGATAGTAGAGTCTATAAATCACACATAACATTATTTTAATTTTGATTCATCCCATGGAAAAATAAAAGAAACAGATCGGCATCGGGGAATACTGATTAATCTCGCCAATCTCGCCAAAAAACGACGTGACAACCATAACAGTAACTTCAACCTTGAGTCAGGTTGGTATGGAGGCTAGGACGCTGGCTTCCCGCACCTTAGGTCCCGAGATCGATCCCAGCCGCGGACGCTAGACGGAAACAGATTAGATTAACTTGAGGTGCCAGCGTAGAGGGGAAAATGCATGGAAAAATAAAATATATAGGGCGAGTTCGCCGACTGGCGCCCCATGTATTTAGGAAATTTTTTTAAAGTTTGAATTAAGCTTGCTATGTCAAGCTTAATGCAAGTTGGGCAAGTGTAAACTTGAACACTTGATCCAAGCTTGCATTCAGCTTACACGCTTGAAATTTTCAAGCTTAATTAAAGTTTATTGACTAGATAAATCAAGCTTACTGCAAGTTTGAGGCAGATTTGCTGTGCTGTGTGGGTAAGTTTAAAAGTAGCTTTGATGTACAGTTTAGTTTTTGTTGAAGAGGTATTTGAAACAATTCCTTTAACCCTTTAACGCGCAGTGGTTTCGCTCTGAGACCACCAAACTGTTGACGTAATGACTGTTGAAGGTCACGAAGAATAGATTGGATTTCTATAAAAATAGTTGCGGGTGACAAAGCTCCACGAGAATCCTTTACTTTTTAGCACGTCATTTCCCGTAAAAAGAGTGTCACGATTATTTTTAACAGCACTGACATCTGCCGAAAAATGAAAGAACGCGAGAACAGCTAGATAGATTGCCCAATGCTGAAAAAAGGGCAGCCGTTGCCATCGCTCGACTTAACTACCAGCAAGATGGCGGACGATCGAAACGTTCATCGCGTGCCACAGATCTAGAGACCCTTTTTTTGACGCGAGCACAGCCAGCTGTCGTCAAAAAAGGTCTCTAGATCTGTGGCACGCGATGAACGATTCGATCGTCCGCCATCTTGCTGGTAGTTAAGTCGAGCGATGGCAACGCCTGCCCTTTTTTCAGCATTGGGAAAGGGTTGCGCCTCAAAGGGTTAAAAGTTAAAAAATAACTATTTCAATAGGCAACCAGGCTTAAAGATTTGTTGCTTGACATGCCAAGAGGGCATGGGCACCAGAGGTGGGGCCATTGCCCCCCCCCTTTACAGCTCCCAGGGAAAAATGTATATTACCGTAATGTTCTACGTACTTATAGAACACTGAAGGGGTTCAACATTAAAATATAGTGTCTTTATGAACCAAGACGCCTGACTTCCCCGCCCCCCTTAAAAATAATCATATAGTCGCCCATACAGGAGGTTAAAAATTAGGATCGGGTATGTTTTTTTTTTTTTTTATTTTTTTTTTTTTTTTAAACAAATGCCAGGTTGGGCAAATAAAAATATCAGTTCACATTCATGCAAGTAAGATGTTTCCTAATGTAAACGTGGCTTCGCACATCTTTTCATAAAAAAAAAGACTGTTGTTAGGGGGGGGGGGGGAGGCAAAACGTTCTTTCGGCATATAGCTTGTTATCTCAAAGTAGAACATATATCCACGAAATTTCTGCTGACAAATAAAACATACACTAATACACATAAAAATCGATTTCAGAATACTTTGAAATTCATTCTCAAGGAAGGTTAGACCACTAAGCCATCTTCCCTTTTTTTCATTCATCCTTTTTGAAAGAAAAAGTAAAAAATGATCTTGCTTTAAAATATAAAAAATAAGAATATTATGTTTAGACACAGCTTGTTTGTTATTTAAAAAAAAAAAAATGTTGAAAGCCTCCTCTTCACTTATGAGGGCTCCTCAATTTGAACACAAGAACACATGAGCCCCTAAAGAAAAAACTAAAAAAATAAACTTCTTAACAAATTAAATATTAAAAAAATATTAAGTACACTTCTAGATTTTGTGAATTTAAAACGTGAGTTTTACTCTCCTCCACCACCCCCCCACTATTATTAAATGCGCTTATAGATAACGCACTGTAAAATTTTGCAGGTTACCGCAGCACAGTATTCCCTCCGCTCGCACGTGCGAGCAGAAATTATTTCCTTCTGAACTGGTCTTTGAGAACAGATGCGGAGAGCCCCGGCAGAAGTAATACGCTGCTGATATTGGCGTTCGCACATGAGTGTACACAAGTAAAATTTTTTTGTGGTTATCTCTTCTAGTTTCTCCCTTGGTTCGTCATGTTCGGTTAGTTATGTTTTGTAGGTTCATTTTCCTATTATTTTTCTTTATTTTTATCATTTTTCACTACAATATATCTTAAACTAATGTAAATAATTAAGATGGGCGTAAAATAAGTATTCCGGAGCTAAAGCAATGTCATTTTTCAATATTATTCTTTGAAAAATAATTGAAATAAAATGAATCAAGACAACCCCTTTGCTGAAATTTATATCTTGGCGACTAAATGTAAGACCAAATATTACTGGTGTTCTTTCAGTCGCTTGCATTGTTTCCCTTTTACTGCTGGAAACGCAAATATACTTGAACGTGTAAGTTGCGTCGTATCTGGATGCTTAATTTTCGAAATTTATTTTGTGAACCTCCATTTAAATAACCCACTCAAACAACTCATTCAAGCAAAGTACTCCACCAGCAGGGACTGATTTATAGCAGGGGCTTTGGGGCACGTGCCCTGGGCTCCCGATTTTTAGGTGCCCCCAAAACTTCCTTTTATGTAATCATAATAATTACTAAAATTATCTCCTCTCAAGAGTAAAATTCGTGATTACTTACTTCATTTCATCACAAATATTCAAAATTTTTAATTTAATGTAACTTGTAACGTTAAAAATTATCCATATTATACACAAATTCGATGGAACACCTCAGCATGCTTATCCTCTTACGTTTCTAAAGTGTGTGGCAGACTGTAAATACCCATAAAAAAATTTCAAATCTTAAAAATTCATAAAAGAGGTATTTGCCGTGACATTTTACTGATTTGTTAATGTTTACATGTGGTTAACTTAGGAATGATAATGGTTTTAGGTGCCCCCAAAACTTCCTTTTATGTAATCATAATAATTACTAAAATTATCTCTCAAGAGTAAAATTCCTGATTACTTACTTCATTTCATCACAAATATTCAAAAATTTTAATTTAATGTAACTTGTAACGTTAAAAATTATCCATATTTTACACAAATTCGATGGAACACCTCAGCATGCTTATCCTCTTACGTTTCTAAAGTGTGTGGCAGACTGTAAATACCCATAAAAAAATTTCAAATCTTAAAAATTCATAAAAGAGGTATTTGCCGTGACATTTTACTGATTTGTAAATGCTTACATGTGGTTAACTTAGGAATGATAATGGTTTTAACTTAATTTAATTAAGTAATATTCTGTAGATCGCTCCCTGCCCACCATTTGAAAAGTTTGAGAAACTGATATAGACGAAATTAATTAGATGTTTTTACTAGGAAGAATTTTTCGCTCTTATTGACAAATTTGGGAAGAAGTTATTAGAAGAAAAACATTTTGAGTTATTTATTCCTTGTTCGTAAAGTGATTTTCAGCGATACCTTAAGGGGTTAGGGGTAGTCAGAATTTTCAAAAAATTGATTTTTTTTTTTTTTTTTTTCATTTTCTTAAAGTATAGTATCTTAAAAATATTCTCTGAAAGTTTTGAGTTACTATGAGTATATTATTTGAAGTGAATCCGACAAATATCTTTTGAGTTATTTAGCGAAGAATAAAAGGCTCTCGAGCGGTCTAATATTTCCGAGAACAATTAGCTAGCGGCATAATTCTCCCTTACCTCCTGAAGTTTTAAAAGCAATCAAGCCTATTTATGAAGATCTTAGTAATGAAAATTTACTTTCAAGATGTGTAGGTGGACTTAATCAAAATAATAATGAGAGCTTCAACCAACTAGTGTGGAAAATATGCCCCAAAACTATCAATACTAGTTTTACCATTGTTCAAATTGCTGCATACGTAGCTATGAGTATATTTAATGAAGGGACAAAGTCATTATTAGTAATAATGAACACACTGGGACTTAGTTGTGGGCCTAATTCGCATCGGTATACTGAAAAAACCGATAGTGCACGTGTAAAAGTAGCTGATCAGCGCGCTAACGACAACACTCGCGAAGGTAGAATGCGACGTAGGCAACAACAAATTGATGTTTTAGAAAGTTCTACAACGGCTGAAGAACTCTTATATGGTCCAGGAATAGATGACTCAGTGTAAGTATTGAAATTATTCGTATTACTGTACATCAATCGACTGTAAAACTTTAAATGCGTTTTTCTCAAAGCTATGTTTTTTGAACTGGTGACCACTGTAACTCAAAAACCGCTCGATAGATTTGAATGAAACTTATACAGCTTTTAGAAAACATAAAAAGCTAGTGCCTGATCGAAGGATTTTTTTTTTTAAACTTCGATTTTTTTATAAACAATTAATTGTTGGTTTTTTCCCGAAAATCTGCAAAAAAATTTCCAGAGACCGCCACTTTGTTAATTTTGGAAAAAAAAAAAAAAAAGCTTCGATCAGGCACAAGATTATCTATCCATAAAAATAATCTTTTTTGTTTCATTGATTTTAGATGAATCTCCAAGGAGCTGTAATGGTCACCGCAAGGACCCATTATTAAAACCTGTTCAACTTAGACCGCCATAACTTGTAAAATAATTATTATTTTTTTTTTGAAATTTAAGTGAAGTAATGTTAAAGTATGACGAAATGATACTATGTTTTTACTTATGTGAAATAAACTTAATTACTAGTAAAAAAATAAATTAATAAAAAATGTCATTTATTCACGCCTCTGACTACCCCTAACCTCTTAAACGTGACTGGATAAAAGTTTTGTAAACTTCTTCTAAGCCAAGTTACGCATTTGAAACTAAATTTAGGTATAAGCATTTCCGTTGTTTGAGGCGTCAGACTGGCCGGGAGTCTCTATAGCCGACTAGTCTCGGATATAACCCGTGGGAAAAAATCCACTTCAGTTTTCTGTCATTTGTGCCTCAGGTTCAACGCAAAAGTAGGCTGCCTAAGGAGTTCAAATCTCGAATGGAAATTGTGAGCTGCGAGAGCAACAGATAATTATTTTGGTGACAAATTGATTTTTCAAGTAAATAACTTCTAAAATACCAGTTTTTCTCGTTTGCCATTTCAACTTCTAGAAGAAAAACATTTTGAGTTATTTATTCCTTGTTCGAAAAGTGATTTTCAGCGATACCTTAAGGGGTTAGGGGTAGTCAGAATTTTCAAAAAATTGATTTTTTTTTTTTTTTTTTTTGCATTTTCTTAAAGTATAGTATCTTAAAAATATTCTCTGAAAGTTTTGAGTTACTATGAGTATATTATTTGAAGTGAATCCGACAAATATCTTTCGAGTTATTTAGCGAAGAATAAAAGGCTCTCGAGCGGTCTAATATTTCCGAGAACAATTAGCTAGCGGCATAATTCTCCCTTACCTCCTGAAGTTTTAAAAGCAATCAAGCCTATTTATGAAGATCTTAGTAATGAAAATTTACTTTCAAGATGTGTAGGTGGACTTAATCAAAATAATAATGAGAGCTTCAACCAAAGTGTGGAAAATATGCCCCAAAACTATCAATACTAGTTTTACCATTGTTCAAATTGCTGCATACGTAGCTATGAGTATATTTAATGAAGGGACAAAGTCATTATTAGTAATAATGAACACACTGGGACTTAGTTGTGGGCCTAATTCGCATCGGTATACTGAAAAAACCGATAGTGCACGTGTAAAAGTAGCTGATCAGCGCGCTAACGACAACACTCGCGAAGGTAGAATGCGACGTAGGCAACAACAAATTGATGTTTTAGAAAGTTCTACAACGGCTGAAGAACTCTTATATGGTCCAGGAATAGATGACTCAGTGTAAGTATTGAAATTATTCGTATTACTGTACATCAATCGACTGTAAAACTTTAAATGCGTTTTTCTCAAAGCTATGTTTTTTGAACTGGTGACCACTGTAACTCAAAAACCGCTCGATAGATTTGAATGAAACTTATACAGCTTTTAGAAAACATAAAAAGCTAGTGCCTGATCGAAGGATTTTTTTTTTTAAACTTCGATTTTTTTATAAACAATTAATTGTTGGTTTTTTCCCGAAAATCTGCAAAAAAATTTCCAGAGACCGCCACTTTGTTAATTTTGAAAAAAAAAAAAAAGCTTCGATCAGGCACAAGATTATCTATCCATAAAAATAATCTTTTTTGTTTCATTGATTTTAGATGAATCTCCAAGGAGCTGTAATGGTCACCGCAAGGACCCATTATTAAAACCTGTTCAACTTAGACCGCCATAACTTGTAAAATAATTATTATTTTTTTTTTGAAATTTAAGTGAAGTAATGTTAAAGTATGACGAAATGATACTATGTTTTTACTTATGTGAAATAAACTTAATTACTAGTAAAAAAAAAAATTAATAAAAAATGGCATTTATTCACGCCTCTGACTACCCCTAACCTCTTAAACGTGACTGGATAAAAGTTTTGTAAACTTCTTCTAAGCAAAGTTATGCATTTGAAACTAAATTTAGGTATAAGCATTTCCGTTGTTTGAGGCGTCAGACTGGCCGGGAGTCACTATAGCCGACTAGTCTGGGTTATAACCCGTGGGAAAAAAATCCACTTCAGTTTTCTGTCATTTGTGCCTCAGGTTCAACGCAAAAGAGTAGGCTGCCTAAGGAGCTCAAATCTCGAATGGAAATTGTGAGCTGCGAGAGCAACAGATAATTATTTTGGTGACAAATTAATTTTTCAAGTAAATAACTTCTAAAATACCAGTTTTTCTCGTTTGCCATTTCAACTTCTACAAGAATTTCAGAAATTTTCCTAGTTTTCTCAAATTTTATAGATGGCCTCTTGGCAGAAAAACTAATGTTTAAAATTTGAGTTATGGTGATTTTTGACCAGTCTGCCTTAATTACATCATTTCTGGATAAATGGAAATAATTGTTGGGTTTGTCAAGAGTAAAGGTAAGTTGCTTAACTTACTATCTGGAGAAATTTTTAGGAAGTAAATTAACGAAGCATGATAGAATTTTTGTAGTATATTGGTAAGTTAGTGAATATGATCTAGCATAAACCTATTTTTATTACTTCTTCTTGTTTCCTTTCGGTGAATTAATCTGCAATCTGTTCTCTTGATCAGAGACTATAATGCTGCAGGTAATTTCCAATTATTTAAAGACAATTGGATATTTTCATCTTTGATACATAGTTCCAGTAAATTTAAGAATATTTGTTAGGGTGTTCAGGGATTGACCTAAGGCTTATTGTTCGGAAAATGAGAAAGAAATCAAATGACGTTCAGAACAGAAATGCCGTTTGCCATGTTAACGACAGTCCTAATCATAAAAATGGAAAGTCCAGAAAGAAGAAATGTCAATTTTGGCAAAGAGTTTGAGGAGTTACCAATTTACAGGAAATTAAAAGTGTAAATCAAAACCTAAGAGTTTTAGAAAATAATAACTTTTTTGTAACTGTATTTGTCCTTGGTGTTTGTTTTCATTAATGGTTTTTTTCAAGCTTAATAAAAAAGGAAATTAATATTAAATTTTAAGAGCATATTGTCAATTTAGCATTATTCTAAAGTTTTTTCTCTATTTTCGCTGCTTTGCTAAATGAATTTTTCTGTAATTTAAAACCTGAGATTGATGCATATTTAGTGTTTTCATTAGAGCGCGAGAACGCGAGAATCTCGCTTTTTTTCCCTTTTTCTCTCATTAAAAATTATTATTGCGAGAAATTCGCGCATCCTACAAATCGGTTTGTGAAAATAAAAAACTAACAAGCAATAAAAACGTAAGTTTAACGCAGAATATAAAAGTGTATTCTCAAGAACTCGTAAAGTCTGAATGAAAATAAGGGGTTTAGGGGGGGGGGTCCTGGGGACATGCTGTTCTTCAACTAAATTACATATATTTGCATGTAAAAAAATCTACGTTAATCTGTAATCTGTTCTCTTGATCAGAGATTACAATGCTGGAAGTAATTTCCTATTATTTAGAGACAATCGGATATTTTAATTTTTGATACATAGTTCCAGTAATTTTAAGATTATTTGTTAGTTGGTTGTACAGGGATTGAGCCCGACCTACAGACTTCGAGAACCAGTTAAATGCAAAAAAAAAATTAACTAAAAATCATAAATACCCTGATTTTGGGTGTTTACCCGAGGCAGGGATAGGTACTAATTTATAAATACTTCACCCACTGAGTATTTACCCAAACCAAATCTACAGTGAAAAATTCTCACTCTCTTTTTAAATCTCACTCGGTTTTGGGGAAAGGGTGAGAAATCCTCACCCATTTTTTTCGCCGTAATGGATACCCTGTATATTTTATTGTGAAATAGCACCAAGTATAAAAAATAGGTGTGTTATCTCTTCAGTATTCATAAATAGTATTGATTAATAATTTTGAAACCTTTTCTGTTTTGCCTTTTATATGTATGAAAAGAGTTTTTCATATATTTCTTATTTTACTATCAATTTTTAATAGTTCTTGTGATTAGCATAAGCAATTTAAAAAGAAAATTAAGCGGCTATTAGTTTTGTATTACGAAATTTTGCTAAGTTTTATTATTATTATTTTTTTAATTTCCACTCATTTTTAAAATCCTCGAGTTTCTTAAAATTCAAAATGGCGTTCAGCACAGATAGTCTTATTTTTGAGTAAAAAAATTATTAAACTTTAATTAAAAAAAATAGAGCGCAGAAGGTTTTAAGTTATGTTATTAGTAGCACTAAGAGACTTCTAAACATTTCTAAAAGCCTGTTTAGGACTTTTTGCCTACAGATCGACGAATTTTTTTACGCTTTTCATTTTTGTACAACCTTCTATTCGTCATTACAAATTTGAAATCGTAATCATCCGTTATCTACCTTGTTCTACTCTTGTTGTACCTTCATATTTAATTATGTACATATTTTTATCAACAAAGCATAAAATCAGTATTTGTCGCGTGCAAGTTAAACCACCCTGCATTCCGCGAAAAATCGGTCATTTAGAGAGGTGATCACACAAAGGAGTATGAACATTGGTGGCCAAGAAAAAAAAAATGCTATAAAATTTTGTTTGTTTTGTTTATGGAATTGCATACTAATGCATAAGTAATTATGCTCTCTTATTTTTAAAATTTAAATTTTAATAAGATATTTAGAAATTTCAGATTATTTCATTTTTGTTTCGCTCTCCGAGAATACATCTCTGTATTTTTTTCCTCCACATCTAACAAATGAATATTTATCCAGATATCTTGCACGCTTTCCGAATTTGCTTTAATAAAATTCTATTTTCTTTATAATTTGCTTTTTGGGTTTTCCCGCAACCCAAAAAGCAAATTTATTGGTTTGGGCCAACCCAAAAAGCAAATTTTGCGTTGGCCCAAACCAACGCACTAAATTGTGACCACCGACCAACTTCTCTGAATTTCTTTTTTCGTCTGACTCGATCGCATCAATGCGCTGCTCCAGCAGTAAAATCACTCGTTTCTTAGACATGTCTCTTCTCGAACCTACAAGAATGGAGAATCTTGTAGGTAATGTGTCAATTTACAGTCGAGGGATTGGTTTGTAATGTGGCTTTTGTTTTATTTTACTTCCTAAAAAATGAAAAAAAAAATTGGGGACAGGGAATAGAGGGACACGCCCATAGAGGGTTGTGTGGTCTCTTTTAGAGGATTTTTTAACATTAAGTTGGGAGCGTAAGATTCTCTTGTTGTACCTTCTCTCTCTCTTGTTGTACCTTCATATTTAATTATTTACATATTTTTATCAACAAAGCATAAAATCAGTATTTGTCGCGTGCAAGTTAAACCACCCTGCATTCCGCGAAAAATCGGTCATTTAGAGAGGTGATCACACAAAGGAGTATGAACATTGGTGGCCAAGAAAAAAAAAATGCTATAAAATTTTGTTTGTTTTGTTTATGGAATTGCATACTAATGCATAAGTAATTATGCTCTCTTATTTTTAAAATTTAAATTTTAATAAGATATTTAGAAATTTCAGATTATTTCATTTTTGTTTCACTCTCCGAGAATACATCTCTGTAGTTTTTTCCTCCACATCTCTAGGTGCCTTTAAAAATTGGTCTTTGGAGGAGGGGTTCGTTTATAAAAAGTTGCCGGTTGCCGCTTATAAAAGTTTCACTGTATTTATTTCAGTTGCATCTCTTTATCTAATTACAGTATTTGAAAACCTTTAATAAGGCTAATTATTCAGGTTATTGTATAATTTGACACCGATAATTTCTATACTACCTTTAAAATTATTAATTAGATCATTATTTCTCTTCAGCAGTCACGCATATGCACTCAAAATATCTTTGAAAGAAAATTCTAATAATAAACTTTTACTAGATACAATTTTTCAAAGTTTAAGTTGTAGACATTTGCTCTCAATCATTAACTAAACAAGCTCTTTGACCAGCTCGCTAATTAAGTCACTTAGTATGAGCTACAAAACAAAATCCCGTAATTGCTTACTCCATCCACTGCATAATAAAACTTAAAAGTAACTCATTAACAGAGTGTTAAAAGGTCGTAAATGATAAGATTCGTGATTATTAAGAAACATTAGCAAAATTAAAAAAGTACGTAGTTGCCCTTTTTAAAAACACTCACATGGATTGCTCTAAATTATTGTGAACTTGAATTTTGATTAATTTGCATTATTAAATTGCTCGCAACTTGGGAAAACAGAAAAAGGTGTCTTAAAAAATTGCTGTTTCTTTCGTAACATTTTTGGACCACCCTTAAAGAGTTATGTGCTATAGGCTAGTTGAATTTGGAATGAACTGCATGAATTTGCCGTCCATAAAATGTTTTACATAAAAATAGTCTTTTAAACTTTTCGAGCATGAATTAAATTCTTATAATCCTTGTATATTGCACTTTGTCTGTCTAATTAATATTAAAGATTGGTTGCGTAGTTTTTTTTTTTTACTTCTAGTGACTTTTATGGCAATTGAGCAATATTTTTCATCATTTTGTCAATACAAGTTCGCGTAGTTAATGAAATTACAAACCATTCAAACACAAACCGTTAAATATCATTATCTAGAAGTCAAAGCCCGTTGTTGAGGCAATTAAAACTGACGATAGGAAAAACATTTGACGAAAATATGTCTTCGCTCAATATATTTAATCTTCGTCTCCCTAAAATAAGTAATTTCATATTCAATTTTTATTATATACCCAAATCGAATTTCATGCTCTTCTGCAAAAGAGCGGAAACTTTTCGCGTTTAAAATATTTCGTTTTGTGTACACAACCATTCTTATATATATGCGGACGATTTATTTGTGGGGGAAAAAATTAACTATGTAATCTGGAAAAACTATTTTAAAGGAATTGGAATCCCAATTGTATGACGTCATTTTCTCTTGAAACAGGTAATTTATTTGTCACGCAAATGATTCGCCTTCTTTACACTCGGAAATAAAATAGAGCTGAAAAGGGCGAAAAATCGCTTAAAAATGAGGGAACGGGTGGATTTTCAGATTTTTAAAGTAGCTCAGATTATTTTCTATATTTTTATACATGATTATGAAAAATTTCAAGCGGATCGTACAAAGTGTGTGAATTTCATGACAGTTTTAGACAACAACTTTTTAATCTGTTTGGATGAATGACTTTAAAAGTTTTGTTTTGAAGTGGTCGAGCCGGAATTGTTAGAGAGTTAGTCAGGGATCAGAGTAACTAGGATAATTGTAAAATGGACTACGCCACTTATAAAGAAATCGGCTTCATGCATAGCACAACTAGAGGGATGAGACATCAGATAAAAAACAGGCCTACAGATAAAAAGCAGCTAGATAAGATAAAAAAACAGCCTAAAAAACAGACGATACGTCTTGCAAAATTTCATCTATTAATGATAAAAACGTTTTGTCTCGTCTCGAATAACAACTGCAAATCTGAGTCGTGTCTCGTCTCGCATGCATCCCGAAAATGTTTATCTTGACAAAACAGCACAATTGGAACTTCATTTGCAATTCTATTATTATTATTTTGTAATTGCTATGGTTATTTTTAATGGTAAACCTAAGATACTGTTTGAAGCTTAACTCCATTTACCAGCCCTGAAGCAAGATGGTGGTGGGTGGGTTATTTTCTGGGGTTCATCATTCTTTGCACTTTGGTGTTATCGATACCTCAATCTATCCAAATAAATAAACGATCAATTAAAACTTCGCAACCTGTGGCTACCCGTGTTCCACCATAAGAGATTTTATTCTTCGTAGGGCGTGACCATCACGTTAGGTAAGATAAAAATCTCTCAAAAGATATCGCATTAGTATATATGGTCTTTCGTACAAATTTTGACGTACAATAAGTGCAACTACATTTTTACTGAAAAATCCAAAATTATTACACCCCAGTTCGTGGGATGGTTAGCCTTCGGAATTTTCAGCATGATTACAACTAAGCAATTAATATGTTTAACCCACTTCTGTTTACTTTTTCTAGTGGAGAAAACAATTAATAATAAGTTTTTCAGTGAATAAAGAAAGAAATGTTATCGATAGTTATTCATTGGATACGTGCTGCAGAAACATTTCCGACAAGAAACTGAATTTGAAGTTTGAATAAGTTCTGTAATACTTTGGTTTGTCAGCTTAATGCATTCCAAAACAGTGGCGGATTAATGCAAGTCCCTCGAGGGGGAGGGGGGGGTTAGTTTGTCGGTGGGGGCGGTTAGTTAGAAGATTGACATATACGTCCATTTTATGGAAGTAAAATAGGATCTTTTACATTAATTTCTTCTGTCTCGGTGGGGGATGGTTGCCCCCTCTGGCCCCCTTTAATCCGCCCTTGTTCCAAAATCGAATTTTTAAACCAAAACACTCGGAGCATCAAAGTGAATATCCACTTCATACGTTGCACCAGAATGAGATAAAGTGATATAGAATCATTCGGTTCGTTTACAACAGTGATATTAATTAAAATCAGTTAAGGACTGTGTAAAATAACGCTCCAAATTAAAAATATTATTTTACGATCGTTTCGAGTAATACAAAAACTCCGTCCTTCCGTCTCTGCAAAAAGCACCCACATCCACTTGGAGCTTTCGGCAGGATACCACTTTCCATGACTTTTGTCTTGTTTTTTAAATAATTTTCTTTCAATTTTATCAATTGATTTTTTTTTCAGTATCGAAATATTAATAAAAAGCACAGCTTTCAATATGTTTTCTTAGCAATAAATATAAGGCTTAACAATTTTCCGAGTTTTACACTAACAATCTGATGATAATTAGTCAGCAAATAAAAATATGTATCTAATAATGAGTATATTTTGTTTAAAATCGGATAATTATTTTTAAAATCACTCTTGACTTCATGGAGCTGAGTTTTCTTTTCATTTAACGGTTTTTAATAATAATTATTATATTAGTATTAAGTATAATAATTAAAAAAATACTTCAATGCTTCTCCGACAAAACTTTTTTTTTTTTTTTCTAAAATATCGACTATATATTACTTGGTTACTTTACCGATAATAACGTATAAATGATTGCAAATTGACTTTAAAAGCGTAATTTTTTTTTTCATAATAAATGTCTGCGTGATATTGTTGCAGTTTAAAAATTTTGTTAGTCAATTTCTTCATAAATATATTTATAAATTACACCATTTTAAGTATTCAGTAATTATTTCAGTAATTTTTAGTATTCAGTAATTTTTTCCCAATTTGACTCTAAAATTAAAAATACAGTGACCTCTCACTTATGCAACCTCTCAGTTATAAGCGTCTCTCTTTCATACGCGAATTTTGGAAGGTCCGTCACAAAGTATTGGAAAATAGATGCAACTAATGATGCAACTAATCTTTCTGTCCCACCTCATGCTACTGCTTTAGGAGCCCTAGAAAAATTGAGACGTCTCATTCCATTTTAATGTCAAACTTCAGACCATTTTTTTTTCCTTTACAAAACATTAAAAGCGGCGTATCTGTTTATTTTTTACATTATTCTAGTGGGCAATTCCATTTTGAAGTGAGCCAAAGTACATAAAAATTAAAATTGCATAAATTAAAAACTATGCTTCTTTTTTGAAACTTAAGAGCCTATAGTTTATTAAAAATTGAAAAATTGTACTTAATATTGGCATTTTGTGTAAAATTTTGCTTGATGCATAAAAGACATAAAAAATTTTTTAAATGCAGTAATTTGACCTTATTTCAATCTTTGATGTATAAAATACTGAATGATCTTAGGACAATAATGGCTAGTTTTTACATTAGACCAATCCTTAAAGTGAGTTAAAAAGGAAACTAAAATATCTTCATATATTATTATATAATGAAATGGACTATTTTAAAATATCATTAAATATTGATATGTCCGTTACTAAAATTATCTAATATTTCACTCCCTGTAATCATTCCTGTTTCAATTTAATACATCTACCCATTTTTCTAACTTCATTGACAACAGATTCATATAGCAGCCCAACAAAAAAAAAATTCTGATATTAATGGATGTTATATGTGGTAACAGACGTAGCATTTTATTATCAATTACGGATGTATCACACTAAGTAACAGACGTATCCTGTTCAATTTTTCAGCAATTTTAAAGATATACTAGTCAGGGATTGCATTTATGCAGATTTTTGCATAATTAGTTAAATGTTATTGAATCTGATACAAAATATCTACACATAGTGAGGTTTTTTGTGTGTTTTCATTAAAATAACAGGTCTTTGTGAATCATTTTTATCACGCTTCAGTGCTATCCTTGCCGATGCATTTTTGTTGTAGGCAATTAAAATGCTTCATCCCTATAGTTTAACAATCATTTTTAACACTAATTTCTGATTGGTTTAGATAATAGCCACTTCTTACCAACAGATGGCGTTTTTCTTTTTGTTCAATCATAGATGAAAGAACAGATTGTCTTAGAAATTGTTAGTGAATAAACATTGCAATTGATTATCCTAGTAAGTGTATGAAATATAGTTCATAATATATTTTTTAATTATTCTTTTGTTCTGGAATTGAAAAAGAGATTTCATATTTAGTTTGCATTTAGTGTTCTAAATGTATGAGTTTGCAGTCAATATTTGTTGTTCTCAAATCGCTTAAGTAGTCATAATAATAGATAAGGACAATAATCGCAAAAATTGGTAATTGCAGTAAATTTGAGAAAAACTATAAATTTAAAAACATTATATTAAACAAAAACTACATATTTACATTAGATTTTTATTTAAGAACATTAAACACTAATTATTAATGAAGCTTCGCTTAAATTATCAGCATCAATTATTCTTCAGTTGTCATTCTAGTTTAATATATTTTACTTGCTTAGAAATACTCCATTACTTATAGAAAAAAGCAAGTATGTTTAATAGAGTGGATAAAATATAGGAAATGGCACCTAAGACAGCAAAAGAGAAAATGAGACAATATCGTGAACGGATGACAGAAAAGCAGAGGAAAGCTGCATTGGAAAGAGACAGATTAAGAAAAAGAGTCAAGAGCTAAAAGATCATTGGAACAGATAAAAATTGACAGCACTAAGTCTTATGAAAGGGTTAAGAAATCACGTGCTGCAAAGAATGTTGTACAGCCATCAACTAGCTGTTCTTCAAAGCATAGTCCACAAGTGATTGGAAAAGCAGTGAAGAAAATTCTTCCATCTTTACCAAATAGCCCTACCAAGAGAGTAAATGTGATTGAAAAATTAGCCCACATGATGGGATTAAAAATTGAAACAAATAATAAGCTTTCGCAGACACCAAAACCTAATGCTATATCACCAGAAACCATAGCTTTGGTAAATACTTTTTATGAAAGTGTTGATATTTCACGGGAAGCTCCTAGAAGAAAGGATTACATAATAATCAGAAAGGATGGACAGAAACACAAGATTCAAAAGAAATACATGTATATGTCAATCTCTGAAGCACATGCACTATTTAAAGATAGCAATCCATCTGCAAAAATAGGATTATCAAAATTCTCGAACCTAAGACCAGTGCACATACTACCATCTTCACAAACAACTGTTAATGTTTGTGTATGTCAGATACATGCAAATGTAGATCTTGTTCTAAAAGGTTTGAAATCTGCTAAGATAGCATTTCCTGAGAAAGCACGAGACATTGTACAGCGGTTATTGTGCAATACTCGAAGTGAAGAATACATGACTAATAATTGTCCCATTTGTGCGGATTTACAGATTTTTGATTATGAATTTTTTGAATCTGTTGCAAATGAAGAGACTGGTATCACAGAAATAATTCTGCATGAAGATAATGTTTGTGAACAAATGAAGTGGTATCAATGGGAGAAAACTGGAGAGAACAATTGTGTTAGTAAAGTGATGTATGAAGGTACAGTAAATGATGACATTGATGTCTTAAAGAAGTTACTGCCTAAGTTTATATTTCACTGTTATATAAAAGATAAACAAGCTGAATATTATGAAAAGTTAAAAGATGACATTAAAGAAGATCCCAGAAGAGCTTTGGTTCAAACAGACTTTGCAGAGAACTATACAATAGCATACCAAGAGGAGGTGCAAAGTGCTCATTGGACGAATGACCAGGTTGCGATTTTTACAGTTGTTATCTGGCATCAAGATATAATGAAGTCATATGCTGTATGTTCAGACTACATGCAGCATGATAAATATGCAGTACACATTTTTCTTCAGAAGGTTATTGAGAATTTTGTGTTGTTGTACCCTACTATTTGTGAGATTGACATTTTTTCAGATGGAGCTGGGCAACACTTCAAACAAAAATTTAATTTATGCAATGTCAGCTTTATGGAAGAAGATATGGGAGTAAGAGCTTCATGGCATTTCTTTGCTACTTCTCATGGCAAAGGACTGGTGGATGATATTGGTGGTCAACTAAAGCATCATGTTTGGGTGGAGACCAAAGCTCGTAGATATATTGTAAATGACATTGAAAGTTTTGTTAAATGTGCAGAAGCTGTATGCAAGAAGACAGTAGTCATTTTCATTCCAAAACATTAAGTTCTTTCAATAGTTAATAAACTTGAAGAAAGGTGGGCAGGTATTAAAACAATACAATCAACCCATACAGTACATTGCATAAAGGCTGAACAGAAATACTGCATTAAGTACTCTGTTACATCAAGTAGTCATCCAATGACTAAATTTAACTTTCTAACTGGAAAGTCTGAATTAGAAACTACACAGAACCTTCTGCATTTGGATTGCAATCCAGAGCCTGGGAAATGGGTATTGGTTAAATTAAAATCAGAAAAGAAAATATTCCATCACTTCATTGGGTAAATCACTGATATTTTTCATTATCCAAGTACCAGCATAACAGTAAAATTTCTTAAGAAGGTTGGAGAAAAGTTTGTGTGGTCTGCAGATGATCTTTCTGTAATCAAAGCGAAAGAAATAATAACCTTACTTCCAGAACCTTCATTTGATAGCAGGGGAAGACTTTCTTTTGAGCATAACTTCGTTAGTTATAATTTGAAATGAGCAGCAATTATGTAATGTTAATAAAAATATTTATGTAATTTGAACTGTTTCTGTTTATTTGAAATGAGCTGTGATTATCTAAATGTTTTAAAACAGAAAAAACTTATAAAAAGTATAATATATTCAGAGTTGATACGTCTGTTACTTTTCATGATACGTCTGTTACAATAGGTATAACTATAAATGGACAATTTATCCCAATTTTTTTTTTATTCATAAAAATTCTGTTAAGTCATATATAATTATCATGCTTTTGATGTTTGAAATAAATTACAGTTAATATGTATTGCATGCATAGTTTCAGAACAAATGTAGCTTTTCTAAAGATATAAAAATAAGTTTCATTTCTGAGATACGTCCGTTACCAATAAAAAAAAATTAAATTAAATATTATTTCTGACAATCTTAAAAATTTAATTGTATTAAATAGAAGTAGAGTATGTTCTTTAAAAAATGTATACAACGAAATGTGGATCTAACACATTTGGAGTCCTTAAAGGGGCATTTTAAGCACCATTTGATACGTCTGTTACCGTGGAATTGCCCTAGTGCTAGAATTTTTCAACAGTTAAAACAATCTTGTGGAATTTTATTTTAAGAACAAAATACTACATTTGGTCATAATTTGGCCATTACCTACTTGTTATTTATTTTGTTACGTTAGTCACCTTACTTTACTCATACACTTTTAGCTTAAAGTGTTAATTTATCATAAAAATATACAAATATACTTTAAAAACTGTGGAATATTCTTAAGATTCATTATTTATATATAAGAAATTAAGCTTCAAATATTGTTTGTGCCTTTTCAAGTTTTAGATAAATTATAGTATTAAGGTGTTAATATACGAGGAGAGAAAACGTTACGTTAGTCACAATGACATTTAAAAAAATAAATACCTGTAAATTTTAATTTTTAAGGAATTTTTTATGTTATTACTAAAAAAAAAAATCATAATGACACTCAAAAAGCCACTTAGTACAAAATATTATTTTAACTTTTTGTGTTTTAAGCAAATAATGAAATCTGGTCTATATGTTACGTTGGTCACTTTAGAATGACCCAGGCTTTATCTGTAGTAAATGATGACTTAACTTTAAATCAATAATACATTTTCATGAGGTAGAAGAGATTGTGTTACAAACGCTCCCTAAACAAAAATAAACTACAGTTTTGAAAACATTTTGATTAAGGAATGTTAGTTCAATTAAAGTTTCTTCTACGAAAAATGAAATCATACGTTCTTTCTTTTTTTTTTTTTAAATTGAAAGTTAAACTTACTTGTATAGTTAAATATTTGAAAAATGCAATACTACAGTTTTAACTAAAAAATACTATTAAACATATTTTTAAAAGCGTTTTGTCTCACATAATTTTTAACTAAAAAATACTATTAAACATATTTTTAAAAGCGTTTTGTCTCACATAATTTTTACGAAGAGTTAAAAAATAAGACCCAGTTATACACGATTTAAAATTGGTCCCTTAAAACGCTTAATAAGAGATCACTGTAACTTGAAACAAAAACTAAACTAGATTAAAAAATAATAAGTATAAATTTATCATGAAGATATAAAATATTTACTTATTAGGTTGGTTTGAATTTAATTCGATATAATTTGACCCACATTTTATGTATGTTATATATCTTTCCAAGAAAATCACGACTCCATGGTCTACTAAGGGAAAGGGAATGAGACTATTATTATAATGACAGTATTTTATTTTTACTAACACATAATGTTAAAATTCATCACTCATTTCGTACGCTTTATCACCTCCAAGATAAAATTCTTTCCGAAATGAAATGAGAAGTTTCCATTTTCTTTAGTGTTCTTACGTCATAATCCGTAACTTGCTATTGCTCCGAAAGCTCAGAATCTACCGGAAAGTGATTCTAAATTGTAAAGAATGAATCTGGCAACAACAATACACGTAACGGATTGTCTGCGAAATTATCCGTCCTGGTTTTCGGTTTGCGACTGTTGTGAAGATGGTGATCCTGTTCAGAAATAGTAAGATATTTTTCTTTTTAGTTAATTTTATTGCTTTTTCTTTTGAAATAAATGTTGTCAGTTGTTACGAATCGGTCATAATATGAATTGCAATCCACGATCGCAAAGAATATACCTGATTTCATTGCCGATCGTCTTAACTTTAGTTTCGATTAGAAGTGTTAATTACAATTTTTAAATTCGTTTTTCAGCGATCGGTTATTTACAAAGTAGTTTTTGGAATTTTAAAATGCTTCTGATTATCAATATAATGTCCGATTATTCATGTATTAAGCAGTATTCCTTCTCGATCACTTTTTATGGTATATTTCTGTCAGTGTTTCAGATGAGCAGGAGCATGATGCAATTTTAAAATTCGTTTACGAGTGATCGGCTATTTAGAAAGTGTTATTTTTTTAATTTTAAACTGCTTTTGATTATCAGTATAATGTCAGATTATTCATGTATTAAGCATTATTTATTCGCGATCACTTTCTATTGTATGTTTCTGTCAGTGTTTCAGAGCATGAGCCTGGTTGATGCAATTTTTAAATTTTTGTTTAGTGATCGGTTTTTTTAGAAAGTGGTTTTCAGATTTTAAAATGCTTCTGATTATTAATATTATGTCCGATTTTCATGTATTAAGCAATATTTATTTTCGATCACTATCTGGTATACTTCTGTCAGAACTTAAGTGCATGGCATGATGTGCTCATTATATTGTTTTAATGCATGCTTCAAAAAAATAGTTATTACTTGACTCGACGATCAATACTTGCCATTCAAATGTTTTAAGTGACGATTGCGAAAGAAAAACAAATGGTATCCTTTATGACAGGGGCGTAGCCAGAAATTTTTCATGGGGGGGGGTTACGACTACTGCAACTCACATATATACATACATGTGTGTGATAAAGGAGTCAAGAATATATATTTTGTATGCCAAAAAATTCCTCATGGGGGGGGGTTATGACCCCCCTAACCCCCCCCCGTGGCTACGCCCCTGCTTTATGATTGTCCGAAACAAAATATTTCAATATGGAAAGCGTAGGCTTATTTAAAGTTCTTTATCATGCAATCGGCATTTCGAAGATTGATTTTTGCCAATGCCATGCTTCTGATTCTTTATTATATGTATCTGAGAGATTATACATGTGTTAAAAAAACTAGTTTTGTCCGATCATATTCTCCAATCCCCTTACCTATTGCAATCGTGGCAAATTTAGTTCTCTAATATTTAAGAAAGCATACGCGGCTCTTGCCAAAACAGTTTTTTAAATGTATTGGAGAGTACAGTTGTTGCAAATGCCCTTTAACTTCAAAGTCGATTTTCTCAAAACAGCTCATTAGAATGTTTTTTAAGTTTCTGTTATTCTATAGATAGCTATCTTTTAAAAGCACGTTTTTTTGTCTTGGTCAGAGTTGTTTTGATCATTTCTATTACGTTTAAATATTGAAATAATAACAAATACTGTGCTGGTCACAATATGGTAATTAAAAAAATGGTAAGTAAAAAAAATGGTAAGTAAAAAAAAAAAAATGTGTACAAAAACAGGCATTTTCTGACTGTTTTCTGTTGCTAATGTTAAAAATCCAACGTCTTTTTGTTACTTAATGTAATACAATATTCCCTTTACACCTGGAAAAAAGTTATACAGTATTAGTTTTAAATACAAAAAAAAATCGAAATAATATTAAGATTGTTTTGTCCCTAAAGGTTCGGTAAAATGAGTAGCAGGTGAGATAAAATGAGTAAGACTTTTATAAAAATCGCTTTAAACAATTTGATTTATTTCCTATCAAAAATATGCCCAGGGTTGTTCCACTTGTAACATAAAGCAAGACTTGAATGCTTTTCAAAATCGTACTATATATTTACCAGAGTTGGCTTTTTACCGGTAAAAACTGGTTTTTACCAGGGCATGGTAAAAACCTGGGAAAAAGGGGTAAAAACCTAATGATACAATAAACTCCCCGAGTCATAAATTGTATATTAATGCTATTTATAAAACTGTATTCTCATGTAATTAATGTGGATATATCATCATCAGGACATCATGATGATGCAAACTACATTATGTGATTGTGCAAACTACATTATGTAACAAATAATATTTGTAAGCATTTAGTTTTCATTAAAATGATTAAGATAAGTTAAGTGTAGTAAAAGTATATTTGCAATTTTCCTTTAAGTAAAAATTATTAAACTAGCCTGCATTACATAATTGTAATAAATATTGTAATGTGCCTTCTCATAATAATAGTTTTAATAAGTTTAATAATGATAAATGTACATTATCTATAAATTTGTATTTCTTGTAAGATGAAAACATGGATGAAAGTTTTCTGTGTATAATATATTTCTTAAAATGAACTATTTTCGTATAGCATTCTTTTACTTACCAAATCAGACACTGAATTAGGTGAATATTGTTATATAGAAATGGAAATAGTGATATTAAATGTCCTGAACTTTTATCCCAGAGAAAATGAAAAAATAGCAGGGTATGAACCTGGCACCTCCCACCATCCAGTTTCGATAGCAGAACCTCTCAGCCATTGATGGAGAGATAAATCTTCAAAAAAGTGACAAAAAATAGTCAAATTATTAAGTTTTTCTCAAAGGTTGTAAAAACCCTGGTAAAAACATGTTTTTCCAAAGACGGTAAAAACCGTAGTAAAAACCGGTAAATACCATCAGACGGTAAATACCGTCCAACCCTGATATTTACCCGGACCCCTGACTCACTGACTCTCTAACAATTGCGGGCAACCACTCCCAAGATAAAAATTTTACCGCCATTACTCCAAAATGATTAAAAAGTTAAGCACAAAAAGCGTACTAACATCTACATTGTTTGTACGATGCGCCCGGAACTTTTCATAATTATGTATAAAAATTATAGAAAACGATCTACGCTACTTTAAATATCTGAAAATCCACCCGTTTCCTCATTTTTAAGCGATGCTTCGTTATTTCCAGCTCGATCTTATTTCCGAGAGTCAAAAAAGTGAATTATTTGCGTGACAAAATGAACTGTCGCAGTTGACATGACGTCCTATTGAAGTCACGGTCATCAGGCTTTGAAGGTAAAGTTGCCATTCCAATTCGTTTAAAATGGTTTTTCAGATAACATAGTTTAATTTTTTTTTTTAATTAAAAGTATTTCGTCTGCTTGAAGCATTGATATAAGAGGATCTGTTTCAGGGTTGGCTTTTTACCGGTAAAAACTGGTTTTTACCAGGGCATGGTAAAAACTAGGTTTTTACCGGTAAAAACCTGGGAAAAAGGGGTAAAAACCTAATGATACAAAAAACTCCCCGAGTCATAAACTGTATATTAATGCTATTGATAAAACTGTATTTTCATGTAATTAATGTGGCTATATCATCATCAGGACATCCTGATGATGCAAACTACATTATGTGATTGTGCAAACTACATTATGTAATAAGTAATATTTGTAAGCATTTGGTTTTCATTAAAATGGTTAAGATAAGTTCAGTTTAATAAAAGTATATTTACAATTGTCCTTTAAGTAAAAATTATTTGACTAGCCTGCATTACATAATTGTAATAAATATTGTAATGTGCCTTCTCATAATAATAGTTTTAATAAGTTTCATAATGATAAATGTACATTATCTATAAATTTGAATTCTTGTAAGATGAAAACATGGATGAAAGTTTTCTGTGTTTATTATATTCCTCAAAATGAACTATTTTCATATAGCATTCTTTTACTTACCAAATCAGACACTGAATTAGGTGAATATTGTTATATGGAAATGGAAATAGTGATATTAAATGTCCTGAACTTTTATCCCAGAGAAAATGAAAAAATAGCAGGGTATGAACCTGGCACCTCCCACCATCCAGTTTCGATAGCAGAACCTCTCAGCCATTGATGGAGAGATAAATCTTCAAAAAAGTGACAAAAAATAGTCAAATTATTAAGTTTTTCTCAAAGGTTGTAAAAATCCTGGTAAAAACATGTTTTTCCAAAGACGGTAAAAACCGTAGTAAAAACCGGTAAATACCATCAGACGGTAAATACCGTCCAACCCTGATATTTACCCGGACCCCTGACTCACTGACTCTCTAACAATTGCGGGCAACCACTCCCAAGATAAAAATTTTACCGCCATTACTCCAAAATGATTAAAAAGTTAAGCACAAAAAGCGTACTAACATCTACATTGTTTGTACGATGCGCCCGGAACTTTTCATAATTATGTATAAAAATTATAGAAAACGATCTACGCTACTTTAAATATCTGAAAATCCACCCGTTTCCTCATTTTTAAGCGATGCTTCGTTATTTCCAGCTCAATCTTATTTCCGAGAGTCAAAAAAAGTGAATCATTTGCGTGACAAAATGAACTGTCGCAGTTGACATGACGTCCTATTGAAGTCACGGTCATCAGGCTTTGAAGGTAAAGTTGCCATTCCAATTCGTTTAAAATGGTTTTTCAGATAACATAGTTTGATTTTTTTTTAATTAAAAGTATTTCGTCTGCTTGAAGCATTGATATAAGAGGATCTGTTTACACGAAACGAAATCTTTCGAAGGGTTTAATTTTCTTTTAATTAAAATATATCGTCGGCTTGAAGCATTGATATAAGAGAATCTGTTTACACGAAACAAAATCTTTCGATTGCGAAAAGTTTCCGCACGTTTCCATCAGGCCATGAAATTCGATTTGAGAATGTATAATAAAAATTGAATATAAAGTTATTTATTTTACATGGACGAAGATTAAATATCAGGTTGTAACGAAAGTTTTCCGCCATATCTGCCTGAAATACTAACTTCTAACTCCTTAGATAACTGTTTTTGAACTTTCGGTAACAAACCTGCACAGTATCGCATGATACAACAATAGCACTTAAAGCTGTGCTCATAATTCGTTGATATTATGTAGCTGACTTTTTGCAGCACAACTGGAAGTAAAATGATGGCTCTAATCCTCTAGAGGGATAGTTCTATTTGAGACACCTTATACTTAATGATAACTATATTTTTTACAGATTTCACAACACAGTGTTATAAAGTATAAACCTCTTTCTTTCAAATGCCAAAAATCGTTTGACAAAATATGAGCCAATACGCCAACGAGAACTGTGTGCTGACGATGTTTGCGGTGGCGGGAAACTTTCGTTACAGCCTAATATATTGAGTGTCAGTGTAGGCATATTTTCGTCCAATGTTTTTTCTAATGCCAGTTGTAATTGCCACCACAACGAGCTTCGACTTCTAGTTGAATATATTTATCGTCCCCTCGAACATTGAACGTGAGCATTTTGTCGCAACGCATAAATTCTCGTCAGCAAAATTATATGTCTGGGATGGAAAAAGACGAATTTTAGAGCGGCGGCTAACAGTCCAAAAATGACATGGTATTATAATGCCTTCTTATGGACCTATTATGTTTTGAAAGTAGGTCATCTGCGTTTTGTATCCGTGCGAACTCTCGTGGCGAAATACATTTTGTTTACGTGTTTATATCATCCGATGAACTGAGATTTTATTCTTGGAATTATAATTTATGCTTTAGACAAACAGTTAAGATACCATTAAAAATAATAATAAAATATCACTAAAAGCGCATCATCTTCGGAGTGATTTGCAAGTGAAATGCTCACTCACATGTATTTATTAGTTCTTTCATATTAAAAGGAGAGAGAGAGAATGTGTGAGTGTGTGTGTGTGTGTAGCGTTGCCAGGCGTCCGGATAAAGCCGGACATAGTTAGGCTTTTGGATTGCGTGTCCGGCCAAACTGAACGGTGTCCGGCTTTTGTTAGGCTTTTTACTGGTGACTTTGGCTGATTAGTAATAAAGTACTTGGACTGATTTGGCATTCGATGTTATTTATATTTCGTTAGAATTTAACAAGATTCATGGTAATAATCAAAAAAAGCTTGATTTTACATACAATTTTTTTGTTGTATACCCATTAATACTGAGACAAAATCCTCAATATTGTAGGCTGTCCGGCCTTTTACCCAAATGTCCGGCCAAACTGGATGGTCTGTCCGGCTATTTGGTTTGGCGACCTGGCAACCCTGTGTGTGTGTGTGTGCGCGCGCGTGTGTATGGCGGGAGAATGGAAGAGTGAGCATCATTACAAAATTTCGTTACATTTCTTAAATTATGAAAATTACTGAGTATGCCATCTTTAATTATCTGAAAGGATGAAATTATATTATTTGTAGTTTTATTTCACTGCCATTCATCTACAGTTTTGTTACCTGAAACCATCGCATAACCTAATATACAGCTTCGCTAATCACCTACTCTAAAAATCTAATACCACTCTAAAACAAAACTTTACTGCCATTACTCAAAAATAAATAAATAAAATAATAATAATAATAATAATTAAAGAAAGTGTTATCCGCCTGAAACATAACTGAAATCCTCACTGTTAGTGCGATTGGCTTGAAATTTTGCATTATTATTTTAAAAATGTATGAAAAGAAAAGTCTGCCCTGCATTAAAAATCTAAAAATCCACCCATTTTCTGATTTTTAGCATTTTTTTAACTTCGGGAAATTGCGTTAACTGTTTAGAAAAGTGAGAAATTGTCGCATCTACGTCATAGTTTTATTTTCAAACGGACTTATTCCCAATTTTTGCGGTTTCAGCACGTTTAAGATGGTTTCTCGAAATTAACTGGATTTTCATTTGCACGATGCCTTGAATTTAGAATAAGTTTAATAATTTAAATGGCAGCAACGTTACTTCGGTAACTATAATATTAGAAATATGAAACTTTTTATTTTAAGTGGACAAAGATAAGATTTAGAATGCTCTTGTATGATTTTTTCGTCATATATTATTTTCTAGCGTCCTTGTAATTGTCTGCACAACGAGCTCTATTTATTAGTTATAAATATTCATTTATGAACTTTGATGATAAATTATTTATCAACTGAAGATCAATAATTGATCATCAATTATTTTTGTATTATTAAACTTTAAATGCAGTTTCTAGATTTATTTCTTTTATCAAATGACGATTTTTACATTCTTAAAACCCTCCTGAAATCAGTGCATATGCATCATTTCTTTATCCGGAAGTTAGCATATATATATTTCATTTCAAATCTTGAGCCTTTGTATTTAATCTATTTGCTTCCATCGTTGCAAAGACGCAAAAATAAAGATTCTTTTGTACACATGTTTTCTTGCAAGACTGACGCTGGACAAAATTGCATGGTATGAAGAAAACTAAAAATCATTTAATTTGAATTAAAGTATTGCTACAATATAAAGTGTTTTGGTACTAGAATTCATCAAAATTTAAAAAACTCATAAAATTTAAGAAAAAGGCTTTGCGCTTTATCATAATAGTAAACTCACAAAGAAAAGATTAATCACATAGTGGAATAATTAATTTTATATAATGCTTTGTGTTAAAATTAATTAAATTGAAGTCAATGAAAAAAATCATTTATGAAAATTTAATGACATTTTTATACTGTGGGATTTATAAAGCAACCAAAGCTTTTGCTGTTTTATTGAAAAAAGAATAAAACCTTTCACATTTCAGTGTTTACGAACTAAGACTGCAATTAAATGCTCAGAATTTAGTCAAAAACTCCATAATTATATATTTTTAATTAATTTTATTAAAAAAATTGTTTAGTGTAGAGAGACTCATCTCGACTTACCGTTTTCACTTAAATATCTCATTTTCACTTAAAAAGAAATACTATGCTGAAATCAGTCGTTTTGTTTCACCCTTGAATCTAAAATCTGAAACCGAAACAGTAAGTAAAATCATGAACCAAAACTGAAAAAATTAAACTTGTTTTAAGTGTCCAAGTTTCGGTATATTTTTCCTTAATTTAAAAACCAATCCTATTATTAACATAAAAACAAGTTCTGTTTTTGTTCAAAAAATTCACAAAATGTTAATATCTAGGACAGATTTTTCTATCCAGAACGAAATAACTCGAACCGGCATTGGACTCAAGCTGGTATCAAAGCTGGGTCCCATGCGTACAATCGAAGACCAGTGCAATATAGGGATACCAGAAAGGAAATCTACTCCGTTGCTTTTTTGAGGAGATAGAAGATAGGATTAAAAAACTTGTGTGGGTTTTTTTTTTTTTTTTTAATTTTGCTGGGACACACAAAATTTCTTTTTTACATGATTATCGTAATCTTAAAAGCCACTAAATAAATTCAGTTGTACACCGTTTAGATGTTAAATCAATCTGAGGAGGTAAGAAAAAGAATTTTTTTCCGATTGTCCTAAGAATCTGGATTAGTTCATGAAAACAGAACATTAACAAGTAAAAAACAGCGTTTAACAGTGGCTTTAAATTCCGCCTCGATTTAGAAGGCAAGGAAGCCAACTTTTCCCCTTTTCATAAAATCTTATTTACATTAAAATAATTTCCTCTTGGCTTTTCCACTTTTTAAATTTTTCACGTGAAGACAAGAAAACATTTCCTGGGCAGCTTAACTTGGCTTGCAAAACTTTCTGAAAATAAATTCCACCATGATTCTATGTGCTGCCATCTACCTTTACTAACTGAAATTATTTCCTTATAGCTGCCATCGATTCCTGAAACTTTTTTTGCTGGGATTCTGCCCCGATATCTGTAGACGGGGTGTGAAAATAAACGGTAAGGAACAGAGAATTTACTAGAACTGAATCAGTATTTCAGTAACTGAATATTAATGTGTACCATATGACGTTTAAAGAAATAAAACTTCCCAGCTTTCCTGACACAAAATGCTTTCAAATTAATAATTTTTTTTATATAATTGAAATTGAATAATTGTTAAATTTTGATTTTAATGGAACAGTTGAACAAATAGTGGACTGGATTTTTAAAAAAAGTTACCTTTGATTCCAGTATTGGAACTTATAATAATGTAATATTGCTTTTCTTTTAACTTAAATGAATTTTTGAAGTGAAATTAATGTCATCTTTTCTTAATGTTCTCTCTATGTGCTTTTTTAATAGGGGAGCATAAAATATTTTTCGCCGGGGGCAAAAAAAGCTTAATGTTTTTGTAGGGGTGGTCATAAACTACGAGATAGAAAGAATAAAAGTGTTGCTTATATTCATCCTTTGGGAATTAGCAAAGAAGTTTGAAAAAATAGTTGTTTTGATTTATATTACTTACCTATTGCAATTTTATAGATGAAAAATGAAGCACATAGAGTATGTTGACAGCATATGGGAGTAATGCAACTATATAAATATAAGTTCTGCACTCTCTTCCCCCCTCACAAAAAAAGTATGTACTAGAGTAATTTGCTCAAAGCAAGGGCAGGTGATGTTTTGCAATTCAAATGATGCTCGATTCCTTGTAAATATTCTTTAATCCCTAGTACTCTGCTAGATCAGTGTTATCTTAGTATTTTACTACTTCTCTCTCATAGCATCCTTTGTTCTATGATTCAATAAAAAAAATTTATGAGTAATAAATTTTTCAAAACATATTATTTTAAGTTTAGTGTCATATAATAATAATAAAAAAATAATGGTAAATCACAGAGATTTTCTAATCTATGGCCTGAAATCACAAATTCTTAATATCGGAATATATGGGATTCTTGCAAATTCGCAAATGCGGATGCCCACCGCATTTTTAGGACTCAAAAGTTAGAATGATTATGCGTTTTGATTGTCAGTTACATGTATTGAATATCTACATCTTTTTTAAAAATTAAAATACGCTGTTTTTCCTTAGAAATAACACATAAACCAATAGAACCTGTTTCAAAGAAAAAGAAATCGTTTTATTAAACTCTGATATTAGAATATTTGGGTAAGGCCTTAAATGGAAAAGTTGCAATGTTGATGATGCAGTTACTATTAATTTGCAGTTTAAAGCACATTGAAACTTTCGATTTATTAGTGTTGTGTGTTACAAACATAGTAGAGTCTCTATAGTTCGAGTTTTCCATAAATCCGAGTTAGAGAAAAAAATATGTTTAGCTCCCAAATAATGACCAACACATAAAAAAACCAGGGTTGGGAAAAAACCCCAAAAACCAGGTTTTTTTGGTTTAAACCAGGTTTTTTTTTTTTTAAATCCCTTTATAATTACCTGTTACATACTTATAAATAAAAGTATTTGTAAAATGTTCAGATAACAATTAATATTCTTTCTGAGAAAGTAATTAAAACAAAGTAAATAACAGTTGTTGCTGTACTTATGTGGACAAATTAAGTCATTCAATTTTAATATTTTATGTAGAGATACTATTTTTTATATTTAGTATATAATATAATACAATATTAACTGTTTACTACATTTTTCATGGAATCTTGCACTTAGATTCATCAGTAATAATGCTGATAAGTTGTTCAAAATGATATTTTTAAGGATTAAAAATAAGTTGTTAAAACACAAAACCTCTATTTTAGAAACTAATTAAAAGTGCAGTCTATAATTAAAGTTTAATTAATAATTTTTAATAATGATAAAACAATAAGATGTCTATTAGATTGATATAAAAACTTATTGTTGATACTTATAAGGATAATTTTAAAAGATATCAGAACATATTCTATCTGTAGTATTCGGAATTTTAAATTATTCTTTTAAAAAAACCAATTGGTTTTTCTGAGAAAAAAACCATTTGGTTTAAACCATGATTTAAACCGAGGTTTAAACCAGTCGGTTTAAACCATGCCAACCCTGAAAAAAACGTGAAAGAATTCTTTCGCAGTACAAAATTCAAATACCCGTCGCACCCGGAAGCCACATCAGAAATCCCCTTCCCAAAGAAAATTGCTGTATTCTTCCTATGGATGCCCTCACAGATATTCCTGTGAAGTGTTGACATACTGCCTTGACGATGGCGCGATATTGCTGCTCGAAAACAGGTAAACGTGCAACTAACAAATGACTACTATTTTCCGATATAACTAACCTGTTCTGATCTTGAGTAAAGCAATAATATGTAAGTACATTTTTTTATTTAAATATGCAGTAAAATGGCAAAAATTGCTTTATTTCATTTGTTATTAAATTTTACGATTTCGATTTTTCGATAGTTCGAGGCAAGCCCGTTCCCATCCATCTCAAATTATCGAGATTCTTCAATTCTACCTACAATCAGAAAGAGGTGGAAATGTACCAAACTAACCTTTAAGAAAAAATAATAATTTTTAAGATACTCATATCCAAAGTAATATTATGGAAGCCGGAAAATAATGTCGTTTTTTCGCATGTCTGTACAGTAGAACCTCGATTATCCGAGCTAATTTAGTACCTCGGATATCGGAAATCTCGGTTAATAGAAACTATGTATAAAAACCTTCCGTGCTTGCGAATTTAACTAACATTTAAAGTAAAAAACAATAGAACGTCTTTTAAATGATCAAAATAAACATATATGAACTTATGTCTCACAGCTAAAAATATTTAAAAAGGAAATCAACTCTAGTAGTAAATTTTAAAAAGTAAAATGGATTTTTATTTATTTATTTTTTTTTTTTATTCATTTTTTTTTTTTTTTTTTTTTGGACAAAACAATAAATGAAACACGGACAGCAAACTAAAATGTGTATAATTTTTTCCAAGCTCATTTTGGAAAGGAGAAAAAAAAATTAGACTTCGTTATTGCCTCGGTTAACAGAAACCTCGATTAATCGAGGTTCCACTGTATTTCGTCAGGCCAAAATCACTGAAGCTGATAATGCAAAATTTGGTATGTGTACCGTGCTAAGGCAAACCTACAGGAGGGTTATCTGCTAACGGGGAGTGACTTGGGTGGCGGACTTTTTAAGGGGGTTTAACGCGTTTTCATATTACATCTGGAAAGAACCGCCCAAAACTCCAGACCGTAATGTCGATAACCGCGCGGCAGACCAGAATCCTCGACTTTCACTCTTCAGTCATGTATGTTGTGGATGTCTTATCCACTCGGCCATTGTAGAGAACGAAATTTGGGATTATGTGCTGTATTAGGCATTTTTCAAAATTAATAGCTTAGTGGGCCATGTCGTTCTGTTAACAATATATTCCATGTGATCCCGATTGGTATTGGTATTGTGTGCTGAAGGCTAACCTGCACGAGGGGTGGTATGTGCCTAGAATGGTAGGTGTCTTAGTACTGGGATCGATCCAGGAATTTTTTACAGGTTCCTATTTTTGTGAATTTCAATACTTAATTTTGTGAGTTTCATCACTTATTTTTATGAATTTGTATGCCAATTTTTAATGCCAAAGTCGCCTTTTTTTGTTAAAATAATTGATAAAACAAATTAAAATATAGGGTAAAATAAATGAAAATGTAGGACCGTTTTAATCGATCGCATTCTTGTGAAGGGGGGCCACAATCGATTGTAATTTTGTGAAGGGGCCGCAAAACGAACCCAATTTTCGTTTGCATCGACCCCTATAGTAGGAGGGCTTTCTAAGGGGGTTTCTAACGCTTATTTACGTTACATCTGGAGAAAACCGACCAAAACTCGCCAGATCGACAGCCGCGCGATATTCTCGAATCCGGAACCTTCCCACCTCAGCCGTCTACCATTTTAAGTAGCTTATCCACTCGTCCATGGTGAGGTCCCGTGTGATCTCTTAGGAATAAAAGGGTATCCATAATTTTTTTTTGTGAAATGCAACACACATGGAAATCACTCATAGAATCTCAACACCTAAAAAATCATTTCAGATATTGAAACTTTGTATGTTGGCTCGGAGGATTGCGATGTGTGAGGCAAAGGTAGGGTTGTCATCTTTCATGAAGCAAAAAAAGATTATAAAATTCTTATTTTAAGATGTAATAAATGTGAGTGCTATGTTTAGAGACAACTTCTTAAAATCATTTATTCGAATTTTAGAATTAAGTGTATAAACTAAAAGGGAAATAAATGTTAGTAAATTGCGGAGAATATTAGGAGATGCGGACCGGCAATAAATGAAAGAAAGGGGAAGAAATAAATAAATGGTATTAAGCAAATAAAAAGTAAAAGGATATAGAGAAAGAGCTGCTGCACAAGCCAGTTAAAATTCAGTATCTACGCGCTCTTTCTGAATAATAATGCTAATGAATATGATTTGTGAAAGATTTTTCCACAAATGTTTATTATGTGCTGTTGTATATGCCTGAGAGAAATTCATCTAAACATGCGATTTTTTTTTTTTTTTATAAGTTGAATTATTGCATCTCCCTTTCATCCGAGATGTGGAGGGTGCGTGTTGGATGAAAAAGGAAATTGAACATGCTTTAACTTCTGTCCGTTATATATCTTTTCCAAATCTTATATCAGTTTAAAATATACTTATAAAATGTTAATCTTGCAAAGAATTTGTTCTATTTATATCTTAAATTGAAATACTACTGCATGACTAAATTGAAAAAAAAGCAAACTGTTACTTTCTAAATTTTCACTCATTTAAAAAATTATAATAATAACTTTTAAAATTGCAGTTTGAGTGTCCTAAAAGTTTGGAAAATTTGAAAAAAAAATATATGATTTTTATATGAAAGTTATGATGCATTGGTAAAAAGTGTGTGATAAGATCAAGCATAATGATGATTCTAGAGAAAATATTTACCATTTTTTCTTTCCTAAAATAATAAACATAGGCAATGGCATACGGAAGCGCGCATGGGTTCAATTCCCTCTGTATTGTCCGCGAGTTTTTAACATAAAATCCATATATTTTTAATTTTTTAACATAGACATTACGCTTTTTAACACTAAAATTCCTCCACAGACCTCCCCGCCCCATTCTTAAAAGAAGACCGTGTAACCCACTGAGCATAGGTAGTAGAAGTTAGTTTAAAAATACTACGAAATATTGTGAATTTTATAAAACTACTTAATATTGATAAATCACAAAAAAAATTCTGATTCATTTAAAAAAGAAAACAATTATACATATTTTTGCTCATTGTTTATAAAAACTCTGAATTCAATGTGTATAAATTTACACTTGTGAGTTGAGTAAATGAGGAGCTCATTTCAGTGCTTAATTTGCATTTTGCAGTGCTTAATTTGCATTTGCTCAGTGCTAAATTTTTACATTTTAGGCAAAAACCCAACGAAGTTCATGAATATTGTACTGAGCTGTCCACCAGTACATTATTCAGTTTTCATGCACAAACCGAATTTAGCGGACAGACCAATCGAGACTTGTTCCGCCTCAAACCGATTCAAGCATCCTAAGACTACTCGATTTAGAGTCTTTAGAACATTCTTTCTATTAGGGATGAAACGAATATTCGGCCACTATTCAGTATTCGGCTGTTTTGCCGAATATTCGGTAAGCCGAATATTGAGCAGGTATTCTGCCGAATAGTTGTGGCCGAATATTGCTACACATTCAGCTGAATAATTTCAGAAAAAAGAGAAAAAAATATTTTTAACATGAGAAAACAAGATGGTCTAACAAGAGAAAAAAAGATATTTTAAATACATTTACAAATAATATTGCGTAGTTATACTTCAGTGTGTTAATTTCATATCATAAACTATTCTATGAGTGTGTGTGTGTGTGGGATTACGACCGATTAGCTCCGAATGGGCTCTAGGTCGAAGGGTGGGGTGCCCTCCGTGGGGGTCTTTCTAAGGGGTCCTAACCCGTATTTACGCTAAGTTTCGGAGAAAACCACGGAAAACTCCGAACGGTTAGGTCGACGGACGCGCGATGGGACCCGAACTCGGGACGTTCACACTTCGCCCGTCTACCATTTCCAGTGATATAACCACTGTGCCATGGTGAGGCGAACTATTCTATGAAACGTAATCTAATGTGTATAATAATATTGCAGAAATTCAGACTTTTCTACTTCGTGACGCTACTAGTCTCGGTTTCCTACTTTGATTTATGGGGTGGGGGTAGAAGGAATCTTTGCAGATCCTCAATTACAAACATAATGGTTGAACTGTGTAATACATATCTTTTCATAACCAAGATTTTTTTAGTTTTGCAGATAACGTACTGGTGTATGTATTTTTAAGTACCTACAAATAATGTAAAGTAAATTTTAATTAGCCTTTATTTAGTATTTTGAAAAAGCGACATTTTATTTAAAATTTAAATAAATTTTTAAAAAATATTTAATATTCCGTATTAGGCCTAATCCATAAGCCGAATATTCAGTATTCGGCCTAAGCTATTGAACGAATATTCGATATTCGGCCAAATCACTATTCGTTACATCTCTGCTTTCTACTTCGTGTTAATTTCAGGCTATTTGATTTCATCGGAAAAAACACTCAAAATACTGGTGTTGTGTGTTTTTTACGAAATTTTTTATTTACTTTATTTGATTTCATTTCACTGGTCTGTGAAATAATAAAAATACGTCTTACATTATTACATAGGAAGATCTTTGAATTATGTATCATTATTTTAACTGAATGTGCTATCTACCCCCGTAATACAAGGCTCGAGAGGGTTTTCAGTACCACACGACATGTGATCAGCTTCAGAGAATATGAGAACTTGCCTTTTACTGCTAGAAATTAAGCCTGACTGAAGTAAGATTTTAAGTGTTTTTTTTTTTTGCCATTGTTTGTTTTTTTCTCTGTATTAAATTCTCTAAATATATATCTGTTACACAATACAGATAATGCTTTTGGTTTGAATTTTATGTAAAGAGTTTGTGTGTTTCTGAATTGTGTGCTGTGTGTTGCTGAATAATGATTTTCAGATCATCAGAAAATTTCTCGTCTATAAGTATCTAAAAGTTGTGCGTTTTTTTTTTCTTTTTTTTAATTTAAATTTATGTTTGCTTCCTCAGTAGAACGCCCTTTCCCCCTTTATAACGAATATGTATTCACATCTTTATAAAGTTTTTCCCTTGGTCCACTTCCAAAGATATTCAATTTAAAATTGTTTAGTTTTTACCAAATTGTTTAGTTTTTGTGCAAATAAAAACTGTGTATATTTAGAAGAAATTTTAAAAATCATTAAATATTATTTTTATACATTTTAATATTTTCTTAAACTACTTAAGGGCCCCATCATGGCGGAGAGGATAACACCCTGATTACGGAAGACGGCTGGAGTGTGATGGTCTCGCGGCTGTCTGGAGTTTTGGACGGTTTTCTCCAGATGCAACGTGAGTACCTGTTAGAACCTCGTAAAAAGTCCTTCGATCAAAGCACCCCTCCCAATAGACAGATGTCCCTCGTATAGGCTTGCCATAACAGGTAACAATAAACTTCTTAAATGTTTTAAATTTTATTAAAGGACACATTGAAAAAAATCTCCCATTCCTTATTTAAAATCTGAAAGGTACTATAGCATTTAAAGGAAAGAAACTTTTTTTTAATTTTTGTAAGCAGATTGCTCTCATTTTTCAAATTCCACGTTACTCATTTTACTTACTTTTTTATTAGGAAAATTTTCTATAGAGATATCGATGTTTATTTAGGTAATGTAACATTGCATAGTGTTTGAGACTTTAAAAATGTATTTTTAAAGTCACAAATACTCGAGTTAGTGCCGAATTATTTTGTAACAGAAAGGCTAGCAACCAGGGGAGTAGCCAAGGTGGGGGGGGGGGTTAGAGGGTCATACCCCCCCCCATGAAGAATATTTTGCCGTACAAAATGTATATTCTCCACTCCCTTATCACAAACACCTATACATATTTATGAGTTGAAGTAGTTGTAGCCCCCCCCCATGAAAAAATTCTGGCTACGCCACTGGCTAGCAATGAAGATTAAAGCCAGTTGTGGTTCCTTACTGTTTGGAAGAAGATTTTCCATGTTTCATTTATTTTCAATTTTATTTTGATATAATGTTTTTTTTTCTTTTAGCTTTTAATGATTACATGAATGGTTGATAGAGTCTAGAAGTCTGAACTGGTGTCTTGAACTGCATTTTTGTTTCTTCTATTTTTGAAGAAATGGGTCTTATGAATGGTAATATTTTTTTTCTATCCTTAACCTTTGTTGATATAAAATGTCCTTTCCCACCTTATATCTTTGTTAAGTTAATTGGGAAAAGGCACTTCTTAAAAAAAATAATGGATAAAAAGGTTTTAGGCATTATAGAAAAGTAAAACAGCATACATGATCTCACTGAGCTAGACTATCTTAAATCACCTTTATGTGGATATAAATGTAAATAATTAACCTACTAATTATAATTTTGCATTATTTCACAGTTCCTATTATTTTGTTCTACTGCACATTGCCATGCAAAAGGAGACGTATTTAGGTCTCAATGATTAATACAAGTTTTCGCAAGTTAGTGATTTAATATAAGTATTTTTATAAACATTTTAAATAGCAGATTTTTTTATTAATAATTGTAATTAATAAAAAATCTGCCATTTAAAATGTTTATAAAAATACTTATATTAAATCACTAATTTGCGATAACTTGTATCAATCATTGTCATCTAAATACGTCTCATTTTGCATGGTAATGTGCAGTATGACAAAATAATAGGAACTGTGAAATAATGCAAAATTTTAATTAGTAGATGGTTTGTCCAAAATACAGTTTGTACTCTACGTAGGAATGGTAATAGGAACACGCAGGCATAGGCATCCGTTTTTTAAGATGAAATCTTTTGTGAAAGGTCCCGGTTTATGATAAAATATTTTGTGAAAGGTTCGTTTTTGAGATAAAATATTTTCAGAATGGTTCGTTAGCGGACCCAACTTTCTCCTAAATAGACCCCTGGCACATCTAATCATGTCATATAAATAATATCACGCTCATAATAATAAGTTTAAAAAAATAATGCATGATTCATCTTCTTACCTCTGATAAGAGCGTCACTATCTTATTCTTTTTGTGGGCTTTAAAACCACCCAATTTGGTATTTCTGCCTATTCAGATTCGGTTCTTCCGTTTTAATTTGCAATTTTGATCTTGAAACAAGGTACAATTTTGTTATAAAAATCAGTTAAATGTTTGGAAAGAGGTGGGGGGGGGACTTCTTTTCAAAGCGGTTCTTAATGCACACTTTTACTTATTTTCTTGTACTTTTTAAAAAATTGTTTGTGGTTTATAATTATAAAACGTTTTTTATTTTTAATGATGCAATTTTCGAAAAGTAAACTTATCCTTCATAAAACCCATTGGCATTTGAATAATCTATTTATCTTTAACCATTTTGAAAAGTAGTGATGGAACGGATATTTATTTAGCAGGATACAGAATATATGGCCAAACTTTCAACCGGATATCCAGTGGTCTGGCAGCAGTATGTTTTCTTCTTTTTTTTTTTGTTTTATTTTCACTAATTTTTTAGAGTATTCAGATATTACTTTTTTAAAAATTTTCTCATTAGTATCAAATCATTTAGTTCACAAATCAGAAGTCTTTTAAGGAATGTTTTTGAAATATGTACCAGTTTTGCTAGCAATTAAAATTGATGCATATATTAGAAAATCAGTTATGGGGTGAGTTGGGGGGGTGAACTTCTGGAAAATCAATGTAACACATTTCCCTACTTTATCAAAATTAGGAGACTTTTTTTCCCTAATCAGCTAGCAGTGCTTCAACAAGTGTACTATCGTCATAAGGGCCAATATGAAAAAAAAAGTTAACCAAATTTTAACAAAGAACGCAAAACAATTAATGTGTTTTCACCATAATTTAATAATCTTAAAAAGAATATAAGTGCTTTTTTTTTCGATTTTCTATCCAAGATAAAAATAGATTCTAAAATGTATTGAAAACAAAATGTTTTCAAAACACTTTTTTTTACAATTTTTTATTGCAGTTTTTTCAAATTTATTCATTATGTTTATTTATGTTATTCAGCATATAATTTTAGGCCGGATGTACTGTGCGGATATTTGTAATATCCGGCTACTGCCAATTATCCGGCATATTGGCCAGATGCAGTATGTTTGCCGGATATCCGATGCATCCCTATTGAAGAGTGATTATGGAGCAGCTTTTGCTTTCCTACAAGCCGTTTTGATAAATTTATTTTATTGTGTTACATTTAAATTTGTTTAACTTCTTACATTATCAGTAAAATTCTGCATGCTTAATTTATTTACAATAAAAGTAACCCGTCTTTTTTTTTTTCTATTTTATCAAAATCTAAAATGTACGATTATATATATTATATATTTGTAGTTTTTTGTTTATCTTCTTACATTATCAGTAAAATTCTGCATATTTACAATTAAAGTAACCCTTCTTTTTTTTTCTATTTTATCAAAATCTAAAATGTACGATTACATATATTATATATTTATAGTTTTTACTTTAAAAAGATGACCCATAACTAACAAAAAAATAAGTAAATACATAAAAATCGCAAATTTAGAATTTTTGGGCATGCCCAATCTTTTTTAGACATGTATTTCTTACTTATCAATGGAATCTTTAGTGTATTAAGAAATCACTTAATATAATCTTTTTTGTCATTTTTATCAAAATCAAAAATGCATAATTTATATTTTTGAATGATGCCAAAATACACTACCCACTACCACTGAAAGGGGGGGGGGAGAAAGAAATGCGCTTTTTTAGAAATTTTCGGATCCATCCTATCAGGCGCTTCTGACTTGGATTTCAATTCGAGAACCATAATTTCCCTACCTACCCCATAAAAAAAAAAAGAACACTGCGCGGGGCTCAGACCCTCACCCCCCCTGCGAAATACGCAACTTTCTCTTCTCCTTACCTGGGTGTGCTTTTGGCTGGCGCCGCCAGGGTGCTCTACCTGTCCACTGTCAGCTCTCGTACCTGGGAGAAGGGGGATAGCACCTTTTGCTTTGCTTCCCGTAGCATCATCCCATCCCCACAATCTCTTCCGAGCTGCTTCCGAATATCAGTTTAGTTCCAAACGTGGTCGCGGCGAGACGTAGGTGCGAGCTCGCTACCGTTCGCTGCTCCGCTACTCCTCTTACCAGGTGGTATTCATCTCTTCCCGTTTATTTCCGTTTTTATCCGGCGTGTGGACGCTTTTTTTACGGAATTTTAAATCTTCAGAAGCACTATGTGGTTGAACTCGAGAAAGGCTTACCTCAACGTGAATGGACTGGGAATGGAAAGAATATGACTGTTTTGTTTTGTCACTTCGTTTTTGATACCGTCTGACAGATTGTTGTTGTTTTTAGAAGAAAAAAAGTTTGAATTTCACGAACTATGTATTTCTTATTGTGAAGTCTTCGAAAGGTGCTAGCGTTTTTATTCTTTTGAACTGCCGTTCCTGCAGAATTCTCTTGTTGTTGCGAAAACTTTTTACGTTCTGTACTATCAGAGAGTGACGTTTTTTTTCTTATTGAAGTGCCTTACTTCGCCTTCAGAGCTTAAACTTTGACCACACTTTTTGCATTAAAAAATGGTATCAATGGAAAGTCACATGGACAGATTCATGTCCTCCCACGAAGAAGCCAGGAGACTTTTATATTTCAGACAAGTAGTGCCCCAGACGACCATTTCGGGACCCAGAGACGAAGCTCTGACCGTCAGACGCGGCCCGATGGACCACCACCTGGGGACCTCCCACCACCACCAGCAGCAGCAGCACCACTTGCAGCAGAGAATTCGCTGCCAGACCCTGAGCAAGAGGGCCGATGCCCTGAGCGGCCCTTCATCGGCCGTGTCCAGGAGGAACGCCAGGGAACGGAAGAGAGTCCGCCTCGTGAACCTGGGATTTTCCACCCTGAGGGAGCGTGTGCCTCCGGGAGCCAAAAACAAAAAATTGAGCAAAGTCGAAACCCTCCGAGCCGCCATAGAATACATCAGGCAACTTCAACACATCCTGGGCATACCCGAACAGAACGACCAAAATGCTATGCTGGACGAGAATTATGGACTCGACGATTGTTCTTCTGTAGCGTCTTCCGAGGAGGTAACGGGACTTCCAGGGTCGTCTGCCCCAGCGAACGGGTCTGTGGACCTCTCCCCGGCATCCAGCCACCCGTCGGAGTATTCGGTAGTGTCTTCGCCCTACGCCCCTCAGCACACGACGGAAGATCAGCTGTTAGACATTGGAGTTTGGTTTTCGTAGCTTCTTCCATTGGTAAGTGCGAAAATTCGCATGAATATATATATATATATATATATTTTAATGACTATGTCATTTTATCTCTCAACACCCTTTATTGAAAAGTGTGTCCCAAAAAAGCGACATAAAAAAGCGACATAATTTTACATATATTTAAATACTATTCACTTCACAAAAGATTTAATCTATTGTTACTTACAATATTTCGTAAGCTGTAGAATATGCATCCCATGTTTTTTTAACATATATTTAAATACTATTAGTTCCCAACAGCTTTAATCTATTGTTACACTATTTCGTAAGCTGTAGAATATGCTTCACATGTATTTTTCTACAAATAGGTTATACTCATAAAAATGTCAACATAGCGTTACCAGGCGAAATACGCGAAAGATGACATAGTCATTTAATATCGTTTTAATATGGCAATAATGAAACTAAAAAATTAGGGGGGTTCAGGGGTGTCTCCCCCTGACGAGGCTCGAACAGCCGAGATTTTTTCAAAATATATTTTAGTTTGATTTACTCAATGGCTTCAACGGAGAATTCTCGAAAGCTGGTATATTTAAAAAATTTTGTTAATACAGCCATTCAGACAAACTGAAATTTAATTAATTGTTGATATGTCTGGTGTTTTCTTTTGAGGGAAATTCGTATTGTCTTATGCCACATAAGCATTTCATTCTAAAATTATCACGTTAATAAAGTTACACCACTTTTCCTAAGCAAAATATTCATTTTATACACCATTCATTAGTGATGTTATACCTCCCTCATAAAAAGAAAAAGTTTCTTTAATTTTTTTTAATATACATTTCTTTCATTAAACAAAATGTAAGATTCCCCTGCAGACTACTCAAGAAATTTATTCTTATAAGTTAGCATTTCAACTGCTTACTTTTGTTCAACACTTTTATTAATTTCAATTTCATTAGCTAAATTTTGTGTTCCACATTTTTAATGTCATTTATTCATTCGATCATCCTTTCTAAGTTTTATTACTTTTTAAGTTGTTAGATCATTTTATAGTAACTCTGTTTAATTTGATAAGGAGAACGCTTAAAACTTTGTTGAATGCTTTCGCGAACTTTTAAAAGATTTTAATTTAAAATATTTGCATTATTAAAGTTTATAAAGTCGGTGCTAATAATTTCATTAATGCTATTAGGCAAACATTTTAAGATTAAATTAAAATATAATTATTATTCAGTGATTATTGTATAGTAAATTCTTATAACATGAGATAAATAACTGGCACAATTCGCAAAAGAATTTAACGATTGTGTACACTAATTCCTATGCTAATTTTATTTGACGGGCCACGAATATAACAAGTAATTAAATATTCTTTTACTTTAGCTGTAACTCTTAACTGTTTTTCCATATCTCTGTACTTCAGAAGTTCTGTTTACGAAGCAAAAGTAATCATACTCCGTATTTGTCAACTGTCTTTTATTTTATTGTATTTTAATATTTACAATTAATTTGTTATTTCTCGGAAACTTATTTATTGTTACGCTATCTTCAAAAGGGGAAAGCGCTTCTTAAGACAGTAACAATTTGAGTGCAATAAGTAATAGTATATAATTTGCTAAATGTTGTTTACGCAACTATCACGTTAAAAAAGAGTACTTGAAAAAATAATTTTATTTAAAAAAAACAGTAATTGAAAATCTTGCATCATTCTTTCGCTTTCCCTAGTATTCCGTCCTTTTTTTTTTCGCACTCCTCGCAAACTGCAAACACTTTATTGTAAATGCGAGCTTTTAAATTTAATTGCAAAATGAAAATAAGATTTCGGAAAATTGTAAGTTTTACGTTCTTTTTTCGAGCTGACGAAATACAGTAATTTTGCAAACAAGAACTTGCTGAAACGGGTAGCTGGAATTCAAATGGATTAACTAAATATTACTGTTTTGGAAAAGAGTAGTATTTCGAACCAAATTAAATTCAAGAACTGAACTTTTTAAACAAAAGCCGTTTTAAAGCTGTGTTCAGTATTTGTTAGCAACTACTGCTCAAAATAATTAAAAATCATTTCTGAATATTTTGTAGTGATTTTAGTCTTAACTTCTTTATAATTTTTACTGAGTACATTCACATTTTTTTTTTACTTCATTTTTTATTTATTCTACTGTATTGGTTTGTACGACGAGCTGCATTAAAGTAGTAATTACTCACTTATTAGTTAATGTAATTTGTCCTGATGTATCACTCGTGTATGAATGTAATCACGGCGTTGTTTTTTTTTTCTTTTGTAAATTCTAATTAGTTGAAAAACTGTTACCATAATTAAATTGTTTTGGGGTTTATTCAATTTGAGAATTCAAGCAGTTATGTTTTCTCCCCCCCCCCCCATTTCATAAAAAGGGGGATAAATAAGCATTTTATTTTTTATCTTAGTACAATACATTACTTTAGAAAAGTACTCAATGATACACTTTTTGTGATTTTTCAAAGTAAAGATTACATTAAGCCTAGTTTTTTAAAAATTAATTTTATACTATTTTATTTTTATTATTTTTTTATTCTTTTTAGTGCACCTTTTATTTATGTATGCAGATATGACGTAATATTCCTGGTATTTATCAGTTATTGAAAATTGCTAAAGGACAGGTGTTGTGTCCAGCTGCTTTTCTCTCCCGCCTCCCCCACTATAATTTATCTTTATTTTGAAAAATGTAAAAAATGTCGTTGCACTTAATTTGTATACCTATTTGTACCCATAAGATATTTTTGATTTTTTTTTTTTTTTTTTTTTTTTTTTCACGTAATGAATTTCTGATATATATAATTATATCGACGATATTATTTTTGTAAACTAGATTCTTTCTCATTATTTTAAAAATTCTTTTCTGATCCATAGACAGAAAATTTTTCGTAGAATAAGATAGAATTTCTTTCAAACTGGTTGATTTTCATCATTTGTTAACGTATATGTAAATTACGCATGTAGCTTACCTTTAACCTCTTACTTCCTTCCTGAATTCTATTATTATCGAAAATAGTACTTAAAATACATTTTGAATAAGAACGTCTGAATTTAGGCATGATAGGTGTATCTTTTACAAGCTTACAGAATTTTTTTTCTAATAAAATGTTTGACACGAATACTTGATTATTTACATTTTTAATTCAAATTCGTTTCATTTTGACTATAGAGACAAAAACTAAAACGCTGAATTACAATTTTGAAACTAGAACGAACGTTTAAAGGCATCGTCTCGAAACACGTTTACATGCTAACTTAATTTGACAAAGGTTCCTGTGCCAGTACATTTCAGTATTAGTATTAAACCAGGTTATGTATTTTGTAGAATTTAATTAATGGAATAAAGTACAAGATGCTCATGTGCACGTGGGGTTTAAAAATCGTACTTATTTATACTAAATTATGTATAGTTGCTTTAAATTTTTGAAGCTAGTGGAAGAAATAAAATTCTTTTCCGTGTAAAAGGTGGTAAATGTTGATTATCTGTTGAATAAAATGTTAATGTATAATTTATATTAGTATTTATATCTTCAATTTTCATAGACATGTTACACTTTAAAATATAATATGAATAGGAATTCCTGTAATTTACTTAGGAATACGTTCTTCTAACACGACAAAGAATTTTTTAAACTCCGTTTGAAAGCTAACTTTGTAAAATAACCAAATGAACTTACTCCACTAACCAGGATTTCTTTTACAACCATCAAAACCGTGACATCATAAATTAAAAGATTCATAAATTCTGCCACACAATTTACGTCATATTCACAATTTGTGCGATTCTATAAATGGCTCCTCGAGGTCGCACAATTTGATTTATTTCACACAAAGATTAAAAAGAACTATTTCTTCTGAACCATGTGCAATTTAAATATTTAAATTAAGCATCTAAAAGGCAGAAGCAAATTAAACCACAATATCGCGTTTGCAAATATTTCTTGAAATTAAAAGTTTTTGCTATATTCGTCATTTTTCAACGGATGCCTTACAAGCAACTGAATTATAATTAAACCTATGTTAATACATCCCGCGGTAGTTTCAACAAAAGATACTACTTGAATATTTTTCTTTTCTCTAACTTAATCCTCTCTGTACGCGGGTTCAGCGCATTGTTCTAGTTTTATTTTAACCGAAGATATCCATACTTAAATATGTTTTTATTATATATTTTGTTCTAGCAGTAATTTGACTGACTGACTAAATGATATAGTTATTGATTTTGCAAAGTTGCAAAATATGCAAAGTTGTCATTTCTGTTTTTTAGTTTAAATGTGGAACAGTAAATTGGAGAACATGCTTTAAAGTAGCCTGTGTTTTTTTCTGTTTGTTAGCATATTTGTACTTAATTTCGAACTAATCGGTCTAGTAGTTTAGTAGTAAATATTGAACATGAAAACATAAATTACTTTCTTGCCAATCCGATATTTCCATTGCTCATTCTCCTTCATTGCACTATATTTAAGGTTGGAATTTTTAAAAATGAGCTCCATTAAAACATTTATTTCATAGTGCCTGATTATGACCACAGAGGCTCCCGGGCATTGATGAATTTGGGGGCCCCATCTATGATTTGTGTCTTATTTTTCATAAAATTTTGATATAATAAAGAATATTTCAGAACAACATTTTAAATTCGGGGCCCTTTCGAGCCGGGGGCCCTGGGCAAAGTCCCGATTTGCCCATGCGATAATAAGGCTCTGATGACACCCCGAAACTCGTATAATGTGCAAAGCTAGCACAAAGAAAAAGAAAAATGAAGTATTAATTAAAATTAATATCACTTACTCAATGTTCACTCAAATTGAGCCCTTTAAAGAAAAAAAAAATCTTCACTTTTGTTTTAGATAAATAGAAGTAAAAAGTCATTTAAACAATTCTATGCTTAGTTAAGTTTTCTCAGGAATGTGCTTTTCAAGGAGTAAGATATTTCTGCCATATAATTTTTTTCACCGGTGCTATAGATTGTTTCAAAGAGTCGCGTTTTGCATTGCCAGATACAGACATCTTTAGTCAATATCATCAATCATTATTTTTAAGGGAATTGTCGGGCGCTTTCAAAACTCTAAACAAAATTAGAACCTCGGGAGTAATCGCTTCGTTCGAAAGACAGCGGTCGAGATTCCTCTGCTGTGCATGTCTGCAGAAGGAAGGTATTGCTATAACAGAATGCATTGCATGCTAGTAGCTTTTTTTTTTTTTTTTTTTTTTTTGAAAAAACAAATTATAGGATTCTATCTCGATCAGTTAAACATAATTATTTTTCGGTCATATTTATTTTCCTTAAACATGAATATTAGAGTAACTGAAAAAACACTCAAAATACTGGTGTTAACAATAAAGTAAATAAAAAACTTTGTAAAAAACACACATAAGATGTTATAGGTAAGAGGATTCGCACGTTTCAGCCAAAAATTGTTTTGGCCTTCTTCAGTACAAGCCCTTCGTCGCAAGCAACACTCCTCTTACCTATAACATCTTATGTGTGTTTTTTACAAAGTTTTTTATTTACTTTATTAGAGTAACTGTTAGGAGAAAATATACTTAGTGTGATTCTCTGTCAGTAGATGGCGCAGTAAGAGCTAATGAAGGATGTTTCCAACTAAGTGCTAGTTATTAACTACTACCTACTAGCTAAGTGCTTTATCGTTTCGCTATGAAAAATCTTCACGTTAAGTAAAGAATATCGTTATACATTACTTTTTTAATAAAAAAATAAAAATTGCTCTTTCAGGAAAGAGCCCTATTCCAGTTTAATATTTTAAAATTAAAAGTTACTAGTTTAACATTTTAAATTTAAGAGTTACTAAGGTTTAAGTGAAAGATGATTGTATGTATCATATTATATGACTGAATTTTTCAGTATCATCGTTGTAACAATCGTAAATGTGCTGAAAATTTTTTAAACATATGATCCCTATATTCTCCTTGCACAAATTTGTTATTTTATTTACAGTGGTAAATAAAAGAGGGGTATTTTGAATTTATGCACAAGTACGTTTTATTTGCAACAGGTGGCAGCACTAAACAATTTGGACCATTGCGTTATTCAATGTTTTTTCCTCTGTCTACAAAAAGAGTGGTGGGGATGATTAACTTGGATTTAGAGACAGGAAGTATTTCAGTTCTTCCATTAATAGAAAGCAATTTTATTTTTTAAATGATAAGAAATTCAAAATGGAGGATTGTAAAATGCTGCTTGAGGAACAATAGCTTAGGGGGTGGGGGGAACTCTCTCGGGGAGCACGAGTCCCTTTCCATTGAGAAAAGGTAACCACAGAGCAGCAATATATGGCGTATTTTTCAGCTCCCATAATTAACAAGAACATATTGCCCCCCCCCCTACCCAAGCACACACGAACTAAAAGAAGAAAAATAAAAGGAATTAAAATGCTGTTATTTTCTTTGTATCTTAATAATATTTTTAAATAGGGATGAAAGTCAGATAAAGCAAAATAAACCTTCCATCGATATTTATTAATCTAAGAGTTGTGAAATCAGAATTATGAATGCGCTACATATTAAGTCATAGGAGGATTAAGAATTCAAAAAAATCGATTTTTAAATTTTAATTTCATTTGAAACTTTAATTACTTCTGAGCATTTTGAACCCAATTTCCTGCAATAAAACCAGCTAAAACCGGAGATACACATAAAAACGTTTTGTGAAAGCTTTATGTTTGAAAACGCAGCAAGGTAACTTCAAACTACGTTTTCTCAAAGTGCATTTTTATGAACCATCCGTAAGATAAGAAAATTTCTATGATTCCTATCTTCACGAAATTTTGTAGAGTTATAACTGCTATCAGTATCTATAGAATGAATTAATATTAAACGTGCGAGAGAAAAACTTTTGAAAATTTTACCAGTAATATAAGGGGAAAGTACGTTTTTTTTTTCAAAATTTCAATTTAAAATACAATTTTAAAATTCTTAAATTAAAATTTTTTCTTAAATATTAATTCATTTTATAGATACTGGTACCAGTTATAAGTACACAAAATTTCGTGAAGAAAATTTGTTATCTTGCGGATAGTTCATAAAAATGCGTAAAAAAAAAAAAAAAAAAAAAAAAAACGCAGTTTAAAGTTACCTTACTGCGTTCAAATACAAAGCTTTCATAAAACGTTTGTATGTGCATCACCGGTTCTAGTTGGATTTGTTGCATGAAATTGTGGTCAAAATGCTCAGAAGGAACTAAGGTTTCAAATGAAATTAAAATTGAAAAATCGATTTTTTGAATCCTTAATCCTCCAATGATCCCTTAAACATTTGAATCTTATCTCTGTATCTCCTGAGCGTATTTAAATCGCGAACTTTGCTGGAAATCATCTAATGCCTCATCATCTAGTTTCAGCGCTAATAACAAAAAATCTGCAACTGTTAACAGAAATCCTAAAATAAGACAGTTAGACATCGCCATCTCGAATAATTTCTCTCTCGTATGCAATGATTTCCTCCTCCTCTGTTATTTCGTGAATTAAAAAAATGAGCTACCCTTAAAAAAATGAGCTACCCTTAAAAATGAGCTACCCTTAAAAAATGAGCTACCCTTAAAAATGAGCTACCCTTAAAAAAATGAGCTACCCTTAGAAGTTCCTTGTAATGCATTTTGTTTTTTATGTCCTTAATAGCAATGTTTATTTTTTTTTTATTTTACAGGTTTATTGTGTACTGCTTTGTGCCATTGGTGAACTGCTGAATAAGAATGAGAAAGGAATTAGTTACGCTGTGTATTGTATTCGACTGTGGTTACGAGAGTCATTATAGAATTTGCATACATATATAAGGGATTTTTGGGAACTTTTTTTGTATGTTAAGTTTGTGCTTTATAAAATGAAGAATATACTCTAAATATTTTTCACTGGTTGAATAATTTTTTTTAAAAATATTGTTGAATGTTTTTGTTATGAATATAGCTCAATTTTTCTATATTTTAAAGATTTAAATTGTGATGTTTTTGTGTAGTAATCTGCGTTTTGTTCTGAAAATATATTGAATATAAGTTATTTTATCTAAGTGCTTTTTTCTCTCTCAGAAAACACCTAGCAATTCTCAATTTAAAGCAATTGCATTCCTCCCATCCGCAGTTAATATTAAAAGCACAAATTACCGTTGAAATGTATAGGAGCACATTATTTAAATCTTACCCCTATTCTGAGGACGTTCCTCGTGAACAGCTTTAAAAATCAACCAGCGATGCTAAACGCTCAAAAAAATTAGCAAAGTTTCTTCACTAAATATACTATGCACTTATACAAAGAGTAAATCCATAAGTATCGAGCAACTTTCGGGAAAAAAATTTCTTCTCATGAAAATTATTTTCAAAAACACTGTTAATGGAAGTAGTTAACATTTCACCATAATATGGTGCTGAATTAGCGGCATCCTTTCTATGGAGAAACGCTGAACTATGATTTGATGCTTAAACTGATCATTGGAGCCAAGCCATGGTGAAACGTTTCTCCATAGACAAGATGCAGCTAATTTAGATTCATTGTATGGTGAAACGTAGAATTACTTTTATTAACGGTGAAGAGGGCGAAAAGTTATCCATTTAAGGAATATTACAAAATACCGTACGTTTTTATCCAGAATATTCCGTGGCTGCTATAGGTTTACGGCTTGAAATGGTGCATACTACAGCAGTAAACTGTTCAAAAGTTGATTGATTTTTTTAAAAAGAACAATCCTAAGTTTGTAGTTCGAAGGAAAAAAAACCTGTTTTGGGTCTTGGTACTCAAATTGGAATAAAATAATAGCACCAGAGTCCCGAAAAAATACAAGATGGTTCTTCATAAACTGCATGACACACTGTAATAAGCGAAAAAACTGCGTCTTGTCAAACTTTGGAAAAAATTCTTATGACATGGAACTGCACTGCAAGATTTTTCTAAGAGTGACACGTTTTGCAAAATTTTCGATTTTTAAGTTTTTCTCAAAGTGACACCCTGCAGAATTTTCGATTTTCAAGAAAGTTTTTGAAACTGATGCAGATTTATCGTTTATTTCAGTATATAGTGCAACTTGTAGAGACAGTCTCAAAATTTTGAAGTGCCTGACATAATTAGTTTATTTATACCAAAATCGCATGTTTTTTCGAACTACGCCGTAGATTGTGCTGCAGTCTTTTCCTTTCAGAAGTTTCGCTCTATCCTCATCCACGCATTCGTGCGTGGATATGTATGGTTAACCGAAAAAAGTACACCCCTGGTTTCGTATATTCAGTTTATTTTAAGTGCATCTCCAATTTTCAAAGTAATAATGTAGAAGTATCAAAATGAAACAAAATCATGCAAATTTTATTTCTTTTAATATTATAAATGATATTCAATTTTTAATCAGATATCAAAGTTTAAAAAAAATGTTTATGAGAGCAAAGAACAATTTTTTGTTATTAAATTTTTAAGTATCTTCACACACATGCATCTTTTAGTAATATAAAATGCACTCAGACATTTGTATATCTATTTATTTTCTGCTTTTTAAATGTGAAATTAATAATCTTGTTCAGTTTATTATAATTCATTTTTAAAAAATATAAAAAAATTGAATAAAGATTGACTTTCACCCCCTCCAAAATCATGATGTTTAAAACTTATTTTTTACTAAATTCTAGCATTTTCACATAAATAGTCAATTTTAACAGGCTGTGAGAGGAAGGAGGGTTGAAGACTGGCAATTTGTTGTATATAATACGTATTTTCTTATTATGTTTTTTCTGCTAATTACTAAATTTTCTAGTTGAATGTGCTCGCATGGTGCAGCTATGATAGAAAGACTCATTAATAGCCCTTTTGGTCAAATGGAAATGAATTGAAGTTTTCTTTATTGAATGTTCTAAGTATTGGTTAAGAGTACGGTCTTTGAGTGTACATGTACTTAGTTTTAAGTTTATTTATTGTATATAGAATAGAGTATTAAGCTTATTGCATTCCAAGGCACTACTATTGTACAGTTGCAAGAAACTACAAGCATTGTAAAAAATTGTTCTTCTCAGGTAGTTAATGTCAGTATTATTTTCTTGTTCATATGTAAATTTCTGTTGAGATATACGTATTTTCAAATGTTAAAAAGACCTTGTATGTTTTAAAATGTTTTCCAACCCCAATTTTAATGTGAAGTGTGCCTTATATAATAATTTGTTAAAAGAAAAAAAAAGTATTTTTTTAGAACTATTAGATAGAATAATCATAATTTTTACATTATCGAAAAATCTTGCTAATGTTTTATTATTGTGAATGTACATTCCTTCTGTGTAATAGTGGTCTTTGAAACAACGATTGCAGATGGATTTTTTTTTTTTTTTTTGTGGGAAAATTCAACTGCCCCATATAAACATTATTTTCCAATTTTATTGGGAAAATATGAATGTTGAATGTTGTTACTCGATGCAATTCTTAACCAAGCGAGTTTTAAAATATCTTCTTCCTTTTTCAAAAAATTTAAGAAAGAAAAATTTCTTCCTATAAAACTCTACTAAATGCGGTCAAATTATCATTGACTATTTCAGTTTATTTAACTATAAAATAATGTCATAAAATAAGAATGTTGAGTTAAGTATAATTTTATGAGTTAATATTTTATTTATAAAAAAATATGAGTTAAATTTTTATTTATAAAAAAAAATATGAGTTAAATTTTTGTTATTGTTCTGTAGTATTGTTGTGCTGACTGCAATTACGAACCGTGGCATAATTTAATAACATAAAAGTTATTGTTTCAGGGCTTTTAAATTTTTATTCAGTTAATATTCTTTCCAGATGAAAAGTTTTAAAATATATTTAAATATTTTTGAAATTTAAGTGGTTTTGCTGTACCTTAGTTTAAATGGTACAAATATGCAGCTAAATTGTCTATGTAAAGAGTGTGACATTTAATTTCACTGTGTATATTCGGTTTCGATGCACATACTGCATTTTTGACTTTAAAATGTTTTACATAATAAAATTAACATTTTAAGCTTTCTAGCCTTTTACACATCAATAATCCATGATTGAAAACATGAAATTTAAAAGTTCTTTAAAAATTAAATATCTTACGCTTAGCATGATGAAGATGATACTGGTGAAATAGCTTACAGCTTTATTTTTTAAGAAATGGAAACTTGGCCGAGTAACATTTAAAAATAAATAAATAAAAATATTTTTGAGGAATGAGGAACATGTTTGATAAGAAAATGTTTCATTTAAATTTATAAATGCTTTAATTTCGCTAATCGCATCAAAACTATATTTCACTTTCGAATTTTTTGAAGAAACTTGAAAGTTTTCAACTGGGAAAACTCCTTATATAAGTTTGTTGGAAAATCTTTCATTTTGTAGAGGATTGGAGTGTCGGATTAGAATATACCTAGATCTACATTCCTCTCGTCAAGATTTATAAACTGAAATTGTAAAAGGTTATAGATTAGAATTTGATTTAAAAAACCCTCTAGTTAAATGTAAAACATTTTTCTATAAAAAAAAAAAGCTTTTAAGAGATGGCGTGAAGTGTTGACTATACGCTATGTAAAACTGATTTAATAATAATGACGAAACAAAATATTAGATAAGTGATATATTCTTTTTCGTTTGAAATATTTGTTTAGTTTTTGTAGAGTATTTGTGGATGAGTTTTAGGTTCTAAAAATGAAGATAAGTTGAAAATTTTCACATTTTTAATCATACACAATCGCCATTTTTATGCGTTGTTAACTTCGTCCATTGAAACCTCTTTATATTTTTTTACCATTAAAACTTTTTATATTTTTTTATTGAAATCCCGTGAGAAGCAGTATTTTTCCCTTTTTTAAGTATAATGCTATGCTTTCTAATAATGTTATACATTTTGTACTGTTACAATTTACTACCTCTTGTCACAGATTACGACAAATATTCATTTTCGATATCATCCTGTGAATCGTAATTTGTTTCTGATCTATTGCAAATGTGCCTTTCTGGAATATATATTTTTAGATAAATATATTTTGAAGAAGCAAGTGCTATATATATATACATAAATATATATATAATTGTTTCACTGTTTATCATGTACATATATTTTGAATAAAATAAAAGTTTATGAATAATATATATATGTATTTTATTTTTTAAAAACTTTTTCTTGCTCAGTATCATAAAAAAGATTATTGAAAACTCTTTTTTGTTTTAACTAAAAGTTAAATTTACATGATACTTCTTTTGTAAAGCGAGCTTAATGCACAAAGTATCCCTCACTATTGCCTTCCTCTAAATAGTTAGTAAAAACTATGAATCACAGTGAAAAAAAAAAAAAAAGGTTGGGCTGAATTATATAAAATGATAAAATAATAATAATGCGTAGAAATTGTCATGTTTTATATTTACTAATTAAAAAGTTGTAAATTATCGATTAATTGAATTGGATAGAGAAGATCATTTTTAAAAATTTCACTGTGCATTTTCAAAGCATTTATTAACCGTGTATTATTTCTAATTAAAAAACTGTAAACTATCGACTGATGGATAATTATACGGAAGAGATTTTTTTTTCACATATCCTGCATTTTCAAAGTATTTATTTAAAAGCGTATATATTTAATCAAAAAGTTGTAAACTACTGACTAATTGGAAGTGTGCAGAAGATAATTATTTTTTAAATTTCACAACCTGCATTTATTTCAAATCGATTTAGTCAAATTTGCTAAACGCGTGCTCTCGTGGTAATAATATAACACAAATAACCTCTTTAAAATATCATTGAAGGAATAGAATCAAAACGCTTGTACAAAATAATGTTTTATTTGGTAGAGCAGTTTTAAAACTGAAGAAATATTTGTCTTCATTTCCATAAAATGCAATGCTAACAGATTGTCGACAGAAGCTGGCATAAATGAGATAGCAGCTGTACTCATCTAAAACTTTCTTCGGGCAATGCGAAAATTTATTTTATTATTCTAATCTGTATTTTTAGATCATTTTATTAAACACTATTGTTTTGTTCCTGTTGATTTAAAACAACACTACTTTTGAAATTCCATATGGTTTATTAGTTACATACAAATTAATTACATAATAAGTTAACAAACAACAGAAACCTAGCTCGGTCACATCTTTATGGAGATCCGCCAGCTTCACCAACTGTTGCCACTCATGGGTTACATAAAATAATACATGATGAAATGAACGAATCGATTACGATTAAGTTCTTGGTTAGAAGTATACATTCAGATATGTCACATCCTCCCTTTTATTCAGTATATTCTGTTAAATAAGCAGGACGCTTACTTATGCGACCAAATCTAGTTTTATAAGACTGTTCATTACCTGAATCAGTACCAGCTAAAGACTGACCATTATCTTTGTTAGGTTCATTATCAGATGGACAGTCACTTGAACCATTAACATTAAAGTTATCATCATATTCAAAATTTACAATGTTTTTCACAGGTTTGTTTACTTTTGAAAGAATCAAGTATTTTCTATTTCTGTAATAAACATTGCCTAGTTCTGTTTTAATTTTATATGATCTTGGGGTGTTAGCTTTCGATAAGATGATGGCAGGTTCCCATGTCTTGTTTTTGATATTTTGGACTAACACTCTATCACCAGGTTTTAATGGTTTAAGCTTTTTTGTATTCCTATCAAAATAATACTTCTGTTTATTTTGCCTCTGTTTAAGTTTGGGGACAATGTTTCTCTCAATTTTAGCATCTAGCAATTTTTTACAAATGGGCAATCTAGTTCTCAATCTGCGATTAAATAACAATTGAGCAGGTGATAACCCAATGCCTGTAATGGGGCTATTTCTGTACTCCAGCAGAGCTGTTATAGGTTTCTTATTATCCTCGGCTGCTTTTTTGAATAAGTTCTTAAAAATACCCACTGCTTTTTCTGCCATTCCATTACTTTGAGAATGATATGGGCTAATGAAAGATAGTTCTATGTCCCAATGTTTAGCGAACTTCTTAAACTCCCAGCTATTAAATGGATTATTATCACATACAATTGTTTCTGGTACTCCAAACCTAGCAATAACATCCTCCAGTACTACAATGATATCACCCATTGCTTTACTTTGAACTTTTCCCACCTCTATCCATTTCGAATAATAATCAACAATAATTAGGTAATTTACACCTTTATAATACATTAAATCAGCTCCTATTTTCTGAAATGGTCTATCAGGAATACTGTGGGGAAGCAATGGTTCATTGGGGAGTGATTTTCGAAATTTCATACATATCTCACAATTCTGTACAGTATTTTCAATGTCTCGTGAAAGACCAGGCCAAAACATAATCTCACGAGCCCTATTTTTGCATCGTTCAATGCCTAAATGAGATTCATGAATCAAGGACAACATTTCAGGCCTTAGTGCCTTTGGAACAATAACTTTATCATTCAAAAATAACAATCCCTCAATAAGAAACATATCATTTTGTAGTTTGTAATATTTACTTATGTTATCAGGAATTTTCTTTTTGTCAGGCCACCCCTCCTTACAATATTTTACTATTTCCTTGAGTTCCTCATCCTTCTCAAGTGCCTTTCTAAACTGTTCTACTCTGTTAACACTCATTGGAAGATACTTTGTTACTGAATGTACTGTTTGTACCATTTCTGGGTCATCTGATACTGGATCTTTAATATACGCTCGAGACAATGTATCAGCTATATACATATCTTTGCCTGGCAAATAATTGATCGAAAAGTTATACTTCAATAATTTTAAAAGCATTTTCTGAAGGCGAGTAGAAATTTTACTAATCGGTTTTTTAACAATTGAAGTTAAAGGTTTGTGATCACTTTGAACAAGTACTTCATGGCCATACACAAAATTGTGGTATTTTTCAAAGGCAAATACTATAGCCAACAGTTCTTTTTCAATTTGAGCATAGTTCTTTTCACTTTCTGTGAGGCTCCTGGATGCAAAAGATACAGGGTGACCTTCTTGCAACAGGCAGACACCTAGTCCATCCTTAGAACTATCACATTGTATAGTTATCATTTTTGAGCTATCAAAGACTTTTAGTACAGGGGCTGAACTGATCAATTGCTTAATTTTATTAAATGCTTGTTTTTGTTCCCATGACCAGTAAAATTCAACATTATTTTTCAGTAATTCTCTCAAGGGGGCTGTAACTTGAGAAACATTTGGAATAAACTTTGACAAAAAATTAACCATGCCCAAGAGTCTCCTTATGTCTTTTTTATTCTGAGGCTGTTCAAGTTCAATTATTGCCCTAACATGAGATTTATCTGCTTTAACACCCTCTGCAGAAATTAGTAAGCCCATGTATTTTACTTCCTGTACCCGAAACTGAAGCTTATCAGGGTTAAACTTAACATTATTAGCTTTAGCTCTTTCTAAAACCTCAATCAACCTCCTATCATGCTCTACTTTAGTTTTTCCCGACACAATGAAATCATCAAAGTAAATTTCTACTCCCTGAATATCACTAAATAATTTTTGACTTCGCTTTTGAAATACCTCAGGAGCAGATGAAACTCCAAAATACATCACATTAAATTTAAATCTCCCAAATGGGGAGTTAAAAGTACACAATTCTGAACTGGCTTCATCCAAAGGAATCTGCCAAAAACCCTCTTTTAAGTCCAAAACAGTAAAATACTCATTTCCTTTTAACCGACTAATAATTTCATCACTTGATGGGATTACATGATGCTCCCTTTTAATAGCCTTGTTCAAGTTTCTAGGATCTAAGCAGATACGTAATTTTCCGTTAGGCTTTTCTACAACAATTAGGCTATTAACCCAATCAGTAGGTTTGTTTACTTCCGATATTATGCCTCTGGATTTTAAATCTGCTAATGCATTTCTTAGATCATGAATTACAGCTAATGGTACTCGTCTAGGAGGGTCAATAACAGGGGTAACATTTTCTTTCAATTCTATATGATAAGGGTCACCAGGGAACTTGCCAAAACCTTCGAAAACATCACTATATTTAGTTAAAATCTCACTCTTACCTGAAATTTCAATATTATCAATTCTTTTGATTAAACGTAATAATTTACAAGCATTTAATCCTAAAATGGGTTTAGAGTCAACATTAACAACAATAAAATCCAATTCGACATTTTTGCACCCATTTGTTGTGCATGCAAGACTTACCTCGCCTTCTGGCTTAAGTTTGTAATTACCATATGATATCAACACTGTTTTAGTTTCACGTAATTTTACAAGATCAGGCAATTTTAAATTATTAAATACAGATAAAGGAAGTATATTAGCTTCTGCACCAGTGTCTAATTTAAAGTTAATGAGTCTATCATTAATAGTAATGTTTTTATACCATACAGTCTCATCAGAATGGTCCTTACCTCTTGTAACTGAATCAATATACAAGCTCGACATTTCAGGAAAATTTTGATGGTGAATCTCATTAACTTGACGACTTTTACCAATTTTTACAGGTTTCTTGATATTACTGCACATTGCAGCAAAGTGATTTTTTCCTTTGCATATGTTACATAATTTATTGTAAGCAGGGCATTCTTTTCTCTTATGAGACCTTCCGCATCTCGCACAATTAATAAACACACCACTTTTAGATGGTTGTGATGCTGTAGCACTGCTTTGGCGATTGTTTCTTTTAAGTTTCACTGCATCTACGTCAGATTTAACTGGTGGATCTGCGATGGTTTTGATTTGCTCCTTGCTAATCTCTGACGCTCGAACAAACTCCGCTGCTTTTTGAAGTGAAAGTTGCGGTTCCCGTAACAGTCGCTCTTGTAAGGATTTATCGTGTATGCCGAGAACTATTCTGTCACGTATGAGGGATTCCTCTTGCAGTCCAAACTCACAAGATGATGCTAGAGTTTTTAGCTGAGTTATGTAGGCATCCACAGCTTGACCTTCTGCCTGTGTGCAGGAGAAAAACTTGTACCGCTCAAATACGATGTTTTTTCGCGGCACACAATGCTCTTTAAATTTCTGGATTACTGAATCAAATTTTGTGCTGTCACCTTCTCTTTCAAATTTGAAAGTGTTGAAGATCGACACACCTTCATCGCCAAGAAAATTTAAGAGAATGGCAATTTTCGTTGCATCTCCTTTGTCGTTCTTTTCAGAAGCAATTAAAAAATTCATAAATTTTTGATACCACCTATTCCAATTATCCGCTACGTTACCAATTGTAAAGTTCATTTCGCCCGGCGGCTTGAAAATCTCCATTTTTCGTTGCACTGTATGAACACAAGAGTTCCACGTTTTTGAACACAACTAGTTCACTACGCAATCATTTTGCATCGGCGCGATTTTTACTACTTCTGACACCATGTTTTGTTCCTGTTGATTTAAAACAACACTACTTTTGAAATTCCATATGGTTTATTAGTTACATACAAATTAATTACATAATAAGTTAACAAACAACAGCAACCTAGCTCGGTCACATCTTTATGGAGATCCGCCAGCTTCACCAACTGTTGCCACTCATGGGTTACATAAAATAATACATGATGAAATGAACGAATCGATTACGATTAAGTTCTTGGTTAGAAGTATACATTCAGATATGTCACAACTATTTTTATTTAAAACGTTCTAAAAAATTTCTTGATCCCAGCCATTCTAATTAAAAATACATATATATTTCATACATATTATTATTCATTAATTTTATGTATGTTAAATTAAACTAATATTTGAAATCACCAACACATTTTGAACTTGTCAGACGTGAAATTTTTCAATTTATTAAAAAAAAGATATATTTATGTAATACACCCGTCAATAAAAGTAGTTCAACATTTCACCGTAAAATAGTGCTAAATTAGCTGCAACCTTTCCATGGAGAAACGTTGAACCATAATTTAGTTCCATTTGATCAGTTCAAGAACCAAATTATGGTTCAACGTTTCTCCATGGAAAGGTTGCAGCTAATTTAGCTCTATTTTATAATGAAATGTTAACTATTATTAGCAGTGTACCAGACTTGACCCTACAGGGTACCTGGTACCATATATGGAAGCACTTTAATTATTCCTCTACGTCTATAAAATACTTCTATAGGCATCTGTCGATTTTTTTAAGAGTATTCATACATGGATAAAAACGATATAATTCAGGCTGTTGTGTGTAGATGTACTTACTCTTCATATTGCCAAAACTGATTGAAATTTAAACAGTCATCTTTCGAATGTGGTTTTGTTTATTTTAGGAAATTAACAACAAATATTAGCTAAGACTTTTGACCCGGAAATAAAATTACTTTGTATTTCAGTTCGTCCTAACAAGAAATGAATTGAATACTAAAATTTCAAAATAAATACCAAAAAAGTATAGCTAAGGCCCAATGTTCCGCATACAAAACTGAAAAAAAAAAAGTAATTTTCTAGTAAAATATTAGGTTTATTTTTTTAACTATTCCCCCCCCCCCCAAAAAAAAAAAAAATAAAATAATGTCTTAACATTATCACATATATTTTTTTCAGACACAGAAAAAAAATTGAGCCTTCTAGGGTTAAGTCAGTGAAACAGTTTTCCGACAACCCCCCCCCCCCTTCCAGTTGGCAAATGCCAAAACGTAATCACTTGCCAACTTTTTTGAATAAGGCACTGGAGGATACACAGAAAATTTTAGAGAGAGATTTAAAATTTTGTCTTTTTTATTTACAAAATAAGTCAATCTTTTTATGGTCTAAACTTAGTTTGTCTAAAGGGGCAGTTGTCCCTGTGAAAACCCTTCTCCCTTTAGATCCACCAGTGACCTTGCTCATAGCTTGAACTATGGCAACAATCACGGTACTTGAAATGGATGTGGAAGAATAATGATTTACAGAAATAAAGGGGGGAATAGAGAGAAAAACCATTACTTAATTCGCTTTTTCTGTGACCCCCGCCGATTCTAGATGTTCGGCCGCCAGAGTGCATTTATTATTAAACTGCCATTTGCAGTGAACAACAACAAAATATGCATAGTCATCTGGTATAAAAATAAATTTTTTCTTACGGAGCAACTAAGGAGAAACATACGCAGAGCAAAAATATGCTATCTTACATGAAGTACGCTTGGCGAGCTTTATTGTGCACAAATTCGTCTATCACTGGCGACAGATCATGGAAAGATCAAGATACTTTATCCAACAACCGTTTTCTGTAAACAAGAGCGATTTTAGTTGCGGATTTTGGCTCGTACAATATTCAACTGATGCAGACACTTTACGAATCCAAGACTCAAGTGATGTAATCACTGTATAAAACCGCAGGTATTCGGATCTGTACTAAGATACGGATCATACAAGAAACCAGACACATGAATGCAAATATCAAACACTCTTTTTGGGTCAAAACCTCTGCATCTGGGCTATCCAGTAACGAGTCATATTGAAAAGTAACGATTCATTACCCCTAGTGGTCGATTGGCGATTGTCCTTTTAAAGAGGGTGGTTTTCCATGGTCATTGTGTCCCCTGTCCCTCCGTGGCAGAAACATGTTAGCATGGTGACATTGTCGCAGAAACAGAACAATCCCCTGCAGACAAATTGTCTTCAACAGAGTTGAAAAATGCGCTGAAGACCACTTTCGTGTAATTGTTATTTTCAATTAGCAATGTTTAAATGCACCCACATGTTTGTGTGTACATGCATGCATAAATATATCTATATATTGTGCGGCAGAAAATTTTTTTGTATTTCTGCACCTTGTCGCAGAGAGCATGACAAAATTCTGCCACTGGGCCTTATTCCACTCGGGGAGTTTTGAACTGTCACAGTAATTTTGATCGTCGGCAGGTGTGCAACTATGAGGAAAAAAATCAGGAAACTTTTTTTCTCAATTTTTGTAGCCACCCTGTATCAGATCATGCACATCAATGTGTAAGAAGATGTAATTATGCGTTAATATAAAAAATAACTGAGGTAATGCAGCGTAAGATATTACATAGTCAATGGAATAAAACAGCGAGTAGATTTCGAACTCCTGTGTGTACCAGACTCGCCCTAGCTGTAATTAAGCTCAAAATTCCTCTAAAACTATACTTAAATTCGTTTGATTTGACATAACAAATTAAATGATTTTGGAAATTTGGTAAAAGTGTACGAATGAAACGATTTGTATAAAAAAATTTTTAATTAATAAATGTTTCGATCAGGACTTGCTTGTATAAGCTTGTACAGACAATTAAAGTATTTATCAGAAAGCAGTATAATACTGTGTACATGCATTTAATTTTCCTAAACATTTTAAGTCATTGAAAAATGTGATGATATTTAATGGGCGATATTTTTCTTTGTTGCACATAAATCTATGCTTTCGTCAGTTATTGATAATTGAGTTGAAATTGCACATAATAGCATTAGTATTTGGAGCTAAATTTACATGTTATGACCAAGCTGAGATGAAAATTTTCGTGCCAAATTTGCCGATATCTTTTAAAGAGTTACCAAACGGCAAAATTTTGGACATAACCTCCAGAAATATATTGGACATAACCTCCAGAAATATATCGGACATAACCTCCATGCCATAACCAATATTGGACATAACCTCCATGCTGTAAAAGTTTTGAGAGACTATGTAAAGTGTTATAAAACTTTATATATTTATCTTTTTTGATGGAAAGTAAGCTGTCATAATTGTCTATACTAATGCTTAAAACAGATTCTGGCTTCTTAATTGCTTTTAAAATGAACTGGACACTTTTACTGCTCTCTAACTGCTTCATTGGTCATCATCTCTATTGATGAAGATCATGTTTTAAAACAGTCTGCCAGCCTTAATATATCGAATGTGTCTTCTTTGAACTGAGTTAGTGTACAAAATACCCTTTAAACAACGATTGAAATTATTTTGTGAATGAATGACTTAATGAAATGGAATTAAATTGTGTGTTCATGCAAAACAATTGTTCAGGCTATGTGTGCACACGATTCTCATGGGGTAAATGCCAAAGCTTATAGATTTCACATAATAAACTTTTTTAGCAAGCGATACATATTCTTCAACACTTTTTACTCTGTTAGAAAGTGCACCAGAATCACTTTCTTTTTATGTGTGTGGGTATTATTTCTATGAAAAAAAAAGAGAGCATAAATGAATGACGTAATAGGATATTCGATACCCGCTATTAAAGAAATAATTTAAATATCAGTTATCTTGAAGATTTCTTGCAAAAATGAAAAGACCAAAGTAACATGATTTTGAAATGGAATGTGTTTGCACAGTTTGGTGTATAAAGGTAAATGGAATGTGTTTGCACAGTTTGGTGTATAAAGGTAAATGGAATGTGTTTGCACAGTTTGGTGTATAAAGGTAATAATAGAATCAGGGCTTGACTACCGCGCAAGCCAACCAGGTCTCTGTGTAGGAGATGAATGAGATCACCAAAATAATTAAAATGGTTAAATTATGTTTTTAAGAAAAATTAAAAAAAACTATGACAATAAAGAAATTCTCTTTTACAATCGTGTCGTCGTGCAAAAGTATTTGTTTAGACTCAGGGGCGTAGCCAGAAATTTTTCATGGGGGGGGGGGGTTACGACTACTATAACTCATGTATATGTATACGTGTGTGTGATAATAGAGTGAATAATATACATTTTGTATGGCAAAAAATTTCTCATGGGGGGGGGTTATGACCCCCTTAACACTCCCCGTGGCTACGCCCCTGTTTAGACTGTTATCAGGGATAGAACATTCGTCGTTTTAAGGTCCAAAGTATTCAACTACAGAACATTCATCGACAGGACGTCATACGATATGCGCTTTAAAATTTTATGGATTTTTTTAATTTAAAGTCGGCCAAAGAGGAGGTGGGGAGACTGTTGAAGCCCAACTCCTAATCCCTTACATACTGCACTGCAAACAAATATTTGTATTCTGAGACTATGTGAGTCAAGAAGATATAACCGTATAGGGCCCCCAAAAGTGCTAGTCCTTTGGCAAAAGGACTCAAAAGGGCAACCTTTGAGAAGCTACGATCCAAATTTTTGGATGTTAGCGAAGTCACGGGCCGTATAATTAGGATTTATATGAGATTTTGAATGGTTTATACGAGTTATGTTCCGCGGGCCGGAACAAAAGTCGTGGTGGGTCATATCCGGCCCGCTGGCCGGTGGTTGCCGATATGTGTCCTAGGGTCTCCGAATATTTTAGTCGGGCCGTGGATAAAATTGTTGCTGAAATCGATTAGCTGGCGTTAGATGTCACATCGCTCCGACGTGCATCCATGTAAATTTTGCACGGGATTTTCTTTTTTAAATAGACGAGCTTCATTTTTATCAGCGAATCTTGATCTACTGTAAAATTATACGTTAATCTTTAACTTCGTGTATAATGTAATATGCATAAAATTTGTCTTAAGCTAACATGTCTCGGAAACGAAACGAACGCCAAAATACGGATATTTTATACAACGCTCACGCTCATTATACGTTAGACGCTGTTCTTCAGAAAATATCCTCTGGAATTAATCTGCAATTGAACCCACCGAGCTTCCGATTACATCCTAAAGCCATCATCGCCTTGTCATAAACTCTGCACCAGGTGCCCAAGGATCGCAAAAAAATTTCATCCATGATTTAGACGTTCCCCCCATAGGTACGGAAAGCGTCGCTTTTAGGGGCATTTTAGGACCCCGACCACAAATCGTAAACAGTTTACAAGCACCAGCGAGAATCGTCAATGACAAATAGAGCAGGGAAATAAATATTTTGCGGATTACGCCCCTGGTGCCTACCGATTATCTTTAATTAGGCCTTAAATTATTGGGCGGCTTGTCAATACAAATTTCTGCAGGGCTTTCTGTTTTCACTTTCATCCCCCCCCACCCCCTACCCCACTTCCACATCCAGTGACCTAGTTTCTCATTTTTAAGAGAAATTTTTATTTTCAGCTTCTGGTGTGAGTGAGAGGCAGTTGAAGAGAAATAATATTTTTCTTTTCTTGCACGATACAGCATTATTTCGAGATAGGAGTGCCTTCACATGAGAACCGACGTGAATATACACTTACTGTCCAAAATTATTGCAAGTTTGAGAAATCTAACTATCGTTTCAAGAATAAACCTAGAAAAAATAGACAGGAAATTTGCCAGATTTAATATTTTCAAGAATTCATGTAGCACGAGTACGTATTTTCAAGAATTCATGTAGAACGAATACATCTGAAAATCACCCCAAAACAAAATGAGAGCTTCGGGCACCAATAATTTAAGTTGGCACCATGAAACACCGAAGGAAGTGTTGTAAAACATTCTGGATTCCATATCTAAGAGAGTGGCTGTTGTGATCAAAGTCAAGGCGGCTCAGCAATGTAATAAATGATCTTTAGTTCAATTGCATTTATTTGTAATCCTCTTTTTGCAGACTAACTTGAAATTAATTCTTTAGCTAATTTTATTTCGGCGAGCCAAAATGGATTTTGATTTCTATAATAACCTATATATTTTTTAATGGAATTTTTTCAATAAATTAAAAAATTATTTTTGTTCTTTAACTTAATGCTATCTTGTCTTTGAAGTAACTAATTTAACATGTTGACATTAAAATATATAGATTTTTAATTTTGACGGGGGAGATGGGGCTTAATCACGAAAAGGATTACATTCCTGAAACTTGCAATACTTTTGGCCAGTAGAGGCCTAATTCACGAGCTATTCTTTTTTCTTTATAATGCCCTGCTCAGTTATCAGCAAGTTCTTGGCCAGAAGGATGGTCCAGGGGGTCTGGAACCACCCCCCATCCCGAAATTTTGGTTTTTTATTGACTAAATAATAAGTCTTTTTGTGAAAAATTCTTCCTTTTCTATCATGTGGACCCCCTCCGATATTTTATTCTAAATACGACTGAATGCCGGTTTTAGCGGCCACTAACAGGAACGGAGATGTTAGTCATTTTGTTATTGGGGCTTCTAATAGGCAGGCTAATTCTGCCCTGTGTAAGTGGTTTTCTAATTTTGAACCCATTCCAGCTGAGTCCAGCAGCTGGATTTCCAACCGCAGAAGTATCGCTTTAACATGGGGGACATTGGAAAAACAACATATTAAACACACGCCAGATCCTTTTAGCGTACACAATCCTACATTAGTCCTGTAGTAATAGGTTCCATCTTCTCAAGCGCTGCTTCACTTTGGAAAAAAACGACTGGAACCGAGATTAACTGGCTGGACCACTGCTGGACTGGCACGAGTCATCAATAGGTCAATTTTTTGACTTGCAATAGAAATTAGAATTCAGACTATGAGCAAGCAGCCTTCGGGGATGTCTCACAAACCTCCAAAACACACGATTCACACAACTATCGTGTTCGAAACCGTCTAAAAGTCAGAGGATTGGAAGTTTCGTCTTAGAACAGATGTCCTCCCCCCCCCCCCCCCCAAAAAAAAAAAAAAAAAAAATAAGAGAGAGAGAGAGAGAAATTGATGAAAAAAAATTAAGTGAAATAAGTGTACGAGAAATTGAACTCTTTTAAATACAAACATCTGCAGGTATAATAAAAATACAGTCTGTGAATTAAATAGCCAAATGTCAGAGCCCTTCATAAAAAATACAGTTGTTGGGACAGTTTTTAAAAAACCCAGCTAACTTTGATTTTTAAACTTAAACATTTATTTCTAAACTTAAACTTTTATTGCTAAACTTAAACTTTGATTACATTTTATGTTTGCTGGACATATTGAGGATACCTGGTTAAAAAAAAAGAAATATTAAACTTCCAACATTTTAAGTTTTGAAGTTTAAATGCTAAAGAATTCATTCTTTATGTTTGTAAATATTAAATTTTGTCTTTACTAACATGAAGTTTTTAAGAATATCTGGTAAGGAAATATTAAAATTTCAACATGAATTTGTTAAGGATTCCTGGTGAAGAAGAAATATTAAACTTCCAATATGAATTTTTAAGTATATCTGGGTTACTTAGTGAAAAGGAAATATATAACTTCCAACATGAAGTTGAAATATTAAGAATACCTGGGTTACCTGTTGAAAAAAAAGAAATCTCCAAAAGAAATCTCCATCTTTTCCAACATTAATTTTTAAAGATACCTGGGTTTAGAAGTTTAATATTTCCTTTTCACCACGTAAGCCAGGAATTCTTAATATTTAAACTTCATGTTGGAAATTATATATTTCCTTTTCACCAAGTAACCCAGATATACTTAAAAATTCATTTTGGAAGTTTAATATTTCTTTTTCACCAGGAATCCTTAAAAATTCATGTTGGAGTTTTAATATTTCCTCACCAGGTATTCTTAAAAACTTCATGTTAGTAAATACAAAATTTAATATTTACAAACATAAAGAATGAATTCTTTAGTATTTAAACTTAATGTTAGAAGTTTAATATTTCTTTTTTTTTAACCAGGTATCCTTAATATGTCCAGCAAATATAAAATGTAATCAAAGTTTAAGTTTAGAAATCAAAGTTAGCTGTTTTTTTTTTTTTTAAATGTCCCAACAACTGTATTTTTGATGAAGGGCTCCGACATTTGGCTGTACAAGAAATAAATTTATTGGGTTGGCAACAAAGTAATTGCGTTTTTCCGTATGTCAAAATTTCGCCTGGCCAAAACTACTGAAGTTAATTATGCGAAATTTGGCACGTACGTGAGTTCTTCAACATAGGTGCTAGATCAGAGAGCATTTTGCAAAATTCGTAGTCTTAGGGGGGGTAAGGGGCCAAAAAGTTCTTTTCACATATCCCGCGTGATCTCAAATAAAAATAGCGATATCCGTGAAATTCTTTCTGTAAAATGCAGCAGTCACGAATACCTAAAAATTAATTTCAGGACATTTTAAATATTGTCCTCTAAGGAGGATAGAAGCGAAAAAAGGGGGAGGGTGGCCATCTTTTATGGACGAAAAAAAATACTGCCAGCGAAATTCTTACTTTAAAATGTAACAAATATGAATCGTATGTTCAGGCACAGCTTACCTGTAATTAAAAACTTGTTGAAAACTTATTTGCTTGAATTTTATACAAGAAAACGCAATTACTTTGTTGCCAACCCAATAAATTGCAGCTTTCAAAAAAAATAAGTGAGAGAGCTGCTCTTCCATCGTTGAAACTTTCTTTAAAAAATAATTTTGCATATCATTCGGTATTCGTTAGGAGACTTTGCAGAAAACTATCTATTTTGGGGGAACCCTATCTCGTGGAGGCCCCAGAGCTGCAGCCGCCGCTGCCCTCACCTAAACCCGGTGCTGAGGAGTGGGAGGGAGGCTAAAATGTACACTGGATGAAAAGAAGCACTTGAAATGGAAACTCCTTCTAATTAATACGCGCCGTTCTATTGTCTCTTCCGTAAATCGATAGACTTCGGAAGTTGCTCAACCTTTTGATTGCAACAATTAGTGCACATGCACACTGCACGAGAATAGCTAGCTGTACATCCTTTTTCACTCTACCAAACCACAACAAAGATACGACGGCGATTTCTAATGGGGGTAAAAAAAGAAAGCACATCTTGGGCTCCATAGAAGAAGAGGAAGAAAAAAAAACCAAAACAAATTGAACATCTTCCATCTTTAATTACACATCATCTTTTTTTTCCGATTGGAAGCGAAGATGAACGAAATAATACGACGTGGAGGTGTTGTTCGATATCAAAGGTGGCGAAGAAGATAATGGTCCCCGCCCATTTCGCACGTTTTGCTGACTGTACGTGATTCTTGCAAACAAGGGCTGACAGCGTAAAGTGTTACAAAAGAAATGAAAAAAAAATATGCCTACGAAAATTGAATAGGAATTAAGTGGCGTTGGGTCAGGTACCTGGCATCACGAATTTTGATACAATGACGGAAAGTCAACAAGGCGTTGCGTTGCCACCCTGAGTGTGGATTTTACCTTTGAAATCGAACGGACTGCTTCGAGTTGATGTTTTGGAATGATTCGGAATGATTTCTAATAGTTCTGTAGGTTATTCGTCTCCGTCCAAGGCACCCCTCCCTTAGGCAGAAAGCCCTCGAATAGCTTTTGCCTTAACCCTTTAACGCGCAGTGTTCCCGCTCTGGGAACACCAGACTCTGACGTTTTGACTGTTGCCAATCACGAAGAATAGATTTGATTTCTATAAAAATAGTTGCGGGTGACATAGCCTCCACGAGAATCCTTTACTTTTTAGCACGTCATTTCCCGTAAAAAACTTCTCACGATTATTTTTAACAGCACTGACATCTGCTGAAAAATGGAAGAATGCGAGAACAGCTGGATAGATTGCACAATGCTGAAAAAAGGGCAGCCATTGACATCGCTCGACTTAACTACGAGCAAGATGGCGGACGATCGAAACATTCATCGCGTGCCACAGATCTAGAGACCCTTTTTTGACACAACTGGCTGTGCCTTTGTGGCGCAACCCTTTCAAAACGCTGAAAAAAGGGCAGCCGTTCCCATCGCTCGACTTACCTACGAGCAAGATGGCGGGCGATCGAAACGTTCATCGCGTGCCACAGATCTACAGACCCTTTTTTCACGCAGCTGGCTGTGCCTTTGAGGCGCAACCCTTTCCCAACGCTGGAAAAGGAGGAGGTAAAGTCGGAAAGTAAAAAGTCATACCCAATTAGCATCGATAGCGGTATCAATGCAGCCTCCACTAAACCGGTACAACACGCAATAGGAACTCTATCGACAGCCTATACGATATAATTCACCTAACGTATACCAGTACAAAGCTGTGCTTCCGCTGAATACTAACTGCTATCGCTAGTTGATGACCTCACGATAGACTATCAGCTTCAACGGAACCCAGTAGCAGTCGACGGAAATCGTAGGCAACTACGAACGTCCGAACGGCCGTTAACACCGATACACAGAACCGATACCCACCGACCCAGGCCGATCGGTGCCCGCCTCCCACCTCGTAGCCCATACGATGCCCCGGCATGGACGCCCGAAGTTCCACACAGAGACCCAGGACTACGGGGCTCACGTACCTAATGGGCAATTGTCTAAGATAAAGTGTTCATTGTTGGGAACGTCTGAGGCAACAATAGAAGAACTTCGGCAACAAGCATACAACAAGCATTTGAATGAAAACCGACTGCGCGTCCATGACGTTGTATTTCAACAGTTTCTTGAGCCCCACCATGGCCGAGGGGATAAGCCACTGGATAGGGTAGGTAGCTGAAGTGTGATGGTCCAGGGTTCTGGCCTGGGGGTTGCACCTCTGGGAAAGGGTTGCACCTCAAAGGGTTAATACACAATACAATACTATACAATACTAATGTCATTCGATAATTAATTGAATCACAAGTGTACACATTTACGAGAGCTTCATGTTCGATACGTTCACACAATGAGCTTTCGATGTTGCAAATGTGACTGCTCCATCTTACGTTGTTCGATAAACGCAATTCATAGAATCAACTGCCTTGATGCTTATTTGTAGAAGCGTGATGCTGGCGTTGAATTCACGATCCAACTTTACCTATGAACTTTTAAGTATTTCAAATTATATTGTATTTTCATGTATTTAGATACTAATAGTAAAGCGCTAAATCTTTTTTTTAATAGTTTTGCAAACGATTATTTTACAAATAATTTTTAGTTTCTCTGACGATACAGAAAAGAGATGTGAGTATATGTTTGCTTACATCTAAACTGACAGATCTGTTCCACAGACTAAGGATTAAATAGACCGCTCGCGCAGGGTTGCAAAATGAAGCAAGCACCTGGTCACGTGATGAGTGGACCCGACCGATCCAGTTCATACGGGAATCCATTGATATTTCAATGCGTGAGTGAGGGAGGCCGGTTAGAAAACCTGAAAATTTATAGAAAAACGGTGAAATCCTGCAGCGCACATGGATGCAATGAAAAATTTACCAAAGGTGGCTCTGTTACATTTCATCGGGAAATAAAATTTTTATAAGTTTTTTGCTTTATTAATGAAAAATAGCTGCACAAAAATACTTCCTAGCTCCTAGCTCTGACGTTTGTCGCAATTGAAAGCGGTGTTATTCAATTTGTTGTGAATGAAATTAATCATTTTCTTAAGTTAATTGCAGGGTGCGAACTGAACATTTTCTCCAGGGGGGGACATTTGAAAGTAAACATTCTCCAGGGTGGGGACACATGAAAAGAAGAAGGAGGGAAGGTGCAAATGCTTCCCTCACATGATATTACTTGACAAATACAGTCCTGGACACATGTGGGAACTGACTTATATTCAAACAAAAGTCATAGATTGTTTGTTCTATGAAATCACAGATACAGAAGCTACATACAATGTACCTGTATTGGAAGCCACCCTTGAGGGTTTTTAGCTTAGAAAAGAGACGAAATTTTAAGGCAGTCGCCTTAGAGTATAGTAACAAACGATAACATACCACCTTCATTTTGACTTCTTGACTTCCCAATCTGAATCCCAAAATCTTCACTCACCAGTTTAATATTTCTTCAGCAGGGGATAAATAGTATCCCTGGCAGGGATCCATTAATATTTCTCTAGCCAGGGATATTACATTCTTCAGCCGGGGACGATCCCCGGCATCCCCCCCCCGTCAATTCGCACCCTGGTTAATTGTTTATTATCCTTTATGAGAGCTATCTATATATTTTAAATATTTATTAAATGTTCAAAATTAGAGTTCAATCAGATACTACGTGTCTTGATGTAAATTGATATATTTGGCGATGTGTTGGCGAAGTTGTTTATAGTCTGAAATTTTCATGTTTTTCAGGCTATTATTTAAAGGAAAATAAAACCTTATGGTTATTAATTAAATGTGGAATGTTTTACAGTATGTAGCAAATATATTGTCCTTTTTCCGTACAAATTCACATGAAATGTTCATTTAACATTTTCTTTTTACATATAATTAAGAACTATACTGTCATTGAGATTTAGAACTGAATAACATCTTATTGTTTAATTTTCGTTTATTTATACGCATATGTGAGGTTTGAAAATGTATTTCGAGTTATTTATTTACTCTCGCTTTTGCTAATACACGTACCGTTTTCCAAAACGAAAGTATCTGGAACATGTCCTGAAAAGATTTATCCGATTACTTTTCAGATTTCCAAGAAATCAAGAAAGGAGATAATCTCTTGAAACAGTTAACTGGGCTTCTTAATTTAAATTTATTGCCGTTTTGAACTAAAATAAAATACAGCTTGATTTTATTTCCGCAGCAAATTTGAAGAAAATGATTCCCTTCTTTAATAAATTTTCACAAAACTACTTGAAATTTTAATGATGACTATGTTTTTTTCTTCCCCGTAAAAAATAATAGCATTAGTTACATTGTCTCTAATAAATAATAATAATAATAGCATGATAAAGGTATTGCTTAAATAATGAATTTTTTTATTTAAAAAGTTTAAATGTATAATTTATTTTTCCTGTAGTCAGTTGTTAAAATATTACATTATGCGAGGTGTAAATCATGTGCACGAAATCCATTTATTCTGATTTCTTTGGTTTGTGAATTTTTCAAAGAACTAAAATAAACGTTTTCCTCCAACATTCCTCATAATCGCTTCTCCAAATGCGGCGAAAAGAAGCCAAAAATTTCCTCCTCAGTCACGTGATGAGTGGAGTTTCCACCGAGGTGTTTGCTTCACTCGGGAATAGGGGTTTTTACGTTTTACCACAGCGCGAACGGTCTACCAGATATCTTTAGTCTATGATCTGTTCCCATTTTGTATATGAAATACTTTCCAATACAGATTTTTATTTTTTTAGATTTAAAATGTAGTAACTACAGATGCTTTTTTTGCATATTCTGCATGGGAGACTTTATGTTGGAAACCTTTTAAAAGAGAATTACGTCACACGTACTTAAAACAGCTATTGCGGTAATTTCTGAAAGAGCGATCACTGTTTATCAATTTCAAGATCTCGATTTTAAAATATTTACGAAGATGGAACACGGACCGGCAAACGTGGATATTGGTACATTTTTTTGTATCTGATTGAAAGTATTAAAATACTCATAAAAATAGGCATATTACGGAAAATAATAACACTAATAACTTTGTTTAGAGCACTAAAACAGACATAATCTTTTTGATGTATCTCTGCTTGAAAGGATTTCATTTACATACATTTTTTTGAACAAATCTTTGTATTTGTCGAGTCTGACCATTTTCAGTCTATGTGATTTCTTTCTTCTAAGTCCTTGTCCTTATTAAAAATAATTTTTATATTAATGAAATCATGAATTGACGCAAAAGGGAATGAAATTAAGCTTTGTTGTTCCTCAAACATGGAAATACACATATGCAATGGTGAACATATGTTCAATGGTGAACAAGATAATTTAAAATCATTCAATTTCAAACAATTTATTATATTTTTAACCCTTTAACGCGCCGTGTTCCCGGTCTGGGAACACCAAACTCTGACGTTTTGATTGTTGCCAGTCACGAAGAATAGATTTGATTTCTATAAAAGTTGCGGGTGACATAGCTCCACGCCATGTGCCGGCACAGCCAGCTGTCGTCATAAAAGGGTCTCTAGATTGTGACACGCGACGAACGTTTCGATCGTCCGCCATCTTGCTGGTCGCTAAGTCGAGCGATGGCAACGGCTGCCCCTTTTTCAATGTTAAGAAAGGGTTTCGCCTCAAAGGGTTAATGGCAAGTGTTGGAGCTAGCTACTCAAGGAAATATGCCACTTTCCTACAAAATTACTGTATATGTATGCACACGCAGCAAGTAAGAGAAACGTCCTTAAATTACTGAACTGAACTATCGTTCAAACAGCATAAGCTCTAACAGATCTTTTATGTGAATCTGGAAAAGGCTACAAATGTTGTTCGTACTGTTCTCAATGTGCGGCATTTTGCATTGAGCTTGAATAATAATAAATTATGAAAATTTCGTGATATTTCAAGTAGAGATGTAACGAATAGTGATTTGGCCGAATACCGAATATTCTGCACATCGTTTAGGTCGAATACTGAATATACGGCGGCCAAATATTAAATTTTTTTAAATTTCATTTCAATTATAAATATAATGCCGCTTTTCAAATTTGTAATGGCATACTGAATAAAGACTAATTAAAATTCATTTTATATTATTTGTAGGTACTTAAAAACACACGACAGTATATTATCTGTAAAAAATCGTGGACATGAGAAAATATCTTTTACAAAGTTAAACACTAATAGCAGCATAATTATATTTTGAGTTATTCATAATTTAATAAATATGTTATATGTGACTAATCTGGTAGCTCGTAATAACATAATGCTTTGGGTTATTCAGCCTCTGGGCAAACATATGTAGCAGCTTTTCAAAATTATGTTTGTAATTGAGGATCTGAAAAGATTCCTTCAACCCCGACCCCATAAGACGGAAGAAAACCAGGTCCAGTAGTGTCACCGAGTAGAAAAGTCTGCATTTGTGTAATATTATTAAATACATTAGATTATGTTTCATTCTGCTTAAAATTCAATGACTTAGGATATTTTATACTATGAAATTAACATATTGAAGTATAATTAAGCAATATTATTTGTAAATGCATTTAAAAATATATGTTAAAAATATTTTTTCTCTATGTTCTGAAATTATTCAGCTGAATATGTAGCATGTAGCAATATTTGGCATGTAGCAATATTTGGTAACAAATATTTGGCCGAATATTTGTTCAGTATTCGGATTACCAAATATCCGGCCAACTGAATATTCATCCTACCGAATATTCGGCTAAACTGTCAAATAGGCCGAATACCGAATAGTGACCAAATATTCTTTACATACCTAATTTCATGCATATTTATGAAAGTTATAGAGTAATTGAAAGAGTGTTAGAAAATCAGATTTTTTTTTTTTTTTTTTTTTCGAAAAGTTTTAATGGAACAGATTAGACGTCGTTTGTATCAATTCCTAATTCGACAAGTTAATTATCAAAACAGTGATTCATTCCTTTTGAATAACTCGTTGATATGATATTCAATGATTTTCCAAACATTAGAAGAGTAAAAAATCTGCAAAGCAATGCCCAATTTATGTGAGTATTGTTTTAGCTGCGAAGTTTGCTAGAGTGAGAATAATATTCATAATCACACACTATGGCTATGTATTTATGTGAGTTAATCTCTTGTCCAACTGAAAAATCACTCAAAATACTGGTGTTAAACGATAAAGTAATTAAAAAACTTTGTAAAAAATACACATAAGAAGTAATAGGTGAGAGGATACGCACGTTTCGTTCAAAAATTGTTTTGAACTTCATCAGTCCAAGCCCTTCGTCGTAAAGAACACAGGGAACTCACATAATCCCCAATACATCAGTTCCCTGTGTTCTTTACGACGAAGGGCTTGGACTGATGAAGTTCAAAACAATTTTTGAACGAAACGTGCGTATCCTCTTACCTATTACTTCTTATGTGTGTTTTTTACAAAGTTTTTTAATTACCTTGTCCAAATTATTTTCATTCTATGATTATACTGTATTACATTATGTAAGTATCAAAATTATTAATAATTTGAGTTTATAATTTAGTTTTTTAAATATTTATATCAGCAATAGATTAAAAAACATGCCGTTACAAACCGTATTTTAAGCACATTCTCTAAGTAGATATGTTTTTTAGCTGCTACACTATCTTATCTTATCTTATCTATATAAATAAAATTAGACTTTTGTCTGTACATTTCTTGGAATTCAAAAATTTTGCGATTTCTATCCGTTTCAAGCACCTGGGAATCCGATGTGACCCTCAAAAAAAAGTTTGTCTGTCTGTCATTCTGTCCTTCTGTCATTCTGTCATTCTGTCCGTGACGCTTTTTTTGTTTAAGCATCACGTAAAAACGACTGAAGCGAATGATATGAAATTCGGTGTCATGATAGGTGGTCACTCAACTTAAAACATAGGCGTCGAATTTAAAAAAAATCTTGATTAGATTTTGAGATTTTGCGAAAATCGTTTCAAACTGCGTAAATTTGTGTTCAAGCATCACGCAAAAACGACTGAAGCGAATGATATGAAATTCGGTGTCATGATAGGTGGTCACTCAACTTAAAACATAGGCGTCGAATTTTTAAAAAATCTTGATTAGATTTTGAGATTTTGCGAAAATCGTTTCAAACTGCGTAAATTTGTGTTCAAGCATCACGTAAAAAGCACTGAAGCGAATAATATGAAATTGGGTGTCATGATAGGTGGTCACTCAACTTAAAACATAGGCGTCAAATTTTAAAAAAATCTTGATTAGATTTTGAGATTTTGCGAAAATCATTTCAAACTGCGTAAATTTGTGTTCAAGCATCACGTAAAAACGACTGAAGCGAATAATATGAAATTGGGTGTCATGATAGGTGGTCACTCAACTTAAAACATAGGCGTCCAATTTTAAAAAAATCTTCATTGGATTTTGAGATTTTGCGAAAATCCTTTTAAAGTGCGTAAAATTGTGTTCAAGCATCACGTAAAAACGACTGAAGCGAATGATATGAAATTGGGTGTCATGATAGGTGGTCACTCAACTTAAAACATAGGCTTCGAATTTTTAAAAAATCTTGATTAGATTTTGAGATTTTGCGAAAATTGTTTCAAACTGCGTAAATTTTTGTTCAAGCATCACGTAAAAAGGACTGAAGCAAATAATATGAAATTGGGTATCATGATAGGTGGTCACTCAACTTAAAACATAGGTATCGAATTTAAAAAAAATCTTGATTAGATTTTGAAATTTTGCGAAAATCATTTCAAACTGCGTAAATTTGTGTTCGCACATCACGTAATAACTGCAAAGGTGAAAAAATGATATTTGGTGAAATGATAGGTGGTCTTTCACCTTAAACTAGAAGCATCTAAGTAAAAAAAAAATCGATCAGATTTCGCGATTTTATGAAAATCGTTTAAAACTGAGTGAATCTTTGTTCCCGCATTACGTAATAACGACTAAAGCGAATGATATGAAATTTGGTCACACGATAGATGGTTGCTCAATATAAATTATAGGAGTCCAAATTTTAAACATTTTTGTTAGATTTTGAGATTTTGTGAAAATTCTCTCAAAATAGTTTATATTTCTTCAAACATCACGTAATAACGACTAATACGAATGATACGAAATTTATTGATATGATAGGTAGTTGCTAATCTTAATTTATAGGCGTTGAGAATTTTTAAAATATTTTGATTACATTTTGAGATTTTTCGAAAATCGTTTTAAAATGCTGAAAATTTGTTCCAGCATCACGAAATAAAGACTGCAGGGAATGAAACGAATTTGGGTGACATGATAGGTTGTCCCTCAACTTAAATTCTGGGCTTCGAATTTTTCAAAAATTTTGATTAAATTTTGAGATTTTGCGAAAATTATTTCAATATGCGTAAATATTCGTTCGCGCATCACATAATTACGACTAAAGCGAATGAAATGATATTACTTAGTTACTCTCTAACCTGTAATATTTTAGCATTACATAAAAATTATAACTTCGCTTTCTTTACTTTGGCAACATTCTACATCCATTCTGTGTACTCCTACAATGCTGACGAAAGTTCTTGCTTTTTGGAAATTTGCATTCACTAACCCGTCGAGGACGGGTACTTCAGCTAGTACTTAAATAAAACAGCACAATATCTCCTGAAAATAATTTATGTGGAAAAAAAAAGATTTAAGATTTTTAATTTATATTTATTAATTATGGTATTTTCCCTCCATTTATAAAATACTCCAAAAAATTTTTAAGTTTCCAAAACAAGCATGCCAGAACTAACTTTTGCAGCAGTCAGTTTACTTTTAAAGCAAATCAGAGCAAGATGATCACAGCGCTGAGGTAACGTGCTGACCTACGAACGCGTGCATCGATACTGAACGCTCCTTCCGTGAGAGTTTGGTGCTGCCATCTAGTGCATGTTACTCGAAACGCTACTTTTAGCGCGTGTTGCTCGTTCTGAAAAACACAGAAAGGTTACTCGTTAATTCGGAAACCTTTGTGAAATACACCGAAAGGTTACTCAATATTTTACCAAAATGTACAGAAACGTTACACATCTTTTCCAAAAACCTTACCTAAAAAGCAGGAAAATATGTAAATATTTTTCCGAAATATGCAGAAACTTTTCTAAATACTTTACCCGCATGGTTCGGAAACGTTTCTGCAATTTTAAACTACAAGATCTGCCCCATATTTTGGGGTAACGTTTCCGAATTTTTTTTTACCGTGAGAGTTAAATACATTTGTATAAAATAAAACAGTTTATCGCAGAACTAATGAAAAATTTTATTTTAATTATCAGAAGCCGTGTCTTCATGGTTAAAAGAAACACACGCGTTAAAGAATCTAAAAGACTGGCTCAGTAAGCAAAATTTCCTATATCTGTCCCATTCGCGCCCGCTAATGATCAATGCCAACAAACGTGCTGCGTAGATCATTTCTCCGGATTTAACGTCTCCCACCACAGCGAACTTATCTTGAATTCTACCCGACCCAAGAAGGTCAGGCTTTTTTAATATGTTGAACCATGAATAATTCACCTTGAAGCGCTCAGAAAAATACTTTTTTCTTATATTAAATTTCTCTTTAAAATTTCTGGTTATTAGAAAATGATCTGTTTTGCGTTGCTGTGAGCATAAAAGAAGGAAGGCGTCCCAACGGATAAACGACGACGCCATTACGTCTGCAGCTGGGGTGCCCGAGCAACAACTCCTACATATAGAAGGCCTAACCGAAGCTTTAACGTCATCACTAGGCCTACGAAATTGACGTCATCACCGTTTTATTTTAACAAAGTAAAAATGAAATACTCTAAAAACCATACAACATAAACTATACTAAAAATGTGTAGTAACAAAAAGCAAAAATATAGTTCGAACTTTTAAAGAATATCCTGACGAAAATACAAAAATATTTAAGTATTTTAATGGGGGAATTCTTAATTAATTTCTTAATGGGTAATCAGTCTTCAGATTCAGAACTATTTTAAAGCTTTCATAAATGAATATTTCTTTTTTGATTCAAGTAAAATTTTATTTTCAAATTTAAAAAAAAAATCCAAAAATTATTTTAAAACGCTGACTTCTATTAGTTTTTTTTTTAGAGATTCGTTTGATCTGAGAGGGGGGTTGCCCAGGCATCTAGGGCACCCTACCTGGCTACGCGCCTGCATTTATAAAGTTATAACGCGTTCATTATTTGTTTACTTGATTTCTTTCATGAACCCGGTGAAACTCAAAGAAAATATTACACGTTACTCGTACATACCACGTATTCACGTAAAACACGCGCGCGTGCCCTCGACATAGCCACGCCACATTTTAAAAAAGAAAAGAAGAAGAAGAAAGGTGTTCTGGGGACTTGAACATACACAATAGATTTTTTTGGATTTGTCTGAACAATATATACACATTAAACAATATTTAAAGTAGCATATACATGACGAATTATGAGTTGGGCGTCCATGCTACGCTATACAGCAGACGTATTTCTAATCGGTATGATACTTCACGCCATCATCATACCGGCACTACTTTCCGATTGATTTGCGAGCTCAATCTTAATCTTTCTCGCGCCTGAGACTCCAACCTTAACGGTCTTGCTTACTTGCATTTTATTTTATTTTATTTACTTATTTATTTTTTGTATGCGATTGAGTTAATAGTAATTATTATTTAGGAATCGTTCACGTTTGTAGGCGGTTACCATTTATGTAAACGCCTACTTGAATTGTTTTCTGTGGGACTGGCCGAGAAGGCGTCCACATTATTAATGTAACCGCCTACTGTTAAAGATTCATGGAGAAATGAAGAAGAAGGCATTCATTTAATATCCAGGCAAGCGTCTCTTTCAGAAAAATTTTGGAAAGATATTGCTGAAGTAGGGTATAGAGCAGGTATGGGCAACCTTTGGACAGTTGCGAGCCAAACTTTAGGATGTTAGCGAAGTTACGGGCCGTATAATTAGATTTATATGGGATTTTGAGTGGTTAATATCAGGGACCGATTATGACCATCAGGGCTCCCGGGCATTGATTTGAGGCCCCCTACCACCTATGAAATTTGTTTCATTTATCATAAAATTTTGATATAAAAAAGAACACTTCTGAACAACATTTGAAATTGGGGGTCCTTTCGAGCCTGGGGCTCTGGGCAAAGTTCCGATTTCCCCATGCTATAATAAGGCCATGGTTAGTATGGGGATTTGATATGTTCCACGAGCCAGATCAAAAGCAGAGCAGGGCCCTATCCGGCCCGCTAGAAGCAGTTGCCCATATGCGATACAGAGGAAAATGATGATAATGACTAAGAGAATTATTTCAATGTTTTTACAAGGAAAATAAAAGTTGTAGGAGTAGAACTTCATAACAACGAACTTCACCTTTACGAATATTTCAGATTAAGGAATAAAATATTTCTATGAAGAGAAGATAATATAATTATTATTTAGGGATCGTTGCTTTGTAGGAGTTTACTACTAATGTAAACGCCTACTTGAATTTGTTTCTGTGGGACTCTTCAAGTAGGCGTTAACTTAGTATTACCGAAATTGCTTACTAAAATAACGAATATTGAATTATTTCAATAATTTTGAGTGGAAAATAAAAATTATTAGGAGCGGCGACTTTAGAAGATTTTAGCGGATGTTTTAGACCAGTGGTCTCCAGCACCGTTCAGTGGATCAACTGGTACCGGGCCGCAACAATTCAAGATTATGAATTAAAATTGCAGTCAATTAAGTCCCTTGGCCATTTCCGACAACTTATTTGTAAGAAGCGAGGTTTTCTGTAGCGACGGCAACCAAAACAAAACAGCGGAATAAACTAGCCATAAGAAACACAGTTCGGGGGTAATAGTCACCTATTTTATTACTGAATGTAGAAAATAATTTTGAGTCCACTATCAAACCTCTAGACATATACGTTGTAGAAAATAATGATTGAAACCCCTGTTTTTCTGGGATATTGTGATAGGTGGTTGAAAAGAAAACCACATGGAAGCTACTAATTAGAATTCCATTCCATTTTTTTTTTCATAATTTTCTAATAAACGATAAGGTAGGAAATTTATTTGAAAAAAAAAAAAGGATTAGGTTTTCCGCAGGTAATTCTCGAGGTTCTCAAATAAATAAATAAATAAATAAAATATATAATCAGTAAGTGTTCAACTATAATGCATAATAAATACACCCATGAACGTTGGGGAGAATATACTTTAAATAATAAAAGTTCCATGTATCTTGGTGTATATTTTATTAAATCTGGACGAAATCTGCTCAAGTGGGCGATAACGAAAATACTAAGTGAACGCCTACTTGAGCAAGTTAAGGAAGAATTCCGTTGAAGAAGGTGGTTACATTAGCAGTAACCGCCCACAAAGTAATGTTTTTAGGATATATACATTATGATGCACATAATATTTATTATTTTTTTAAATGTTAAACTGCGTTGTAGCTGCTACACATTACAGTTAAATACTGATTATATTTGAATTTTTTTTTCGTTTTTTGGCTGGTGTACTTCGAGAATTACCCACGAAAAATCACGTTTTATTTTTTCAAACATTTTATTTCCTTATTGTTCGTTGGAAAATTATGAAAAAATATGCAAGAGAGAATTCTAATTAGTAACTTCCGCGTGGTACTGTTTTGAATCCAATATCTGTTGCAGTTCCGTAGAAAAACGACTTTGAAGTTAGGGATTTCAACTATTTTTAACTGGGCAGGCAAAATGCTCGTGGGGGTCGCCACATACCACACAACGGGGAGGGGGGGGCATGGAGTAGAATTTGGCGGTGTGAAAGAATCCGCTACAGCGGTAACACTGGACGGCCTTTCTCGGTGATCTAAATCTTTTCACAGTGACTTTAAACGAGAGAAGTTTTTCTAAGTTGTAGATTTCCTGTCCTTGGGGGGTGTTACCTTTGTTACTTTTGAGTTGGTGGGCACGTATAACTGGGTAGCTGTTACAGTTAAGAGCTTCGATGATAATTTCCGTGGGGGTAGAGGGGGGGAGGGATTTGATAACAACTTTGAGGGGGGGGGGTGACATCAGAATTGCTGTAGAAATGGACGTTATTTTTCCGGAAAAGATCGGTTATCGCGTTTTTGCTGTTGAAATCTTGCGCTAAGATTTTTAAGACATCTTTGGAGGTAGTAGCGTGGAATTCAGCATCAGTGTTCTCATTAATGAGCTGGATAATGGCATGCATGTCGGGGGGATTGGGAACAATCAGGGCCTTTGGCCTAGTTTTAGGTTTAGCGGTGCTGGTAGGCGAGGGTGAAACCGGAGTTTCAGTTTCCATCACGTGGGAAAAAAAGTTCTGGGTTTTCAGAGCTAGTAACACTATTTAGGGCCTCGAAGGGGTTGGCAGTGGTAAAGTTAAAGTAAGGAACAACAGCGTACTTATCAACGGTCTGGTCCTGCTTCTTGGGCTGGATAAAGTCCTTGTCGTCGGGAGCCATGTGCTCCGTTTCCACGTGAGTCGGTTCACTTTGGTCGAAAGTAGAGGGAGAGGAAGCATCACTGGGATCTCCGTCTTCAGAAGTAGGCATGTGAGTCACGGTTTGTTCTTCTGGTACGTCGGTAGTCTCAGATTTTTCTCTGCTTTCCTGGATCTCTTTGTATTTGCGAAGGACATCAGCGTATCTACCCGTTTCCCAAGAGATGGAGTTACGCAGCTGGAATTTCTCATAGGTGAGAGTGGGTGGACGTTCCTTAACTTCAAGCTTGGCGTCGTAAAAGAAATGATACTCGGGGTAGAGATCTTTCGGGTACTCTATCGGTCCGCCTATACCCGTTACCAGCCCTGATAAGGGCTTTATTCGGCGGAGCTTCTGATCGTGCGTCTTCACACCTCGGTGTCTCGCTCATGAACCTGCTAAAGTGACCACCTTGATAAAGAGATCGTGTGTCTATAGTGACAACTTTAATGCAATTTCGCTTTACAACCAACACACTTTACCACCTTTGTAAGGTGACCGTCTTTATAAAGTGACCAGTTTTGTTCTTCCCAGGGGTAGTCGCATTAGATAGGTTCCACTGTACAAATAAAACTGGGAACTGTGCTCCAGCCACTGTGGCGATAGCGAGTCAATAAAATTTGCCCCACCTTCTGTTTAAAAATAAAAGCTCTATCATTTTTGTAAAGAGAGAAATTATGTTTAGTCCACAAGGATTCAATAAGTATTGCTGTAAATATTCTTGGTATATGCATATTAATGACTATGTCATTTTATCTCTCACCCTCTTATTGAAAATGTGACATAAAAATGAGACACGAAAATGCGACATAAAAGTAAGTGCAAATGTCCGCTGAAAATGTTAGTATGTGTTAGGTAAACCACCGATTTCTTTAAGCTCCGTAAGGCTGCATTTATTTGATAAAATGATTGTTTAAAAATTTCATCCGTTTTGTAAATGTTATATGAGAATGTGGCAACAATGTGTAGATAAAATAAAATGTTAGTATGTGTTACATAAACCACCGATTTCTATAAGCTCCGTAAGGTTTGCATTTATATTTAAGTACTATTAGTTCACAACAGCTTTAATCTATTGTTACACTATTTCTTAAGCTGTGGAATATGCATTCCATGTATTTTCTATAAATATGTTACGATCATAAAAATTTCAACATAGGGTTACCAGGCGAAATACACGAAAAATGAGAGATAAAATGACAGTCAATTAATATCGTTTTAATATGGCAATCAAGAAACTAAAAAATCAGGGGGGGGGTGGTCTCCCCTGACTAGGCTCGAACAGCCAAGTTTATATATATCTTCTTATAAATAAAAATGAAATTCTGTTTGTTTGTTTGTTTGTTTGTGGATTTGATTCGTATACAAATCCACAAAAATGGACCTATCGGCCTGAAATTTAGCACAGATATGTAAAATAATATAGAATAAATCGTAGTCCACTTTAAAACTTTGAAAGTCCACCCGTTCCCGGAATTTAAGAGATTTTTTATGCTCTCCACGCAAAAAGCTTTTCGTAATTGTAACCACTATAGTGAAATAAGGATCGTGGTTGCCATGTGTGGCGATTTTGCCGAATAAAATGTTTTAAATTCTCAAAGTAAAAATAAAAGAATAATAATGATTTTTTTTTTTTAAGTTTATATTCGTAAGGTTATTTTTTTTTAAATTATAATATCGTGTGCATGGGAAATCGGAGCAGGAATGAAATGTTTTATACGCAAAACAATAAGAATTGAAGATTTCCGAAGCTAATAGGTAATTTTTTTTAGTTTGGCGAAAAAATAAAATGGCTCAAATGCCGATTTTGAGAAAGTGAGTTCTAACGGTTTGCACAGATTTCGGCTTGGCAAAATTTATTGAGAGCTTAAGGAAATAGATTTTTGAAAACAAGTGCAAAGGTTTTATTAGAATACAGCGTTAAATTTTAATGATCCTTGAAGAAATAATGCAGTTGTTAAGGGATTTCAAGCGATCTATCTCCAGAATTCTCGCCAAATGAGTACATTGATTTAAGTTGGGGGAATTCCGCCAAATTTCAGAAAATTGAAATCTTCTCATTTAGTACACCGGAGTAACGATGAATAAAACACGTTATAGTTGATAATTTTAAAAAATTCGGCTGTATTAAGGGATTTCACTTTTCAAATAAAGGCTTGCTTTACTTTTTCGCGGTCGAGCAAATTCCCATATTGATTGCTGCTAAGTCAATGCTTCGAATGATTTCCTGAAAAAACTCTTGCAAAATGGCGTATGTTGGCACTTTGGTGAGGCTTAGATTTGAAACTGGATTTTATTTGAGACTGGGATATATAATGAGACTGGTTATATAAAAATGAATGTTGGTATGTGTGTATGAGGTTGAAAAACTCTAGCACCGTTGTACCATGAAATTTGGTTCACCTAAGTCTTTTATCATGGGGAAGCTTTTTATGCTATCCGTTTTCCTCTAACTTGTCACCAGGTGGCGCAGCAGAACGTCAAATTCTATTCCGTTTAGCCGTTTACTATGCGAATATCGTCCACCGATTTCGAAGAAATTTGGTACACGCGGATATTAGAACACGGAGAATATTTTTCAGTATCCATTTTGCTGTAACTTGCCGCTAAATGGCGCTGCAACGCATCAACTTCTATACCGTTCGACTGATCGGCATAAAATTTCTTATACTTACACATTTCAGCACGAAGAATATATTCTAACTGTGTTCCTTTTGATGTTACTCACTACTAGATGGCACTGCAAATGCATTATTATTTTAACTCGCCACTAGATGACGCTGCAGCAGGCCAAATTCTTGACCATTCAAACGCTCGCTATGAAAATCAGTATGCATAGCTATTTGAACAATGAGAATATTTTAGCGCTATCCATTTTTCTATAACTCGCCACTTGACGGCACTGTAGCAAATCATTACTTTAATTAACCACTAGATGGCGCTGCAGTGTATCACTTCTTGACTGTGCAACTGATCGCTATGAAAATAGGTATCCATAGATATTTGAACACGGGGAAGAGTTTCGCGTTAGATGTCGCGTCAACACATGAACTTCAGGGCTGTCCAGCCGATCGTCCTGAAATTTCGTATTCATCGATATCTGAATGCGAAGAATATTTTCGCCGTATCCGTTTTGCTAAAACTCACCACTAGATTGCGCTACGCCGCATGGCCTTCTGCGCCGTACAAACGATTGCCTTGAAATTCGGTATGCATGGTTATTGAACAGAATATAATGCGATATCCATTTTGCTATATCTCTTTATTACAATGAATAGTAATCACCACAAATCGTAACATCAAAAAGTCCATTCATTCCCGTGCGAAGAACGGGTACTTCAGCTAGTATATAATAAAATCGGAGAGTAAACATTGTATGTAGCTAGGTTTGTAGGTAGGTTTGTGACCTCCGATCTTCTTGCGCGCGTCTCTCGATCGCATTGCGCCGAGACGGTTGGTCGCAGACCTACCGAATTTTGCATACGGCTTCACTAGGACAGATACTAACACGCCTCGGAGCGATTTTTTCGAAATTCGAATTAGAAAATGTTTTATTTTATGTTTTGTCCGATTTTTAGCGATTTTTCTTGCATAATACGTAATAACGCCGGTCATTGCACTCGCAATAAAACAATATTTGCATCATCGGATAGAGGAGAAAATTTTCTTTCGAAAACAGTTTGTTTTGACTATGTAACATATTTTGCCGATTTTTGGGAATTTTTAAAAAGAATTTCTCTTTTGACGACGTTTGCGTAAAAGTAATTTTAAAACTGTTGCATCTTTCATTCTATCTGTCATAACTTTTTTATATTTCGGCGAAAGACGGAGCATATATTTCGCCCACTTTTAAAAGAAGAACGGAGGAAAAATATAAATTAGGAGATTTTTTACGAATTTTTATGTAAAGAAGGATTTTGAATTTTATAAAAGCTGTTTCAAGATTTCGGTATGATATCTTCTGCTATGGTTGTCTGGGAAACAGTAACAATGAATAAAATTGCCATTTGAAAAACATAAATAAAGTGACTTTAAAATAACTGAGTTTCCACATGTTAGATCAAAATGACTTAGATTTCACGAGATTAAAACCCCTTTCGAAACTCAATCAAAATTACGGGCTCACAAACAAAACATACGCCACGCACGAAATTATTCCCTATTTTATAATACGTTGCCAGAAAAAGAATTGAATGCTGTTTTTTCAACGATGAATTATCCAGCATTATTTTCGATATAATTTTTAAACAGGACACGTTTTCGAATCGCAGGAAATATTTTACGTGCTAAATACGCCAATCTGACAAGAGTTATGCATAAGAGTGTATGGAGAGCTGTTTTAATGGCAGCCAGAAAGTGAAATGATTATCGTTTATACTAATGCGTAAATTGCAAAGAATCACCAAAGAATAAAAAACTACATTAGTGGCAAATATCTAAACCGTTTCTTTAAATTAAACATTAAAGATGGAAAAACGAAAATATATTGGTATCAGTAAAGGATACTCTTAGTAATAGTTATTAGATATGCTAGGGCAATATTGATCAAAGCACAATATACCGCGTTAATAAATATTTCGTGAAACTATTCGTTTCTTTTCATTTTTCAACAGCCATCTTACATCACAGCTAACTAAACATTAAATAATTCTACGTCGCGTTAATATATCCCACGGTAATTTCAACAGAAATTTCTGTACCTGAACTTTTTTTTTCTTGGAGATTCTGTTTGTCACAAGTAGTTATGATAACATTTTAGCAAAATGTTCTCTTCTTGCCTTGCGAAGAGCGGGTACACACAACTATTTAATTATAAAAAAAAACGGTTCTTCACATCATGTAGTATCTAAGGTATTAATGGTATAACTTAAATCTAAAAAAGAGTATGATGTAGAAATGAGACATTTTGAAAGTTAGAAATTTTTAGGAACCGTCACGCTTTTCTTTTTCTGATCGCCAATGACACCGACATAGTTTTTTGTTTCATAATATTAACAATGTTCTCAGATCAGTATTTATACTAACTTTACGAATAACTAATGAGTAACTTTACGCCAAGGACACCGACATAGTTTTTTGTTTCATAATATTAACAATGTTCTCAGATCAGTATTTACACTAACTTTACGAATAACTAATGAGTAACTTTACGCCAAGAGTCAAATCATGTTGTTTATTTTTAGATTCCACATTACTGGAATCAATTCAAATTATACATGCAAGAAAAAGTTTTGCTCCCTACCGTGCGGAGAACGGGTACGCAGCTAGTACATTTATATTTCTGGTATTCATTAAGCTGAAGTATTTTGCATTGGATATCCAAATCTTCCCTTTCTCAGCCTACCTACCAGGTAGATAACAATAATCGACTAATTATTTAGTAGGAAAAATTATGTGGGTCAAATACTTTCCTTTGTTCTTTTCCCACTCATCTTGTAGCGTTGTAATGATACCTTATAAGAATGGTGCAAGTCCATCCACTTCGTTTTCTGAAATCTCAATCTGAAACATTTCTTTTAAATTTTACGGTTTTCAACGGTAGAATGCAATTGATTCCGGGATGCAAAATTATCCTTGGTGTGAGGCAAAGGCTGAGAAAAGCCACACACAATCTTCTTTGCAGAACGGCAAGACAATTGCTGCGAATCGTGCCCCATTAAAGTATCATTACAAGAGATTAATTGTCAAAAATTGGGAGGTATGAGTGGTCTTAGAGCTCGATGCGAGAGGGTGAGTTAGTGGCAGGCAGCCATGTTTGGCCACTTTAAAGGCAACTATAGGAATAACTCGTGTAAACTATAATGGTAAATACAGAAGTGTGGAATTAAAAGGGGAACGTAGAGAAAAAATAAATATTGCTTAAAAAGATTTATATTATTAAGAGGGCAATATTCAATTTAAAAAATGAAATCAGTTGCTCTTTCTAAATGTATATTCATATTCATCATGTTACTAAATACATTTGAAAAAATCAAACTAATAAGGTATTAACCAGTACAGTAACTAAAATTTAACTAATCAAAAATAAGTAAAAATTTTTAATCATATAATTATTTAAAAGCAAACCAGACAAATATATAAAATAGTAACGTCTTTACAATTTTGTCTATACATTAGACTGATTCTTAGTAATACATACAATAGATTTTTAATATAAAAAAGAATAATAATGTTTAGAAACTTAAAATATCTTTATTTATTTATTTATTTCACAAAACTCTAAAATTAACGATATTTTGCAAGTTCTTTATTAAACCAATATAAAAATTGACGCTTACAATTGTTTGCAATTAAAGCGGTTATTTATAGAAACCAAATTGTTCCAAGGGCATTAACTATAATAATAATAATAATAATAAATTAATTGACTAAAGGCACGAGAATTTTTAGGGTGTTTTTCACAACCTGTACTATAAACACCGAATAAATTCTTAAGTATAAAAAAAAAACTGAGTAATAAAATCTAATGCAAAATATTGCATGGTTAAAAAAATTTGCAAGTTTCATTCAATCAAAGGTATATAGTTTGTTTCTGCTTACAATTAATTATAAATCACATTACTTTTAGAACTTCAGTTTGTCTGATTTTAAAAACGAGCAGGGGTAATGTGATATGTACATCTTATTCTTCAATGTATACTACGTTTTATATCAAACTGCATTTAAATATTGTCATTTTAAATATTTGAAAAGCTGTTCTATGAAAATAAGAAAATAAATACAATAAATATTGATGTTTTGTCTTATTTTATACTCTTAAAAAAAACTTAAACTGTTTAAGATTTAATGCTTATTTTCTAAATGGAAAATATATAATTGCGTTTTCCCCAGTGCTAAGTCTTCCATTTTGGCATGAGTTGAGCTTAAGCTGTTAAAATGCTCTCTTACCAAGACAGTAAAATCTATTTCGTTAGTTTACACTTTACTAAGTTTAATCCACTTGAGCTCAAAAACTGCCATTTTATGAACCGTGGTTAAAAATGGCGCGTATATGTGTATCAATTTTCTACTGCATCATGAATGCTCACTGCGTTTGAACACTGTGTCAATAGACAATAGCTAGCCACTTGACGCTGGCGGAATAATAAAGATTTTTATAATGCTATGTTCCTTTTACTCTCCACCAACTGAAATTGTTTTCAAACGTTTTCCAGATAATTTTCAGTGAAGAACTCTTGAACCTTGGGTCAAGTGAAAGGTTGTTTAATCTGTTTCATTAAATGGATAGTCGTGAAAGCTATGATGAAAATTGATTGCAAATCCGTTACATAAATAATGAACTTTTTGTGTAACAATTGTTCTTCTACATAACTGCATATTTAAACGTTTTTAATAGATATTTGCTCTTGTAGTTTATGTTAGTATCTTCAAGGAGAATTTCTGAAATGTGGGATCTAATAAAACCATTTGCATGGACTAGTCGTGAAAGTTAATTATGCACATGAAAAAAGTCTGACAGATTTATGTTCTAAAGAGAGGTATTTAAAATAAATATTTTAGTATTCGCTTAAAGTGGGCATAGTTCATAAGTTCCCAATGGTCACAGAGCGATAAAACAAATATTGAAACAACATCGCCTCATTTGTCCAAAATGTAAAACATTTTTTTTCCACTTTCAAAAATAAATAAATAATAATGCTCTACTATGCATAGAGTGGGACATTAAGATGTTTGTACTGTTGCTCTGTAAAATAATTAAAATTTTATCCAATTTTACTATTTAAAGTTTAAAAAAGTGATGAAACTAATATTGTATAGCGCCAATATTTACACACGTCGCCATTCTTTTAAATTAACAATTTTATTCCTTGACACTTTTTTTTAATAAACTAATATTTTCTGCTAAAATTTAATGAGTACAGTGGACTTAATATAATAAAAATATTTCAGTGTCACATCCAAAATGACCGTGAATTATTGTGTGCATTTCCAGAATATGATACAGTGCGCTAGCTCTAATAAGCGTACTTAATAACAGTGGGGGAAGGGGGAGTAAAATATCGCGTTTTAAAAGACGTGATAGAATGGTTCTTTAGCCACTACACCATGCGACGGAAAAATGGCCTAAAAATAATTAGTTTTATTACGCAAATATTGCTAGTAGCAAAATTAAAAACAGTCATTAATAAAGAGAATTTTATTCTGAACACAAAATTTTACATTTAACAATTAAAAATAGAAATTTGCTTACTAATGTGCTTACTGCTGAAACTAACGATGCAAATTATTGCAAAACACATGGAGTTCTGGGAAATAAGACTACTGACAAAAGTTTAAGCAAATTAGAGCTAATGAAGTCATCCCTTTAAAATGAAGCTTACTACAACACCGAACTGCCCCCAAAGCCTTCCACTCCTTAAGTAAAATTTGCAGTTGAAATGTTTATGCTGATTTGTATCAAGTCAAAATTTCCAAAATCATATTACATCTTTTTTTTAAACCGATGAACGAAATAACGAACATACTTTAGTTCTCTTGAGTGTGTGTTATAGTAAAGTTTTATTGTACTTACATTAAAAAAAATAGTAATAAATAAAATTCATTTCAATTAAATTTCGTTGAAAGATCTCTATGTTCCTTGGAATTTTTTTATCAAAGAAAACATTTTATCTTTGGAATGTGATTCTTGGGCAAAGGTTTTCTAAAAGGCTAGAATGTTTAAAATTTCAGTTTGCTGTCCGATTTGTAGTAGAGTAGAGGGAAAAAGAAACGCAATAAATTCTTATATTCATTTTCGAATTTTTTTTCGACGGATGTATTCGAAGCTCGAAACATAGAATTTTTAAGATTTGTAATAAATATTCCAATACGTCTTACCTTATAAAAGGCTGCATTTTATTTTCTTGAGTCAAGTGAGTCAGTGATCACCAAGAAGCTTTGTGAGATCTTGCAACTTTTCAAAAAAAAAATTACTTTTGAAAGCATCATGCTATTAAATTATAGGATTTGCGATATTGCTACTTTTTTTTTTGCTACATTAAAAAAAAAAAAACTTTTTCCGAATTTTAAAAATGCATCATATTTTTTTTTAATCTTTAGTTTTAAAATAATATCCTCAGTGCAATTTTTATTACTTTTTTAGCTTCTAATAATTCTTGTCAAAAGATCAACTGTTGAACGTAGATGCAACTTTTACTTAGTGACAAACAAACACCACTGTGCTCAGTCAGTTGTAACTTGATGACGTACAACTTCTAGTCCAAATGATAACCTACATAAATCTGATTCTGAAAATCGAAAAGCGGTATTAAATTCAAATTGCATTACTGTAATGGAATGAATTTTTTAAACTAATCTTCGACTTCTTTTTCAGCTGCTTATCAACTTTCGAACTGCTTAGAGCAGCGGTTCTCAAAATTTTAATGCCACGTCCCTACAACAAAGTTTAACTTATGGTGGCGCTCCCCCCCTCACATTTTTCAGCATACATTCAGTTTTTTAATCTTTAACAATGAACATTTAGCCGAATTTTCTACAAAATAATGTTATTAGTAAAGTTTGAATGAACATTTTAAGCGAAAATGGATATATTTTTGTGTAAAAATGAGAATAAATAAGATAATTTTTTTAAAAACATGCATCACTACTTGCTCTTTGGTTTTTCTCGCCCCCCTGCAAACGCTCTGCTGCCCCCTTGGGGGTCGCTCCCCACAGGTTGAGAAACACTGGCTTAGAGAGAACTGAGTTGATATTTCATTAGGTTGTCATGTGAAATGGATTATACAGCTCTGTATGGGAGACGAATCTTCGAAAAAAAAACAAAGAAAATAGCTGTTAATTCGATATATTAATTTTATATAGCTGCATGTAGTTGGTGGGACTTTTATGTGTCAGCACGCACATCAAAACCAATGAACCATATGTGACGCCCCCCTTTGCGATTTTTTGCTACATTTTTAATCAACCTCTTGCAGTTTTACGTGCAGAAGTTTCTGCCAACACTGCACACCAACCTTAATATTAGGTTGTAACGAAAGTTTCCCGCCACCGCAAACATCATCAGAACACAGTTCGCATTGGCGTATTTGCTCATATTTTGTCGAACGATTTTTGACATTTGAAAGAAAGAGGCTTACTTTATAACACTGTGTTGTGAAATCTCTGAAAAATATAGTTATCATTAAGTACAAGGTGTCTCCAAATGGAACTATAGCTCTGGAGGATTAGAACCATCATTAACTTCCAGTTGTGTTGCAAAAAGTCAGCTCTAGAATATCAACAAATTATGAGTACAGCTTTAAGTACTATTGTTGTATCATGTGACACTGTGCAGGCTTGGTACCGAAAGTTCAAATACAGTTATCTAAGGAGTTAGAAGTTAGTTTTTCAGGCAGATATGGCGGAAAACTTTCGTTACAACCTGATATTTTTTTAGAACTCGGAAGTTAATGGTAACGTGAATATCAGCCGTGCTAATACAATCAGGACAATCTTGTTAATCGCCGATCCTGTAAAAGCCGAACAACCCTTTACTTCGTGTTAATAAAGTATGGGGTACACCTAAATACTAACCCAGAAAGGAGAAAGCCCCCATTTTTAGGCAAAACGCCGAAGAAAGAAAGAAAAAGGTCTGCTGTACCGTTGGCAACTCCATTTTTTTGATACCTTTTGAAGCGTGATCGAACTTGACACTGCTAATCAGCGGCCATTGTGAGAGCGGCGGATCGGGTTACGTCGCTGTCGCGCAAAGTTGCGCGGTCCGTCACTCAACTCTCTCGCAAATATCCCTATAGCTCCTCGTGTGAGAAAAAAGGATTTTTTCGAAACGGCGCGGTCTGACCGAAAGGTCTTTGATTTCGTTTGACCTTCCGGTTCGAATTCGTTTCGATGAAAATGGAATGAGATTTGTCACCTTCAAAAAAATGCGAGGTTGGTGACATTTCAGAAAATTGTCGTGAGAAATTTTTGTCGGATGGAATGAAATTTCGCGTCCGTAGCATCGCCAGTGTTCTGCTGCATCATTTGTTGAAAAAAAAAAAAAATGATTTGTTGAATTTAACAAAATTTCGTTGATTCGACAAAATTTGGTTGGCGCTGAAAATTTTTGTTAAATTAACAAAATATTTTGTTGATTAAACAAAAATGTTTTTTTGTTTAAAAAGAGCCAACCAAAATTTTGTTGAATCAGCAAAAACATTTTCAGTGATGTGGATTCAATATGCTAAAAACGTGTCGAAAATTCTTCAGAAAATATCCGTTAGTGCACTTTTCAAACATTATAATGTAATTTTTCGCAATAACTTAGCCGTAATCAAAATATTGCTCTAAAATAACCAAGTGGAAATCTTTTAGTTAGGTGAGCGCTATATTGGAGAATACATACAAACGCAGCGTATTCAGAAATTCGTGTACATGTAGACCAGGTATGTGCCAGCTGCTCCAATTGCTCCAAATTGTGCCAAATCAATCCTGATGTGCCAATCTGCTACAAAAAGATCGTTTTGGGACATTTTTGCTCCAAATTCAGCAAAACTACTACATTTTTAATTTTTCGTATATGTTTAAACGTTTGTAAATCTACCGAATTTTCACAAAAGTAATCACACATTCTAAACATTCTAATTTCAATCTTTCTCTATTAATTTAAAAATGAATATTTTTTCTTTGGCATCCCTTTGGTTAAACCTCCAATGCCTTAAGAGTAAAAATTGACTTCTGTTTAAAATTTAATTTTATATAAATTTATAATTTTTTGTTACTAAATTTTTTATTAGCTGCTGATGGTAGTTAATATAGTTTAGTAAATATTGTATTTTGGATTTAAAATAGATATTTTTTATAGCAATGTATAAAATAACTGAATTTTTTATTCATTTCATAAACTTCTGACCCCCCCCCCAAAAAAAAAAGCTAAGAGTTTTTAAGAACCTACTTAATTTTCATTTTTTTTTTATTGGCATTCTTTAATGACTTTTCTCTTTCCCTCCAAAAATAAATTTTGTATTTCAAAATTGACATTCTTATGCTCCAAAAGTGACTTTTTCTTGCTCCACTAATCTGTTTTTCTTGCTCCAAATTGCTCCAAAAATGTCTTTTTTCTTGCTCCACAAATTGCTCCAAAATTTAATTGCAGCTGGCACATCCCTGGTAGACAAATGAGAACCCATTTTGCAAGATAAAAGGAAAAAATCAAGAAGGCTCTTATTTAACGTTTGTTAAATAAATAAAAAAAAACAGCAATAATTCATAAATGTAAACGTATAAGAAACCTTTCCTTGAAGGCCGCAGATTGGGATTGGAAACGTCTGCAGTACAAAAGATAATTGCTGTAAATAAGGCTTTGAAAATTGTAGATATGGATACTAATGTATTTCAACTGGTAAAATCTGAATGATTGCAATGGCGGATTTAATGATAAGAGAACAAACCAGCCGCGTATAACCCCGGGATAACCTAAGGTCTCGAATTTTGCAAAATTCAAGGGAAAAAAAAAAAAAAAAACCTTCACGATGAAAACTGGCGCACACGTACTAAAAAACGAAAAAAATACGATTACTAGCCACATTTTTAACACAAACCGAAAAATATCGGGAGTTTAGGGAATATGAAATGAGTGCATTGAGAAAGGTGAAGATATATACAGAGTGCAATCATTGATTTTCGAGTAGAATATGAAAAATGAACAGTCAACTATTTTACCTTAAAATGGCTGAAAACACAAAATTACATGATTCTGAAAGCCATCTGTTGCTCGTACCAAAAGTGACGAGGTATGAAATTAACTAGAAAAGGAGCCTTAAGTACAGCAGAAAGAAAATCGATTAAGATCTATAGTTGCATATTCAAGTTTTATATAATACGGCTCGATACTTTGTGCTGAAAAATATGTTTATATGAAGCACGAACTTATCCAGAATATGTACAGTATTATGAATAAATAGACAAATTACATGCGTACTGACACGATCGTAATCAGTATAAGCCTATGTCTGTAGGAACTTATTCATGTTTCATATAATGCTATTCGATACTTTGTGCTGATCCCAGGCAGAACATTTGTACATTTTATATACATTTTATGACAAACGTCCAGAACATGTCCATATATCTATTACATGATACTTCCTGGACTTCATTCTGATGATACCATTGGGAAAATCCATATGTACCTGACGTGACATGAAATGGGCATATTTAAGAATCTCAGTTATGTTTCTATATTGACAAAAACGGGAAAACCTATCTTGACAGGTCCATTTGGAATCTGGATGTTAAAGGATATCCCATAAGATATAAATATGGATGACGTGTTGACCCATCAGGTGAAGCAATGTACTTACTATGGGAAAAATATGAACACGTTAAGGTCACGTCAGTTTGGCCATAACGTGTACGCATAGACATATTCTGTAGTATAAAAACTTGTGTTTTAACACAAAGTATTGAGCCGTATTTATACAGGGTGTCCAGCCTTAATTTGACCCAATAGCTAATTCCCGAACCGTTCGGTTTAGATATGCACTTCCAATTTGAAAAATGTTTTTAAAAAGGTAAAGAATGTTTTTACGTGCTTTTCGAACCAAAAAACCCATTTAGAAAAAAATTACAAAAATTAAATTTTTATACGGTCCCCAGGTCCTATCACTTATATTTAGGAAAAGATGCAGTACACAAAAACAAAGTAAACACAAAAAGTTTCATTTTATTACGATAAAAACTGACCGAGTTATGGAACTCAAAATCACACATTTCATGAATTTTCTCGGCCATTTACAAGAAGCTAATAAGGGACCGTCTTGAAAATGGCCGAGAAAATGGATGAAATGTATGATTTTCAAAGTTCCATAACTCGGTCAGTTTTTATCGTAATAAAATGAAACTTTTTGTGTTTACTTCGTTTTTGTGTACTGCATCTTTTCCTAAATATAAGTGATAGGACCTGGGGACTGTATAAAAATTTAATTTTTGTAATTTGTTTCTAAATCGGTTTTTTGGTTCGAAAAGTACGTAAAAGCATTATTTACCTTATTTAAAACATTTTTCAAATTGGAAGTGCATATCTAAACCGAACGGTTCGGGAATTAGCTATTGGGTCACATTAAGGCTGGACACCCTGTATAAAACTTGAATAAGTTACCATAGATCTGTGAATCTATTTTTTTCGGCTATACTTCAGTTTTCTTTTCTAATTAATTTAATACCTCGTCACTCTTGCATAAGTAGTATATGATCTTCAAAATCATGTAATTTTGTGTTTTCTAAAATTTCAAGCCCAAATATTTCTGCATGTCAAAAGTCAAAAACACGAATCTTTAACACAAGAAGGTTCTGAGTGTCAAAGCTTCAAAAAAAAGGCTTTTTTGTAGATTTTTGAATGACACTTGGCCTTTGCACTAAGAATGTATGTATATCTTAAAAGTCAGTGTGAGAGTAGTAGAATACAAAATAATGGACAATACCATGGTTCACTCTTGGTACAAAAAGTATTGGCTCATGTAAACATCAACTATCAAACCTGCCTTATTCTTTGAAAACTGGCTCTTAAATCCATCTTGAGTTTGAGAGCCAGATTCCCCCCCCCCCCCTTTTCGGGATTTATTTCTCTTGGAAAGAGACGGATTGATAACAAATAGCCTAAGGCTAACGAATACACTTACAAGTAAAAACCGCAAGTCTTCAGTCAAATTCTAGAGATTCTTTATACGAGTTTTACTCTTGATTATTCTACAATTAAATATACTTCAATATACTTCATTAATATACTTTGTATGTACTCTCATGTGCATTAATTCTTTTTTTTTTTCTACGCCTTTTCAGAAAAGTTAAAATTCAATCCATGGCAACGCAACCCTACATACACCTCTGGATAATATTTTTCCCTGCGAGGGGAAACCAACCCAACCAGCGTCAGTTTCGTCTCCGCCTCAGCACCACAAAAGAGAGAAGTAGGCCTGCTAATGACTCTGACTTGGCCCACACAATAACACACTCTGACACTTCTCTACGTGTAAAAGGACACCGTTTTTTCTGGCAAAATCTAGGTCCTCTATATGCAGCAAACGTAAAAGATACAGTTACACCACCAGAGGTGTGTGACCGGTATTTTTTTGCCGATTTCAGTTTTTCAATGCGCTCTCTTTCATATATTTTTTTTTCTTTCACATTTTCCCGATATATATATTAAACCCGTATCGAACAAAAAGGGTTAATCACAAAGAGAAGGTGTCGTTTCTAATAGGACTTCAACATTTTTGACAACTTTTTCAGGGGCCATCGACAAGAGTAGGGATTTAAAAAAAAAAAAAAAAAAAATGAACCCTCCCTGCATCAGGTCAGATACCTTTCAAGAAACTTTTTTTCAAAGGATGTAAACCTCTAAAAAAAAAAATCGGAAAAGCACTGAAATTCGATATTAGACACATTCTAAATAAATAAATAATTGAGTGCTGCAAAAATGGAAAAGTGCTTTTCAACGAGCAATAAATTACAATAACAGCCTCGCACACACAATATTCGGAACGTTAAGGTGACAGTAAATTACTGAAATGACTTATAACTGTCAAAGAGAAGTGGAAGTTTGATACAAAGGCTTTCGTTTTTAAATTTTCCCAGATGAAATGAAAAAAAAGGGGAAAGTACATTTTGTGTTTCTGCAGGGAAGGGTTTTACATTTTAAATCAAAGTAAAGAATATCATACGGAGAGTTTCATATCCTCTCCATCCTTAAAGAAATAAATAACTTAAAAAGAAGTAAAATGTGAAAGTTATCTTTGACGAGTGTCCCCCCTTGATGTAAGCTTACCATTTTTTTTTTTTTTTTTTTCTATCAGAGTTCTGACTGGTCATTCGTTTTAAGTAGTCTGCTTTTGTGCAGCTATCTCTATTGAAGTAACGGACATAATCTGTTAAAAGCAATAAGGGCTGGATACACCGAAAAAAATCGATGCAATTCAAATACGAAAACGCTAGGGAAGTTTTCAAGAAAACGAAGCATGAAAAAATGATTTTGCATTAAAAAAAATGTTGAAGAAAACTTTTTCTTAAAAAGCTTTTTTTTTTTTACTGTAAAAGTGAACTAAATGATCATGATAAAATTATTTCCTTTTCTTATAGTCAGGCATATTACAACGAAACTTCTTATGACTAAAATTAAAAGAGATGGGATGCTCATATACTATAGATACATTTAGATATGAACTATATTACAGCGGCAAAAAATAATGATGAAATGCCAAACGATCTTGAAATAAAGTTAAGGGATGTCTATATGCCCCTGTGTCCCCCCGACGTAAATCGTATGGTTCATTTGTTTTATGTAGAAAAAGTTTGAACATGAATTTTCTTAATCCAAGATCAGTAATTTTCAATTTTCTGCTAATTTCCGATTTGACGACTTAATTATTTTACATTTATTTATTTTCTCAACCCCCTTCCTCTCTGAATTCCGGATATATCTTTTAATTTCTTGAAGCTTAATCGATTTTTAATTTATGTTCAAACATTAGATCTTAGTAAGTCCGCACATATTTTAATTAAATACCCTCCATTTTGTTTCTTCAGTAATTACTGAATTCCATTTTATTTCTGTAATAACACATACCATTTAATCATCTACCATCTTTACTCCCAAGACCATTTTGTTTCTTTAGTAAAAAAATTCCTTGGTGATAGATTCTGAAAGTGCTTCTGTATAGATTTCTCTATCAGCGATAGGGAACTATTATAAGTAGCAGAAAATTTTGTTAATAAAAAAAAAAACTGCTTTAACGAAACCTGCAAAACCTCACGAAATCTTCCTCTTATGAAATAGACATTGCATTCACGTGCATATAAATTTATTCATTAACTAAGGCAGAGTCGATCCAGTTACGTAAACGCTTCACTCATTGTTTTGTTATATAATTAATGAAACTTAAACGCCCAATTAAGAATGATTGACCCCAAGGTTCAAACAGTAGTCTGGAATCAAACGATTGTTGCATGAAAGAAAAATGCTGAAAATTTATAAATCAAACTTCAAACGGCCCGGCCTTTCATTCATTGGATTGAATTGTAATTATTTTACTTTCTTCCAACAAGCTACAGAAGAGGGAAAAAGTGACTAAAAAATTTCATAACACTGCATTTTATTCAATTGGTTAGGCACACGTAAAATATATCTAAAGAAATATACATTTGCATGTATATATATATGTAATGTATAAAAAGATAATTTGGGTTTTACTTAGTTTGGGTATTGTTCAAGCGGGTACTTTCACTGTAAGTTTTGCTTTCCTGTCATACTTGCCACGCGCGCTCTGGAGCTTTGTTTTATTTATTTTGTTATTTGTCAGACATCAGGCCGTCGATTCTGTGTACTTTAGAGTGTACACGTGTCCCCACGCCCTTGTAGCCCCGGATGCGGGTCATGTTGGTAAATGTGTGTGGTTCGATCAGAGATAAGAGAGAGGCGGAGTTATGTCTTCGCAAACCACGTGGTGTGGTAAGCGTAAATACTCCCGCACATCGAAAATCGAGAGATTTCTGACGCTGGAACTGCTTAATGAGTCCACGCTGATTCTTGTACCCGTCTCCCTTCCCCTCTTCTCATTCTAAATTGTAACTTAAATGTAATGTTCAATAAACCATATTACCTGTTTTAACTCTGAAACTTTACTTGAAATATCTGACGTCACATATACATACATATATATATATATATATATATATATATATATATATATATATGTATGTTAATGACATTGAAAATAAATAACTGAAGATTTCTGGGTAGAAGAACACTTTAAGAACTGCCTTAACTATTGAACGTTCATTGATTCTACCAATTTTTTCTATTAAAAACAGCATTCTAGTAACTATACCGTTGATTCTTTCAAATTTAGTAAATTGTCTATTTATATGTTCATTCACTCACCTCTTCAATTATATTGACCTAATACTGTCTGTATTTTTGACAAGTGCATAACATGCATTTGGTGTAACTATGCCTTGGATAGAATCTGTACAAAAAGTGTAACTTATACAAAATACTGAGTATATATCCATGTTCCATTAGAAATATAATTGCTGAACTGATAGGGATAAGTTAATGTTAATGACTAATAAAAATGGTTATAAAAAGGTAATATGGTAAAGGTAGTAATGGTTAATAAAAAAGGAAAAAGTACACTCATGAGCTCTTTAATGAATGGTAAACGCGGTAAACCAGTAACACGCGGTTTTACCATGCACGCTCGCTCTAAAAAAATTAAAAACGAAATTTCTAAATAATTTTTACCTTAAATACATTTTTTATGTGCATTTTGACACTTTGAAGTATGGAGATTTTTAGTAATTTTCATGATTTAAAAAAATACTTGGAAAATACTTATTAATAACTTTTTAAAGTATAAACTTCAAACACTGTTCTTATTCGTAATGAAGAAACTATTAAATTTCACTAATAATTAATATTCAATGAGCTATTATTGGAAAAAGCATGTTTTAAAGTGAAAAAAAGCTCCACTTATAAAAAAGCATCATTTTTAGCATAAAATTTTAGACTTGCCCAATAAAAACTTACCTAAGTGTTGTGCTAACACACGAAAATAAGTTTTATAGTAAATAAAAATTATTTAGTAAAATTTCTTAAAAGACGACAAAATTCTAGCTTAACTCTAGCTACTATTAACAAATACATAATTCTGTTTTTTTTTTTTTCATTTACACATATTTTTTTAATTAAACGGTTCGTAAGGCATATAGGTGGAAGGTACATAGTTTTTGCTTTTCGATAGCTAAGAAAGTTAAAAGCTGAGAGAATCTCGAGCTTAGACCTCAAAACGTCGATAAAAACAAGTTTCTATTGCAATATTGTACCTTAATTTACATTAATACTGTAACGTATTTTAGTTTAATAATTTTGTTTTCGTAAAGTTTAATAATTTTGAGCCCCGACTACTGCGTGTTAATTGAATCTCACATGGTACATCTATAACCATGTAAATATTGGAAAACATAGTTTCAAGCAATATACTGACTATAACCTTCTATTTTAAAACATGATTATTGACTGTAGTGTGTAGTTTCAGTATTTAAAGTATCACCAGTTCATAAAAACAGATTAATTCGAGATTTTCTACATTTTAAATAAATAATGAGCCATTTTAGATTACAGTTTTAAGGAACTATTCTGTCCATTAGCTTTAATGCAGCATAGTATTTCATAACTCGCAAGTGCGATCGGCCAAATGGCTTTCTGAACCACTCTCTGAGAAAAGACGCGGAGAGAGTTGCGCGAGAAGTAAGGCGCTGCTTATGTCATTCCGCCCACACATTTTTTGTGAGCTCACGGACGATTTTTTTTTTTTTTGCGTTATCTCTTCCGGATTCTCCCTTTGTTTGTTATTTTCGATTAGTCAATCCATTTTTTTTATTTTTAGTTTCTTGTTATTTCCTTTATTTTTATCATTTTTCACTGCAGTATTTTTTACGAACTAGTGTCAATAATTAACCCTTTGAGGCGCAACCCTTTCCCAATGCTGAAAAGTTAAATGCTGGTAGTTAAGTCGAGCGATGGCAACGGATGCCCTTTTTTCAGCATTGGGCAATCTATCGAGCTGTTCTCGCGTTCTTCCATTTTTCAGCAGATGCCAGTGCTGTTAAAAATAATCGTGACAATTTTTTTACGGGAAATGACGTGCTGAAGAGTGAAGGATTCTCGTGGAGCTATGTCACCCGCAACTATTTTTATAGCAATCAAATCTATTCTTCGTGACTGGCAACAGTCAAAACATCAGAGTTTGGTGTTCCCAGAGCGGGAACACTGCGCGTTAAAGGGTTAAGATGGAAGCAAAATAAGTGTTTCGGAGCTAGAGCAATTACATTTTTCAATATTATCCTTTGAAAAAAAATTTGAAATAAAAAATCAAGCCAACACTTTTGCTAAAAGTTATCTTGGTGACGAAATACAAGACCAAAAATGACTTGTTTTCTTTCAGTTGAGTGCGCTGTTTCATTTAAACTGCTAGAAATGCAAATATATTTTAACTTGTAAGTTGCGTCTCGTCTGCATGGTTAATTTTCGAAATTTATTTTGTGAACCTCTATTTAAAATAAACCACAAGCAGCCACTGATTTGTCGTCATTGTTTAAAGTGTGTTTCAGCGACATTAATCTATTTTGAACATAACAAAATGGAAATATGTTGTTGGGAATTACAAAATAATGTTCTCTTCGAAAACAGAGTCAGCAGCATTTATAGTTATTTTCCTTCGTATCAGTTAGACTTAAATTAGGTTGTAACGAAAGTTTCCCGCCACCGCAAACTTCGTCAGCACACAGTTCTCGTTGGCGTATTGGCTCCTATTTTGTCAAACGATTTTTGGCATTTGAAAGAAAGAGGCTTACTTTATAACACTGTGTTGTGAAATCTGTAAAAAAATATAGTTATCATTAAGTAAAAGGTGTCTCAAATAGAACTATCACTCTAGAGGATTAGAACCATCATTTACTTCCAGTTGTGTTCATAGGCGTAGAGTTATATGGGCTCGAGCCCCCCCAATAAATTGTGAACAGGGGCTCAGCCCACCCAATAATTTACCACTAAATACAGAAAACTAATTTATACTAACATAAAAAAAGTATTAACGCCATTTACAAACGTTTAAAAATAACCTTTACTTGTACTTTTAAAAATTTTCTTCTTTTGATTTCAATCATAATTTAGTATTCATTGTGACGCCCTGTAACACAAAATGTTACTATAAGCTGCTCTCGCCAGGCTCTGGTTAATTAAAATCAGATTATGCAATGTAAAGTATGAAATGAAGAAAAGTTCAGATGTGTCTAAAATGCACTATCTCATCGAAAATGTTTTTTTTTTCCCCCTTTGGATTTTTTACTTTGCTTTTATATTTAACTTATAACATGGTAGGACGATACTAACATGGATACTTACCTTACATAGGTGTAGAATTCTATGGACCCATAGAGCTCGAGCGCCTCCAATAATTTACACTTATATATAGTAAGTCATAGCTGCCAACTACTACGGAATATAATTAACCACTTTATTAAACAGTATATTTTTTAATTATTTCTCTCAAAATAGTAACCAGCTCGCGCGTGCAGCACAAAAACTTTGCTATATTTTAAGCCGAAAAATCATGTAGAAAGTGGTTATTATAGTCCGTAGTAGGTTGCAGCTATGAGAAAGTTATATGTACGTGAATCAGTGGCGTAGCCAGAAATTTTTCATGGGGGGGGGGGTTACGCCTTCTGCAACTCACATATGTATACGGGTGTATGATAAGGGAGTGAAGAGTATTCATCTTGTATGGAGAAAAATTCCTCGTGGGGGGTGGTTATGACCCCCCTAACCCCCCCTTGGCTACGCCACTGACGTGAATATATGTGGTTGTGGGGCCCGCCCCCCCAATAATTTTGAAAACTTTACGCTTATGGCTGTGTTGCAAAAAGTCAGCTACATAATATCAACGAATTATGAGTACAGCTTTAAGTACTATTGTTGTATCATGTGGCACAGTGCAGGTTTGGTACCTAAAGTTCAAAAACAGTTATCTAAGGAGTTAGAAGTTAGTATTTCAGGCAGATATGGCGGGAAAACTTTCGTTACAACCTGATAAATGAAAATGTAAAGATGATGTTGCATGAAAAAGTGAAGGAGATGTAAATGCAGCGACAGGGAAAGTTTAATAACCTATAGCACTATCGGGTTGAAAGAACTTTATATTCTATTGTAACCTGATTCTAAGCTTATGTAACATTTTCAATGTGCCTCCATTTTTTTTTTAAATAAATTAAAATTTGTAAGTGATGCCGAAAAAGTTGTCCTAGAACTTCACAACGCTCTTGAACGTACACAATTTAAGTTTAAAGACCTTCATACCCTGATACATTCCGACATCCATTTTTGGACAGTTTTTTCACCGCGTATTCTCAATACCTGATGCATACAATTATTTTGCATTCAACTACAGCTGTCGTGGTAGATAATCCTCGTCGTAATTCTGTGCGTAACCTATCATTAGACCACATTTTTTTCCCCCATCATCCCTGCTGTAGAATTGTCGAACCCTGGATATCGGGCGGTCTCCATTGAAATGCGAGAAATAGTCTATGATAACTGTATCTGTAACGGAATGGGGCGTTTCCACAGATTATTCGGGTGCGAGAAAAGATCCGGGTGTCAAATTGCGAAAAGGAGGCAGAAAAAAATGTATTCATCAAATATGGAGTTTTTTTGGGGGAAAATAGAATGAGGATGGTATATCATGGACTATTTCTCACTGTATTGAGAATTCAAATACAATTTTCAATCCTCTCTGCTGGGCGTTTTTTCTCCTTTTCTTTTAACACAAAATTTGTTGGATCTTACTTGGAAAATACGAAACATTCTGATGCGAAGACAGAGTGTATTTCGCCCTAAATAGAGTGCCGAAAAAAAAAAATGATATAGTGTATTTGATAATGTTAACAAAAAAACAAAAAAAAAAATTATTGCTTGTTTCCATGGAAGACGGCAGGGAAATTATTTCGGGACGCTGGGAGGTTTTTGGAATGCACAAGGTTAAAAAATTTCTAAATATGACTTAATACAGGTGAACAAGTGTCGCGTAGCAGATACTGAAGTTATTTTTGGGGAGGTTTCAGAAAAAAAAAAAAAAAAAAAAAAAAAAAACTAGGCCCTTTCCAAAAAGATTACCGTATCCGCCACTGTTTTGCGCCTATGGGCAGTCATACCCCCAAGACGTACGGAAAATGTAAAATTAATTTATAAATGCAGATTTCAGATAATTTCTGAGGCGACATTTCAGGATTTTCTAGATTTATGGCCAAAATTTGCAGTTTTCCTTGACTTTTACTGTTAAAGTAAAATTTCTGTACTATTCCAGGTGTTTCAGATTTTCTTTGATCGCTGGTGCCTCTGTATACACATTAGAGATGAGTTCGGGCTCATTTTTTGAAGCCCGAGCCCGAGGACTTTTAATCCGAGCCCGCCCGAGCCTGAGCAATATTATTTAAGTCGGAGCCCGAGCCCGAAAATTCAGCTAGATAAATAAAATTCAGTTACTTCATTGATACAATACGATAAATTTTGCCGTTTGTGCAAATTAAAGGCAAATATAGTTTCAAACTCTTAATGCACTTTCTAATTCTTTATATCCATGTTTATCAAATAATAACAGTAATGTAACTATTTTTATTAAAAATTCCGTTGAGTACTCACATCAGTGTTAAACATTCGTATGTACTTAGAATGTTAGATACTGAAAAATACAAGTTATAAATCTCGTAGAGTGACATTAAAAAATGTTATATTTAAAACACGTCCAGAAAAGAGATTTTGCATAGTAAATTTAAGAAATTTGCATAAAATTGCATAAGAATATATTATTGCATAAGAATTTAGTTGATAGGAACAAAATTACTGTTAAAAAATATTTTAAGATACGGTGTGAATATATACATTTAACTAAGATAGACCAGTAAATAATGAGGCCAAATTATTGAATTAACAGCACATACGCAAATGAAATAGCACAACACACCATTTAGTAAATTATGTGAAAAAGCTAGCTTTTTACCCATCCATTATTTTCTTGCAAGTCCTAGCATCACATCAGTACGTTTATTTTTCTGATGAATCGCTTTTTAAAATCCGTTTCAAGGAGTATTCTCAATAAAAGAGACATTTTTCACGAGCCCGAGCCCGCCCGAGCCCGAACTTAGTCGTGAATTACAGGGCCCGAGCCCGGTTCGGGCCCGGGCTCGGGCTCGGGCTTTCGGGCTCGGGCTGAGCCCGTCTCATCTCTAATACACATGTCTCAGCATTCCGAACAGCATTTAATCGTTATCCATACCGCCTTTTCATGAAAACATGCAATAGGGGGTCTGGCGCACAATTTAACTGTCAACGTTATTACTGCCAAATTAAAATATCGACTTCTTTTTTACAAACACTGTACTGAGTAAACTGTCTTTACTCAGTGCGAAACTGTACTATTTTTACTCAAAACAAAAAGCAGGAATATTTATTCAGTGGATTTCTGAATATTTGTTTGATTATTTTCTTTAAAAGTAATCCTTACTAAGACATGTGTACAAAGTATGGAATAGGGAATTCTCAAAAATTATGTCTATCACCATGAATTCCTATTAGTGTATTATTAAATACAGGGTGAATCTAAAATCTTGGGCGAAACTTTAAGGGGTGATAGGGCACACAATGATTAATCGTAATCACATAGCAATCTAGGGTAAAACGCAGTTTTAGCTTACCCGGTAATCATTACGTTTGAAAAAGCATTGAAGTGTCCGTCTAATTTCTTAACCAAGTTTCACAAGCAATAGGCTTGTCTCCGAAAATTTCATCCATAAAATAAAATAAACGTTTCAAACTATCCATTTCAGTTTTCTGTTTTCGGAAAAAAATATATTAGTTTCTGACGAACAAGGGTCGACAAGTGCACTGTTGTTTCAGCACTTTTCACGAAGTGATTAGTAACAGCTATACGAAGACGACGTTGCCGCCCCCCGCATTGCTATGTGATTCTGATTCCTTATTATGTGCCCTATCACCCCTTAAAGCATAGGTTCCCAACCTTTTTTGAACTGGCGCCCCCTTTTCTAGTGAATATTTCAATACCTCCCCCTCCTTCCACTCCAGAGAAATAAGAGCGTGCCTAATGCATGGTGAAAACAAGAATTAAATTAAAAAAAAAAAAATACTGATAATAGAATATTGATGGAATTGAAACTCTACTGAATTTCTTCTTCATTTAAAAAAGAGGAATAAAAGTTTTAGAGAGGTATCTCTTTCTCTCAACAGTGAAGTCTCCTATCGAAATATGTGAATTTTCGCGCACGTGATAGAAATGAATTATCAGGGTGATTTTTAAGTCTTTTTTAGACTATATTTGGTTAATCTTCCCACGCCCTTCCGTGCCATATCAACGTCTCCTAATTTTTTTCTCTGGGTCTTTTACCGCGCCCCTGAAAGCCTCAAACGCCCACGTTGGGAACCTATGCCTTAAAGTATTGCCCAAGAGTTTAGATTCACCCTGTATAATAATGCATATTACTTGACTTCCAGATCAATAACAGTATCAAACAATGCAACTGGCAACGTAAAAGTACGACACTTTTTTTTTTTTTTTTTTTTTTTTTAAGGCCGCTTCAAAATAGATTTCTCTGACGGTATTTTCTGTAGACCTCAGAAGAGACGCTGTCATTAGCACTATTCATCCGCAACAATATGTGACCGAATCTGGCCGGAGTATCCCATGCTACCATTCCGTAGACTTGAAAAAAAAAAAGACTCCCAAGAAAGACTGAGGCATCCTTTCAGCATCCAAAACCTGACCTTCAGGGGGGGCTATGCTTTTTTTTTAATTTTTTATTCTTCGGCACCCTCCAACAACGTATTTATTTCGCAAAGGCACGGTGATTAATGAAGGTTCCAGCGAGAGAGAGAGATTTTTCCACGTGAACGCCTTATTTGCATATCGAGTGTACCACCAACAATAGGTTACCACAACCCATTGTAGCTCTGGAGTGGCGTACTCGAAGAAAGGCGGTGTTCGCAAACTGATAGGGAGGGAACGGTCTAATACCCCCTTCTCAAAAAAAATGAAGCATACAACAGGTATTGAGATAGAGTGGAGGGGGAGTTTTAGAAGAGACCTTTTTTTTTTTTTTTTTTTTTTTTCAAAATGGGTGATAAGTTGAGGAATGACACTTGGTGAAAGAGATCTGCGCGTTTAATGCCATAATCAACTCGAAGAATATCCGAGAAGTGATTCGGAAAATTGCAGCTTTCGTATTTGGTATTCAGTTGGCGAATAGCCCAAGACAGAGAAAAGGCACAGTAATCACTTATCTAAACGCTTTGGTTTTACGAATGTAATCTGAATGACCATCAATCTGTTTATGTGATTCTGAAGCATCAGATATCACCTCGTGTTGATCAGAAGCTTAATGCATAATAAATAAAATTACAAATCATAAGTGTATAATAAATAAAATTACAAAATATATTTTGTTTTTCCATACATACGTGAATACTCAGCAGCTGTTTGAAGAAGGGCTATGACTGAATCAGCATCTAAATATATCGAAATTCTTTTAGCAATAAATTTAAAATGAAAAATCCATAGTAAAAAAAAGATAAATGTTGCCTTTTCAGAAAAAAAAGAATTCTTTTAACAATAAATTTAAAATGAAAAATCCATAGTAAAAAAAAAAAGATAAATGTTGCCTTTTCGGAAAAAAAGAAAAGAAATAAAGAAGAAAGATAAGCTATTTTAACTGTGTTTATTGCACATGTTTTATTTTCTACTAAAACAGCTCAGGCAATTAATGACAGAATAGTGACACACTATTTTTTTACAGCAACATATAAGTGGACATTTTTAAAGAGAAATTTTTTTTTTAAATGTGACTACAAACAATCAATATTTTATATTCTCATTTGTTAAGAGACTAAATTTTTATAATTACACTGTCTTACTTAGTTGTGTCTTAGAATACTTGCATTTTTAAAAAACAAAAAATAAGAACATATCAGATATTTTAAAATTCTTTTACATTTATGAAGAGCTACTATTTTGCATTCATGTAATCTACTGCCAAACTACACCTCCAGCTGCTTAAAATACACGACCATTAATGGAGTATCTAATGGATATAAAACTTGTACAACATTTAACCATGAAATAAAGCGTGAAAATGCAAATAAATACAATTGCATTATATGAATTGATAAAGTGCGTCAGTAAACGTCTAGATCATATTTAAAAAGAGATGCGCATAGATTTCGGAATTCCTGTCTCTTATGATCTCGCTGCTGGGAAAACTTTCATTATGCGTCATTGAAAATTCATCAGCCACACGAGTATGCTTATGAGGGTGACAATATTTGTGGTTCATGGAAAGTCTAGTTTAACTCAAAAGTTAGTGCTGATGTTAGACAACATCATACAATGCTTTATATGAGATTTTGAGATTGATAGACCTAAAAAAAATGGACTGAACAACGTGAATGATTGCAAAAACCGTCACACGCTGATGCCTTGCGAGCTGTTCAGTGAAGCACTAATTAAGGTACGTTACATCATATTACAAATCAGTTCTTTACGTAAGAAATCTATTATTGTGATTATAATTGACTGATAATAAATTTAAATCCAAATGTAAGGTTGTGTTAAACGCAATGTGTTTTCAAACGAATGTACTTTACAATGATATTATTTTGGTTTTAAAATTCTGGAAGAACCATGTGAAAAAATAGTGAAAAAATCATTTACATTCGTGAGCATAGGTAAATCAATGTGAAGATTGGTTACCAAAGTTAAGAGATTATTAAGCTTAAAATAGGAGTAATGAAAGTGCCCCTGCTTCTCCAATACGGGACTGTAAAAGCTGTTGAGCCTAAAAATGCAAATATTCTAACACATCAATTGGTAAAATAGCATAATCTAGAATGGGGAAAAATAATTTTAAAAAATATGATTCAGTTTGTCAAGTGTCTGGAATGTAGGGCGATTATTAAAAAGTATAGTTCTCACAAAAGACTAATGTAAAAGCTACCACTCATCGTTAACATATTTATTTAAATGCTGAAGAAGAGGCATTATACAGGGAACAGGCAGTTTCGAGGTATGTTTAAATTGTAGCGACCGTTTAATTAATTTTGTAATGAGGATTGTAACATGATGTAAAGTCTATATTTGTAATAAACGATATGAATGAGAAAAAATGAGGTTTATTATACAGACATATCTCTTCTGTGCTGTAAAACAACAGATAAATTAGCCAAAAATTTGCTAAACAAAGGGTGCTAATAAGCGGTCCAAGCAGAACATGAAACACCTTACAGACTTTGTCCTACCTCCAACTATTTCAGAATTAGAACATTCGCAAAGGAAAAAAACGTTGAAAAACCCACGATTAGGAGGTTTGTGATAATCCTATTTACAAAATAATCATATCTTGAAAGACCAATAAAAATCTTAATACACTGATACCATTTTCATTAGAACATCTGAATCTATTGGTGGGTTACAGGTGTTGAAATATTGGCTTGATCCGATCGGTAGGTGTCTTCCAAGGTCATCTGTAAAGTGAAACGAATTTGGAGTTTGTCTTGAAAAATCTTCCAGAATTATTTGGTACCACTCCTGTCTGCCAACGAGCAGAAATTATTTTCCAAAAACGACGGGGCCTTGCATATATTTCAAGTTTTGTTCTAAATATCTAATCGCACAGATTGGTCGTGAGGGCCAATTTTATCATCACCTTGATAACCAAATCTGAAACCATTAGACGTTTTTATTTGGAGTTTACTAAAAATAGGAGATTTTTTTTAGGTCGCCAGTTTTAAAGACCTGAGAATCAATCGTGATGAGGCAGTAAAAAGAACAAGGATGACAATCACTTTTTTCTTGTCATAAATTGTTATGAATATTTCAAAAACGATGTAGTAAACACAAATATATTAATAACTTGTTTCTATTTGCGTTTTTATTTAAAGAATAATTAAATATTTAAAATAAATTGTATTGACTGATAACTTCTTCTGTATTTTGTACTTCATGCTAATTTCAAGTGTTAAAGTTCCTTCTTGTGGTAAAATATGGCGCCAATGTTAAATAAAAATTAGTAATTCATCTTTTCTGGTATTGCATAATATATATGTATAGATATATATTAAAATGATCATTATTTCTGACGTTTTTATATTTTATTTATACGTAAAGATTTTTGTTATTTACTAGAAAATATTCTTTGGATTGTGGTACAGGAAAAACACACATACACATATTGAATATTTGTTTAGTTCGATGCTGTTCTTAAAACCTTAACAACTTCAATTTATATGAATTTATTTCTTACACTTAAAACACTTAAAATTTATTATGTCAAAACTATATTTAAGTAGCTGCTCTGGATTACACTGTTTGACATTTTTCAAAAGTTAAAATAAATACACTGTTTCCTTCTGCTGAATAATGAATGATTTAAAATATTTAGATCAAACATTTTAGATTTTACATGAGTTGTTTTTATCTTCAGACGTAAATGAGAGTTTGATCTTTTTAATTGTTTTAGTTATGTAATGGCAACATTAGATATTTAATTTAAGAAATAATAATAATGCTACAATACTATTGGTTCAAACACTGTGTGGCGTGCATTTCGAATTAATGTGTTTGTACTACTCATCATTTTTAAACACGCAATTAGCACTAACTAAACGATAAGTCATGCTAGTGTATCTCGCAGTAGTTTCAACAGAATTGAATATCAGAATATAGTGCTTAGATTAATTTATTGGATACTTAGAAAAACCAAGTCATTGAATATGGGATTTTCGAGCTGCAGAAAATGATATGTACAGATTGCAGTACTTTCAACAGAATTGAATACCAGAATATAGTGCTTCGATTAATTTACTGGATACTTAGAAAAACCAAGTCATTGAATATGGGGTTTTCGAGCTGCAGAAAATGATATGTACAGAGTGCAGTACTTTCAACAGAATTGAATACCAGAATATAGTGCTTCGATTAATTTACTGGATACTTAGAAAAACCAAGTCATTGAATATGGGATTTCAGCTGCAGAAAATGATATGTACAGATTGCAGTACTTCAACAGAATTGAATACCAGAACATAGTGCTCCGATTAATTTACTGGATACTTAGAAAAACCAAGTCATTGGATATGGGATTTTCGAGCTGCAGAAAATGATATGTGCAGATTGCAGTACTTTCAACAGAATTGAATACCAGAATATAGTGCTTTGATTAATTTACTGGATACTTAGAAAAACCAAGTCATTGAATATGGGATTTTCGAGCTGCAGAAAATGAAATGTACAGATAGAAACCTGTCTTGTTGACACCTTATACCTCACCCTTCCCCAAGATGGGACGTCACACAACTTCTCACTAAACAATAGACCCCTCTTTTTATTGTTATTAAAATGATAAGACCCCCTTCGCTTACAAGGTGCAACAGCTAGTAAAGAAGGAAAAAAAAATATATTGAAAAAAAGTAGCCTAAAGAAAAGAATAATAAAAAAAAAAATCTCTTTACCCTCACTTTGCGTAAAAAAAGGAAAAACGATTTTCATATTTTTGATGTTTTTTCCTCGATTCCTCCATTCTTAGTGACATGAGCCGTCAAACGACGTGAAATATGTTCAATCGAAGCGTGAAATTTCGGCTTCCTCTTCAAAGAAATCATAAATAATTACTTTTGGGGGGATGAAATGGAGAAAGGGGGGGGGGGCTCGCGTATTTGTAGAAGGGATTTTTTTTTTCCCCTTAAACATTTCAAAATGTAGAAAAACTGAGCCTTCAATAAATCACTTTTCTGGTGCATCGGCAGCGAAGGCCAAGACTAATCGGACGCCGTCGCAGAGCCAAGGTGAGGGCGTTCTGGGTAGAAGGTTATGTCAGCAGACAGCAACCAACTTCGGTGTTTATGTTTGAGTGTACATTCGTGTGATCGCGTGTTTGTAAACAAGAATTCGTGCCTTAGTGACCGTGCTTGTTTATGTGAACGAAATACGTTTATTCTTGATTTAAAGTACAGAAAATAGTAGGTGTCATATCACGTTTTGTAGCAAATTTTGAAAAGCATACATTCCTTTAATTGTTCCTTGTATTATAAAAGTTTCCATATCTGTAAACATGACAGAAATATGGATAAAAATATTATTTATTTATTTGCTACTGAAATTGTGTTGGTAAAGCATAATTAAAAAGTTTTCATAACTTTCACATTCAGTGGACGACGTTCAGATAGTTTTTCATGTAGACAGTCGAAGGAATACCGTGGGATAGAGACCTGCACGGGCCTGAAAATTGAGTCCCGGCCCGACCCGGCCCGAGCCCGAAGATTCTTGAATTTGTAAAGACCGAAGATTCTTGTATTTGAATAGGCCCGGCCCGGGCCCGTAACAAATTTGAAACAAACATCACGGCCCGGCCCGGCGCGTACGGGCCCATAATTGAAGAACAAAAATTCGAAAATTCCAGAAAAAAAAAAAAAAATGTAAAGACGAGCAAATAGATCGATAAATAAATATTTTTCAGGTATTTTATATTAAGTAAAGTTATTAATGTAAACTATATATACTACATTAAATTAATACTAAAATTTAAATAACCACCATTTATATGCATATATATTCTGAAAAGGGGAATATTTTTAATTAGATGTTAGTTCATAAAGTAGAATAATGTGGAAATCTCTGGTCGACCTGGAATCGGAACATAGCTGTATTAGCTCGGTCTGGCACCATCATAATAGCCACTAATGGTATACAAAAGGAAAACAAACGGTTATGACATCTTTTTCTACGTGCAACAAAATTTGAATACTTTCCCACATCAGTCTTTCAAAGTAAACAGAGTAATAGCCCTACGATTCCATAATTTATTACCTACAAAAGCCAATTTCTAAAAATCCTTAAAGAAAAAAATAAAGAAAAAAAAAATAAAGAAAAATTAGAAAATAAAATTTTCTAAAAATCCTTTAGAAAATTTTATTTTCTAAAAAAAAAAAAAATTTTAGAAAATAAAATTTTCTAAATTTTTTTTTTCTGGTTGCAGGAAGGTTAGGGAAAAAAAAAAAAAAAAAAAAAAAAAAAAAAAAAAAAAAAAAAAAACTAGACACGAGTCTGGGCCGGCCCGACCCGGCCCGTTGACAACAGATTTATTATTCCCGTATCCGTACCCGGCCCGTGCAGGTCTCTACCGTGGGATCATAAGATGACTTATCGTAACTAGTTGTCAGTCGTCCGTTAGAAAATGAGGACTATGCTAAAAACTTTCAATTCAAAGTACTCGGAATACTTATTAATATGATTTATGTTGTGCATTAATCGATGTTACGTTAACAAATCTTCTACTAAAATGTTTCCATTTTCAAAATTCATAATTTAATGTTGTTATTACATATCTAAAGCAAAAAAAATTAAAACATTTAAAAAGAGGGGTGCGTTTCTAGAGTCAAATAAGAAAAAAATCTCAGTTTCAGTGTAAAACTCAACTAACCTCTTCGGGGAATCAAAATAAATAAAACAATTTGCTAAAAAACAATTAACAATTGTTTTCAAATGAAGGATCGTTTACTCTTTGGTGAGGGTCAGTGGCGTAGCCAAGGGGGGGAGGGTATAGGGGGTCACAACCCCCCATGTGGAATTTTTTGCCCTATAAAATGTATATACCTCACTTCCTTATCACACACACGTGTATATGTATGTGTAGTAGTCGTAACTCCTCCCCCCTACGAAACATTTCTGGCTACGCCACTGGTGAGCATAAAATGATTCTTTGAACACTTTCTTAAAATTCTACTTTTTTTCATTACTCAATGTGGGTTTAAAATGTCATTAAAGTAGTTTTATAATGCAAAATATACTGTAGAACGTACTAGCAAAGGGCCAAAGTTTTATTCAAACAATTATGTTATTTTACACAATTTTTTTTTCTCCTTAAGGGATCATTTTTAGAACCCGAGGTAAAATTATTACAGAGTAAAGCAAGAGTTAGGATTGTTTAAATAGAATATGTCTTTGATAAAATATGACTCATCAATCTTCTTTTGATATCCTGCAGGATCGTTGCCTGTGGTTAGTAGAACACATGAATTTTGTGTCTGAGTAATGACTAGTTAAATTAAAAGAAAAATACGTGCATCAATCTTGCTTGACGAGTTGATGAAACGGAAAAATGCCTGATCACTTGCAATCATAACCTGCATGGTTTTTTTTGTGTTTATTTTCTTATAACACAAACAGCATCTGAAAGCCTACAGAATGAATTCAAGAGGAGTTAAAATCATTTCTTTTTTTCTAAGGCCTAATTTTTTAAAAATATGTTTTGACATACTGTAATCGTCATAATTTACTTTAAATTTGTAAAAAAAAACTATAAACAGGCTGAGCCTAAACATAGGATTCATATTCGTTACCTACATTTTAAAGCAAGAATTTTATAGATATTAGGTTGTAGCGAAAGTTTTCCGCCACCGCAAACATCGTCAGCACACAGTTCGCGTTGGCGTATTTGCTCCTATTTTGTCAAACGATTTTTGGCATTTGAAAGAAAGAGGCTGAATTTATAACACTGTGTTGTGAAATCTGTAAAAATATAGTTATCATTAAGTATAAGGTGTCCCAAATGGAACTATCACCCTAGAGGATTAGAACCATCATTTACTTCCATTTGTGTTGCAAAAAGTCAGCTACATAATATCAACAAATTATGAGTATAGCTTTAAGTACTATTGTTGTATCATGTGACACTGTGCAGGTTTGGTACCGAAAGTTCAAAATCAGTTATCTAAGGAGTTAGAAGTTAGTTTTTCAGGCAGATATGGCGGAAAACTTTCGTTACAGCCTGATATTTCTTTTCTTTCAAGAAAGATTTATGAAAAAAAAAAATTGGGAGGGTGGCCATCTGCCCTCCTTAGAGAACAAATTTCACAATGTCCTGAAATTCACTTTCAGGTATTTGTAAGTGTTGTATTTTACTATCTCATGGATATCTCTTTTTTTTTCTTTAACCCTTTGAGGCTCAACCCTTTCCCAATGCTGAAAAAAGGGCAGCCGTTGCCATCGCTCGACTTAACTACCAGCAAGATGGCGGACGACCGAAACGTTCATCGCGTGACACAGATCTAGAGACTCTTTTTTGACGACAGCTGGCTGTGCGTCGGCACATCTATCCAGCTGTTCTCGGATTCTTCCATGTTTCAGCAGATGTCAGTACTGCTTAAAAATAATTGTGACCAATTTTTTTTACGGGAAAGGACGTGCTAAAAAGCAAAGGGTTCTCGTGGAGCTAGGTCACCCGCAACTAATTTTATAGAAATCAAATCTATTCTTCGTGACTGGCAGCAGTCAGAACGTCAGAGTTTGGTGTTCCCTGAGCGGGAACACTGCGCGTTAAAGGGTTAACAGGCGGAAAGATATGTGAAAAGAATGTTTCGGCACCCTACCCTCCAACTTTTTTACCAATTTCGAAAAATGTTCTCCAGTCGAACACCTATGTGAAAAAACTCATATGCACGCCATATTTCGCATTATTGTCAGTAGTTTTGTGCTACGAGAAATTTTGACACAAAAAATGCGACGTTACTTTATGGCGCCCCTAATACATTCCAAAATGGTAAATTTTTCTTAGTATAATGTTTTTTTTTAGTGGCAGAGCATTTTGAAGGAAGCTCAGGCAGGCTTCAATAAATCATCTTGCTGTGACACTGAAGGCCGTAACCAATCGTGTGATGTCAGGAATTGTGGGTTCGGGAAATTCATATATCTTAATCATGCTAAATGTTTTTTTAATAGTGAAATATTCTTATTTTCAGACGTAAATGCGCAATTATTTACATAAATTCGTTCCCTCCATTTTTTTTTAAAGACATTTATTTCAGAATGTCATTACACTTATTATCAGGTGTTCGGAAAGTCACCGTGAACTTGACTTTGTAGATATTCTCCAGCGCGCAAAAAAAAAAAAAAAAAAAAAAAAAAAAAAAGTTGAGAAAATCGTTTGCATTTGATTTACTGTTACTGAGGCATTTGTGGAATGGAAAATACCTAAATTTAACAAATTACCTGTTTGAGAAACGGAACTGATTTAAAATGTAGACAGTTTACTCTGCGTTTTTTTCCATACTTCGATTGGCTGAAATTTTGTGGTTCCATGAATATAATAAACACCTGTTTAGTGTCCTGTTGCGAAAAGTAAGACTGATTAACTAATTCATTACAGAATGCCAAAAGAAGTTTTCGTAACTGAACATGTTGCTATTTTTTACGGATAGGTGACAATCAATGGTATTTAGTATATACAAAATGCATATATTTAGGTGTGTAACGAATCACAAAATCAAAGGAGTACGTAATTAATTTTATCATTTTTAAAAATTACGATAAAATATCAGTAATATGGGACCTCCGTGCTTTTATTGCTTAGATACAGGCTCAGTGATTCTTACACAAAAATTGGCCTGAAGATAATGTTGATAGTGCATCGTATTTTCGCCTGTATATCTGCTTGAGTTCTACTACCATTTTGGATTACTCAAATACGAAATTTATCTGTAATGCCAACATCTTTTTTACTGCTGTCTATTGTAAATAGTTCTAACTTTTCATCACTACAAACGATTCCTTCTATGGATTTATATCAGAGGTAAAATTTGTTCAGGGTAACAACTTTACAATCAGACTAACAAGTCCTGATTAGTCCGATTGTGACGGATGATAGAAGAGCACTAGTACAGTCTGCTGCTGTGGAAAATATAGTGTCAAATCAGTCCCGAACATAGGTGCAACTTACTAAGGGCAAGAGAGGGCAATTGCCCCCTCCTAAAATTGTAGAAAATTCACATATCTCGCATTTGAAAATAATATTTTCTACATTAGGAAACATTTTGCCTTTCTCCCCTTCCCAATATTACAATGGTCCCGAAGAAGAAGTAGGGGATTAAATTTTTCTATGTTCGTCTATCTTTTATATCGAAACCTTCTCGTATATCTGTCTCTGCAAAAATTACCCTGTCAACACGTGACCGGGTGTAGATGCAAAACTCGCACTCTCCATTTTTTAAGTTCTTAGAAAAATTCGAAACTGATAATTATTAACAAACACGACACGTTGACACAATTGTTTTGCGTGATTCTTTTTTGCCATAACAACTATTTGCACATAGTCCTGAGGCTATATAATAATTCTGGAAAAGCTAGAATTTAAATTTAAATATGGAAAATATGTGAGTTTTGACAGCAAACTTTTATGGGTAATCTTAGTTATAAACCAAAATTTTTATGAATTAAAAAAATAAAAAAATAAAATACATAAATAAATAAAATAAATAAATAAATATATGGACATTAGTTTTCGTTAAGGTATTTTGGAGTGTATTCATATCTATTTTTGTGTATGTATCGGACAAAGTTAGTCTCAGAGGATTGCAGAGCATCAATAAGTTGCATTAGCATGTAGCTGTTAAAATCCACAGCAGACACAAATTTCTTGAGAGGAGCATTGGTCTTTGGATCATGCTGACATATAGATGTGCAACTATCATCTTCTCAAATGTCAGTGGCCATGGGCGCTCTGCATCTCCCTAATTCATATCTATCAGGTTGTAACGAAAGTTTTCCGCCATATCCGCCTGAAATACTAACTTCTAACGCCTTAGATAACTGTTTTTGAACTTTCGGTACAAAACCTGCATAGTGTCACATGATACAACAATAGTACTTAAAGCTGTACTCATAATTCGTTGATATTATGTAGCTGACTTTTTGCAACACAACTGGAAGTAAATGATGGTTCTAATCCTCTAGAATGATAGTTCTATTTGAGACACCTTATACTTAATGATAACTATATTTTTTACAGATTTCACAACACAGTGTTATAAAATAAACCTCTTTCTTTCAAATGCCAAAAATCGTTTGACAAAATAGGAGCAAATACGCCAACGAGAACTGTGTGCTGACGAAGTTTGCGGTGGCGGGAAACTTTCGTTACAACCTAATATTTCTTAACGCTACTCTGGAGAACGATATCTTTCTTCCCAAATTCTTGGCCAGCAATGAGAACAGCTACTTCTCTTGTCGTGGGGGCATTGAAACGACAACAGTGCTTTCCAGCAGGATTCTTATCAGCTTTAATCAACACTTGAAAGTCCTTTACACCCGTATTAACTAAATCAATAGCAGTTTTAAAATCTCGAATATACTTATTGCGTTCATGCAGCAACATCTGCAGCTGGCTGGCCAGTTCTGGTTAACACCCGAGTAAATTTCACAATGGATGTCCTTCTCATTGGTGCCATCACTAACAAATATATCTGGAGAGATTAAGGCTGTTGCTGAGATTCCGCAAGAAGGCTACCTATATTGTGGTAAACCAGCCCTTCTTTTTGAATGTTGGCATTGAATTGCCTTTCTTCACCTCTCTGGAGCCAAAAGACATCATTTAAAAGCATTCAAGCAGCAGAAAGAAGATGTTCTGCTAGTTGTACTTTATCGTCACTGCAACACACATGTTCGGAATTTCTGGAAGTCTCATCATGCTACTTTTCAGATCGCGACACCAGGGACAGGGATCAGTCCAAAGCAATAATTTGATTTGTGATATTTTCCCATTGTATTTAGTCGTGGCTGCCTGTTTAAGGTTTGGATTGTTAGATGCATCCTTTTTTGTAGACACTCTACGAAGGTTGCTTTTTCGCTTATTTAAAAGTAGCTTCCCTAACCATTTTTTTTTATAAATAGCATCGGTATATATATCAGGTTGTAACGAAAATTTTCCGCCATATCTGCCTGAAAAACTAACTTCTAACTCCTTAGATAACTGTTTTTGAACTTTCGGTACCAAACCCGCCCAGTGTCACATGATACAACAATAGTACTTAAAGCTGTACTCATAATTTGTTGATATTATGTAGCTGACTTTTTGCAACACAAGTGGAAGTAAAGGATGGTTCTAATCCTCTAGAGTGATAGTTCCATTTGGGACACCTTATACTTAATGATAACTATATTTTTTACAGATTTCACAACACAGTGTTATAAAGTAAGCCTCTTTCTTTCAAATGCCAAAAATCGTTTGACAAAATATGAGCAAATACGCCAACGCGAACTGCGTGCTGACGATGTTTGCGGTGGCGGGAAACTTTCGTTACAACCTAATATTTTCCTGCGTTTTATCTTACTCTGTTTAATTGGAATTACATGATCAGGGTTAGTTAACTGAACATTTATAGAATATTATGATATATCAAACGAAATCAAAATTTCAAAGTAATCTACATTTAAATGCGCGGCGAATCGGATTTTAAAAAATATATTCGGTCACGCGAAGGCTTATGTCTATTACAAAAAGCTCAACCGTTGAAACACAACCACTGCATCTATTTCTGGGTGAGATTAGTGTTTCTTAAAGTAATAAATTAAAAACAAAATAAAGAAGTTGTATAATATATCTCTATACAAGCTTTTTTATCATGAAAGTGAGCCATTCAGTTTTAAGTTTCTAAAAATACATTTTTTGTGTGTAGTGTTTACATCCTCAATTTTGAATTATACAAATATTAGCCTTCGATGTATTTCAATGTAAATAATTGTTCTAGTGAATGTTTAATATTATTTTTAGATAAAGTTTGTTAAAAGGATAAATTTCAAATAACCTGACCACATTTAATTTGCTGTCGATTATGTGACTTGCGATCTTCCCCAGTAAGTTGAGACAGAAAAACATATTCTAAAAATACATCTTTTTTCTTCAACATTTTAAGTTTAAAGAGTTCAAGGCTGTAAGGCTTGGATGTCTAATGTGTCCACGTCAGACTTTGTCGGGTGCTTTGTATAAAAAAAATCATTTATCAGTTACGAATAAAGTAATTCAAGTTCAGGAGATCAAAAAGTTTAAAAGTTATTGAACTTTCGTGTAACCTTTCTCTGTTTATAGATTCCATGGCATTCAGATATTTTTTACTGATGAAAAAGTGTCCTTCACGCTGCAATTTAAAATCTTTTCTGGTGTAATCATATATGTGGTGTACATTCCACCAGTACGGGAATAGGAATATCAAACCATAACACCGAGTTCTAGCCAAGAATTGGAAGAAAAATCCTCTCGCTTCACCTGTTTTTTTTTTTCCATAAAAGTTCAAAGTCATGCTTAACCCTTCTGAAGGGGGGCCAAACGTCACCCTGACGTTTTTATTAATGGAACAATGGTTACGGAAACCGTCCATGCGACAATTGGTCGCTTTTATTGATGTTCCAGTTCCTTTTCGGATGTTCGATTTCAGGGCAAAAAGGGTGGTAGTCCGAGGAGAGCGTTATTAATCTCGATTTTTCCAGTTCATCGCACAATGCCTTAACGCTTTTGTGCTGCTCAATGGTTTAGGGATGCCGGTGACAAATTTACCATGTAACGACTCCTGACTGGGTGATGAAGCGATCACTGCTTGTGACATAACAAGGATAGTAAAAGTGACGGGACCTGATTTTCGCTGCCTCTTACACTCGTCTACCTTCGTCCCATCGCATATAGTTTATGCTTCTACGTATTCTTATGTAATATAAAAGAAGAAGAACGGTTATATCATATTCAGTTATTTGAGCATTACAACTTCTCACAAAGTAACAGAAAAATTTTGTCAAAAGACTTTGATGGTACATTTCTGTCTAGTAGATATATCTTCAAACTAAATTATAGATGTACCACCGTTTATAGATTCTACGACATTCAGGTACTTTTTACTGATAAAAAAAAAAGTATCTTTCACGCTGCTACTTAAAATCTTTTCAAGTGTAATCACATATGTGGTATACATTACATCCGTCCTGGAATAGGATTATCAAACCATGTTAAAGTATACGAAATATTTAAAGCATTTGCATTGCTAATATTTTTTTTTTTCTCAAAATTTCGCAGTACATCACAAAATTATAAAAAAAGAAGAAAACAAATCACTAGTTAAATTTTAGTCGATTTCGAATTTTTTAATCAATTACCTGACCAATTAATTGGTAAGTTATACATAATTCATAATTAAACATAAATTTCATTTTATATAAGTGCATGTTCATAATAATGATAGATGTAAATGTAATTACGTATTAAAATAATTTGGTTAACGGCTACAAAAAGATAGTTTTTAAAGCATTATAATAACTTTTTAGAATTTATTTTTATGAAGTGCCAAATGAAAGCACGCAAATACTGAAAATACAGAAAAAGTGAAATCTTTGTTTTCATTTTATGGTGTCGTGAATCACATAAAATGAATTCGGTAACTTATTAAATTTTTTTTAATCATTTAATTATGTTATAGCGACAAAACAGCATTTGAATTTCATTTAAGGGTGGTTGCAAAATCTATGTTTGCGCTCTGTAATGAGCATACTTTTAGCAGTTTTGCGTTAACTAAGAACAATTTAAATTATTCTTTCAAACATAATTTAATAGAGTGTTTTTTATTACTTCATCTCAGCTTGAAATGAAAAGCGATTTTGAAAAACACTTTTAACCTAACTCTAATACAAACTTTACCAACATTTACTAAGATCAATAATACGATTCTTACATATGTACTCACTTTTCAATGTGTTTTTAAAAGATCTAAAATCTCTAAAGTGCAGTTGAACTGCCATTAATGTAACAAGATTAAACTTAATTTTCATTTAGTATGTTACTTCCAACAACTTCTGTGTTACTCTGAAGTAGAAAACTGTTTGTAAGTTGACGGCAGTAAGCTAATTATTACCTAGAATTCTTCTATGTTTATTTCCTTAATGAGGGTCACGTATTTGGAATTGTTTTGTTACTAATCTGCACAATTACTTTACGTTACTGAATTGGTTTTATTTCAAAAATATTGTGTGGTTAATTCAAAAGTATTATCTTCAAAAAAACTCGAATGAATTTAAAAAAGTTCGTGCTCGAACTTTTAAAAATTTATTTTGGTGACGCGATTGCAAAATTATTAGATCCGTGTGTTACATATCAATGGTAATAGACGGGTAATAAATAAAAATTAAACTACTTAGTGACATTATAATAAGACTTTATTTCATATATTAAAAGACTTAGCTGACACTAAATATGTCTAACAGTGGACATACATCATTACTTCAGACAAAAAATATGAGTTGACAAATTAAGCTGTTCTTTTTTTTTAACAGCAAAGCATTCCGATTTCTGCGATCTCATTAAAATATGCAAATACGAATCGAAGTTATCTATTGATATTTTGACTTTTAATAGATATCATTGAATCTGTCGGTGGTGTCTATACCCGCAATACAACATCCTCCTTTCTTTATGTGGTTCAGGCTGATGTAATCCATTATGCCTGTGTAGCGCCGATGAATCTCATTATTGGAGAGCCATTATTAATTTCGACTTGATGGCTCATGTAATCAAAAGAAAATAGCTCGGGGGTTGGCGAGGCCTTGCCTAATGATTAATGGCCAAGAATGGATCCACTAATTGCCGTTCACACAAAAGAGGAATTGCTATTTAGCGAGAGATATAATGCTACGTAGATTTGTGCGTTGCAGTTGAAGCCTTGTCTTTGCTATGTCATATATGCCATTTTAGTCGGTGGGAAATTTCCTAATGATATTTTGATTGGAAGTGTGAATGGCAAGAATATTGCATTCCTTGCGGCGGTGTATCGTCTAATTTTCTTTCATTTGACCTCACTTACTCTGGTTTGATGACACTTATCAATTCTCTCCGTAGCGATTATTAGATTGCTCGACATTGTTAAAGGCATGCAAACAAATATTAACTCTTTTAATTTTCCGGCTGCTAAGACACGTGTTTCTTAACAAAATGGATTTGATTGTATGAAATATGTCAGTGTCTTCGAAGACTTTTTTTTTTTTTTTTCAATGAGTGGAGCAAAAGGAATACTTGTGTTATTTTTGTTATTGCTTGAAACCAATTTATTCTAAAAATATCCTAGTTTGATTCCATTTGTCTTACTGATTCATAGCTAGTTTCCGATAAAAGTATTAGGAATTCTGATACATTTCACTTGCGTAAAAAAAAAAAGGTCACGATATTACTTAGGTACAATTTATTTTTCAACACACTGATTAGGTTTCCTCATAGAACATGTCATACGACATTATATTAAAATGAAAAAGTAATGGAAAAACTTAATCAGCATTTTTGAAAATTCTCATTGAAGCATTTGGACACAATTGGAGGAATTGTGCCATTTAGATGGCATTTAACAAAGTTGACTAAGTACAGTGTGTGCTATATTTGAAAGCTGTTGTTTTTGTTAAGTTGTGGAATAGAAAGGTTTAAAAGACAATCATTAGTTTTGCTTTTATTTTAGTTAAATACATTATGTATTTCTCTGTGATTCTTATTACAATCTGACTTAATACTAAAATTTAACCTCGAAAAGATAAATAATTTAAAGGTTAGCTTTAAAATTAAACCTAAATGTTATAATATTCGCTGTTTTTTGAATTGTTACGGACGCTTCTATTAAATTTGTACTAAAATTTAATGGCATCCTCCTAAAATTCAGAAGCAAAATCTACAAATGTTTTCAATTTAATTTTAACACTTCGAATCTGAATTCATGTAGAAAAATATCATAGACTGCCGTGATTTATGTTTACAGTGTCGACAAAAATAAAAAGTTAACTTTCAGTAGAGCGATAATGATATTGACAGTTAAATTGTGCTACAAAAAAAATCCTATAGAATGCTTTCATAAGATGCGGGTGTAGATAATGATCATGGTATTAGTTTGGAATGCCCGGAAGTTTTTTGGCGTATTTAGAGTTAAGTCTAAATTTGATTTGATATAGGTGCGCAAAACATTCCAGGCGGTTAATTGTTTTTATGCCTTGTTAATAAGAGAAAAAAAAAATAGTGATTTGGAATAACTTTTTGCATTATTGTATATTTCTTTGTACGTAAAATTAACTTACGCAAACTTCAGATAATTTTCTACGTCAAAGTTCAAGATTTTCCAAGTTAACAGCCAAAACTTGCAAGTTTCCTTGACTTTTACTCTAAAATAAAACTTCCTTACTATTCTAGTTTTTCAGGTTTTCTTGACCGCTGACGGCCCTCTATAAGCCAAAAACCTCCCATCCTTTCGAAGTAATAGACAGATCGTTATGCACACTGGTATTTACATAAAAACAGGCAATAGGTGGGGGTTTTTTTGTGCACAATTCAACACTCAACAGTACTACTGTCTTTATAATATGCCACCTTTGTTTGTTTGTTTGTTACATAGCATTCATTATAAGTACAGTATTTATATGATTTACAACATGTTGTGCAGATACTTTATAACTCCGTAAATGTTCCCCCCACTTAACAGTCTGCTGTTTATCTCTGTAACATTAGTGAATGACATTTAACTTTCGCGTTTAAAAAGTCCGTTATTTATCTGCGCGTACAAAATTGCTTCTAGATATTAATGCCATTAATGCGGCGTAATGGCATGAAACATGGAAGAAAAAAAATATGTTCTCGAGTTGTCAAGTCATCACAACACCAAAAGCCCGGATGTTCAAAAGCACCGTGCCTATCTCTGGGCCATGTAATTCGATAATTGCTCCCGAATCGAACCGCCCTGTCAATTAGGGGTCTACCCAGGAATATGCAGTGATATTTCGAATTACACCGAGTCCGTTAGAATGTGCACGCTTCTTGAAACCAGTTATTATCGAATACAAATGGTGAATTTATTGATGCACCAGACCCCGCGAGTTCAAACTTTAAATTTTTCATTTTTCCTGACGTGAGGCAGAGAATGTTTTTATCCGTGCTCGCAGAAGATATTAGGAAAATTTGTATCTATTCATGAGGAATTATGCATCAATGCGAGCAATTTAAAGCCATTTAATGCAATTACGGTAAAAAAAAATGTTCATTTCAGTTGCTTATATTTTTTTCTGAATTACAATCCTTGCTGCATATGAAATCAAATGCGGTTTTTACTGAAGAATTCGGTAGCTACGTATACTTTTTGACAATTATTTCTCGCAAATTTTAAAAAAATGATTGTGTTTCACATTGCTGCATTTGTCTGTACGTGCTTTAAATTCCATAAATTCTAAGTTTACAAGAATCTTCAAGTTTTGAATGGCTAAAGAGACTTTCTAAACAATTTTTATAGAAAATTTAGGAATTTATGTACTTATTTCTAAAGAGAAACACTCAGACAAGTAATTTATCGCAATATATTTTTAGTAACGTCAGTTTTTCTGATACAAGAGACTTCGAGTTTCTTTTAACAGCTTTGCAGAAGTCCAGGGTGTGTTACCAGACATCCACAATCTTCATTTTTGATGTTGTTAGTAGTATGAATTTCGACATTAATTTTACAAATAAGTCTTTTTTTTAATTTATGTTTGTAAGAACAAACTTTAATTTTGAATTAAATTTTTCCGTAGATCAAAAGAAGCATTCGTAAAACGAAAATAAGAAACTTGACAAATGCTTTTGCACCTCTTGACTTCGAAATTAATACATTAATTTGGTTTTAAAACGAGAACATTTCAAGAGAAAATATCAACTGTAAAGTTCATCTTCTATCTCAAGTTCTGTTTTTAGATGTTCCAGTGAAACGATAAAGAAAATATTACTAATAAAACGTGCATCTGCCTCTTTTTTATTTTGCTTCTTTGCTTCTAGGTACGTTCCGTTTCATAAGACTTTCATTCGACTAGAAATTATCAATCCCCCGCCCCCCACCTCCGTGGGGATTAGATAGTGAAACGGAACCATGACTTCGAGCCCAAAAATTTAATTCGATTTGTACTATTTACAAAAAAATATGATTATCACTTGCGAAATTCAGCCTACTCGAGGGCTGAGGAAGAGCATAAGGAGCAGCAAGACCATTCGCTGCTGAATTGTCAACGGGGAAAGCCCGCCCGCTTACGTCTCTGACGGTGTATGACTACTGTTCGAATTGATCTTATTCTCTATTGATGCTTTTGACGATAGTTGCATAGTTTCGAATTCGATGTTCTTATTTCTAGATTACTACAGATTTCCTTCTATCTTGATCTCCTCATTTGGGCATAGGCTTTCTTTATCTTAACATTAATCTTATTAAGCTCGGTCTTAACGATTCTCTCATTACCTATAGGTGTCTCCAGAAGTATTTTCTTTTCCATAGAAGAGGTTGTCAGAAGTATTATAAGTGTAGAAAGGTACACATTGTTTCGCATTACCGCTAAAAATGTCTTACTTAGCACTGTTAGTTACAATTATCTTGAAGTTTAACCGGTTATTATTTAGACTGTCAGTCAATGGTTTCGAGTTCAGGATGAAATGTATTGCATCTCCGAAAAACTAACAGTCAGCTTTTTTGATGTACCAGTATTTCTCTTGAGCAAGATGAACTCACTGTTTTTTTCCTAAATGGAGGATGATATACATTCAAGATTTAAGGGTTTACGTCTTCCGAATGCAAAACACTCTATTTGGGGGTGTTGTAGCAGATAGAGGAGAAGATATTCTACAAATGATGGACGACAATGAATTTATGATAATCCACACCCATTCTTCCTGTAGTTGATTCACTGAACCCTGATACCTTGGATCGCAAGATCTGAAAAACTGTCCTACTGAACAGTCTAAACTCTGATAGTTTACATCTCAAATGAAGAAGGCCAAAGAATTATTCTCTATGAAAAAGTGCTACTGAAGATTGAGTGGTTTGTACCCTAGTCCATCACTGGTATTTGGGTAGAAAGCCTGGCAGGATTATTATCCTTGCCTGTGACCAAGGCTCTTAGATTACGCTCTCACGGCTAACTAGTGGCCACTTAAGAGTCTCTTTCAAAGATGGTGTGAAAATCTTTGTCATCTGCTTAAATTACCAAGAGGCTTCAGCCAAACACATTCTGGAATGTTTGGGCCTCTTCATGAAGGAAATTTACTCAAATTCTTGTCTTGGACTTTCTTTAAGTCCAAGACAAGGATTACGTCTTTTGGACTAGTCTGACTTCGTAAGACTTTGGAGGATTAGAAACAACAACAACAACAACAAACATACACATGTTAGTATTGTCGTAAAAAAATATAAAGTTTATACTTTATTACAGTCTACTTTAATGTTTTCGAACATTTTTCTAAAGTCACAGTTTTTTTTTCTCGTGGTTTTCAATAGCATCCCCGTGGTTCTGAAAATTCATGACTAGTGATAGAGCAAAGTCTTATCAGCATCCAGAATCATACTCATGGCAAAAGTCGCATATGAAATTCAATCTATATAAATTAGCGATGTAGTCCGATGATTTTGGTGGAAGGGAGACTGAGTAGAAGCCTTAAAACTTCTAATGTTTGAAATCTGAAAAATTGTGAAAATGTTATTTAATTAATTAAAATTTATCAATTTTCAAATGATTCCAATTTTTTGGAGCACACAAAGTTTTTCTTTAAACTATTTAGAAGGAGGAAGTAGAAATAGATGCATTTTAATTTCTTATTGTTGGTAGACATCCTCTAAAGTTTTAAGGAAGTGGAAATGTAGTCGATTGCGAAAATGAGTAGCATATTGTACAACAGAAAAGTCTAACTTAATTCGAAAATAATTCAAACAGACTGTGAAAGATTTCAGAAAACAAAATGAAATGGTCCGTATTTCGACTTTGTTAAAAGTTTATGCATACCTAAATTTAACTGCAAATGTTTCGAATAGTTAAATATGCAATTTTATATGAAGTAAAAACAAGAAAGTTAAATTATGCTGAATACATCAATTTGAAACACATTTTGACACAAATGTATTGCATGTACTTATAAAAATTTGCATAACAAAAATAAAATACAATCTCGCTAATATTAAACAATCGTATTAGAGCGTAATTTGTTGTTATGTATTCAGCGGTTGATCTACTATTGAGCTTTGGTTTAGGCTGAAATTAATACACTGTGTAAAAAATAGCCAAACATAAAGTCTTATTGGATATGAAGATTTCTTCTAGCATCGAATTTGCAATAAATCCTTCATAGACTCCAATCTTGGAGGGAATTTGGAAATTATTCCCAAAAGCTGTAGTATTATTCGTGCATTCTCTGTGAAAACCTATAAAAGAACTGCAACAACTACATCTTTTCTATTCAAAGTAGTCTAAGTTGCCATAAACGTCGTACAAAATTGCTTTAACTTGCAAGAATCGGATTTTCTCTAAACTGCCATGGAACAAAAAGTATTAGAATTTTGTGTATTCCTGTAAAAGAATTGTAATTGGCCACAGTCACTCTTTGATATAATATCTTTTGAAGAATATCTTTTGTTTTCTTCGAAATACTTTTACGCTTTCAATATACACTTTGGAGAACAATGCATTGTCCATAGAGCAGAATGCATTGAAATACTTTTGAGTGCTCTGTAAAGGAACAGATCATGCTGTATACTCTCTTTTCAATATGGTACATGACAATAAAATGCATAAATTTCGTAGAAAATAATTATTATTTACGGTAGTTTCAGCACGGACAGAGGGACAGACCAACAATGAACCAAAATCAGTGCTGGAAAGTGTTAAAAATGCAGCACTCACTGAAAATAATAATGATGATGATAATAATAATAATAATAATAATAATAATAATAATAATAATAATAATAATAATAATAATAAACATCCATTTCCATTGAAAACTGTTTAATGATTTAAAATTTAGATGTTTAAGTAAATAAACTCTACACAAAAAAATGTTAGTTTGACAGAAAACTAACAAAAGTTGACCACTTATATTGCTGGTTATAAAAATCTAAGAAACTTTAAAATACTGAAAACAAAGTTTAAAGATCTTTAAAACAAACTGCAGTAAAAGTTTTAAAAATATAATTAAAGGGACAAATTAAATAACTGGTAACAACATCAGTCATTCTGATCACAAAGTAAGGTTTTAATGATACACGAAATTGTTATATTTAATGTACAATATCGTCATATTCTCATAAATAAGTTATTTTCCAGCTACTGGGATGGAATACTACATTTCGTTTGCTCTGTTGTACTTCCTGCTACATGAGTTTAGTTAGATTTTCTAATATTTTTTTTCCTGTGGACAGACATTAAAAACTAGGGTTCACGTAACTGATAATGCTTCACAGGTTTCAGACAGTTTTGAATCTTTGGGCTATATTGGTCAGACCAGAAGAGCTCTCAAATTTAGGCTCAAAGAGCATGAGAGATATGTCTCTAAGCACGAACTTTCCAAATCTTCTATTGCCTCACATTGTTGGAATTCCAATCATCGATTTCAGTTTTCTAAGGCTAAGATTTTGTGCACTCCTCAGTCTTTGTCCCATCTGGATTTTTTGGAAGGTTTTTCCATTACCCAGCACTTAGATCGTCTTGTGAACGATGGTTCTTCCGTTCCTTTCGTTCATTCTGCTTGGAAGTTGCTGTTGTAAGGTTCTTTTCACTTTCTTCGTCTACCCCCCCCTTTCTTTTTCCCCCTGTTTCTTTATTGTGTATGTACGTGTGTTACTGTCTTTCTTTTTCGTTTTTATTAATAAAAAAATAAAAAATAAATAAAAATTAATTATATATATATATTTATTGTGCTGTCCTGTTCGTGGTTTTTATTTAAAAAAAAAACATGTGCTATTTGTTTTTTGTTTGTTTGTTCTGTTTTCTCTTTTGTGTGTGTGTGTTTGTACTTGTGTGTTCCCTTTTTTTATTTCTGTATTTTTGTGCTTCTTTTCTTTCCTTTTTATCCCCCTTTTTTAATTTTTTTTCTCCCCTCTCCGTGGTTTTGTTCGACTTTTCTTTGCCCCTTGTGGCAACATCTTGCTTGTTTTTCTCTTTTCAGTTCCCTGTGTTCTTTACGTCGAAGGGCTTGGACTGAAGAAGTTCAAAACAATTTTTGAACGAAACGCGTATCCTCTTTCCTTTTACTTCTTATGTGTGTTTTTTACAAAGTTTTTTAATTACTTCAGTTAGAACTAGTTTTGTGACTTTTTACTTCACGTATTTTTAAAACGTTCGACTTTAAAAAAATTAGCTGCTGCTGCTAAAAATATTTAGGGAACTGCTTTATGACAAAGAATGGATTTTTTTTGGATAAGAAAGAAAAAAAATCATCTTTTTAGCAGTTTTTTCTTTTTTTTTTAATTTTCAAAAAAAAAATCGTTTAAGAACAATCTTGCTTGGTTTCAGGTCTGCTCTAGGGGCTGACAACCTATACAATTGGTTGGGGCGCCAAATTTCGAGGAGTGGGATTTTTTATAGTAAGCGTGGGGAAAACAAGTATGTTAAGTACCCAGTTAATCTAAATTTATGTATATCATTTTTTGTTTCGTTTTAATAAAAATTTACATGTCGTATGCTTTTGGGTTAATTTGTAAAATAGTTTCAACTAGCAAGGGGATGTCAACCTCCCATTTTATATTTTTATTGCAATTCGGCTAAACCACTCAGCGGGTCCTGCTCTCATTGCGGAAATAGTAACATTAAGGGGTTAGGGGTAGTCAGAGGCGTGAAAAAATGCCATTTTTTATTAATTTTTTTTACTAGTAATTAAGTTTATTTCACATAAGTAAAAACATAGTATCATTTCAACATACTTTAACATTACTTCACTTAAATTTCAAAAAATAATAATTATTATTTTACAAGTTATGGCGGTCTAAGTTGAACAGGTTTTAATAATGGGTCCTTGCGGTGACCATTACAGCTCCTTGGAGATTCATCTAAAATCAATGAAACAAAAAAGATTATTTTTATGGATAGATAATCTTGTGCCTGATCGAAGCTTTTTTTTTTTTTCAAAATTAACAAAATGGCGGTCTCTGGAAATTTTTTTGCAGATTTTCGGGAAAAAACCAACAATTAATTGTTTATAAAAAATCGAAGTTTAAAAAAAAAATCCTTCGATCAGGCACTAGCTTTTTATGTTTTCTAAAAGCTGTATAAGTTTCATTCAAATCTATCGAGCGGTTTTTGAGTTACAGTGGTCACCAGTTCAAAAAACATAGTTTTGAGAAAAACGCATTTAAAGTTTTACAGTCGATTGATGTACAGTAATACGAATAATTTCAATACTTACACTGAGTCATCTATTCCTGGACCATATAAGAGTTCTTCAGCCGTTGTAGAATTTTCTAAAACATCAATTTGTTGTTGCCTACGTCGCATTCTACCTTCGCGAGTGTTGTCGTTAGCGCGCTGATCAGCTACTTTTACACGTGCACTATCGGTTTTTTCAGTATACCGATGCGAATTAGGCCCACTTGTCCCTTCACTTGTCACTGACTTTGTCCCTTCATTAAATATACTCATAGCTACGTATGCAGCAATTTGAACAATGGTAAAACTAGTATTGATAGTTTTGGGGCATATTTTCCACACTAGTTGGTTGAAGCTCTCATTATTATTTTGATTAAATCCACCTACACATCTTGAAAGTAAATTTTCATTATTAAGATCTTCATAAATAGGCTTGATTGCTTTTAAAACTTCAGGAGGTAAGGGAGAATTATGCCGCTAGTTAATTGCTCTCGGAAATATTAGACCGCTCGAGAGCCTTTTATTCTTCGCTAAATAACTCGAAAGATATTTGTCGGATTCACTTCAAACTTTCAGAGAATATTTTTAAGATACTATACTTTAAGAAAATGCGCAAAAAAAAAAAAAAAAAAAAAAAAAAAATCAATTTTTTGAAAATTCTGACTACCCCTAACCCCTTAATACACCACCGGAAAATAATAACGCTTTTTCGTTTTTGTTTTCGCTCAAAACATTGCTTTCTCCCCGATTCTAGGTTTTTTTTTTTTTTTTTTTGATTTGTGTGAACACACATTGCAAATTCTATCGGAAGAAGCTATAAAAAAATAAATTATATTCTCATTACATTGAAGTATGCTACAGTAAAAAAGATATAAACTTTACTGTTCGAATGCGAACCACTAAAGACATAAAGTCAAACTTATCGCTGTATTGTATAAAGTCCGATAAAAATAAATGATTTTCGTACGCATTAGCAATTTTTATGCGTTTGATCGAGTACGTATCATGTTGCTTGTAATAACAGGTTAAAGTTATATAAATGAAATTCTCTAATTTTCTGAATATTATTAACGCTAACAGTTGTGTTACTTCAAGCCTGAGCAATCACGTATAATGAAGCATTAAATGTATTTCGCTTCATTTATGATTCATAATGTCAGTAAATCATGTTTGTATGCGCTTGATTAAAACGCAAAGATGACAGGCGTAATTTAAGACAATTATGTCTTCTCTACTGAACATTCGAAGATTAACATGGCATCATTAATATACTTCTTTTTTTAATTATGGAAGGCACTGATTACGGATGACGCGAATCAGTCCCTATTCAGAAAATAATAGTTTAACTTTTCACTTTTTTTAGGGGGTTTAAGAATCGTGGTAAACTGAGTATGTGCACAGAAAATATTACAATTTTTCTGATTTGATATAAACGTAGAGGAAACTCTTAAATTTAGTTTTTAAATTCTGTTAAAGAGCTTCCATGCTTAGTCCTGATGCGAATTTGCGAATGTTTTTCTCATATTTCTTTTATTATTTCGGAACAAAGTATAGCACTATTAATTTTTACTTCTTGATGAAAAATTCTGAATCATTTGCGAGATATTCTTTAACTTAAAGAGGAAATAGTGCCTCAAAAGTGTTATTATAAACACATATTTAAGACGACATTTTTCATTACTTTTAAATTAAAGCTAAAATCAAATAAGTTATCATGAAAAATTAAAGTATTAGAAGTTAATAAATAAATTAATTAATTTTAAAAAATATAAAAACTCGAAATTCTGTTTTTTCCCCTTCTTCCTGTTTCAAATTTTTACGTGATATCAGAACTAAAATTAATACAGTAAATGAACGAACATAAGATGAGTTTTTAAAGAAAAAAAAAATCCTACTAGGAAAAGTTTAAGAGAAAAAGATGAAAAAACTATGTTATTTTTATCAAAACTCAGATATGTACGATTTCAGAAAACTTCACTTTATGCTTTTAGGAAAGGCTTTAGTAGCCTTTGTGAAATAATCTGATTTATTAGACATAAAAAACTTTGACCTCGTTCAGTGCTATTATAAGAAAATGTATTTTTCAAATCGAATGTAATAAACAAGTGGTTCGAGCCAGGCTTTGTGGCCTATTGGCAAATGTATTAAATATAATGTCCTTTCTATGGTTATTAAAACATCTGAGCTAATTTTCCACAAATAAGAACTTACATACATGAAAAACATGCCTACACCAAAAGCGAAATTTAATTGCACATCTGACTTAATTTAAAATAATTAAATAGTTTCAGGCGCACTTGGTCACAAGTGAGAGGTTTTGTGTGTGTATGTGGGGCGGGGATGAAGCTTGTTCCCCTAATACGCAGGGTAACAAGCTTCAAGGTGTGGGGTTGGCAATTCCTTGATATATGTAACAAAATATTTTCGAAAATGTGCATGAAAGATACTACCTTGGAGAACATTTCAATGCTGTTGATTAAAAGAGATTTCCAGTGAGATTCTAATAATGACTAATATTTACCATAAATGCACTCTTTCTGTGATGTACTCGAATTTATTAGAGAAAGGACATAGAGCAGGAATTCTGCGAACTCATTTTTTTTTAATTATTGTCTTTAATAAATTTTGATTATTTACGCTCAAAATGTGAAATGAAATTCCGTGATATTAAATTTATATAGAACTACAAACCAATATTTTTAAACGATATAAGAGATGAAGATCTATTATTATAATTGTTGTTATTATTATTATTATTATTATTATTGTCATTATCGTTATTACCATTGAAAAACAACACGGGAAAGGTCCATTGTTCTTAGTGACGGTAATCTGACTTTTGCGTCCATAATAATACATATCTTAGAGAAATTAATTAGCCTGATAAAGAGCTTATCGAAGGCTGTTCTTTTGGCAATTCCTACTATTCGGAATAACTTGCGTTTTAACATAACATCATAATTTTAAACATAGGCTAATAGGAATTCAGAAACTGATACACTAATAAAATCACATGAAATTTTATACAAACGTTGTGATATTTAAAACGATCAGAAATTTAATGTTGAAAAGAGATGCCTCAAACTTTGACTCTTGTACTAAAATATTTGAACGAGAATTCTCGCAATACTGCACTCATTCGTTATTGCTGATACTTTTAGAACTATATTTTAATTTCTTACGTAGAATGAAAAATACAAGTTCTTGAGTACATTAGCTGCATAATATCCATTATGTTGCGCAAGTATTATGTTGCAATGCTATAAAATTGCAGAATTGACATTTTCAAAATTTTAATTAATCACAGTACATTAGAGCTGTTTTATTATAGCGGCAATATTTAGCCTATAATGTGTATCTTATGCACATAAGTGCTGCAATTTATGTGGATGCGGGGACGTGTCCCCTCCCGATATTTTGTCTCAATAAAGATGAGGAAAAAAGAGAATATTTTGGTCTTCCCTTCCTTTCCCCCCTCAAAAATCAGCTGGTAGTGACGCTCGTGCTTATACATATTTTTAATGAAGTAACTGGCTTAAAACTGCACCAGTATTGTTTAACTATTGGATAAACTAGCCACCAATATGTATACCAATATTCGATCTAAACTTTTGCAAGTACCGACAGGTATGAAACTTTTTAAATTTGAATAATTTTTGGGGCACTTCAATTCTCTCAAAAACAGTCCTTAAAAATACAAATATATAAGCTAATTCGGGGAAAGTCGCCTATATTAGCATGTTTTGTTTAGTAGAGCCAAAATCGAAATAATAAGATAATGAAAAAAGACACCATGTTTTCCAATATTTAATTGGTTCTCTGTTCTATTTGTTAATTTATTTCCTAGTAATTTCATAAATTAGAAATTCAATGTTAAATAAACTTATGTAACTGTAGCATTTTGCCCCATACACGGAGAAGATGAAACCACAATACAAAAAAGCAAAATAAGGCAAAGATTGGAACATCACCTATGAATTAACAATACCTATGGAAAAGGGAAAATCTATAAACTGAATTAAAGTTTTTTTTATATATTTTTTAATTACTTCTCTAAAAGTAATAAGCGTACGGGTTTGAATGTTAACATATCATTCAGTGAAAATGATTACCGTTGCAATCTTCGTGCAATCATTTATGGCGTTTAATGCACTGAATCCAATCACACTTGAAACCCTTTTATTATCGTAAAAGTATTTTTTACATTCAGTACAAATTTATGAACAGTAATTTAATTATTACACTGAATTAAATTCGATTCTGAAGCTCGATCCGTTTTCTTTTAGTAGTTTTGAAGCATCGTATCTGTGATAAAGAAAGGTTAATTATATTTGTTTAAAATTATTAATATCTTCTAAAAAGCATACGATACAATACACATATATCATAATAGGCCTTGAAAAATATTACATGTATTAAAAATATTAAATATTATGTTAGTTAAAATGCAGGGTGTATCACAATTCCCTCCCCGATTTGGAAGGCTTATAAAAAATATATATATTACCAATACAGCTGCAAAGTTGACTTTATTGGATAAAGAAATGTTACAAGTTTTGTATCATAAATGTTCAATATGTAAACATTTCGTGATACGGCAGACATCAAGTCTAACGTCATTCTTCCCTCCCCACATTCGCTTCAGCATGCCGCGATCAATGGTATAGCGAATGCGGTTGTGATCCTTTGGCGTAAATCTTTGAAATCATGAAGCATAAGGGGCACGAACACACGATCTTTTATGTAACCCCATAAAAAAAATCGCACGGAGTTAGATCCGGAGAGCGAGATCGCCAAAGAAGAAGGCGACTGTCGACGTCAGAACCTCGATCCATCCAACAACGAGGAAACGAGTTATTTGTGAAACAAAACCAGTAATGTTTCTCTCTCCAGAAAAGCCAGCTTACAGCAATGCTGAATTGGTAATACATTATTTTTTAATAAGCCTACCAAACCCGGAAGGGAAGTCTGACACACCCATAAAAGTTTTAATTTTGTAATGTTATAGTTATTGATTTCATTTATATATTACACTATGTAATAAAATAAAATTTAAAGTTCATTTAATTTACTTCTAAATCCTATTGCGTCTTCCCCTAAGTATAGGCTATAAGGGTGAAGATGCCACACACACTCATTTTCTTGTTGTAGCAAGGTTACGGCCATCTCTGCTTGCTATGTGTATGTTGTTGAACTTACTTATTTTCCTGATATCTTTATAAAATAAAACATTCGTTTTGCAATTTTAAATGTGAGCGACTGAATATTATAAGAGCTTTACTCTCCAGGTTTAACGCTCACGAGATCCAAAAATTACGGCGATTGAATACGTGAAAATAAGGTAAATTCACAAACCACCTCATGCAAGATCAGTATTAGTATCTGTTGGCACACAGAAGTGCTTGCAGTAAACTTGTGTCTTCCGCTTAGTTACCTTAGAAGTTGTAAGAATTTATCTAATGCGTACTACATTATTTTATTAGAAATTAAAATTAAAATTAAATTAGTATTTTATTGGAAAAATAAAAGAGAGAATAACAACAATAAAATAAGAGTAACGAATGTGATTTCAAATTAAAAAACTGATTTCAAACAACATCGCATATTTTGTTTCACTGACATTTGAAAACCACAAAATCCACATACTTCAAACGTAAATGATATTTTTCCAAAACCTACAATTAAATTTCATATACTTCTGTCATCGCTATTGTATAAAAGTCTATACGATAAACTGATCTTAAAATATTTGGCAGTCCACCTGCTCTCCACTGACAAAAACTAAAAAACATGCTAGTCTGCACACGTATCACAACTTTTGTTCACCTTTCAAACGAAGATATCGATATTTCTAAAATATTTTAACCTCTCTGTCGAATTTTCTACAAACTGAAAAAACCAAACTTCCCCTAATTTCATCACCACGTCCAACTCTTTTGTGGCCATGCGCGCAGCGTATCGATTGTGTGACAGTTTTGACAATCCCTGGGCACCTGAAAACATCGAATTTTTAACCATTTCTTTTTTCCAAGGAGGGGACACACTCCGTTTTCATTCCCAGACCACTTAGAAGAATAAGCGAATGAAATTTATATAAAGCCGTTTCTTAATCTAAGAAATAAAACAGCAAAAAAAGAATCGGCCAGTGTCTCGTTGAGTTGTGATTGATTGTGACCGGTGCCGCAAGTTGGATGATGGCGCGGCTTACAAAGTGTATTTGGCGTCGCGAAGAACAGGTTACAGCGATAAAAAGAAATTGGAGACTAATGACGGAGGTTTTGCCATCTCCCTAAGGCTCAATTACATTTGAAGGGTTAATCTTAAGTTAGTCCGATAAAAATCGGTTCCATTTTTCCACTGTGCTAAAATCGTGTACTTGAAGATGGGAGGTAAGACTGATTTCATTTTGAAAATTGAAGGGTTTGCAGCAAAACCGAAGTAGTGCCAACTATTCAAGTTTGCTAAAAAAGTGTAAAAAAAAAAGTTTGGTGATTCAACATAAACTGACGAGAGAGACAGCTTTCCCTACTAGCAATTTTGCTCGAGTTACCACCCGCCACGTAGCCGGCCGATGGTAACCCGAGCAAAATTGCGAGTAGGGAAAGCTGTTTGAGTTGAATCTAAATATTAGTTCATAGACTATAGTTAATGTTGAATCCATTGACTAGTTTATAGAATAGTTAGTTTATGCTGAATCTATAATTGAATATGTAGATTCAACATAAACTAACGACAGAGACAGCTTCCCCTACTAGCAATTTCGATCGGGTTACCACCGGCCACGTAGCCGGCCGATGGTAGCGCGAGCAAAATTGCGAATAGGGAAAGCTGTCTCTCTCGTTAGTTTATGTTGAATCTGTAGAATAGTTACCTTATGTTGATTCTATAGGTGAATATGTAGATTCAACATAAACTAACGAGAGAGAACGAGCTGAGCAAAATTGCTAGTAGGGTCACCTCTTGAGTAACACAAGAACTAACAACAAGAGCCTCATTATTTTGATACCAAACAAAACCTTTTTTTTTAACTGCATGGCAGTACATGTAACTCCGAATTTCCGTAGTATACAGCTACCTCCTTTCTGCGACAAACCCTCCAATTACATTCATATTCTTATTCTCTGTTTATGTTTCTTTTCAAAAGAGGCAGGACGTGTTTATTAACCCTAAAGTGCATGATTTTTTTATATACATAATGGGGTGAAAATAAAAATGAATCTTCATTTAGGCTTACTCGGATAATAAAAATATTTTTAAAAAAATTTCAGAATGTAATTTCAGAGAAAAAAATCACGAAAAAGTTCGAATTCGGAAAGTTAGAATATCCACGTTATGGCTCTCATAAAACAAAAGAAAGTAATGAAAATCGATTCTACTTCATTTAGTCCTAATAACACCATTTTTTGATGATTTTGTATTCATTTTCATTTAGCAATAACAATTAGAAACAATCGAAATTTCGAGCAAAAATTTATTCAGCCAACTGAATGCACGCGCTATAAATTCATGCTTGTTTGCTGAAATATAATGCTGCCATATATTTTTAAAAACTACATATCACTTCCATAATGGTCTTATATTTATATTAGATGCATATTTATACAAAAACTGCAAGATTTTCTTTTTATTACAGAAAAATGAGAGTGTAGCCAATTGGCTACACTTTCATTTTTCCGTAATAAAATTGTATTATATTAATAAAACTGTAACATTTTTCCTTAAATTGCACCGCATGGTTAAAAGTGGCATTTTCTATTAAGAAAATGGTCACTTTCTGTTAAGATCAAGTTTTCCCGAAATTCCACTGGAAAAGAGGCAAGACTTATTTTTTCTTTCATTAAAAGTCAGGGCACAACGACACTTAAACTAAAAGTGCAGGTCGCACCAGTAGATAGTAACGAAAAGAAAAAGGCAAGGCGAATAAATTTTAATGAGTAGGCTGGCAGGGCGCTGCGCCCTTTGAAAAACACGAAATGTGAACACTGCTTCCATCTTGATCCAATCAGTTAAGTATGAAGTGCAATCTAGTCCAGTCAGTGAAGCAAGCATAGTACGTAGAAGAAAATTTATTGAATTTTCTGAGATACGGTGCTTTCTCCAGTAGCTCAGTAATCTGAACAATCTACTATTCTGAACTGTAAAAATACTGGTATTACTTTTGTTAAGAAACCCACGGGTTAACCAAACATTTCCACTTATTAATTTCCATTAATCTCATTGCTTTTCACTACAAAAGATTGAAAATTAGATCTAGAAAGAAACCGAACTGTTTTAACAGCCGAGTATAATTCGTATACTTGGGAATGGATTATTCTTCCACTCTTTACAACTTCACTGTTCCGGTTTCCGACTTCTACGAAAGACCACCATGCAGTGCACCATGAAGGTATACGGTTTTAGTGCATGCTAAATTCGTGATTACATCAGTCCTCTAGGCAGTCAATAGCAATTTCAATAGAGGTTTACCAACATTTTGAAGCCTACCTTCTGATGAAGATTTAAACTTTTGGTGGGTAACATATAATAGGATTTAGAAGGCCAGAAGTCATGCTAGTACGTGATAAGTAAGCTTCTGTCCATACTTTTCAGTAGGTAATGTATCAATGCGTATAGTGTGTCGGTGAAATTTTGAGCTAAATGTTTACTTTGGTTTTAGAAATTATTTTAAAACTTCCGTATCGTTTTACGTTCAGAAACTGAAATTCCGAAAAAAATGAGGGTCAGATGAATAAGCACTGAAAAAAATATTTTGTTGATTCAACAAAATTTCGGTTGGTTCTACTGTAAAGGAATATTTTTGTTCAATCTATAAAATTTTGTTAATTCAATGAATTATTTTGTAAATTTAACAGACATTTTGTTAAAAACCTATAAATTTTTTAATTCAATGAAATATTTTGTTAATTTAACAAACATTTTATTAAAAACCAACTAAATTATTTGGTTGAAATAGCGCCAACCAAATTTTGTTGATTCTACAAAATTTTGTTAATTCAACGAAATATTTTGTAAATTCAACAGACATTTTGTTAAAAACCTATATTTTTTTTAAGTCAATGAAATATTTTGTTAATTTAACAAACATTTTATTAAAAACCAACAAAATTATTTGGTTGAAATAGCGCCAACCAAATTTTGTTGAATTCAACAAAATATTTGTTCCCGTGAGCAATGCTTACACGCAAACACATAAATATATTTTTAGAAACTGAAATTCTTAAAAATGTAACGACACGTATAGATACACAATAAATGGGTTTAAATTTTAAAATAACATTTTAATGAAAGCAGTACTAGCTTAAAGCTTGCACGATAACAAAATATTATTCATTCTGGCGATAGCTAGCTTATTATACCTTAACTACTGTGACACTGTTTTAATTACAGACGACGCTACTTAAGGGCCCTGGGGTCTGGGTCGGGCCCTACAGCAGAGAGGGCTGGCTCAGGGGCATGTCGCGTGCAAGCGACAGGTGCCCGCACGCGACTCCAGAGATTGGTCAACAAAAAGGATATCACCTGTCTTGTCCGGTTGAAGCCCAGATTCTTCAGATGGGAGAAAAATAGAAATGCATATTTGTTGACGGTTTTGGGTCAGACAAGAAACAAACGCGTGGCGCTTCTTTTTTTTTTTAATTCATCAAAAATGAGCAACCATTCCTGATGTGTTTTCTTCTTTTCCTTTTCTTTTCATTGCTGCTGTTCTAAAAAGAAATAAAAGATTTCGATTGGTCGGTGCTGAGTTGAAAAATAAACATATTATATCATAAACAGAAAAATGAAAAATCCAAAAACATCTCTTTCTAACGACAAATCCTGGGGTAAAATACTCAGTCACTTTTTTCCCTATTAAGCCATTGAGGAAAATGAATTGTATTTTACCTATCGTGTATACATTTTTTGCTTCTGAAATGCATGTATGTCTCTGCAATTGACTTATGCTGTTGTTGCTGTTTCTAAAGCGCTCTGGCAACCACAGAGGTGCCAGATCCAGAAAAAAAAAAGTGTTGCGCCAATGTGAGCCAAATGATTTGCAAAATCCTGTGCAAGATATTTCCACAGGAAAAATTATACATTTTTAACTCATTCATGTTACTTTTTTCTTATTTGACACTTTATTTCAATTATCAGTATCTTAAATCAATTAATCATTAATTAATCAATTAATGACTTACTAATTATTACTAATTATTTAATTTATTATGATTTATTAATAAATTGTTATTACTTAATGTTCAATTGTCAATTATTAATTTTAAATTAAATTAATAATTTATAAAAGATACACACAATGAAATGACACATTTTCAAAACAAAGATTGAAAAATTTGAAATACCAGGAACAACCAAATTTTCGGTTAGTAACGGCTACTTATTTTCGAAGAGAATGGTCGTATCGCGTGAAGAACTAACTAACGTTGCAAAAAAAAAGTATATGAAATACTTAAAACTCATTCGTTGTTTTCAAGATCAGTTTTTCTAAAGCAGATTATCTCTTCTGTATCATGTTCAGTAGCGAATTTACAGCTAAATTTAATTCGAGAAAATGTGTGGTGTGTGTGTGTGTGTGTGTGTGTGTGATTAATTGTTTCTTTTTATTATTTCTGAAAAAAGAAAGAAAGAAAAAGAAAAAAACCCGTGAATGTCATTTTAATAAATTTTGTCTATTCTAGTTAACAATACAGAGCTAGAAAATTGCGTGTATTTTTAGAAACAGCGACTATGCTCATAGCACTTGATTGGTGATAATTATAACATTGCAAGTTTTTTTTTATGTGATCATTCTAGTAAATGAAGTAATTCAAGCACAAAGCCCTTTTAATATACTTTATAACGTTTATTTCTCCCATTTATGCTGCATCCATCTGATATAGAAGTTTACCTATGTAGTGTCACGATTTTAGAAATTCCTGAAATTTGGTTTAAAAAATGCTTTTTACAGGATTTAAAAAAAAAAAAACAGTTATCGTGATCACGGCGGAGGTTTAGACATTTTCCAAGAAGTTTTCATGACCTCTCGCGCATTTATTTTTTCTCTCCAAAGTGAAAACACTTCATTTTAAAATAGAAATGTAAATGTAGAAAATGAATACTACTTATGTGTTTGCAGTTTGATTATCTGTACCTGCAGTTTGGCTTTAAAATTTCAACAACCAGTTTTAACAATAATTTTAAAAGACCGTATTTTTCAGAAGTTTCAGTCTTTAATTTTTTTTATGAGAAGGAACAAGTCAAAATTTCAAATCAACTAATATGCAGAATCTCTAAAATTCTTATGCAGGTGTTGATAGGCCATATAATTGACGTTTGAAATATAAAGACTATTTTTTTATGTTAGGTCTTATAGCTCTTTTTCTGGAAAATAAAGCATTCTATATCGTGATTTCCGTTTTCGAAAAACCTACAGGAATATTGATTTCCAATTCTCTTTTACAATTTTCCAGAGTCCAACGATAGTAGTGGGTTTGCGCTTTTTGCAATAGACGAAAGGCACAGTGCTCCATAGGTGAAATGATAGGGAACTCCGCAGGAGTATGTTGAAAAGATTTAAATACAATACCTGTATCACACTTTTTTTTCAATTCAGTGTCAAGTTGTGGTACTTTTTGAAGTATGACTGGTGGCTTTGTCTTGAAGCAGTGTCACTCTTTGAAAGTCATTTGGATAAAGAAATGATCTTTCTTCTATAAACATTAGACGTAAAATTTTCTCTTGAAAGTACATTGACTTACACCCCCCCCCCTCACACACACACACACTCTCCTTACTTTTAAATTCCCAATGTAGGAGAACTGTCAGGTAATCATAATCTCCTCACTGAAACTTTCTCTGCAATAGCAGAAACAGGTTTGTGCATTTTTTCTCTTCGTTTTGTATAATAAATACACCTTTCTTTGTTGCAGTCATTGAGGAAAGCCCATGTATCTTCAAGAGTCAGAATGTATATCTGTTTATCTTCTGATAAATAGTTTTCATAGAGGGTACTACAAAGTGTTCTGCTTTGAACCACAAGCCTCGGGAAAAGCTGGTGAACATTATGTTTTGTTTTTCAGCTTTTTAAAATTGTAAATCTTGGTTTATTACTTTATTTGTTGCAGCTACAGATACATTAAAGATTTTGCAATTGGTTTCTGCGTCGGTGGATTTTTTCTTGCTAACAGCGATTTCACTTTAGAACAGTATAGCACATACTTTTATCGGGTATTCGGTGTCTTTTTTCCAAGAACAGTGACTCTGGAAACTTGTGAAAGAGGAATAGAAATCAATACTCTGGAAATTAAAAAAAAAGAAAGAAGAAAACTTTCTATCATGGAAATCACCATATAGACTTATTGACCAAAAAAAGAGCAATCGGATTGAACATTTAAAAATAAAGTCTTTGTATTTTAATGATCAATTATATGGCTTGCTTCAAAACTGTTCTAAAAATGTGTAAACACCCTCTGTATAGCATAGTCTAAAGGTGGCGCATGCGCAAATGCGCCGATTTTGGTGTCAAGACGGTCACCATAATCTTATCACATCTGTTACTGTAAAGGGCCAAATGTATATTCGTATTAAAGACAGAGATAGAGTCTATCACATCACTTTGGAATAATTCAAAAAGCTGCATAGATACTGCGCTCGTAGCCCATATTTAGACACACACATCACATGCAGCCCAGCCCATCTCTGGTTGTCAGATTCATCTAAATGCCTTATAGCTTTGACTGAAACGTTACTTTTCGGAGATACCGGTAAAAAAATAAGGTGAGGTTCCAGCCCTAGGGCAGCAGACACTTTGCGTGTGTATAACGTTACACCTTTTGAAAAGTGAAGCACAATTTTCCCACTTCTTCGGCGCGAGGCGTGGCCCATACCACCCAGGTGCTGCCGCCGATTAATTTCCGTGTTTGTTTTGGACGGCTGCCCACTTGTTTAGATTATCCAGTGGCTAATTCAATAGAGGATGATGCATGGGTTCGTTTTGGGGGCTTCCTCCCCCTCCAGGTATAAAAGGTACCGAAATCAATGAAAGTCAGGTTTTTTTTTGTTGTAAGTCGCCATTATCCAATAAGATGTGAAATAAACACCGACAAGTAGGATTGGATTGCAGTTGCCGAAGCTCTAATGAATTCGACAGCTTCTGTGCACTTTGGTCATGAAAAAGAGCATTGTTATTATTAGAGATTAGGTAATTGAATATTTAAGAATGGTAACCTAAACTGATGTGTTTACACTTTGGTTCACGCTTAAAAGAAAAAAAATAACAATAATAATAATTGCTGGGTGAAATGAGGCTTTCTATGAGGATTCTGTATGAGGGCGATTTTGGTCGGAAAGTTATCAAAAGAAAATGGTATTTCAGTGTGTACAATGGAACGAAAACTAAACAGTCTGTTATAGCAATTAGTTGCTTTTGTTCACTAAATAAAAAAAGCTCTCACAATCGAATTGCTTATTTTATCTTGCCATTCAGTTATTCCCTTTGCTATACTTAAAAGAGAGAAAACACAACAAAACAGATAGCAAAAAAAAAAAAAAAAAAAAACTGAGGGAAACTTTTTGAACTCACACGTATGAGTTTAAATATATTTTTACAGTTATGCAGTGTTTTAATTTGATAATCAAATCTTACTGGAAAAAAAAATAAAAAATTAGTTTAAGTTTCATGATAAGAAACAAATAATAATAATAATAATATTCAAACCATATAATAATATTATTATTAAAGCCTGTTCAAACTAATCAAAGATACTTTTCTAAAACGCAATGACTGTGAGTTCACTTAAATAAATTTTTTATGTTAAGTATATTCCCGTATAAAGTAATGGAAAATATTCTCCTGATTCACGTATTCAGGTATTGTTATGCAATATCATTTTAAAATAAGTTTACGTTAAGCATTCTTCTACTGCAGATGTATTATTGTAATGATTTTATGATGTACACATTTTTCACTATATCACCGATAAAGTAACAAACCTTACTTTTCTGCTTTACTGCAACAACTATTTCAATTTGAAAAAAGGAAATTGCAAATTGTATTTTTTTTCTTTACTATCATTTCATGGCACATTTTAAATGAAACAGGTTAAAAACATCGACTTTTCAGTCTTTTGCTTAAACTGTAGTTTGGCAGACAATCTAATAAAACTGAACAAACTTTTAAAACGATAGTATTTACGTGTTAAAAGGCTTTTAAATATTTTAACTGCACTGACGAGCCTTTAAATTTGACTCTCTTAAATTGTGTTTCCTCAGTTTTATTTATTTAATTTTTTACTCAATCAGAAAATCTGATGTGTTAAAACTTCTAAATAATTCAATAAAGAACTTGATTATTATTATTATTATTATTATTATTTTGTGTGTGTGTGTGTGTGTTTAATATGATTTGTTTACTTGAATTATCGATGCGTTTTTGTTACAACTTTAGAAAATTAAAAATTAAAATGTAGGGGCAATCTTTTTTTCTACGTTTTTTCATGAATTTAAAGTTTATCTATTTTAATTTTTCTTACAAACAGATGGTAACAGAAATGATTTAGAAATAGAAAAGCCCACACCTAAAATTATAAAGCATAACAACTAAAACCAATAAAACAAAAATTTTGTCGTCAGAAAATTTATTAATAAAAGGGAAGGAATTTTAAAATCGTAGATTTTTTATATATTATTCGAATTTTAAAATTTTCTATAAATTAATTTTTCTTTATGTGAGATAATTTTGTTGAATAATAACATATACTATACTCGTAATTAAAAACCCGTTAAAAATAACGTCGTCAAAAATTGCCATGTCCCCTTAATACTTAAAATTTAGGACGAGGTATTAAATTATAATTCTGCTGGTGATATTCGGGGAAATCATAATGGTGAATAATTATTAGATGTATAGACTTAACTTTGAACAACACTTCTCCTTTAATTGTTTATAAAATTTAAGCATAATTATTATTTTTCCTTTTTCTAGTGCTGCACAAACAGTCACGATACATATAATTGCACATTGAAAAATTAACATCCTGTAATGAAGCACACAAAACCTTTTTATGCAATTTTTAATTAGATAATTAATGATAGACATATACTAATTAATGAAAACTCTTATCTCCCTTCCTCATGCGAAACTTTTTCTTCAAGTATCCATTTGTAAAAACTGCCCTGTTAGAGAATGATATATGAACGTGTATCTCATTCACAGGAATGGCGATACAATTTCAGAGATCGTCAGTTTTCATCATACTTATCGCACATTATTATTAGAATAATGAAATGGGTATGTGTAAATAGTTCGGGGAAGACGAGAACTTCATCCACAAGAGCCCTATGAGAGTCAAAAAATGATAAATAGTTCCTCATCAGTAATCCAAACGCATTCTGTACTCGAAGATGGGAACAGCCGAAGGGTGTACGACAAATTCCGTTTCTACAACGTCCAATCGCAATTTTTCAGTAACACCTTAGAATAGCACCGTGGAGGACATACACAGCGAATAAAAGAATATTTAACTATTTTTCTTGTTAACTCCGTGTCCAAATTGGAAATCTCAAGCCGATTATGGCTCGATCAGATCGGCAACTAAATTGGGGAGTTCATAGATCTAATAACAAGTTTAGTCCAATTATTGTGTCAGACTGTCGTTCTCAGTAGACCTCAAATGACACTTTTGGTTTTATATCGTTCACTGAAAGATGAAAACTATACAAACAAGTTTATCATTATGTCAACTGTATGTCACGATGCCCGGAGGACCTGCTTCATCATTTATGTATATATATATATATATACTGGTGTCCTTACAAAATTGTATATAAATTTATTCGTATAGCTATTTGAACTTTTAAATGCCTAATGTACTATAATTTCCATTTATTAAACTGGCAACACAGAGCTTTAAAAAGAGAAAGTTTTCTTGATAAAATTCTGTAAAATTAAACACACATGAATTTCAAAGACTTTGTAACTAAACCTTTAATTTTATTTGCCTTATGTTTAAGAAACTAAACTATGTTTTTTGCCCAAAGGCAATACAAGCCATTTAAAAGATAAAAAAGGGAATAAATATATTATCGATTCAATCAGTACATTTTAGTTTTATTTTTCAATAATTAATTTTAATATTAAAATATATTGTAAAATTTACTTTCGCCAAATGTAAATGTGTGTGACAAAATATTTTTATTGGCTTATAAAATGCACCATTTAGATTTATAGGAGGTCTGCTTTTTTCTCAAATTCATATGGGCTATTTAAAAAAGCAAACTTACACAACATAATAATTTAATTACCGAAAATACAAGAGTCTTTCATAAAGTCTCTCTTTTTCTTAGATAGTCGCCAAAATGGTTGCGGCATTTGTCATATTGTAACCCTAACTTATCGATGCCTTATTCAAAGAAGACAGTAAGAAGGCCTAAAGACCAGTGAAAAAAGGTACGTCTTAACAATATCCTGAAGTTGGTCTTTGGCAACGAAGAGTTATAAGTTCAGCGATGCTTTCAAGTCCCTGAACAGATAAACGTTTTGTGGTGCTAAGTCTGATATACAGTGGATGGTGGAAAACGCGAAATGTCTAAGGAAGTTTTTTATGTCATTTGCGGACTATAACCATGTAAAACGAGAGCATGCAGCTTCATCTGTTTAGGATGGTTCTGAGAATATGACTTAGTTTTACAATAAGCTTCCTTGGTTATTGTTGTCTCCTGCTATGGAAAATCCATTAACGACATTCCTTTTTGGTTTCAAAGAGCTCTAGTCAATGTTTTTCTATTTCACAATGTCAGTTTAAATCTGTGTCATCAGTCAGAATCTGTGTGCATCCAAGACGGATTCCTTGTTTCAAGATTGCCATACAAGACCCAAATGACTTTAACAATACAACAACAATGAACTTTGTCTTTATCGTGATAAAACGTAACGAGTGAGAAACATTAAGGCTGATGCTATGCGTTGCGGTTTGTGGTCTTCACTCAGCAATTTTAGAACGCACACAGCTTCTGCCAACCCGGTTCTTTACGTACAATTTTGTATAAAAGAAGAACATGAAATTCCTCAAATTCTTCAAAAAGTTCGTTGATTGTAGGCCTTTGTTTTCCTGTGACTAACCTGATCGACATGCTGAACGAGATTTACAGAAGCCATAGATTTATGCCCTTGTCCACCTTCATCATGGAAGTTGTTAGCCTTTTTTTTTTTTAATTTTCTAAACTGTTCCCGTTTACTACCACCCCTTATGAATTTTTCAGCGTACGCTTTGATTGTTCTACAGTGAATTTCAGCAGCATTACGTCTTTCTGCTTGCAGAACACGGAGTTATTTATACTCCGTAGCTCACATTTGGTGGGAGAATTGTTCTTAGCGATCATGTTCGATTATCCGTACTTCGGCTAGGACTGACGCATTGAAGTCGATAACGACAGAGCTTGTGGTGGGGCAACTGTGCTGTCGCGTAGAAATCGTGTTGTCAGTGTACTTAAAAAAAAACCCAATAAGATAGTACCTTTTTAAAATTTTACTATATTTTGTGCATCGTTATATAAACTCACATCCCTTCATCCTTTTATAAATGGCCTAGAAAAAAAAAATATTAGTCAAAGTGCTGCACGTTATTTATCTTAGTTTTAGGCACACTTCATTCGGAAACTGTTTGAAAGAAAGTTCAGTTTTTTAATTTGTTTAATTAATCCACGAATAGTTCTTCCAAAGAATCAAATCAAAGTGAAGCATCGTTTTTCAATTTTTTTAAAATTGCGGTAGACTGCAACTAATTATTACTCTGCTTATGATGAGAAATTTGACACAAATCCGAACACTATCCGCGAAAAAAATTGACGGTTAATTAAATGCAGCGGATAACACGCAAAATTTCCGAAAAATCGAGCAAATGAACACACAATTTTTTGAACAACTTTTTTTATACCTCTGCAGGCCCAAATCAGGAACTTATCAAGGGGACTTTAAAATTTTAAATAATTTTAAGCCCATAAAACCTCAAGCCTTAACTAAAAGCTGTCAAAGTTAGTTCAGTAATTACTGCTAGTTGTGACATGGATGTTGTCACAGTACATACAAAAATTATGTATGCAAAAACATTTATGTAAACCATAATAAACAGTTATCTGTACGTACAAGTTTGTTTACCTTCTTCCAAATACCAGCCACCGTTTGTATTTTTTTTGGGGGGGGGACTTCTTTATTTGTACTTCTTGTCTACATTATTTTGCCAAAAGAAGATGTATCATTTTGTTTGTTTGGATACTGAAAACCCTAATATATCTTTAGAAAAGATGCAAAATGGTAAATCAAGAGCTTACTGTACTTTGTCTACTTTTTTGACATATCAGCAGCAACTTAAAATTGAACTAACCGTTCGATAATGTTTATCAAGTTTTGCTTTCCTACATTTTTATGAAACAGATGTTGATAATAGGCAAAAATTAATGCCCTAGTCAAACCTTGTGAAAACATTAAAGCAGTTTATTAATTACAGTTTTCAAAATAAGAAAGCGTTTAGTAAACTTATTTTTAAAGCTATTTCGAATGCTTGTTTTAAAAATTCTTAGGAGTAGACTGTTCCCACGCTTTGTATTCTGCCTGTCTTTCTACTGCATTCTATTTACGAAATCGTCATCATAAGAAACGTATTGACCTGATGCTGCGTAGCCAATTAATTAGCTGCCGTGCAACGGTTTTCCCCCATAATTCACTTCACCAAAATTAGACCACATGATCAATCAATCAATTGTCGGATCATAACAGCCTCCAATCCCAATTCTGATCAGCACTGATTATAACCATTTTAAGGACAAATCTATATATAGCGAGATCGGCGACATAATAAAGTAGTCACCGTTCCATAATATTAATATTAAAGTAGCGTTAGAATTCCTTGTTGTAATATTTATCTTGGGACTTGCTCTCTTAATGACAGCCTGTTTGAAGATAAATTTATCTTCACGACACGGAAAAGTTCTGTCAAGCACTGCTTGGGAAAAAAAGCTTTCATTAAGCTTACTTAACATTTTTGTAAACAGTCCCACTTTTAATGCTATCCAGCATGAATGAAAAGTAGTAGAAGAATCTAACAAAAAAGGTTAATAAAATATTAAAAAAAAAGAATGAAGATCAGTTTTTCTGTGTTTTACATGAAAGTATTAATTGGCAAAATTGCAACAGATAGACACTGATTATTACAGAATTTATTGGTGTTATAATCATTTACTACGCATGTTCCATTTGAAAATCGAACATGTAGTATTTAGTAGACTTTTACGTAGTCACACAATACATTTTGATGAGCTAGCGTAACATGAGTAGTAGTTAACTAATATGTTCATTAATAAAGATTTGCTATTTAAAACAAAATAAAATTACTATACAACCTCCTTTCAAACATTTCTGTGACACACATCTTTCGCAATAGGTATTCACACATACCGAAAAGCAAGATTCACTGTCTGTTGAAGTACTGTAGAAGCATTTATTTTTGCGAGCCGTAATTTCCGTGGAAATGTAGATTCGGTAATTTCGCGAGCTGAACATTTCGCAAATTTTACATCAATAGAACCGGAAGGTGAAAAATCCCGAAAGTACCTAAATATAGAACCCTTTTTACATAAGGCATTTTAAGAAACAAAAAGTTAGAAAGTTCGTCTCCACCCCCTTCCCCACTTTGAATGGCTTCAAAGGAGCTGGTATAAATATTGTAACTGAATGAGCTGCATGTTCTATTAGTTGTAGTATTGGTTTATACAGGGGCATCGTCATTCTACCGGGTCTGCTTGTGCACTCCGATGAGTCATCCAAAGAGGCCTAAGGAGGCTCGCTTATTGGTTCCAGCACTTAGATACGTCGCCTAACGGCCGAATCTAACCAATGAGAAACGTCCGTAGGCCTCTTTGGATGACTCATCGGAGTGTACGAGCAGGCCTGGTAGAATCACGATGGCCACGGTTTATATTCAAGAAATAGTTGTGTCGTATTCAAGAAATAGCTGTAAGAAAGAAAGTCAAGTTGTAAGAAAGAAAGTTGCGAAGAAAGAGTTTGTAACTGTGCAATAAATCATTAAATTCTGGTAAGCAAAAAATTTCCGATTTTTTTTTTATTTGAAGCGGAAAATAAAAGCATTTCGCGAGGCTTTAATTTTCGAGATTACGACGGGCCCGAGAAAATCGGGAAAATAAGTGCTTTTACAGTGATTACAATCCGATTACCAGGGAGTCAACGTTGTTACAACATTGTAACGACACGTTGTAACAACGTTGTTACAATGTTGTTACAGCGTGTCGACATGTTACAACGTTGAGGAGATTCAACGAAAGGTGATCATCAGAGTAAAGAAAAGGTTATACTAAAAGTATGTATTGTAACTTGTTTTCAATACCCTGTTCCATATTATGGTGAATGCCACAGAAGTATATATAAATGATGGTATATATATATATATGTATTATAAAATGCTTGTCTAGTGGCATTGTAAAACAAAACTTTCAATGTATCAAACTGCGCTATTTTGGATGGTTAGGAAAAATAGTATAAGCGTAAATTCTCCTTTGAAACTTGTTTAATTAATGAGATTAGGCGGTACGCTTAATATAAATCTTTTAAGATTTAATCAGATAGATTTACGTGTTCTCAAAAAGTCAGAACAAAAATTTAAGAAGAAGTAACTGCTTATTTTTCACAAAAATATAATCTAAATATAGATAATTCAAACCGCTCATTTGAGAAACCCAATAAATTTCAGTTTTGACGAAAATGAGTTCGCGTCAAAAACCTATAATTTGTAGATAGCCGCATGTTTAGATGAGAATTCTTACAAGTGTGGCTGCTTATACATCTCCATAGAACGCCTGGAGTTGTTGTTTTCCTTTGCTGTGTACAATTACGCAGTAAATCAGTATGATACCAATACTTCTCCACAAACCGTCATCAGCTGGCTTAAGGGGTTTCTGAAACAAACGGTAACTTATAGACTTCCATTTGAATTCTTCAATATTTTATTAATTTTGACATCATTTATTTTCAACCTTCAAACAAAAACTATTACAAACGTGTTCCATTTTTTAAAAACTTGTTTCAAGCCATGACGTGTTCTTCATAACACAACCCTTCTGATAAGAATAATTCTTTATTATTGTCTCTATATCTTGACAAGGTAGACACACTTCAAGTAGCTCACTGGAAGCTAGTGATTCCAGAGATAGTAAGTTGATGAAAAATCTACTTCGGCAGAATCAAGTCGGAGCTCTTTTTATTCGGCTATTCTTAAAAGCAGCTATTTATCATTCTTCGCTATCAGATTGATCGAAATGTAGCAAGTGATCTCAATCAGGCTCGCTCTGACTTTCAAATAAGAACTGTGTAAAACTATCTGTGTAATTATCCTGGTTATCTTACTAATGGGTCGTTTAAGTGAGCTCTGTTCCAAATAAATGGATGAGAGCATGAAAGGTTTAGCAAATAAAATTGTAAGCCCTTTATTAATGGGCATTTATTTTTTTAAACTCACCCACTGCAGGATCCGCAAGTTTTGAATCGCGGAGAAGTTTTCAACAGGTTTAAACTGTCACATCAAAAACCTTTGTGCCGAAAACTGTCAAAGGATACACTAAATTATATTTCTCTAGGTTTGACGAGTCTGTACTTCATTTTTATTTTATAAAAGAATTGCATGCTAACGATCTCTTTCTCCCCTTTTTTTTTTAATCCACAACAAAAAGTAGCACTGTGCAAATATTTCAATAGGAAAAAATTTCAAAAACTCATTATAATTCTATTTTTTTGCTGTTGCCCAGAAGCTTTCGTGTCTATCTGTTTGCGTGTTCGATACAAGCGCTCATCGGAGATAAGTGAATTAGGTTCACTGACTAAATAGAACAAGAGACCAGGTTATTTCTGAAAACAACAAACAACTACAATAATAGTAATTATAATGCGTTTTTTAATTTTTTAGTTATTTCACGCTATGCCCCTTTTTTGACACTTTTTTACGTATTTTTTAAGCAAAATTTTCAAGCGACAACTATATTTCTAGAAAAAAGTCCATAGAATGCTTTTCAACGGAGTTCTGTTTAAGCATCGTACCTAATTTTTTTTTTATATATATCACCAGAAAACTGGCATTAAGAGGGAGTTTTGATTTTACAAAGCAGATGTGAATTTATTTTTTAACATTTTGTTTTCAGAGCTTCACAATTTTACGCACGTTTCACCGCCCCCCCCCCTCTCCATATTAAATAAGAAAATAATAAATAATGATTTTCCTTTCGTTTTTCAATCATACTTTACGCTTTTTCTGGTTGACTGGTGCGCACTAATCTCGATCCTGTTTGCTAATACAGAACCAGTTTGATAAGCCCGTCCACCCTTTCAACGGCAAAGATCCGAGGATACGATGAAAATTTTATTGTTTATTGGAACTGAAATCAAGCCTCATTTCCAAGCAAATAACGGGACTAGCTGATTAGCTGACTACACAAATGGGTTTTAAGTTGCGGACTTCAGCGAGCAATTTTTTCTGGAAGTTGTGCTTTAACAGTTATCATATACATTTGCAACGCAGGTCTACACAAGTAGTTTTCCATGAATATATTCCAAAATTCGACCAGTGTCAGAATCCATTTAGTTAATTAAAAGAATAGTACATCCCTTTACAAAATTTAACATGAACTGCTGAATTTCGAATAATTATACCCTGTACTCCTTTCTTACAAAAAATATATGTATGTAGGTGCCAGTACATACACGTAGCACATTTTAAAAGTGTCATTTTATATCAGTATGTTCCAGATTTTCTCACGATTTATGTGTGTGTGTGCGTGTGTGTGTGATTCATGATTCCGAAATCCTCTGTGAAATTCTTCAAATTGCATTTCACAAGATTAATTTATTCAGGGTTGCATCAAGTCATGGATAACTTGCAATCACCAAGGAATTCTAATTTTGTAAACAAAGTCTGGGAGTAATTAAGAAAAGTTTTAATTTCTGTTGTACTAAGGCTCTATGTTTGCACATGAAAATACGTTTATATTTTGGGTTGTGGGCATGCCATTTGATCATCACTGAATTATTTTATGATCGACAATGGAAATAATTTTTTTTATTTTACCATACAAATCATTATTCACACAAAACCAAACACAGTGCGCAAATACTGCCTTACACGCTTAACAAGGCAGACACATTCAAACACTTTACTTAAACAAAAGTGAGTCTACAACTTTAAAAAAAAAAAAAAACTTTTTAGTACTGTAGCTGCATTACAAAATCTTCCCAGGTCTTAAATCACAATCTTGTACTTATTGTGATTAAAGAACCTAGGTACTCTTGTACTTATGTCCTCTTTTATAAGTATTCTGATCAACAATATTAAATGAATATTCGACGATAAACATAATAAGAATTACTGATTAAATTAATATCAGTGATGTAGTGTGTCTATTTTACAAAGGTTTTATTTATTTTATGGAATTATTATTAGATTTTATAGAACGCATAAGAAGAAATGATGTTCTAATGCGGGTGACTGAATCTTATTGAGGCTGAATTTTTCTCATGCTATTTTATTTATACACAAAATCCGTGTTATAAAGTGTTTTACAATCGATGCAGTTAACATGATTTATCTTTCTTGTTAAATTTACTAATACTTATGTTACCAATTTACTGTTGGCTTATTTATGGCAATTGCTGTATGACAGTTTAACCAAAATTGTCTTTTATTTTTCACCACCTGAATCAACATATAGGCTATTCAGTGAATTGCACAAGCAGAAATGCGATACTTTTACAGTAGGTTTTCTTAGACTGTAGTTGATTTCCATTGTCTTTTTAAGTCGTAAAAATTGCATAATATCAGAATAAAAATCTTTGAAACGCCATCTGTTGGTGACAATATTCTTATTTTTCTAGTGTAAGACAAAATCTGGTTCTTTATCAAGTACAAATGTGCAAAGCAATCCTTGGTACATCAATTTGTAATTTATTCGTTTGATATTCATCCAAGTTCATGCAGTATGAAGTATTTTCATATTAAGTGTTTATTTTGCAATGATTAGGTTCATAAAATTATTTGGCGCACTATATGAAGAATTGATAAGCGCAGCTTATCAGTTTAATGAGTTAAAGGTATCTTTAAAGTGAATATGTACCAAAATTGTCCATGACAAATTTTAGAGGATTTTTGAAGTAAGTACACTGAAGAAAGAAGTACGAGTAACTTGTACCCGCCTGCTGTACTATAATAATTTGTAACTGGAAAAATGTTTACTCAGGAATAACGCAAATTTTTCCAGTGTAAAACTGTGGTTCTGTTTTTTAAAAAAATTGTTTTATAACGTGTCAGTGTAATGCATTTTTTAGATACTACACTTCTCGATTTTCACATTTATGACAACAGTATTACTTTTGCTAAACTTTTTTCTTTCTTTTAATATTTCAAGAAAATTCGTAGCCGATACAATATAGTACAATAACAGGAATGCTCTCCCTATGTTATCGATATCTATCTAAACTTTTGTGCGATTACAATAAAATTTTTTATAAGTTTCTCTGTAACATTGGCTATCCAAACGTACAGAGAATAGAGTCAATTCGTTCATGCATGTGTAATTGTCTTTAAACAATTATTCTTTATAGCTTCTATGCCGCATACATGAATTTCAGTATAATTTTTTTCTATGCTATGGCGAATTATCAGTAACTTATAGAATAATACTCCATTTTGTTTTTCCTGAATCTGGTCTGAAATTCAAATTTCCCCATTAATTTTCATATTATAGTGTATATACGCTGTCGGTATGATAGTTCTGCTTGTATTATACTGTGGAAAAAAAATACAAAAAGAACTATGAGCAATTTAAACTTTTCTGCCGATCATCTACAAATTATGGGTAAAATAAAAGAAGTATTCGTTGATTTAAGTATTGAACTAACTGCATTCAAAATATTGTCCGTTCTTGCACTAAAAAGAGAAAAAAAAACTTTTATACCGAAACATGAAGGCCACTGGATATCCCGACAATTTTGCTAACAATAATAAAATAGATTCTCTCAGCTGCTTTCCTCATGAATTTTAGAAAAGTTATTTACAGTTATTTCCTCATGCATTAGTATAAAAATTATTTACAGTTTCATTTCGGGTTATTATTTTTCATAAATAACATAACAGAGAAACCAGTCGTTAGTTTATGAAAACAAAGATAACAACAATGAATCACTTAAGGTAAGATTTTGTTTCGATCGATTTATTAATGATGATAATCTTTCTTACATCTCCAAGATGAAATTTTGATCTTAATTTTGCAAATACATATTTCAGAAGTTCTCAGTTTAATTGCACGAAGATTATTTACTGATCTTATTTAAGATGAAATAAAATACGACTGATCTGATTGTTGATTTATCTTGGGTTACTTGTATTGATATCGAGTCTTACCTTGCGGTTATTTCTACCTATCTATCCGAAATCAAATAACATTATATCGAGTCAAAGAATCTAAAATGAGGTTTAATTGCTTCTTAATTAAAAATATATGTAACGAGTTGTTTTAAAAAGTTATCAAAGTGTAGGATCTTGTTTTTCATGTTTACAAAGCACATACATTGATACATTTTCACAGCTAGGAAAAGATCAATAGTTGCGATTTTAGCATGATTTGCGAATCTGAATAATTGCTTGTTTAAAGTTCTTAAATATTTCAATTAACATTTACATTTAGAAATATATATACTTTTATGTTATCTGCCTGCTATTTCCTAAAGTGATTACTTATAAACTGTAAGCAGATATCCATGAAAATCATTTTGGTTAACAAGCTAATAGGTAAATAATTTTTACGACCAAGAAAGAAAAAAAAATGTTATCAGTTACATTTCTCTTGCAAGACGAGCAATGTACGCGCGGCTTTCCCCACTCCTATATATAAAGCAATTACATAGGTAGTCCGGCACTGCTTGTAAAATTGTCTCAGCTTGTAACTTTTGCCATGAAATTTATAAGCATTTCTACTTGCTTTACAGCAGACATCTCTAAAAGTTTTTGGCTTATTTCCAATGTAAACTGTTTTTTGTATATGGAATCTAAATGTCACTCCTGTGAAATTCTTTATATGTTGATTGAACGGGTCAAATCAAACAGTCGAAAAAAAATTCGGGAATAGGAAACAAAAAGGTGAAAAGGCAAAATTTATAAACTATTTTGTCAATTGTAACGACATAAATCGCTCTTGCCTCTATTTGGCTAGTCCTTTGTAATCAGTACAATATGACAAATTATGATATTAGAAGCACACAAAAAAACTGATGTTAAGAACAAATCAAAGAAAATGAACTTTGTTCAAACCCATATTATACATTCTGTCAAAAAATTTCCAGGAATCGGTCAATAAAACACAAAATGTTCATTGAAAAAACACTCAAAATACTGGTGTTAAACGATAAAGTAATTAAAAAACTTTGTAAAAAACACACATAAGAAGTACAAGGAAAGTTTCCTTTTACTTCTTATGTGTGTTTTTTACAAAGTTTTTTAATTACTTTAAAATGTTCATTATTCATCCAAATTTATTTTATCGCCTTCAAAGTAGGCCCCTTTCGAAATAATACACTTATACCAACGAATAATCCTATCATCCAAACATTTTTTTAAACGCATTTTTCGGAATCGACTCCAGTTCTCGCAGCGAATTCTCTGTTATGTCTTCTATCGACTGAAAACGGTTGCCTCGAAGTGGTAATATTTAAGTTGTGGAAAGAGAAAAAAGTCGGCTGGAGGGATATCGGGTGAATACGGTAGTTATTCGATGGTATTTATTAAGTTTTTTAAGGTCAGAAATTCGTTCACGATGATTGCCTGGTGAGAGGGTGCTTTGTCGTGGTGCAAAATCCAAGAGTTTTCTTTCCGCAAATCCGGCCTTTTCGACGGATTTTCTCTCTCAATCGCCGCTCATAACGCTCAGGTAATATTCATTACTTACCGTCTGACCTTCTGGCAATAATTCCAAGTGCACAACACCGCGATGATCAAAGGAAACAGTCAACATTACCTTCACTTTTGATCGACATTGACGAGGTTTCGATTCAGTAGGAAGGCGCCATTCCAAAGATTGTTGACTGGTTTGCATGTCAAACTCGTAAACTCATGTCTCATCACCAGTTACAGTGCGTTTTATGAATGCAAAATGCGTATTATGAATGCAGAACTGACAAAATCGAGCACTTGTAAACAAACTAAATGACAGGTAACGTTCAAACACCTCGTCAGTATGGAGGACAGTTGTGCCAACTTGGCGACAAAAAGAATTTTGATAATCTCTTTAGGCGGGCTTTTTAAATGACCGATTCCCGGAACTTTTTTGACAGAATGTATATAAATGAGGACTGTATGGTATGGTGAGGGAAAAAAAATGGGTTTAAGAACAGTCATTTTTGTATTCGTGGGCTGTTTTCTGTTACTTATAATATTACACATTCAACATTTTTGTATCACTTTATGTAATGCATTCATCACCTTCACATATGAAAAAGAATTATATAGTTTTAAGTTCAAAAATTTTAAACCTTAATAAGAACTGTTTTTTTCCTGAGAGAGGTGGGGTAAAATGGGTGTGATATTAAAAAAAAATCCCCCAAAATTAATTTACTTTATCAAATTTTATTTATTTTATTTTCCTATCATTGACTTTATCAAATTTTATTTATTTTATTTTCCTATCATGACTCGGAAGTTCTTCACATTTAACAATATTCTGGTCAAGTCTCTTAGACTGAGATACAAGAAAAGACTATGAATTCAGTAAGCATATAACAGCTAATATTATGTTTCCAAAAGTAGTTAAAAGAAATATCATTTAAAAACAAATTATTTATACAAGTATTTTGTATCAAAAAGAAATACCTACCCATTTTACCCCACCATAACCTATTATATAGATTTAAACAGTGCTTTACTTTAAACATTTTTTTTAAAATTAGGATAGTAATTTTTTGTTCTGAAATAAACATTTTGTTACATTTTTTTCTCAATATATTTCTACTCTACAAGGTATACATGAGTCAATTATCGAAATCAGTTTTTCTATTGTAGTTTTGCAAACTAAGTTGTGTCGCTGAAATAATTTATCCCTTAAAAGAATGATTCCTGAAATGCTTATCGAAATATATGCTTTTGAATAAGAATAAAATGAAAAAAACTTTTGGTTTTTACTGAACTAAAATAGGAAAACAGAACTCGGGGAACTCGCCCCCACAAATGCATCATTGCCATTTATATTGAAAGCTTTGATTTTACACAATAATGCTAACGAAATTAAAAAGCACTAATAAATTTCACTGTCATGTGATTGTAGCTTCATGAGCAAAATAAACATGCGCATTTTAACTTTTTAAAGTTGTGCAGGCAGTTTTGAAAAACATTTCAAGATACACCCAGAAACTTAAATGGTCTTTATTTGATATACCTTCACGCTCTTTTCGGCAATATTGTAATTTATGAAAGGTTGCTACTTTTCTCAGGAGAATCTTTTAAAATATCGGCTCTCTCAGTGAAAATGTTCGTCCATAGTTTCTTAGAACAGTTTATGATGACAGGGTGTCCATCAGACACTAAAAAGGCGACTTTTTCTACTACTTTACAGATTAGACGACTTGGACATCTTTTTTGATAAAAAAATCGTCATTTTCATACTATTTTCAAATTTTGGGTTACTCGCACCTCATTCCTCTAAAATCAGATTTCGGTTTTTGTCAACTCCCCTTTTTTTTTCAAATTTACTATTTGTTTGTTCATCAAACATTCTAATCTATTTTTTTAACTGTGCCTTAAAAATAAAGGTCCTATATGCTCTGTTATGTAATGCATGAAGCTTTTTAGGTTAGCATTCTATTTATTCCTTCCTAAGTGAAGCTAAATGACACATGTTTATTTCTAAACTACAAAATCATGCAAAAATGCTACTGTTTTGGCAACTAAAATTAATAAAATGGTTACTGAACTGGCGACATTTTTTTTTATGTCGTTGAGGCTACTAATGATACTATTTCTGCCATCTGACATTGCTGGACACCCTGGTGATACGATTGAATGAATGTAATCCGGATTGTCAAATTAGAAAAATAGAAAAGACATGAATTATTAGTTCTTTGGTAAGGTTAAATAAAGTCAGCCTTTAACCATGGCGTTAACCTGCTGCCAGAAATCTTCCGCCATGCCATCACGTGTTAATAGCTATAATGCCTTTTGGGTTGAGTTGAGTTGCTCATCAAGTCTCTTTTTCTCTCTTGCAGGATTTTTAGTTTTTTTTTTATTTTACCCTTTTCATATGTAAGCATATTTTTTATTTTTTAATACTGCGAAAAAGAAATAGATTTCCAGATAACATCGATTACCAGGATCTTTTAAACGATACTTTCAAATTAATTACTGCTCCCGGTCTGATTTCGAAGTGTCTAATGCAGTGTACTCCTCATTAATTTATTATATCAATATTTTTAAAGATGCTTCGAATACATTAAACAGGTGCGCAATTAATCAAAAATATCACCCTTTAAAAACCCTGTTTAACTAGCTAATAGATAAGATGCAGAGGGTCATTAAATTACCAAATGTAACCGTCATTAGTAGACTCTGATGCTATCAGGTTGCATGATGAACTTTTTAGGGGCTTTCAATAATGAATTCCGCGAACACGGGCAGCAACAAAGGAATTTATCTTCAGTGCATGAAAATTCTATCAGAGAAGAACATTTTTTTTTTCTTCTAGATTTTCGATTATGATATTTAGGTAACATTGCAAAAAGGGTAATTTTAATCTTTTCATGATGACTTAGAAATTGTTGAAGATTCAGAAATCAGCAGGTGATAAAAAAGATGATGATGAATTAATACTAAACCTTATCCTAATATATGTTTTTTATTGGAATAAAGAAAGAGAAAATGTACAGATTATAAGGAAACTTCGGGAAGTAGAAATTTAAAATAAGTGTTTTTTTTTTTTTTTAATTTTAGAATCAGGGTAAAACGTAATCTAGGAGAGCTATTTATTTTTCTGCTAGGAATAAAAGTTCATGTTAAAATGAAAAACAAGATTGATGACCAAAAAAAAAAAAATAATAATAATAATCTCGTTGAAAACAAGTTTCTGATAGGGACCCTATATAGCAACTTTTATCATACATCGCTTGATGTTAAACTGAAATTTATCTTTAAGTATTAAACGACCGAATAGAACCATTTAAACAAGTATAACTGATATTAAATGTAGAGGGGATTTACAACACAAGATAAAACATAATACTCAATCGCTTTAAATATTTTTATAAAGTAAAAACACTCAAACAATTAGGAAATATTTTACAGAATTGAATTTATATATATACAGGGTGTATCTAAACTCTTGAGTAAAACTTTAAGGGGTGGTAGGGCACACAATAAGGAATCGTAATCACACAGCAATTGGGGTCAAAAACGCAGTTTTAACTTACCCGGTAATAATCACTTTGGAAAAGTATTGAAGTGTCCGTCTAATTTCTTAACCAAGTTTCATAAATAATAGGCTCGTCTCCAAACATTTCATCCATGAAACACGATAGAATTTTTAAACTATGAATTTTAGTCTTCTGTTTTCGGAGAAAAGTACATTTGTTTCTAACGGACAATGGTCGGAAAGTGTTCTATTGTTTCAGCACTTTTTTCAAAGTGATTATTAACAGCTACATGAAGACGATGTTGTCGACCCCACATTGCTTTGTGATTCTGATTCCTTATTATGTGCCCTACCACCTCTTAAAGTTTTGCCCAAGAGTTTAGATTAACCCTGTATATAATGTCATTCTCTAATGCTAACAAGTTATTCTTCTAATTAAATTAGTTTCCATAGATAAAATGCGTAGTCAGCATTTTTTCTTAATAGGAATCGATTTACAAAACGGCAGCAGAAATTTATCTTGCAAAGTTTCATTGTTTTACTTTCCTATTTTTTTTTTTGTTTATTATTATTATTTCTAACAAGCAGTCCTTCCATCGTTCTATCTGCGATTCAGAATGGGTGGAGAAGGGAAGATGGAACGATTTCGTTTTAGCGCCCGGTGATAATTGTGATGCCTAGGTAACAATTTTTGCATTCGCAAGGTCAGAGGTTTTTATCTTTCAGTTGGAAGAGCCTCTGAAAGCAATTTGGCATACAGGTGAAAGTTTAATAATCACCTTCAGAAATACTAAACTGCGTATCATTGATGCTTTCCAATTTTTTTGTGTTTTCATTTGTTAAACAATAATATTTTTCCTTATAATAAATAGGTTGATTGACTGAAAATTTAATCTAAAGATATTTTTTGTTTGGAGTACCTTTAAGAGTTTTCTGTTTAATAAGCAATAATTTCATTTACTGGGATTCAAAACTAAGTTTTTTAAGTGTTACCCTGTCGCCTTTTCTCAGTGAAATAAGAATACACAATTGATACCGTGTGTTCGATACACGTGTGTTCGTTTATATTTTCTGTTTGAAATTTATATTTTATACAATGACAAGTGATGTTTAATCTTTTATGGAAGTCCCATTTTGTGTGGGACTTTGCTCGTTGCTTTCCGAGGAATACAGAAAACTGTTCCAGTCAACGGAATGAAATTCAGGGCCCGATCATCACGATATTGGGCCCTGGGCAAATACAAATTTTTGGGCCTTTGCATTTACCAGAAATTACATAGTCCGCATTTTAGTCTGTTGTTTTGGGCACATATTTATCTGCAGAAATATATATCAAGTTTAGATACTAAATATATGCATACATTGCAGTCAAGAATATTAAATGATTTTTGCATACATGGATAAAATTTATTTTCACAAATGATGAATATCTAGACACATACTACACACATATACGTACACTTCTATACTAAACTCCTTTAACATATAAATGAAAAGAATCGAAAAACTTACAGTACGTATCTAAAACTGATGAGACTTTCTTATAATAAATTTTGCAACAAGAGGCTCAAACACTGGCTCACGGATTTTGATCAAATGCTCATGGGTTTTAGAGGACCCTTAGTACAGTAAAATGTCAGTGAATCAGCTTACGACTCAAGATAATGACAATCCAAATTTTGTACAAAGTTTTTTAGGAATTAATAAATAACAATCTGTGTTGAAAAGTACAAAAATTTTGGGCCCTTGAAATTGGTGGGCCCAGGGCAAGTGCCCCGGTCATAAGCGTAAAGTTTTCAAAATTATTGGGGGGGCCGGGTCCCACAACCACATATATTCACGTCAATGGCGTATATACATATGAGTTAAAAGTCGTAACCCCCCCCCCCCATGAAAAATTTCTGGCTACGCCACTGATTCACGTACATATAACTTACTCATAGTTGCCAACTACTACGGAATATAATTAACCACTTTTTCTACATGATTTTTCGGCTTAAAATATAGAAAAATTTTTGTGATGCGCGCGCGAGCTGGTTACTATTTTAAAAAAAATAATTAAATATACTGTTTACAAAAAGTGGTTATATTTCGTAGTAGTTGGCAGCTATGACTTACTATATATAAGTGTAAATTGTTGGAGGCGCTCGATCTCTATGGGTCCATAGAATTCTACGCCAATATAAGGTAAGTATCCATGTTAGTATCTTCCTACCATGTTATAAGTTAAATATAAAAGCAAAGTAAAAAATCCAAAGGGGAAAAAAAAAAAAAACATTTTCGATGAGATAGTGCATTTTAGACACACCTGAACTTTTCTTCATTTCGTACTTTACATTGCATAATCTGATTTTAATTAACCAGAGCCTGGGGAGAGCAGCTCATAGTAACATTTTGTGTTACAGGGCGTCACAATGAATACTAAATTATGATTGAAATCAAAAGAAGGACATTTTTAAAAGTACAAGTAAAGGTTTTTTTAAACATTTGTAAATGGCGTGAATACTTTTTTTTTTATGTTAGTATAAATTAGTTTTCTGTATTTAGTGATAAATTATTGGGTGGGCTCAGCCCCTATTCACAATTTATTGGGGGGGCTCGAGCCCCACGGGCCCATATAACTCTACGCCTATGGCCCCGGTTGCCCTGCTGATAAACAGGCTCTGATGAAATTCCTACGCGCCTAACAAAAAGAATTAAACGAAGCAATGCGGCATCTCGATAAAGCAATAGGGGGTGGTTCATTAATATGCAAACTATGACATGCTTGGCAAAGAAAAAAGAAGGGAAAAAAAAAAGAAAAAACGAAATAAGATAATGAGAATGAAGGTTTTTATTGAAGTGAAGAAGCTTAAAATCTGTGTACAAAATTTCGAGTTAGACCAACTGTATGATTTTAAATTTGACGAAAAAGGTAGTAGAAGACAGAGGAAATTTCGATAAATAAACATAAAATGCTGATTTTTTGCAGTCGATTCATTTTAGAGGAGGCGAAAGAGTTCAATGAAGAAATTCATACTTCGGAGAAGCTTTACATCTGAAAGAGACAAAAAAATAACTTTACTTGTTGCGAGTTACATTATTAACGATCCATAATAAAGTGCAAAAATCGTGTATAATGGAATCGAGTCAGTTTTGCCATCACTGACTCTTTGTCACCTCGCAGATCAAGAGTCATTTATGGTTACAGATCCAAATGTAATTACAGCAACACTCAAATCTTCCGTACCCCTATTCTCGAAATACACTTTATGAAGAGCAGCTTTCATTAAAAAGACGCATGAATCAAATTTAGAAATTTTTTTAGTATAATGACTGATGAAGAAGAGGTTCTGTTCACTTACATCAACTTCGCACTTAACCCTTTAACGCGCAGTGTTCCCGCTCTGGGAACAACCAACTCTGACGATTTGACTGTTGCCAGTCACGAAGAACAGATTTGATTTCTATAAAAATAGTTGCGGTTGGCATAGCTCCACGAGAATCCATTACTTTTTAGCACGTCATTTCCCGTAAACAAAATGGTCACGATTATTTTTAACAGCACTGACATCTGCTGAAAAATGGAAGAATGCGAGAACAGCTGGACAGATTGCCCAATGCTGAAAAAAGGGCAGCCGTTGCCATCGCTCGACTTAACGACCAGCAAGATGGCGGACGATTGAAACGTTCACAGCTGGCTGTGCGCGGGCACAGCCAGCTGTCGTCAAAAAAGGGTCCCTAGATCTGTGGCACGCGATGAACGTTTCGATCGTCTGCCATCTTGCTGGTCGTTAAGTTGAGCGATGGCAACGGCTGCCCTTTTTTCAGCATTGGGAAAGGGTTGCACCTCAAAGGGTTAATGGGGCAAATGCTCTGATGTACAGGGCTTTTCAGAAATATCTAGCTCAATTGTCGGTTAATACAGGGAGCACTAAAGCTTATAAGAGTGACAGAGCAGTGCAGGATCAAATTTTTGTGCATCTGATCATAATTTCTTTACAAAGGGTACCTAGCAAAGAAGTTTAGGGGTCGTTCTCGAAATATTTTTACAGATCATGTCGCTACTGTTCAATAATATTCAGGTTCTCCAATATTGTTATAAATCCATTCATAAGCTTTTGTTGCAGAAGTACAACAAACCAAGGTTTGTAAACTAATTTTCTGTTTTAATTTGCATATAAATAAGAAAGTATTTTTTGTGTATGAAGGCATTAGTAAATACATTCAAGAAATATAATCATTTAAAAATTACATGACATTTAGGCTTCATTTTCTCCTGTCAAATAATATGTACAGTTTATTTCTCCAATGGCGAGCACTGCCGTTTATGTTGTTGTTGTGAGATTACGGTCAATTATCTGCACGTGGGATCTAGGCCGAGAGGAGGGGTGCCCTCCTGGGGGGGGGTCTTTCTAAGGGCTCCTAACCCGTATTTACGCTAGGCTTCGGAGGAAACCACGGAAAACTCCGAACGGATAGGTCTGCGGAAGCGATCTGGTTTTGAAGCAGGCACCTTCCGTCTCCCAGTTTAAAGTGCTATGTGCTAGGCCATAGCACTTTGCATATATAATAGGCCATAGCATAGCATAAACGTTTGTGGTGGAGCACACAAACGTTTATAGCTATGGGTCACTGCTAATCAGTAAGTGCTGATCGCTTTATTATGGAGACATAATAGGTGGATCAGCGTTACCTCCTGAAATACGACGCATGAACTGAAACCCAGGTCTGCGTCGGGTATCGAACCTGAATACTTCTTTCTCTAGCCACTGCAACACGGGCGGCATATGTACAGTCAAATCAGTGGCGGATTATTGCAAGTTTGCTGGGGGGGGGGGCGGTTAGTTAGAAGATTGACATATATATCCATTTTATGGAAGTAAAATAGGATCTTTTACATTAATTTCTGTTTTCTCGGGGGGGCGGTATCCCCCTCCGCCCCCCCTTAATCCGCCCTTGAGTCAAATAAATATCCTCGTAATGAATGACTGAAAATACGCAGTTAAAAAATATTCGTTAAAGTGACAGTTCATTATAAATGACCTATACAAAAAAGTTGGGATCGAAAGGTTTCTTTGGTTAATCAAAACTGTCCTTAAAAGTGAAGCTCATTGTGACTAGATTGATGAGTTTGTATAAACATCGATACATTTCTTTTAATTAAGAAAAATAATACCCCAATCCCATAAGTTTTAGACTGAAGCTGTTCGCTTCCATTAGAGTTAACCCTTTGAGGCGCAACCCTTTCCCAATGCCGAAAAAAGGGCAGCCGTTGCCATCGTTCGACTTAACTACCAGCAAGATGGCGGACGATCGAAACGTTCATCGCGTGCCACAAATCTAGAGACCGTTTTTTTGACTACAGCTGGCTGTGCAGCTGTCGTCAAAAAAAAAGCAGCCAACTGTAGTCAAAAAAAGGGTCTCTAGATCTGTGGCACGCGATGAACGTTTCGATCGTCCGCCATCTTGCTGGTAGTTAAGTCGAACGATGGCAGGCTGCCCTTTTTTCAGCATTGGGCCATCTATCCAGCTGTTCTCGCATTCTTCCATTTTTCAGCAGATGTCAGTACTGTTAAAAATAATCGTGACAATTTTTAACGTTAAATGACGTGCTAAAAATAAAGGATTCTCGTGGACCTATGCCACCCGCAACTATTTTTATAGAAATCAAATCTATTCTTAGTGACTGGCAACAGTCAAAACGTCAGAGTTTGGTGTTCCCAGAGCGGGAACACTGCGCGTTAAAGGGTTAAGCTAGAAGGTCAAGATTTCCCCCTTATTTATGCCCGCATCCAAACATTCATACTTACATGCCAGAATTTCCCTTCGTATTTGGAATACTTTCTCCAAGACAATATTTGCATAACGTACAAATTCATAAAGTTCAGTCAAATAGTCTCCTTCCAGTCCGAAATTTTCATAAAATATTTCACTTTTCGTAAAGAGTAACTCTGAGAGATTCTGCTGTGGACGGAAAATTATTTTTTTCACTCTTTTCCTTAGCTCCTTTTTGTAGCTTCCAACATTTAAGTAAGGAGAAAGGAACTTTGTTGGCGAAGACTTGCAAAGTACTTTGTAAAGAATTTCTGTTTCTTCAAGACATGCCACAGCGTTTTCGATATATCTGCAAACAGAAAAAGGAAAGTTAAACTATGCTGATTCTAAAAAACATAACCCATTCTAAATTACTCGCACAACAACGCCATCAAATGCCTGCTACTTCTTACAGTATTGCAAACGTGCTCGATTTCACTGTTTCCAAGACTTCCCCATCTGTGCCTGTTTCTGCTTGACATCACGAGTTTTTGAATATCCTTTTGGGGCCAATCACAAGCCCATACACCAGTCAGCAGCGGGGGAACTGAAAGCATCCCTCGACGATAATGTACCATGGGCCCTGCGATGTCGCCCATGTCTTACGAAACATTCGACGAGCATGTTACAGCCATACAAGCACTTAACCCATTCGTGCCTGGATATTTTTGCGACTTTCTTCGATTTTTGCTAACACCAGCACTAATTGATAAATTTCTGATGTCAACTTTTTGAACAAGGGATGATTTCATTTAAAATCATTATGTATAAAAATTGAAATGTCAGCATCCTACTTGGCCTTATTAAAATATTTTGTGGAATTGAGGTTCAATACTCGCGAATAAAGGCTAGGAAAAATAAATAACGTTTTCGAATGATAGCGAAAATGCCGTCCCAAAAAAGGGACGCTAGGCATAAATGGGTTAAGTATCGTTTGAATGACTGTCCTCAAAATGGAAATCAACGACCAGGCTTTCCGCCTATGAAGTAACGGACGAAATGGCACCCAAACCCACTCTGGATATCGAACTCTGACCATGGTGTGGAAGAATGCTTCTAAAGCCACAACACAGCTCTGTCAGGAATCGATATAGTATAAGGCGACAATCTTCCCCAGTTTTTGGAAATAGTACCCAATTTCCGTGTTTTTTTGCGATTTGTCCCCAAAATGTAAAAAAAAAAAGAGATTGGGACTATTTTTAATTTTTACATGTTTTTTTAATTAGATTGCTGTTAATTATTTCATCATTTATAAAAAAGTACCCAATTTTGTTTCTGAATTAAGGGCATGTGCCCGATTCTACGTTCAAAAATCTGGCCGCCTTGCTGTTCTTCGAGAAAAAAAAAAAGAACTCTGTTTTTAGTCTTGGTACACAAATTGAAATAAACTAATAGCACCATGGTCTCCAAAAAATTCCAGGTGGTTCTTCATAAGCTGCTTTACACACTGCGATAAGCGAAAACGCTCTGGCTTTTGTGAAATTTTCAGAAAAAAATTCTTAAACATGGATCTGAGCTGCAAGATTTTTCGAAGAGTGACGACACGCTTTGCGAAAATTTCCGATTTTTAAGAATTTTTTCTAAAAGTTTTGAAACCGATATAGATTGGCCTGTCTTCGCAGTATGTAATACAGCTTGTAAAGAGACAGTTTCAAAATTTTGAAGTGCTTGGCATAATTATTTTATTTGTAATTATGTACCAAAATCACATGATTTTTTCGAATAACACCATTAATATAAATTTTAGTGCTCTGCCCTTCCTTTTGGCTAATGGCTACTATACTAGTTCACTGTCAATCCAAGGAAAGAGGTGATTACCCCTTCCTTTAAAAAAAGCCTGAATCCAAAAAATATGTTTTCCGTCCTTAGGCAATTTCATTTCTCCTACCTTCTCTGCAACAGATAATGTTGAAATATTGAGCAGACCTGGGATGGAACAGTTTAGACAGTGATCAAACCGTATTAGTGCTTTTGAAAAGGCTCAAAATGCGAAATTTCACATCGCAATACTTCCCGTTGTTGTGTGAAAAGAAGACGGAACAGGCGTTGATAGCATTGCCCGTGCAAGGAAAACCAATGAAAAGATTTTTTTAAATCAGTGAAGCACCTTTCTTTCATTTAGAAAATTTTAAAAAATCTCGTATGAACACCACGTGACTTCCCTGTATTTGTCCACAAACTTGTACGCATTTTGGATGACCTTCATTCAGGTTTATTTCATCTGAAATCGTGGAAAAGGTTAACGTAAATAAAAAATGTAAAAAACACACATAAGATGTTATGTGTGTTTTTTACAAAGTTTTTTATTTACGTTATTGTTTAACACCAGTATTTTGAGTGTTTTTTCCGTGGAAAAGGTTATTTCAATTACATTCAGGCTTTGCAAATTTTTACACAATGTAAGAGGTATCACCAAGGTAGTTTCCCCATTCGGAGGCTTTCTCTTGGCGACAAATGATAGCGAAAAACTCGCCAAGCTTGACGACAGCTGGAAAGATTTTTGGTATGGCCCAGTCCATAATTGACCGTAATGTATTGAATATATCCATAGACGTAAGCTTTTCTTGGAGACCTTGCCAATGCACTACCTGGATATAGATACAATCGACGCTCATTTATGCGAACCATCCTTTTTTACGGACACTTGCAATTTTACGGACTAGCGGTTGGTCCCCAAAAAACACTCCCAGAAGCAAATCAATGAACATTCAATTTTACAAGCTGTTTGAGTGGTCGGTACGGATTCGTAAAAACGACAGAGGGTGGATTTTTGAATCACACGTCGTGCACCTTATGTATATTCAGTATTTGTTGGATCGAAATTTCTTGACATTTCAATCCTTTTTAAAACTGTCATTCATAGTAAGGAATTATTTACTGCTTTCTCAGAGAAGAACAAAAAAACATATATAGGAAATTTGAAAATGAAATTACTCAAATAGTTTTTTTTAATTACATCATAGGAAGATTGATTTTAGCAACTTCTAGAATTGTTGAGCACTGTCTGAAGAAACCTATTTTTACTTTCCGAACATGTACCATGTAAGGAAAGTATTGTAATCATGAAAAAATTCGAATTCGAGATTTTGGTGTATTTACACGTTTAGAGGGCTTCTGAATTCATTTATGCTATTTTTACGAGATGTATGTATGTATGTGTGTGTGTGTATGTGTGTTTGTGTGTATGTGAATGAACACGATAGCTCCTGAACGGGGCATGCGATTGAGCTCAAATTGGGTATATATGTTATAAACCACCGTCGCAAGACCGGTATTGATTTTGGTGTGTATAGGACTTATAGTTTTTCTACAGGGCTACGACAAAGATTTCTTTTACATTATGGCCTATGGGGGAAAATTCTTGAAAGTGCGCTCGCGTTTAAACGGTACATTAGATTGAGCTCAAATTAGGTATATATGTTATAAACCACCGTCGCAAGACCTGTATTGATTTCGGTGTGTATAAGACTTATAGTTTTTCTACAGGGCTACGACAAAGATTTCTTTTACATTATGGCCTATGGGGGAAAATTCTGGAAAGTGCGCTAGCGTTTAAACGATACATTCGATTGAGCTTCATTTTGGTATATATATTTGAATTATTCATCGATTAAAATTTATTTTAATGCTTGGTAAAGATCTTAATCGTAAGTGTTCGAAAAGTCAAGTGGAGTCATTCCAGATTTTTTAAAGACTGGAATACTACGATATTTATTTACATCATTCCTATGTCCAATTCAACGCACTGTGCTATTATTTTGTCTTTCTGAGTTTCATTTACAAAATTCTTAATTAATTTTATTGACTTCCGTTACAAGGGGACAGGTAGGTCATGCCTTGTTAGTCAATCGAGTCTCGCCCTGGTGCAACGTCTAGCTGCATGCAGCTGATTTCGAAATTAAACGATCATCCATTTGGTTATACTCACATATTTATGACGGCGATGTCTTCTTGGAATTTTTCGGCTCGTTCATCTTTTTCTTCCTCTTTTTCTATGCAACCACAGCAACTAGACGAGAAGAGAAAAAAAAAAGCAATCGTTATCCAAGGGACACTGCGAAAAATGCACAAAGTGCTTTTCAGTCGCGTACTCCTTCACAGAAGACAGTGTGCCGAAAAAGTAATGAAGCTGCTTGCGTTGCGCCTAAAGATAGAAATTTATTTGAATTTCGCAGTTACAAAGATTTTTTATTCATCCCGTTTCATCTCTATAAAACATTTACATCGATCCTAAAAGTTGTTGAAAGAATGCTGGAAATTCTTATTTTGTACACGCTCAAAAAAAAAAAAAAAAAAAAAAAAAGAAAACTATATTCACTCCGAAGGAACTGAAACAGCTCCGAAGGATTTAAAACATCAGTGGTGAACATTCACCTGAAGCTTGTTCCTACTTCAGATGAATGTTCACCACTGATGAAGAACAGAATGTTTTTGTTCAAAATAGCTGCATGGCCGTTCAAGTAACCTTTATGGTGTATTTTTGGAAGTTCATTATTATTTTGTTAATTTAAACTTGTCGAGGTTTTTAAATCCTCCGGAGTTATTTTAATACCGTTGGAGCGAATTTGGTTCTTTTCTTTTTAAGCGTGTACCTCCTTCAGTGTCTTGGTCATTAGTATGATGGGATTGCTGCCAATGCACAAGCTTTTTGTTCACTGCACAAGAAAGCATTTGTTAGCATTTAAACTGATCTGTGTACTTGAACATCTAACTTATTCGCCTGATTTGATACCTTAAAACTTTTTTACTACAACCGAAAGTTAAACGTGCTGTAAAAAAAAGTACGTATCAAGAGATTGTGTGTGAATGTTCACCATAATGTCACCAACAGACTGTAAGCGGCACACAATCAGAACTTCCAGCGTTCTCTCAACTACTTGTTGAATCGATGTGAACGTTGAACAAGAAATTATTTTGAGCTCCTTATCTGCGAAATTGAAAATAATTTCCTAGTTTGGATGTAATACTAGCAGTCTCATTAATTACTGGACGCAATGCGTATAAAAAGCATTCAAAATTATAGACTGGATGTCTTTTTGATGGAAACTCTGGAACCTCCCACCCTCCTTTAAACAGGCAGATGCACCTTGTATAAGTTTGTCTTTTGCTATTTCATGCGCTTCAGGAGTAGAGCAATTTTTTCAAAAATCATTTCTTTTTTTTTCTGTATTGCAGACCAGGGAAACAGGGTTAAGTTTTGTTTTCTCAGTTTTAGTGGTAACTATTCCTTGGCGTTTTTTGAGTTCATCATTAGGCTACTTCGAATAGTTAGTAGAAAAGAATAAATTGACCGGATGATTGTGTTTTTTAGTCTGCAATAATGACCAACAATAATTAAATAAATAAAATTACCCATTGAATATATAGATGGCAGTAAATATTTAAGATTCTAAACTGCTTCAAGAGGTTCCCGATCAGGAATGTCATCCTAATTATCATACTTTTCAGTTAAAAGAGAGATCATGAAGATCAGCGACACGTAAGAGAACACGCCAAATTCTTTCTTGTATCGGTTTCTGAAGTTATAAATATGTAGTACACTGTTTACAAATACCTAGCCTTATACCAGTTTCTAAATGTGTAATGTAGGGAGACATATTTTTAACTGTCAAAAAGATATTAACGGGTAGGAACTGGAATTTGCCAAACGAATGTTCGTGTTGGGGACATTTTAAAATCCGTTGGCATCTCTTTTGATCCTTACGACCGATAAGCACCCTAGTTTCACGTACTATGCTAAAAACCGTATTGAAGAAAGAACAAAATTGAAACAAGTACCTGAGGCAACGTTTAATGAACCTTTCAGTTGCGAGGAAGGCTTTAAAGGCCATTTTGAATCAATGGACCCGAAATTCTTTATAAAAAAAACAGCAATATATTCAATTCAATTCGAAGGAAATTAGCAGGACAGGTTTAAGATGCAAGCGTTACTATTCCAGAAAACTTTGAATGGATTGTTGAAAAATACTACAATATATTCAATTCAACTCGAAGGAAATTAGCAGGATAGGTTTTAGATGCAGACGTTACTATGTCAGAAAACTTTGAATGGATTGTTGAAAAATACTACAATTATATGGGTAGTATTGTTTCCTACAATGGTTGAATCAACAATGAATGTACAAAGTTATTTGTTAATGTGCGTATCATTGTGTTATTTGTTTTTCTTTCATTGTTGTCGCAACTATAGCACTGTGTCGAGTAGCAGCCTCATCCAACATGGCTGACTACGAAATTATTATATGTGGACAGAACAGGATATATACGGCTAAAATTGGGTTCTAAACACATATAGAATACAATTTCTGATTTAATTCTTGTACTGATAGCAGTGATACACGGTCATGCAAAATTTAAGATCAATTGGATTGTGGGGAGTTAATGATAAATTGACGGTAGTGTTTGATACAGACATAAAGTGCGACTAAATTAAAAGGGTTTAAAGGTGAAAAAAAAAAGGAGAATTAGATGTGTTCCATTGAAGTTTTTCTCCCTTGGCAAGATTTCTGGGACTTGCTTTGGGGTTTTCTTATTTCACAACTCAAAATTAGCTAAATGTGGTGTACAGTGGCGGATGAATGCAATTTTGTTCGCGGGGGCGGCTATTTGGAAGATAAGCATATGATTCTATTTTATGGAAGTAAAACATGATTTTTTACGTTAATTTCTTTCCTCCAGCAGGGGCGGTCGCATCTCCGCCCTCCCCTTTAATCCGTCCATGGTACTATATTTTGTAAATGCATACCTATTGCTTAGTATCTTTACGATTTTTATTGATTCTTTTTTGGTTTTCCAATTTTCTATTGGGCACATTCACAAAGAAATACGTAAAGAACATTTGCAGTGGCAAACCAAGGAAAGTCAAAAACACAAGACAAAGTTCATGTCGCTTGGAAGGATCAAAATGAAAACAGTTGAGCACGTGCCTTAAGTGGATTTTAGAGAATGATTACCCATAGTACGGTTATATATCGGAACACCTATGAGTGCTCTTTTTATACAAGGGAGTCGCAAAAACGTTGATCCGGGCTTTTATTCCTCCAGTAGAGATCGTAGAGACATACCATAAATTACAAAATTGTGTAAAAGTGTCACAGAAAAATATATAGATTAAAGTTTTCCTGAGACTGAATAAGTGCGAAATTTAAATTTATTTTCATACGCCCCACGTAAAAAAAAAAAAAAAAAAAAAATCGGTTAGTAAAATACGTTCCAGCAATGTATTTGGTGATATTCAAAGTAATCGCTTATGTTAAAAAGTCTCGAAGATATTAAAAATGAAGTGTGTTGATTTGTACCAATTAAAATTTACACCGAAAATCCCAATTCAGGGGCTGTACACAAATAACGAATTAAAACAGTGATTTCATAAATGCATAAATTTTGATGTTATTTATATGGTATAGTAGCCCCTCATGCCAACTTTGTTTAAACGTATCTTGATGGCGTTTTGTAAGGAAAATATATGAAAATGTGTACATCCTCTAATGAATGCATGGAGCATAGACAGCAAATGGTTTTTTTCACGGGTACCCTATGAAAGTAATATAAGTTTTAGATTTATTTAGATTTATTGTCCGAAAAATTTGAATCGATACAATAAAATTCTTCATTTTTGTAAATTTGAAATTTACTGTATATGTCTGTGATCAGCATTTAAGTAATTTTGCCTAGAACTTTTTTTTTCCTGAACATCAGGTGCATATTTTACGGTGTAAGTCCACAATCTAGAGAATGTCGACTTTCACCTGGGCGTGTCAACATTTACATAGCCACTTGTTCGTTGTTGTTCTCATGTCTACTATGGATAGACGATTGCACTGTTAATGGAAATAGGTGGCATTTCCCCATAGGGGTTGGCCTTCTGCCAGTTGGTCCCTAATTTTGAACCTATTCCAGATGAGGGACCAACCACCTGAAATCGGCAATCCCATAGGTAACTTTTGAGCATGGAGGACATTGGAGCCACGACAGATTTTACGTGTCACCAGCTTCAATTAGCGTACACTGTCCCACAGCAGTCCAGCCTAGAGAGGAGTTCACCCTCCCAAGCACTGGGCAACGACGGATGCTGCTTCTCGTTCCGTGTTCTTACAGGGACCGAGTTTTAGCACCGCCTTCTAGAAACACTGCCTGTCAGATTGGGAAGAATTCAATGGTAGGGGTGAAACGCCAGGTGGCGCTACTCACGTACCGTATTTATTCAAGGTATAAATTAATATTTTTCATTACAAGAACTCTTATAAAATACTGGTGTTGGAATGTAAAATTGATAAATCAATAAATTAATGGGAAAACGTTTATTCATTGACTGGCACGGCTCAGAAAGAACAGAGACAGCTAATGGTCAGTATGATGCAGTTAAAATATGTCGTCAAAACGATTTCCAGTATCGTTTTCCGTACACTCATTTTCAAATTCTCTTAGCGTAAGGGACATTAATGCTAAATGCATATTCTTATCGAATTAAGAATACGGGTTTTTTTGCGACTGATGATCCTACAAGAAAATTATCTTCTACAAAACTGCCTCTGGAAAGTAATCAGTGGGTGTTGGACTGGGCAAAGGCAATCATCGCCTACAAAGCGATCATCGTCTATTACGCTGTCATCGCCTTGTTTCATCGAGCTGCTTGGCTTTTATTTTTTTATTTTTTACTTTCCTTTAACCTGCCTTTATCGGTTTTTGTATCTTCACCTTCCATGTTAAGGCTGCGTAATGAAAGGTTGCTGTGTTAGGTGGGGGGGTTAAAGTTCGCACCTTTTTTGTTACTTCTGGATCCTACACCGTGTATTTATTACAGCTAGTTGTGCGTAAAGAGAAAGTCCAAGATCTGATACGACTCCGTAAACATTATTTTTTACGGCTTAGTTCTCTCTGGTTTATTCCCAAGATTTCGAAGTTAAGAGGCCGAAAAGTGAACCTGTTATCACTGTCAGTAAATGATATCGAAGTTACATGGTCGGTTTGGGATTGTTTACATAAGAACCATTGTTCTTGTTCGTTCGAGGGTGTAACCATAGCAAAGGGTCGGTTTTGTTTTTTAATGGTCTGTTATGCTGTGTTAAATATACATAGACATAAACTGGTAACAGTTGCATAACCTTTCCTGTTTTATTTTATGAAGTGTAAATTCAAAGATTATCCCCCACAACAACTATTACCTGTTATTAATCAGCTGTATTATTTTGAACTTGCTTAAATTGGTAACTCGCAAAATATTTAGATGAACTCGGATACGCTGATGAAATGTTTCAGAAATTCTCACTGTACTTATTTTATGTACATGTAAAAAAAATCATGTACAATGGATAGTATCTTTGCATTTTCAGAGGCGAAAATTTAAGTTTCCAACAGTAGACTTCTTGTAAAAAAAAAAAAAAAAAAAAAAAAAAAAAAGAGCTGAATGAATTGAGCTGAAATGAGCTGAATGAGCTGAAATGAATTGAAATTAATGCTTCCGAAAAAAAAGAAAAAAAGAAATATAAAGGAAAGAAAAACAGAAACGAAAAGTGTTTCGGATTTTGGTTTGTTTGTCAATCCCTTTGTGCTCTAACTACAGTAAACATTCATCGATTGCATCTAAATTTACATATGTTATTGCTATGTATTATACCACGTACCAGTGTTGAGAAAAATGAATCACGATTAACGATTAATATTTAATAACAGCCAACGATTGACTAGTGAAATATATAACAACCATGACTAACGATATCGTTAGATTACATACTTCATTATACATTTTTAATTGTCAGACGTCAACCATTAGTAATATTAATCGCTGTTTTTTAATCCTTTGTGTTCTTTTCAGAGCTACGCAAATGCCTGCAACTTTCGTTGAGTCAAAAGCAACTGGTGAAAACCAATGAACTCAAACAAATTTTTGCAATCGATACTGAAAACTAAAGTATAAGAAAAATACTGGTTGAAATGCAGTCTGCAGGGATGATTAATATTTAATCACAGTCAACGATTGACTATTGAAATATATAACAACCATGACAAGCGATATCGTTAGATTACATGCATTGTTATACATTTTTAATCGTCAGGCGTCATTACTAATATTAATCGTTGTTTTTTAATTCTTTGTGTTCTTTTCAGAGCTACGCAAATGCCTGCAACTTTTGTTGAGTCATAAACAAAAGAAAAATACTGGCTGAAATGCAGTTGCAGCGATGATGAATTTTTATTCAGTAACATATGCATAAAGAAGATGTATTATTTATGTGAAAATGTTCGATTTAGATGCAAAAACATATAGGCATTTACAATAAATAAATAAATAATAAATCTTCTCATTCTAATCAACTTCGAAATAATTTAGAACTCACGGCTATTTCTCGAAGCTAGACCCGCCTTTTCTGATCATAGGCTCATTTGAAGGGCCAATCAGCATTTAGAATTGTTGTCTACTTCCGGCTGTTCACTTCCGCAGACTGATATAAAAAAAAAAGGGTTAGAAATATCCTCCCGGGTGACCTTTTGATGGAAGAATAAAATAAAATAAAATAAAAGAACACCTGCCTATCTTCACTACCCCTCTTGCTTTTCCTGTTCCTAAAGTTCTCTTAACCCCCCTCTGAGATTTTTCATTAGAAAACTGGAAGATCATGTACTCATTCTACCCCCTGCCCTCCCCCAAGATCTTTTTACCACTGGAGAATTACATGAATGGGGTAATGCCTCTGCTAATCGTCATGTTGATGTTGGTGGGGAGTTTTTCGAAATACATTTTTTCCGAAAAAAAAAAAAAAGGGATGAACTTGAATCAGTTTCCGCAAAAACTTGGCGAATCTCATGCCGCTGCTGAGTTAAAGTATAAATGGTAGTTTTTGGGAATGACAAATTGACAGTGTTGAGAGAGAACCTCTTTGCTTTCGTAAGTGATGAAGAGGGGGCACGGATGGTGAGTTTACGCAAAGTGATTTTTAGATATTAAAAAAAAAAAAAAAAGTAACCTGTCTGGAAAATCTCGAAGGAGATGAAAAATATTGTCTGGTAAAAAGATATGTGGACTGTAAAATTGAATTTTCACATATCCAGGGCCTGATTACCGAAAAGGCTTGGGAAAGCTTGAGCTTCCCCTCTGAATTTGAAGGGGGGGGGCAAAAATACCTGAAAAACTGCAATAAAAATTCAAAATTTTGTTTATAAATGATCTTTTTATTCTAAGTGATCTTTTTATTCTAAATTTTGTGTTGAAGAGAAGTGGAAAGCTATTTTTAAGGTTTTTCAGAAATCTGATACTTCATGTCGCAACATTTCTAAATTGGTACAGTTAGCGATGTTTTTGCCTGTGACATCTACTCTGGTTGAGAGATTTTTTTTCTATTATGGGGAACATTTCTTTGGCAGGAAGGGTTAGACTTTCAGTATATAATGTTTTAGCATCTAAATATCAAAGTTAAATCTGAACATTGATGTTATGATTTTCATAATGTCATCAAAACAAACAAAAGAATTTCCGAAAAAAAAAAGCATGTCTAATGAAAAATACATCTAAATAAATAAAGTTTAGAACTTCAGTAAGGTAATATTTTTAGTTATACTAAACTATTATGTATATCAATGAATAAAATATTTATATTAAAGGAAATCATTAGAACTAATTAAATCAATGAAATTTCATTTTAACGACTAAAATATTTTCATCGAAGAAAATCATTAAAACTTAACTTTTCCCAAGCAAGAAGGGGAGGGGGCGAAACAAGACTGAGCTTCCTTTCACTTCAGAGGTTAATCGGGCCCTGCACATATCCCTTACAGTTGCAAACAGCACTACTCCATTTTTGGGTACCGAATTACATTTTTGCCTATACATATTTGTTCTGACATATTTGCCTAATATTGGGGTCACATTACTTTGTAGTATTTAAACAATATTGGACTGCTGTGAAAAATTCCAATGCAGCCCCAACATTAAATAAACTTCAGCATTATACTGCAAATACATACAACCCTACATACTCCCAAAATAATGTGAAGCTATTGAAAAAAATGTCAGCATCCCAATGGCAGTGAGATAATACTGCAGTCGGTATCATCCTGGTCATAAGTTATTATTTAACGTAGAACGTTATTTAACGTAGTGTGAAATCTCAATTACAAAATATTGGTTAAACTTTAGGAATAAATCAAAATAATAAGACTAAACGATCGACTTCCATCTGCATATATATTTATTTAATGTGTAATTAGTTTAAGAACTCCATGATTGCTTTAAAAGCTTATGTATAATTTTAAATTTCACCAGACCATGTTTAATTATTCTCGTGTGGAGAAAATAACATCTAGTTACCCATCAAGTGAAAGAACTTATCCAGTAAATCTTAACAAAACAAAATGTAGATTGTTTTCCTGACTAAACTTTTTTTTTTTTTGCTGTTGTTGTTCTTCAAATACGCTTTTAATTATTGCATAACTTTTTGGAAAAATTACTAAAAAACTAATTTTTTTTCTACATTTCATGCAATGTTTCATGGAACAGCTTTTCATGGTAGGCTATGAAAACGATGATGAACGATTCTCATTCACCTAAATCAATTTACAATCGTGATTTATACAATTACATATATTATTCAAATGGAGCACACATTTCTTTCCCACGCTGCATATTGAAATTATGAAACACAACCGCTAAGTTTTAAACGAAGTTTTCACAATACTGTAAAGCAAATATTTAAAAATTGTGAGTTAAGAATAGTTTTGAATCTTAAATTCAGCTTTTCCCAAGGCTTCGTGTTGTTAAATTTGGCTCTAAATATTCTTCTGAACTTTTCTGATTATCTTGAAGAATATTCAGTATTACAAATACTAATTGCATAGGACTTAACACTAAAACTACCATAAGCAGTCAAATGACCGATTATGAACTTTTGTATAATAAAAGCACATAAAATCTTATCGTTTTTGGACATTTGACTTCATGACTTTTTCTATTAATTATATACAATTGATATCCTATCATTTTTTTATTTGTATTTTGTTGTTTTTTGAGTTATATTTGTTGTATACCGTTATCTACCACAACCGGTCATTTGACCGGCTATGTTAGAAATAGGTATATATTAAATGTTGGTATGTTTAGTGTTAATTAAATATCATTTATTTACTGCCAATAAACAAGAAAACTAGGGCGAAATCGTGACAGTTTTTTGCACATTGTTTTAGTCAGAAACAATGGCATAAAAACAAAGTTTAATAACTACTTTTTTCAACCTTCTTATGATGATAAAAATGAGAAACTAAAAGCACCAAACACACCCTAAATATCGATCATTAAATAAAAGTTAAACATCTCAATAAAACCGCTATTCATTACACCGTTTAACGTCTCCATTCACGACTTCAAATATAGATACTTTAAACAGTCGTTTTGGGATGGGGGAAAAAAAAAAAAAAAACCTCTCAACACCCCTTAATGTTTCGAATTATGATCAATTACTCTTAATTACGACTTTCCTTTTTCAACACCTTTCTCATTGTTTCATTGTAAATTAGAATCTCCCGGAGATACAGATCTCTTTCGTAAAACGAGGTGCCAAAAATTCCTCCTCTGATCTCTCGAGGAGATAACATCATGGACACGGGCACGATCTCGCGAGAGAATCGCAAGAATTGAAGTATCGGGGACGGATGCACGAAGACATATTACGTCTAAAAAAACCTTATAATGACCATTAATAGGTATGCTTGAGCACAGCGGTCAGTACACGTGGAGAATAGCGAATTTCGGTGACGGGGCTGCTACGCCAAGGAAAACCGTTGACTGTAATTTTCGGTTCTTGAAATTGCGCGTACAACCTTTGGTTGTAATGCCTTGTAATGATGCGAGTGATTGGGGAACTAATGAATTTTATCACTGCAATTAATTAATAAGAAAATTATAGGAATTTTTTATTCATTTATTAATAAGAAAATTATAGGAATTTTTTATTCATTTATTAATAAGAAAATTATAGGAATTTTTTATTCATTTGCAGAATGAAGTCTATTAAACCTTTGAAGTCTATTAAACCTTCCTGGAGCTATGTCAAACGCAACTATTTTTATAGAAATCAAATCTATTCTTCGTGACTGGCAACAGTCAAAACGTCATAGTTGGGTGTTCCCAGAGCGGGAACACTGCGCGTTAATGGGTTAAGTAATAACGCAATCACGTGTCGTTGCCCTTAATAATAAAGGTAATTCGAAGTTCTTGCTGCATCCCTGCAGTGTAAACCAAAAACCTAAGCATTCAAAATATTTACAATACCTTTCGTGTTTCATTTCATTAAAGTTTGCGTGGTCATTACTAATTCTCTGTCACTCTATTAACTTGATAATTGCTTGATAAGTACAGTACGGCTACTACTGTATATATATGAAGCAATTGTCAAGCTAGAAGACTAACCCCGCTGTGACACTATTAACTTAGAAATACGAGAGATATAGTTATAAAAGTGGGATCTAGAAATAGTTAGCTATGAGATATGCAATGAAATCGCATACAACGCTTTTTTTTCAGGCTCAAAGTGTTTTCCGTCAGCGACAACACCCATTTAACAAGTATTAATAATGCATTTTTACGCCCTGCATTTTAAAACTTCTGTGGTTTTAATATTAATGTACTTTAGGTGTATTTTCTTACTAAATCGATAATACTGAACAAGTTTGTTTCTTAACTCGTACTGTTTTTGACATCACAACGCTGACTCCAAATCATTCCTAAAAGATACTTTTTCCCACTGCTGCAGTATGCATTGTATGTTTTATAATCATAACCGCTTTCCTTTTTGTTTACACATCATTGTAAAGTAAAAAATTGTTGTTAACAGTTTACTTTATTAATATTCTTTGATGAAGAACTTTCAAACTGGGCATTAGACACTAAACAAAGAAAAAAATCCTTCTGTGTATTATATATCTCAGGACATCTTGTTTTAAATGGATGAAATAAATTCAAAATGAGCTATATTTAAAATTTGGATTCATTTAACGCTGTTTTATGAAATTATTTTCATGATATGAACAGAAGAGTATTTTGGGAAAAGCAGAATAACTCAATGATTGATAATTACTGTCTAAGTAAAATTGAGCAAGCATTGGATTCAAAAGGCTCGATTGAACATTAGCAAGAAACCGCAAACACATTCACCTAGCTCCCTATACTACCTGCAGAACAACAGAGTTTTTTTATTATTTCATGTTTTAAAAACCAGTTATTTTGATTGATTTGGTTAAAAACATCTTTATTTCTCAATTATATCCAGGAAAAAAGAACAGGTTGCACTTATTTGGAGGGGAATTAAAGTTTCTTCAATCCAACATTTTTAATTTACTGCAAATGAATGCTGCCAGGCCTCACCATGGATTCTACCAGGCCTCACCATGGCGTCTACCATTTTCAATGGTTATGCCACTGAAAATGGTAGATGGCCGAAGTGTGAAGGTTTCGGGTCCCATCGCGCGGCTGTCGATCTAATGGTCTGGAGTTTTGGTAGGTTTTCTCCAGGTGTAACGTGAATACGCGTTAGAACCCCTTAGAAAGTCCTCCTACCAAGGCACCCCCCATCCTAGGCAGATACCCCGCGTGCAGGTTTGCCTTAACACACACACGCACACGTTTGAAATAGCCTAATATCTCTTAAATAACCTTTAATGAATTTCTATCCATAGAGCGTAATGTGTTAACCCTTTAACGCGCAGTGGTCCCGCTCTGGGATCACCAAACTCTGACGTTTTGACTGTTGCCAGTCACGAAGAATAGATTTGACATCTATAAAAATAGTTGCGGCTGACATGGCTCCACGAGAATCCTTTACTTTTTAGCACGTCATTTCCGTAAAAAATGGTCACGATTCTTTTTAACAGCACTGACATCTGCTGAAAAATGGAAGAACGCGATGGAAGCTGGATAGATGGCCCAATGCTGAAAAAAGGGCAGCCGTTGCCATCGCTCGACTTAACTACCAGCAAGATGGCAGACGATCGAAACGTTCATCGCGTTCATCATGTGTGCGCGCACAGCCAGCTGCGTCAAGAAAAGGGTCTCTCGATCTGTGGCACGCGATGAACGTTTCGATCGTCCGCCATCTTGTTGGTAGTTAAGTCGAGCGATGGCAACGGTTGCCCTTTTTTCAGCATTGGGAAAGGGTTGCGCCTCAAAGGGTTAAGAATCTTTTGGCTGGCCTGGTAGTTAATCTCTTCAGTGGATTGGGACCAAAAGGATTCTATAGTATCCAAAAGGGGAGGTGCACAACGAGATGTTCCAGCAATCCTAAAGTTTCAACATTCTACGACTAGAGAATGTAGTCCCGCACTTTTTTCGTTTCGCGGGATTATTTGAGATTTGTTGATCCCGCCGGATCCCACAATCCTGCAGGATTGAAATTTCACTCAACTAGAAATTGACTATATAAAGAGAGAGGGGACATGTATATATGGACTATAGGTGGGGTGGGGGCACGTATCATTGGCCTTTTTGGGAAAAATAAATAAATAAAACATCTGGAGTGACTCCACTCGACTTTCCGAACACTTACGATTAAGATCATTACCAAGAATTTAAATAAATTTTAATCGATGAATAATTCAAATATATATACCAAATTGAAGCTCAATCGAATGTACCGTTTAAACGCTAGCGCACTTTCAAGAATTTCTCCCCATAGGCCATAATGTAAAAGAAATCTTTGTCGTAGCCCTGTAGAAAAACTATGAGTCCTATACACACCAAAATCAATACCGGTCTTGCGATGGTGGTTTATAACATGTATACCCAATTTGAGCTCAATCGAATGTACCGTTTAAACGCTAGCGCACTTTCCAGAATTTCCCCCCATAGGCCATAATGTGAAAGAAATCTTTGTCGTAGCCCTGTAGAAAAACTATAAGACCTATACACACCCAAATCAATACAGGTCTTGCGACGGTGGTTTATAACATATATACACTTTTGGAGCTCAGTCGAAAGAACCGTTTAAACGCTAGCGCATTTTCAAGAATTTCTCCCTATAGGCCATAATGTAAAAGAAATCTTTGTCGTAGCCCTGTAGAAAAACTATAAGTCCTATACACACCAGAATCAATACCGGTCTTGCGACGGTGGTTTATAACATATATACCCAATTTGAGCTCAATCGCATGCCCCGTTCAGGAGCTATCGTGTTCACTCACACACACACACACACACACACACACACACACACACACACACACACACACACACACACACACACACATACATACATACATCTCGTAAAAATAGCATAAATGAATTCAGAAGACCTCAAAACATGTAAATACACCAAAATCTCGAATTCGAATTTTTTCATGATTACAATACTTTCCTTACATAGTACATGTTCGGAAAGTAATAATAATTCCTATAAATTCCTTTAGAAATGTGTCATAGTATCTTAGTATAATGTTCCAGTCTTTAACAGAAAGAAGAGTAAGAAGGAAACAACTAATCTGAGTTGGATTTACTTGTCTTTATTACAAAAAGTAATTGTCTATTTGTACAGTCTTGTATTGCTGAAAAGCAAATGTGTCATCAATCTGTAATAAGAATACCAAAGGTAAAAAAAAACACTTTGAAGCGACAACTGTAGTTGTGTAAACAATTTCATAATAAAATAATAATTATAATATAGAAAATTCTATTTGACACCCTTTCCTTGGTTTATAATTAATTGTATATAAAGAACACAAAACTGCAGAAAACTGTTTGGCTTAATGACTGGTTCTTTGTATAGAAAAATACCTTTCAACACATCCTTTTGACGTGAGTCATGTGAAATGATAGTTTAAATGGAATAGTCAAGCAAAAACCGGTAAGAAATATAAAGGTCTTTTCAAATATTTTTTGAAAAGCGGATTAAAGGATTATAGCAGATCAATGCCTGTATTTTATTCTTATTTTATACAAATTGTAAAGAATAATAATTTCGTAATTAAATAGCGACAGCTAAAACTGTTTTATTTTATGGAATTATTTGAATGTTTAAAGGATGCATTAGCTTGATTACGCTTCTTTCATTCCTATGAATGGTTTTCTTTATGAAAAAGATACAGTGTATCATGTCCAGAAAAAAAAAATAATAAAATTGTTTTCCGTATATAAATAAGCATTTGTTTTCTTATTAATTGCCTATGCTTAATTCTTTTCGCATCTAAAATTGCACTTATAAAAAAGTAATCGGTTTGTTAGTTGAAAACCTGATTATTATCATTTTTTCTCCAAGGCGCAGTGCACAGTAATTATTGAACTATGTCAGAAAGGATATTATCCTAACTCCTTGTACAGGGAAAAAAATGATATCTTTTGAAATGCCGCAGATGACCTCACTATTTTTTGTAATTGTTTAGGAATTATGAATGAATTGAAAATATCAATCAGGGTTCAATAATTATGTGTTTTTTTTTTCTTCTTTAGAGCCACAGAACATGAAGGAAAAGTTGACATTCAGTTCATCACTAAGGAGTTATTTATGAAAGTGTTAATATAAAGGATATTTGTTCCTATAATATAATTAAACTACAAGATTTTTTTCTTTTTTCTTTTTTTTAGAGCGAAGTTGTAATTTTTTTAATTTTCAAATGTAGAACAGTTTAGCAGCACTAATATTTTTCTAGGTATTCAGGGTTCCTGAATATTGACTCAGTAGTTTTGTCTTCTGAATAGAGTCAGTTGATTAACTGCCGATAGTTGTGTCATCTGAAATCGAGTCTGCTGGTTTCCACTGGTTGAAGTCTTTTTAGTAGTCTGATAACAGAGGACTTTGCTCTTAGAAAACATCTCAGTGGTAGCATTGCGAAGTGGCATGGAAAGATTATTTTAAAAATGCACAGAATTTAAGAGCTGAAAATTCACAATACCAAATAAGTCAACAACTCTGGCTGTATTAGTATAGTTTTTACTGTACTCGTATTAGTCATATTAGATTACTAATGGCCAGTTTAATACCCAGTTTCTGAAGTCTGTCACACCCACACGGGGACATACTCTGTATATTGAATACACGAGAACGAGAACATAAGTCACTGTTGGTAGAAAGAGCTTGTAACATTCCATTGAATCTCTGCATTTCTTATGTCTTAGTTGCACGAGTTGAAGAGAAGAATACAAGAAGCTTTAACCATTCCATTTCCCACTACTAAGGCCAGAAATACTGGCCACTTAGAGGCACCTAATAAGTAAACCAGGGTTGACTCATATGAAGGGAGGACAAAATGACACCCAAGACCATGCTAGGAATAGAAGCCGGACCCGTGATAGTTTAGAATTGTTCTTTAGCCACTACACAACCAAGGGCGGCTCCAGACTGAATTTTCGGAGGGGCCATTGAACATTTTAGATGGGTATATACAATGTCCAAAATGCAAATTCAACGCATAAAGTATGCGAATCTACGGTTACAAAACAAAACTTCGGAGGGGGCCATGGCCCCCACAGCCCCTCACTGGAGCTGCTCTTGTACACAACCTGGGCAGCTCTTCTATTAATCAATCGAATTTAAACGGGAGCCACGAAAATAAAATTTTAGCCATGGGAATAAGACCAGGGAACGATGCCATATTAGATGAATTCAGGACTCGTAGAGACATATTTATTAAATGTTTGGTTACGAACTCATGAATAATAATTGTACAATACCTTGTTGCAAAATCAGTGAGGATTTCTCGCTTCATTTCAGGTTGTCTTTGCCGAATCTCTTCTCCCAGTATCGCACAAACACCGAAATAATGATATTTCATGTCTGTCTGGTCTGGTCAGCCGGCAGGAATTCATAATGCATAGCATCGCGACAATCAAAGAACATACTTAACATCACCTTGGTTTTTGAGCAACTTTGACATGGTCTTTTCTATCTCTATCACCTTTCAAGTGGCTTTCAAATGCATCTGTACTTGATGAGCAGTTACCCTTAAAAACGTTTTAGCAACATTGGATATTCCTTTGTAGAAGAAATTTCATTTCGGAAACAAAACTGAAGGCTTTTTCTTCGCTCGGTGAAATTCGCCATTTCGAAAAATCGACATAATAAAAACTTTTGTCTCACTAAAAACAAATTTCCTTTCAGTTGATAAAATGAAATAAACTAATAACTTTCGCCAGATATTTATAGAGGTCGTAAACTTATTTCATAAAAGTTTCAAGACAATATCTATTGTAGATTTACTTTAAATGAAACATTTTGACACTTTTTGATCGAATAAGACAGTTTAATCAGTTAGAGTAGTAATAACATTGACATTTCTATATTTTAGCTGCATCCTCACTGTAGTAAAATATTAAAATATTTATTTTTTGATGCTGGAACTATGTGGTAAAATTTTAAATGCAAAGTTCATCCTGACTGTTTGAAAATGAATAATGACGTAAGCATTTATCAATTGAAAAATGTTCATAACTGAATGTGGCAATCATTTTATGATAATAAAATCGGCACTCATTACTTTAAAGAAACGACTTTTTAAGAATTTCAAGTACCTCTTTATGATTTGTTTATTTATATAAATATATTTCATACTTTTGAAGTAGTCTTAAAATGACAAATTTGGGGATATAGAAATGCAGTTAGGCAAGAAACACAGAAAGGCCCTAGCGCTACATTTGCATATTTGAGGGGTCTATTGTAGGTAGGAGAGCTTCCAAGAACGGAAGTTATGACCATAGGAAAGACCTTTTATACGCCACTCTTCAAAAACTTGAAGAAAGAAATTGCACCTCATAAACATGTCCACATTCCAACAAGCCTGTATCCTCTAGAGTGTAAATCCATTCAATCTTTTAGAATGTAAAACGTGATTCCGTTTAAAGAAACTAATTTCTGAACAAATCAACATTTAGTTTATCGATCATAAATTTCCAACTTTTAACTCAATAAAAGATTAAATATTTACTCCTTTAGAAGCCTGAGTGCCTTGACCGCCATTTTATTCCTCAGAAATAACTATTTACTTTTTGTAAATGAGAAGAGTATATAAGAAAATTCACATTTTTATCAGCAAATTTGGATTTTGCTTCTGAATTGTGTGTCCACGCCGAAGCAATAAAATTCTAAACACGGGCAAGTGGTAGGTAGAAAAAACTGAACTGAGAGAGGGAATTCTAACTTTCCTGCCTGTGGTGACTGTGAAATTTTCTTTGCAACTGAAGACGGGAGGACCATTTGAACCACAGGAAAAGATTATCTTGATAAGTATATTTTTATGTGCGTTATTTTACAAAATTTTCAAATTACTTCCAATCCCAGCAATGTCAAGCAGCAACATTTCATTGAAAGCGAGTTATTCATTTCGAAGATTATTCATTATGAAAGAGAAAGAAGTTTCATTCATCAACTAATCTTTTAGAGAATTTGTCATTTTAAATATAGTTCACCAATTCATAAAAGGAGTATAGGAAACCAGCAGACCTTAAGAGCACCAACCATTGTTTTTACCTAGCTATAGACCATCTTTTAGCTGCATATTTTAAAGAGAGTAATAGTATTTAAAAAAGTATGCTTATAAAACTTATAAATAATTTATGTACGAAGACTAGCAATGTTGTACTGTATCATTATTTGAATTTTTTAAATTGGTATAAACATGCTAAAATTTGGACACTGCTGTAAGATTTGAAAGGAAAATCTAAAAGAAAAAAAAATCTGTTTTCTCAAAAAATTGTTACGTAATCTTTGACTTACTTTGTTGCAGTTTGCATCGGTACTTTTTTTAGTCGGTATAATTATTTAATTTAATGAGTGACTGCATTTCATTTAGGCGCGAGTAGATAAGCCCCTGTACTTTAATAAACAGTAAGAGGAATCAAATACTGTGATGATGAGTGTTTCATGGGGATGGCAATGATATTTGTAAACACCCAGAAACTTAATAATACACCCTTATTTTTCCTTATTATACTTAACTGGTTCATAAAAGACTGTTTTTATCATCTAACCGCCTCTTTATAGCGGAGAGAATTCCATTACACTTAATGATTCTGTAGGCTAGCTGCGCATTAAAAGGCACCAAACTGCTGTGGTCAGCTTCGCCATTTCGCCTAATGCCAATCATTGGAAACTGATCATTACGCACAAAAACCTGGCTGAATTTTCAATTAGTAATCAATCAGATGCCTCAAAAAATGAATCCAGATCACCATTTTTTCCTTCTCTTCCCTGAACTACATAAGGCATTATCCTCTTCATCAGTAATTATTGCATCGCGGGCCTTAACTGTGAGGCCCATGGCTCCGAGGCGAGAACTGTCATCGGAGCAAGCACAGCGACAGTTAAGGACCCGCTGCAATTAATAACCCGTTTAAGGGGTCACTTATGCAGCAGGTGGATGCCTGTTTTCTTCTTCTTCGAATAAAACTTTTCCTATCTTCTGGAGCGACTTTAACACCTCAAAAATTGTCACCTGCCGTTCGTGTAACGGCTACCGTATTTAATCATGCCGTTTGTTGGGCAGGATGTTTTTGGCCCGCAAAAGAGGAATTCTATTAGAATGGTAATTTTGAAGTAGACCAACCACAATGTGTTTTTTCTAGTAGTAGGCTACTGCTGCTGCACAAAACGCTTCCAGTGTTGTTCATGGCATTAATATGAATGATTTCGGTAGACCGTATAATATCCACTTGCCTGAATCGAAACTGGTGAGTCTTTATCGAAAATACACATTTGCAAGGTGTTATCTGATTGTGTTAAAACATAACTTTTAAGGGTGGAGCTGTAAAAATTAGACAAATTGTTCTCACATTCGACAGGAATCTGATTAGATTAATTATTCTGATCTAGAAAGATAATATTAAGCGAAAGTAAAAGAGGACGTAAGAAGATAATATTGAACAGAATATGTGCATACTAATGAAGGTTTTAAAATATTCCTGTAATCCGTAATTTGCGAAAAATTTTTAAGGTGACAGTTTGCCTTTTCAGTATTTTTTTTTTATTTTAAAAAATATACTACAAATGATGAACTGAATGCATTTCATTGATCAACTAAAAGTACATTTTGAAAACATAAATCTCTTTAAACTGCACATTTAAGTAACAAATTTTTTAAAGTTAAAAAACTACTACTTTAAAGAAAAAGATTTTTGTCCAATTTAAAAAAAAAAGTTTTTAAATCTATATTACACAAGACTGTGCATGGTTCTTTAGATACATCTAATATTACGTCTAATATAGTCTTTCTACTGATATAGATAGTGTAAAACTGTAAAATGTAACATATCTTCATACGATTTCTGTAAAAGAAAAAAGAAAAAGAAAACTGGAGTCTAATTCCAGGAACATATTTATCAGATTCATAATAAAGAACATGTACAAAAAAATTTAAATCTTTATCTGAAATACAAAAAATGCCTTAGCATTTTAGAAACATGAAATTGAAGAAAATATGAACGTGGGGGAAAAGCCATCTAAAGAGTTTGTTTGCCAATGAATTTTCGCTGAGTGTATGAACAAAAGTTGCAATATAGCGTGATATTATTGGCGTATGATTTAAAATGAAGTGTCCAAATTTTCATAATTTAACAGGCTTTCATTTAATATTTAAAAAACATAATTGATTTTTTGATCAAATTTGGGGTAAACTCTCCCCTTAATGGAAAAAGTTTCAAAGTCCACTTTTAATGTAAAGCGTTTTATTCTTAGTAAAACAATAAACACACAATTGTACTCTTTTCACTAAAAATAATAACAATTCTGTTTTCACTTTAAGAAATTTTACTCCCCTGAGCGTCTTGGAAATGAACAAATACTGTAAAGTTGTTTTCACATCAGTTTTTTTTTTACGCAGCTTCAAAATTATCAAAATGAAATAAATTTTTGTGGGAATATTTGTAATTAGAAAAAATAAGCTATTGATATTACTACAAGCATTTACCTTATTATACTTGTGACACGTGTTTGTTTTAAATGATATAAATTGTAAGTGCATTGCAGTAAAACTGGATTTAAGTGGACGGAATTTTACGTCTAATAACCTCCTTTAAAAGAAAAGGCTGTTTGGAAAATTCGTGCGCAAGAAATATCTGGATTCAAGGGCGTTACAAATGTATCAAAAGTATGATTTCATCCCTTAAATAAAGAGTTGACTTTTAGTATCAGTGTTAAACATATCTACAGTATTTATTAGATATTTTGTAAACAGAACCGTAATTTGTAATGCTGCACAAAATTAACTTTTAACTGAGAAGGTTTAGATTTGAACTTATGTATTTTACATGAGGAATTTTCGACGGAACTGTAATTTCCTAAGAACAATTCCAGCTTCTATATTTTTCATGCGAAGTAATATACGCTTTTATAACAACTAGCAAATCCAAAATCTGCTTGCAGATTGTCCGATTACTCTTTTTCATTCAAGCTTTTTTAATGTCTACTTAATCAGTGATAAAGTTTTGATTAAGATACACTCTGTAAAGCGCAAAGTTTGTATACCTGTCATTATGCTTTCCATGATTCAACTTCAAACTCGTTTATTCTACAAATGTTATAATCCTAAAAAAAAGTTGTTGTTCCCAAAGATGGTTTGGTAATTTCTATTTGGAAATACGCAATGTTCGTGAATATTCTATCTTTAAAATCTTAATTTTCGTAATTCGAATATCGATTTTTAATAAATTTAATGAATACCGCTGTCGCCTTAATTTAATAAAAGTCTTTATTCTAGACAAGTTCGCTATATTACCTTGAAGGGAATTTCCATTGATTTTCAAAGAGAAAAAAATCTTTGTAAAATTTCACGGTAATTATCCTCAACGAGTGCCAAAATAATTGGTCTTTCGTCATTACTTTATTTATTCTTTTATTTCGACAAATTATTAAAATTCCTGCCAAAATTGAGTCACAAGTCAGTTTTGCATTTCAGTTGTCGCTACTTTTGTATTTGTTGCTGCATGATTGAAAAAAAAAAATATTTTATGATGAATTTAAACTTTGGACTTATGACAGAAGTCTACAAGTTTGTACCATAAGTGAAAGTTATCATTTCTTCCCCTCCTCGAAATTTCTATTTATAAATCTTCCCAATCGTTTTGCGCTGATGTTTTATTCGTGACTGAAGAGCTGATAATTGTTTTCCGAACCCTTTAATCAACTTTATACTAAATATCTCCTTATATTGTGTTGTAAATGCTAAAAAAATGGCCATCTCAAATTAATATGTATAGTTACCCACCTTATTTCTGCTGATACAAAAAAAGAAAGAGCATCTGCTGTCATGCTATCAGTGAAATCACTATCATTGAAACAAGCAATATTAAAAGTCGCAGTCCGAATTAGCTGCCTGGCGACCACAGGAATGCTAGTCTAATAACTGAGCCAATCATTTGCGTTTCTGCGCATACAAGAATTCCAAATGAAGATCTGCAAAGTCGCCTCAGTCAGCAGTGTCTACAAGGACGATCGGTTTTTTAGCGCATCTCCCTTCGCCCCATCACGCCCCATGACCCACGGATGTCGTCGCGGCTTAAGTGTTAATGAGAAAGTGCTCATCACGCCAAAAGTGTGGTCACCGCCCCCTGCTTTAAGACCTTTATACGACAGGGGAAAGGACATGTTTTATTGGGGGGTAGCGATTCTTATCGACTTGTTCTGTCGTTTTGGCTTCGGAAATGAGTGTGACTGCATTATAGGACCTGTATTACTTCGAAATTGAGTTTGGAGATTAGAGGAGAATGCGAAAATGGCTCCCTAATATTAATTCACCATTAGGGCTATTGAGAATGTCGTTGAAAGCAATTTAACGCGGTAAGTGGCTGGGGCAACTGTGGTTAAGACTGAAGGAAATTAAATGGTCATAGATATTTTATATTTATTTCTTTACGTTCTGGAAAGCGAAATTTGTGATCTTTTGTGTAAAACGTGGCAGAAGTCGATAAGCCCGAATGTCCAATGTTCGCCAGGCAAAATATCTTACACACTTCTTTTATTATTTTTTTCGAGCAAATGTTCACGCTATAATATTTATATTTAAAAAATACAATAAATGAAATTATACCGACTTTTTGGATTGATATTAATTGATTTAACAGGAGAAAATTCAACCTCTTTATAATTTCAGTATTTCAATGTTAAAATAAGTTTTTTTTTTAAATCCATACTTAACTGAGTAAAAATTAAATGTATTTATGTAGTCATATTCATAATATAGACTGGTTTGTTAATTTTTACGCACAGTTGTTCTTTACTTGGATAAATGCGGTTTTTGCCTGAGATCAGCAAATACAATATGCCTATTGCAGTATATTCTTTGACAAAGACCTTTTCCAATTTTAACCACCAGAATCTACTGCTTTCAGTACATTGCGCAATTTATTTGAGTTTAAATATTTGTGTGTACGTGTGTTTCATCTGTCACACAAGAATCGGCTTTTGGGGTCACAAACTGAGAAACGTTAGTATGTACACAACTAGAAGTTTGCAAAAAGTTTAGTTATTCATGAAATGCTACTTCATGAATGCTTATTTCGGGAAAACACAGAAGTACCTCTGGCCAAGTTAATTGCTTAAGGTATTTTAAACTATTAAATTGTGTTGTTGTGGTTAGAAATCCAGGTTCGATACACTTAGTTGCAATAAAAAGACATTGAATACTTAAGCTATTTTATTTAAAATATACTATTGAAACATAAACTTATTACAACAGATGGTGGTGGCAAGGCGAATTAAAAATACGTCCTATATGGACAGTGACATTTAGATGGAATGAATTTAAAATTACGCCAGCAGAGAATCACACATTGGCGAGAACAACAACTTGGCTGAGATGAATAACGCCAATTCCAGAGCAATCCTAAAACTTAATCCAATAAAATTAAAATGACGAAATAGGGAGCAAATAATTTTAAAGATGTCGCAGGGCAACAAAAAATAATAACGCCAACAGGATGCCAAAAGGGGAAGCAAAAAATGTTCGTTGCGATTGCAAACGGACGTATTGTAATCTATTTTTAGCACAACGGCTCCACTGGTCTGATGTAGAGAAATAAACAATTAAGAATAATGCATACTGGAAAAGCGAATATACAGATTTAAAAGCCGAAATAGCAGGGGGAAAAAATGAGAACAGAAAGGATTTAGAATTCTTGATTTTGGACAGATTACATTAAAGAAAGCCAAATTAAATGATTATTAAATTAGATATGTGATCTCGATCACAGCCTCCTAAATATTCTTGTTTTCGAGAGGATAACTTGAGGCATTTCATGATGCTATAGAAAAGCATGGGAGACCCAAGTGTCACCAGCTAATTTTTCGCCTTTTCTTATCTCTCAACTATCTTTATTATTATTTCTTCATTTGACTTGAGCAAGTTTTATTTAACCCTTTCACGCGCAGTGTTCCCGCTCTGGGAACACCAAACTCTGACGTTTTGACTGCTGCCAGTCACGAAGAATAGATTTGGTTTCTATAAAAAATAGTTGCGGGTGACATAGCTCCACGAGAATCCTTTACTTTTGAGCACGTCATTTCCCGTCAAAAAATGGACATGATTATTTTTAACCGCACTGACATCTGCTGAAAAATGGAAGAATTCGAGAAAGCTGGATAGATTGCCCCATGCTGAAAAAAGGGCAGCCATTGCCGTCGCTCGACTTAACTACCAGCAAGATGGCGGACGATCGAAACGTTCATCGCGTGCCACAGATCTAGAGACCCGTTTTTGACGGCAGCTGGCTGTGCGCGGGCACAGCCAGCTGCGTCAAAAAAAGGGTCTCTAGATATGTGGCACGCGATGAACGTTTCGATCGTCCGCCATCTTGCTGGTAGTTAAGTCGAGCGATGGCAATGGCTGCCCTTTTTTCAGCATTGGGAAAGGGTTGTGCCTCAAAGGGTTAATAGGTCAAATCAAAAGGTTAAGCCTTTCTAAAGATAGTTAAATGTTTCAGTAAACTCGAGTGAAAAATATTTTCTTCGCATTTTTTTTTGTTTTTTTTCCTTCTCGTTCATGTCTTTCCCTTTTGCAGATGAATGAAACTTATTCAAACATGTTTTCAGAAATTACTTATTCTGGTCATAATTGCACTGCACTGATTTAAAATTCTCGAGACACTTTCATTTACAGGCAGGTGCTACAGGTTCGGAAGATGTGCCCTTGTTTATCTTCAAAAGAATTTCGGTACCGTTCAAAAAGATAAAATATATGAGTGTGTGTGTGAAGTTGCCGTACACTTGTGTGCATCTGCCTCTGAGTTTCGATTCTGTCACGAAATAAATTTGTGAAAAGTAGGAGAAAACAGTTTAATTTTAATGAAATGTTGTAGAATACTTTATGACACCTTTTTCTTTAATGGAATTCCATTCAAGTTTGGAAATTTACAGACTAAGATTTTAGACTGTAATACTTTCTTTGTTTATCAGAGACTGCCTGAAGCTTCAGAAGTTCAACCCTTTGAGGCGCAACTCTTTCCCAAAGCTGAAAAAAGGGCAGCCGTTGCCAGCGCTCGACTTAACTACCAGCAAGGTGGCGGACGATCGAAACGCCCATCGCGTGCCACAGACCTAGAGACCCTTTTTTTTACGACAGCTGGTTACGTGCTGGTTACGTCTGGCGTGACTGGCAGCAGTCAAAACGCCAGAGTTTGGTGTTCCCATAGCGGGAACACTGCGCGTTAAGGAGTTAAAGTAAGACCTAGGCGCTTTCAACATGAACATGACTAAATCGTATGAAAATTCAAAACGTAGTAAACATGTAGACATACGAGCACATTTTATTAAAGATTTAGTTTTTAAGAAAGAAATGATTGTTAAATATTAGAATGAATCGTTGTTAATAAAACAATTGCTGATATGTTAACTAAATCTTTATTTAAATATTAATGCATTAGTTAAGAGAGGAATTTATACGGTTAAAGTTTATACTATAAACTAAACTATAAATACGGAATCACGATTGTCAAACCAATTTTTATTGAGAGATTTTAATGTATTGTGTTGCACGTGACAGATTGTGGGATTTGGAATGCCTCTTGGCATAGGATACGTGGGGGGAGGGGGGTAGATTGTTAAGATGTGTGACTATCATATCATGACCAAAAAATAACATTGTCCTGTCGCGAAAAATCACCGGAAAAATTCTAAATGAAATACATATCAATGGGTTAAGTATATACAAATTTAATACATAATGTCAATAATTTTTTGGTGACTGATTCAATTATTAGCTCTACAACCAGACTTAGAGTTCATTTCTTACAGTTTTGGTGCCCTCCTGAAAAGTTAGTCAAGTGTGACTTACGCTAGTCTGGTTCTGAGGTACAGATATTGTTTCGAATTTTTAACAATTTCTGTCTTTTTAATTCAATTATTATTGAATTAATTGGCAATGACATGAAATATCGTGCACTGACTAATTAAACGCACAAATGGACGCATAGGCTTAGAAAAGAATTTATCTTTCTGTAAGTCGATGAAATTTTTACATGGTGATAGAGTGGGTCATGTGATCAGAATCCTGTTCAATTCCAATTTCATAGGCAAAATAATTGCCATCACAGACAGTCATCATACTTTATTCTCATTTGGAAAAGTATATATGTCTCTCAATTATTCATTTTAAAAATAGTCACAAAATACTTCGTATTCAAATACTTAACTGTCGATTCTTAAAAAATGAAGTCTGTTCACTTTAACCCTTTAACGCGCAGTGTTCCCGCTGTGGGAACATGAAACTTTAACGTTTTGGCTGTTGCCAGTCACGAAGAATAATTTGATTTCTATAAAAATAGTGGCGGGCGACAGAGCTCCACGAGAATCCTTTACTTATTAGCACGTCATTTCCCGTAAAAAATGGTCACGATTGTTTTTAACAGCACTGACATCTGCTGAAAAATGGAAGAATGCGAGAACAGCCGGATAGATTATCCAATGGTGAAAAAAGGGCAGCCGTTGGAATCACTCGACTTACTGATTAGCCGTTGCCATCGCTCGACTTACTGATTAGCCGTTGCCATCGCTCGTTCTGACGACAGCTGACTGTGCCGCACAGCCAGCTGTAAAAAAGGGTCTCTAGATCTGTGGCACGCGATGAACGTTTCGATCGTCTGCCATCTTGCTGGTAGTTAAGTCGAGCGATGGCAACGGCTGCCCTCTTTTCAGCATTGGGAAAGGGTCGCGCCTCAAAGGGTCAAGTCAACAGAGGCATTTTTATTTGGGTTGTCTTTTAATTTCATTTTTAAAATTCGACGTCCATTAGAGTGTCTTGCATTAGAAGTTTAAATTAATTTAATGCTGCGTACTTTAACGCAATAAAAGTATGACAGAAATCAATTTCCCGCAGTTTCCAGTTTTCTTTCTAATATAGACGTCGTACTTAACGTTTACATCTGCTGACAAGACCGCATCACGTCGATGGGTGTTTTCTTTCATTCGATTTTTTTTTTTCGCCATCTGCGGACGTACGTTTACCTATTTGACCCAACCGCCACGGACGGGATATTATGCTTCTGTCGATCGCCTCAAAATTTTCCTCTCTCGCTTTTCTTACACACACTTTTTTTTTTCTTTCTCCCTTTTGATACAAGAGACCACCACCACCGTGAATTAAACCTGTCCTGCTAATTTTCTCACATTTGTATCTCGATCGCTTAATCCGCAAAGCGTGAAAGAATGGTGAGGAAGAAGGGCAATAATCCTCATGCGGCCATCCCCGAAACACCAGAATAAAAAATTCCAGCAACCACCATCAAAAATGGTGTTCCTTCATGAATAAGAAGACGGAGTGTAAAATTTGCTTAATAGGGATTTAATGCTTGACCCACTGATTAAAAAAATTAAGATTGTACCATTTAGCGCATTTTCGTTTTGTGCGCTGTGTATTCTGTTAGAAAAAGAGATGCGATTAAGGCAGTGTGAAGCGATTATGATTTTGCAAATCTTCTGAATTTATCTTTCTATTTTTTTCCCCTGTATTTCCTTTTAACACATGCGTTATGTAATTTTTACCTAATACATATATCGATTATATTGCGTCAACACTCTTCTCTAATATTTTGAATTGCATTCGGCATTTCCTTATCAAAAGAGTTTTATATAAAAACGCTTAAGAACCTCATAAATAATCTCACTAAACTGCTAAAAGTTTTGGAGCGGGAGGAAAAAAAAAAATCATTTTTATATTGTGCCATTTTATCGCAGGATTGCTCAAAATGGACTTATTGCATTATTCAGCGAGATGCTTTTTACATATTTATGCACTGAAGAAGTGTTTCCAGTAATTATTTTACCGTAAGACTTTATTATTACATTTTGACTGCTCAAAATATTATGAGAAAAGTTTTGACTTCAGGCAACAGGAATTTCTTCTATCGTATACGGTAATTGTATGCAATGCCGCGCCCGACATGTGTGGAAATAGAAAAATGGAGTGTATTTCATTGTTTACTGCATGCCCATCTATCACACACACACACACACACAAACAACCACAACAACAACAAATCTTTTTGACTTTGTTTCAAATATTGTTTGATTCAAAAAAACGTAATTATTTGCTAGACACTAAAGAGAAGGTAAATTGTCTAACCAAATAATAAAGTAAATGACGTACTATTTCAACAAGCATATTTAATGAGCTTCTCAGTATACTATTTCTATTAAAGGTAGCAACAAATGTACTTACGTTCCCATGCATATTAGAATCACACTCATGTACGGGTTCTTTTAATTCTCTCTTGTTATTAATGATATCTGTCATTAGTAATACTTTCATTAGTAGCACTTTCATTGACTTTTGAACCTTTTCATAAGCGAGCCTATTACGCAATTTCAACAATATTAATCTAAAGGTTTAAAAAAAAAAATTTTTTTTTCTATTTATGCGAGATGAGCTGCGCAGCTAGTCAGCCAGTTCAAAAAGTTATAATATTTAATATTCTCAGTTTTAGAACGTTTCTTCCAAAATAATCTGCCAATGGGAAGAGCCATTTAATGCATCATTTATTAAATCATACATAAGCATTGAAAACGGATAAATTTACTTATGTTTAATTTTAATTCTAAAAGTTTAGAAAAAGAGAAAATTTGATACTTGGCCTTTTTTTTTATAACGACTTCCTTGGATTGTCAAGTAAAGTTTGGCTCTGTCGATAACGGAAATAGCGATGATAGCCACTGCTCTAACATTTCATTGGTTATGTATAACCATGGCATAATAGGACGAAGAAACATTGGATTAATTTAAATCAAAGTGAACTATTGAAATATTTCCTTTATTTTCCATTTTCAAAGAGAGCTATCTGTATCAGTCGTTATTAGCTGTCGGTAAAATGTTAATCCCTGACAGAACACAAAATGAAATTATCGATACTAATATACAAATCGAACGGGAAATTCTAATTGTGGATCAAGTTAACTGTTGGATACCAGAGCAGAATTACTTCCCGGAGAGTTTTAGCTATCCCAGTTTTTGTTGAGGATAATACCTTAATTGGTAATCGTAATCAAAAAGCGTTGTTGGTGCTACAAATGGGCGAGCTTTGTTGAATCAGAAACAGCAGTCGAAATCACATTTACAACTTTCACTGAAGTTTAGTCCGCATTTTTGTAGAATCTGAGGTATACTTTGTTCTTCAGTAGGCTGGACTAAAGACTACCGTGCACACGCTGTTGACATACAGTGCAAAGAGCTAGAACTGAAATTCCGCTTGGCGGTAACCAAGAGGTTCCGCGAGTTCTTTGATCTGCTGATGAAAAATAGGGATGGACGCGAGACGAGAAATTGGCGTCTCGCGTCTCGCAAAACAGCTGAAAAGCTTTGTCTCGTCTCGCAAAAATTCCTATATCATAATGTTAAAAATACTTCTCTCGTCTCACAAAAAAGCTGTAAATCTCTGTCTCGTCTCGCAAAATTTCGTCTCGCGTCCATCCCTAATGAAAAATCTGAACCCCATTAAGGTATTTCGTCGAATGTAGTGGACCCTGGAAACCATACATATTGAAATCATACATTAACAGTTAAATAACAACACAAATGAATCACATTCCAATAAATATCCTTTAAAATACCATAAAATATTTTAAGGAATTTTTGTATAAAAATAACGGGTCTTCTTTTCTAGCACTTCGCGTTTGAAATTTCTGTTCTCAAATCGTTACTTCGACTTTAAGTTGGTTTTCCAACAATACACGGGGTTCTCCACGCCTTTTCTTGGCTCCTCCCAAGCCTCATCTTCGGTGAAAAAGATGGAGTCTAAATCATGCTTTGTAATCAGCGAATGGAATCGCCATGATTCTTCACAGGTGATCACCTGATTCTGACTCAAGCTGTCAATCAGCGAGTATTGTTCTCTCCTGCCAAAAGTAATCGAGCATCCTAATTGCTGCAAGCTTACGAACAAGACACGTTAATTAGCCCCGTGTCGTGTAGTACCAGTTCCTGTTGTATTTATGTCTGACTTGTATTTTTTCTTATGTTTGCTTTTTTGAACGTTAAATAAAGTAAGGATTAATCCAACGACAGCCTCATCAGTATTGAAATGTTTCGAAAACGTTACAACCATATTTAGCTCAATACACGAAATTCATTAAAACACGTATTCATTAAAACTAAAATATCCTACTTGAAAATTGGTTGGTTTATCTAATAATTTTTTATCGTGAGACTGAACGTTCTTTTCAAAATTACCCCTCAATCTTCGCATGCTATTTTATTACCAAAAACGTGTACCCCACACTTTTACTCTCTTTCTCTTTCTTATGAAAATACTTCTGTAATATCTTTTAATCACAATGTGCTTTAAATTGAGACATTCCGACTCATAACATTTGCGTGTGCTGTCGACATTTTTCGAGGGATTATCGAAATGTACTTCGTTATGCCAGATCCCTATCTACAACTGAGGCGCATCTAGTGGGGCTCTCCCATTTGAACTCTGACCCCCCCGCAAGGTTAAAAGTGATACTTTTTTGCTAAGATGGCAAATGCTGGAAGGTAATAAAACAGTTCTTTGAAAGACGAAAAAGGGGGTTTGAAGAATCTCTGCTAGTTTTTTTCCCCCTTATGGTTAAATTAGATTAAAAATTATCTGTACAGCATATCTTACTGTACGTTATTTTTTGTTACTGTGGAAAAGTTATTGATTTTTAAAGGTATTAATCATATTATACAGATTCAGAGATTTGAATTTGCAGTTAAGGATTATAGATTAACGAAACAGAAGTGCACACTAACTCGCCAAATGCTGTGTGTTAGCTTTTTATATGGAATTTGGCGTACTGAGATGAAGTGAATTTTCTTTGTTACTATTGCTTTAAAACTTCTGAATAGTGTTTTATTATATCGGATCTAAAGATTAAAAGTTAGTGAGTAGCACGGATAGCATTTTTTGCTCATCAAATTTTTGATGGTTTTACAAGACAGAATAAATTGGCTATTAACTCTGTTTTAAACACTTCTATTACAAGAAAAGCATACCATTAGTGTTTAGACATTTCTGAACATACGTTTTCAACAAAATTTAAGAATACGAAATATATTTTGTTATAATGCATGATTTGTAACTGGACAAAATATATCAAATTAATGCAATAAACCAGGGCATCTGAGAATGAGATCAAATTAACAGAATAGTCACAGTCAGGCGTGTAGCCAGGAAAATTTTTCGGGGGGGGGGGTATGCGCCTGGAAATTTTTTCGGGGGGGATATGAACTTATATGTGTATAAATAGACGGAATTTCATTACTAATCCAAAAATTTCGGGGGGGGGGGCGGATATATCCCGATATCCCCCCCCCCTGGCTACGCCCCTGGTCACAGTAGTAACAAAATAAGAGACAAGTCTATATTTTATTTACTTTTAAATTTTGCTTTTTTAATATTATTGCTGATTTTTTTTTTTTTTTAAGTAAAGACTCCAGTAGCAATATTCTCAATACAATATAAGTACTTATTAAAAGCTACTTCAGTATGTTAGCTTAAAGTAATATAAGTTTTACTACACTGCTGGCCATCGTAAATGCAACACCCTGAAGGAAGCATGCAAATAATATGAAATTTACAACATGCATTAGCTGAGGTGAGATATGCAAATGATTAGAATTTCAGCGCAGACGCACATCAAGCGCGCCTGTGGCGCCACCTCAAAGCGCTATTTAAGGCTTGGAGATTTCGACGGTTTCAAGTACAGCAATTGTGTTTTTCTTGCTTTTTTTTCAACAAAACGATAAATTATGCCTCGTAGGAAACAACGATCATCTTTTGATCAAGTATCCGAGTTTGACAGAGGAAGGATAGTGGCATACCGAGATTGTGGGTTATCTTTCAGGGAAATCGGTCGTCGTATTGGACGAAACCAAACAACTGTGATGCGGATATGTGATCGTTGGGTGCAGGAGGGTACGACGGACAGACGTGATCGACCGCATCGACCTCAGTGCACCACGTCACGTGATGACAGGCAGATTGTACGCATGGCAGTGACGGACCGCTCAGTCACATCACGAACCATATCACAGCAGATTCAGTCTGTAACGCATCATCCAGTGTCTGCGCGTACCATTCGACGTCGTTTACAGCAGAATGGTCTGTCTGCAAGACGTCCGTTGCTTTGTCTACCTCTGACGCGGAACCACAGACGTCTCCGCCGCCAATGGTGCGATGAAAGAAGGATGTGGACGACAGAATGGAATGAAATTCTCTTTACTGACGAGTCACGCTTCTGTATGAAACACCACGACGGTCGGATTCGAGTCTGGAGACACCGTGGAGAGAGGATGCTGAACAGCTGCATTATGCACCGTCACACTGGTCCTGCACCGGGTATTATGGTATGGGGCGGTATCGGATATCTCTCTCGCACTCCTCTAGTACGCATTGCCGGTACTTTAACCAGCCAGCGCTACATCTCCGAGGTGTTGGAGCCAGTTGTCCTTTCTTACCTTCAGGGCTTGCCAACAGCCATATTTCAGCAGGATAATGCACGGCCACACGTGGCACGCATTGTCCAAGGGTTCTTCGTCAATCACCAGGTTGAATTGCTTCCCTGGCCGGCGCGCTCTCCGGATCTTTCGCCGATAGAAAACATGTGGTCCATGGTTGCTCAACGACTGACCCAGAGTTCATCCCCAGCTGTCACACCAGATCAACTTTGGCAACGTGTGGAAGCTGCTTGGTCTGCTGTACCCCAAGAACACATTCAAAGTCTCTTTGAATCAATGCCGAGGCGTGTGGCAGCTGTGATCTCCAACAACGGCGGCTACTCTGGGTACTGATTTTGGCAGGAACCACGCTTCATAGAATGCTGTAAATTTAATCATTTGTTACTTGGTCAACATGTTATCTACACAATAAATTTTGTTGTGATATCTCTTGTTTTTCTTGGTGTTGCAATTTGGGTGGCCAGCAGTGTATATTTTTTAAGACAGAGCTGAGGTTTTCTTGACATCGACAGCTGTAAAAATAAGTGGCATCCATAATTTGGTTTCTAATAAAACGAACTTATTGTAATATTTGTTTTATCGGAGGATTCACTGTATTCAGTTCGGCAAACAGTATTTCACATAATTTGAATAATTGCAATTAATATTAATGATTAGACAAAATAAATTAATTATTATAGAGTTTTGGGAAAGGGATAATTATTTTATGATTTGAATGTAAAAGACTCGAATAGCCAAAGATCCTCTTAACCCTTTGAGGCGCAACCTTTTCCCGATGCTGAAAAAAGGGCAGCCGTTGCCATCGCTCGACTTAACTACCAGCAAGATGGCGGACGATCGAAACGTTCATCGGGTGCCACAGATCTAGAGACCCTTCTTGCTGCTGGACGGCACAGCTGCTGTCAAAAAAGCCCTTGCGAAACACATCATCACGAATCAGTGCAAAATACGTGCATTTAAAATGTATGCTGTGTCTGACCATTTAGATCATGGACCCAGCTCTTTGGTGTCGGATAATAGCAAAGTTAAAATGCCTAAAAATTGATGATGTGTTATAGACTTAACGGCTAAAATAAAAAATGTTTTAATTACATGGAACATGACTCGCATGAAATTACCTCTGCGGTTAAAAGAACATCACTATATCATAATGGCTTAATCACTCAGATGAGTTCAGAATTTCGACAGGCAAAGGCATTGAAGTGCCAAGAGACAGCTTAATTTATGCAAATTGTTTCTGATTACTGTGATATCCGTGACATTTTAAGTACTTCGCTAATTGCTGTATATAAAATCCATCGAAAAAGTATCAGGTAGCACTTGACAAATGACATCAGATTGTAGTTTAATCGTCCGGTAATTCGCGGGTTTAAGCTCTGTCACTCTGGCATGTGTGCAAAGATTGGCCTATTCACGTTTTAATGAAGCGTTTTTTATCCACGTATAAGAAAGAGGTAATTGCAAATAGTTCTCTATTATACTCAGTGATAGACTTAAGCTGTTTTTGGACTAAGAAGTTATAAATAGTAAGTAAGACCATTGACAAAAATTGATATTATTATTATTATTATTATTATTATTATTTCTTTTTATGACAACAGTAATTCTAAAGTACATTCTACTTATTGACAGATTACCTATTTCTAAATCAGGAAAAAAAAACTTGTCCATATGCAAAGTGACAATTTGCTGATTTCAATAGCTATGTGAAATAAAAAATAAAATTGCAAAAACTATTCGGTTCGCAATTATTGCAATTTCGAAAGTAATTACACATATTCGGATTTAGTTTACATGTCTGATATGCTTGCCATCAATGGATATTATGTGCAGACGAATAGCCATATTTTGCACAACTATTTGAAGTGTCGGTAGTTCTCTAGAACTTCTGGATAAAATGTATTGTTTGTTTGGTTGTGTGTTAGTGGTAACAGTCAGCTGCGACTACTCACTGGTATTCACAAGGCGAGGGGGGTCACCCTCCCCTGTCAAAAATTGTTAACATCTAGTCCATATATTTGTAATTTTCAACATAAAGATTGTGTCCATAACCTATTCGAAGAAGTCTGGTCTGCTACTGGAGCCATGTCTTCAGCTCGCAGTCAGTTACAAATTTTCTTCAGCACATTGACTGTTGCTGAAATAGTAAGCCTTGACTATCGATATTTTCAGAAACACTGTATTTCGACTTTTCGCTTGAAAAATGGCCAACAGCAATAATTAGCGTGCTCATGCTCATAAAAAGAAAAAAAAATCCCAACTTGCTGCTCTGCATTCAACCACTAAGAAAACTGAATCTTGCAAACAATTCAAAGGTTAATATACAGGGTGAATCTAAACTCTTGGGCAAAACTTTAAGGTGTGATAGGGCACCTAAGGATACATGTCAGATAGACATATATATATATCATATAGCATATGTAGTATCGGTAATGTACTTCTTACTTATAGTCTAGTTTTCTCAAATCACTTCGGCAAAGATAGTTGTCTCTGAAATGCAACACCATGGTGCGCCTGTTTCAGCTAAGCTTTGGTCTCTCGTCCATTTTGTATACATAATGTACTTTTTTACAGAGAACTCATGATGACTTTAAAATAGATAGTCCTTCGTAGTTATATATTTAGCTTTCTTCGATGATAAGTACTCAGTGAAATCGAGCCTATTTGTCTATATGAAGTATTCGTTTCGTGGGCTGACGATATTAGACGTGCTACACATTCATTTACTCTATTCCCAATGTGATTTCATTTTATCACGTTGGATATCTAATAACTGCGTTATTTCACTCCAGATTGCTATGTGATTACGATTTTCTGTCATTGCATTTGGACTATGATTCTGCTGTAGAAGTGATTGCCATGAATCGTAGTTCAGCATTCTACTCTGTATATATTTCCCATATATCTCAATACATGTCACCCCATATGCATGTGTCTGTGTTCGTCTGCATGTCTTTCTTCTTTTTTTCGTTTGTTTTTTACCCATCTTCGCATCATAAATTTGTTTGTCTGTAGAATAAAAAACAACGAATTCAGAAACATGTCATTGCAAAATCTGCAAAATATTTAAATGAAAAAATTGCCGGGTTGAGTAGGTCACGAGCTCGGATTGTCTAAAAAGTTCCTGGGACCAGTCGAGTTGTCAGAGCAAAACACAAACCTTATTGCTTCTAGAAATTCGTCGAACAATCTCCACAGCACAACACGCAGAAATTCGCGAACAGTAATTCAATGGATAACAGTCAGTAAGATTCAACAGCTATTACAAAAAGAATAGTTCTCGTTCAACAAAACATCACTCAAAGAATACGCCAAACTCCGAGAAGATTTGTTACATACATTATTCTAATATAACAACAGCCTACTTTCCTAACTTTCCCTAACTGCTTTGTAAAACTGACAAAAAACGCGATACTCTTATATGATATCAACATCTCAAAGCTTTGGGGCTCTCGATCGAATGACAGCCAGGAAACATGCACAGTAAGGCATCTTTTATACGTTTTTCAAGCGACTGACGTAAAACAGCGTTTAAATAACGTATAAGTGAAACATATATAAACCAATCACTTTGATTGTCAAAAGCTTAACGTTACCAATGAAATTTGTCTAAACATAATAATTTTAAGTTTTTAAAAGTAGGGGAAGGTGGCCCAAAACGATCCTCTTAAGAGGAAAACTTGCATAAAATACCATAAATGGTAAATAAAACTTTGGACCTTTGCCACAATATTTGTCACTATATTTTGCATCATAAACATATTTCAATAATATTTTAAACCCACTCTAAATTATGAAAAAAGTAGAATTTTAGAAATGTGTCAAAAAGATCATTTTAATCGCATCCAAGGGCAAAATCATCCTTCATTCAAAAATAATTCTACGCTGTTTTTATCGGCAAAATAAAAGATAAATAATTATGACTGCACATAATGAAATAAAGAAAGTTTTACAATCATATAACATGAATAGTTTATTTTACAAAAATTTTAAAATAAAAAAGTGTCACAAACAATAAAATAGAATATTTCAAAATTATAATTCAAAAATTATGGCTTACAATAAATACAGAGATAAATAAAATGATGTAATGGGGAGCCAGGTATTTTGAGAACATCTGAAGGTCTGCCATGATGACTAGCACCCGGAACTGGAGTTTCTTCAGTCGATGGATCATTTTACCCGGCAGTATGGCAGCCCATTTTAGGTCATAATACTGGAACACGCTGAGAAACATAACAAATTAAACAAGAGTAATTCACATCTAAAACATTCTCTATTCAGTAAGCCTAGTCATATTTCTGTGCATTAATGACTGTATTTCTAAATAAATAGGGAAGTTAGTACTTACTTGATAAGAGATATGACAAAACCCAGAAAAAAAAAAAAAAAAACTCTACTCAGACACGTAATACACCGATCGCTTAAATATCGCCATTGCTTCTTCTCTACTTGGCACAACTCGTTTATGTGTAACCTAGTAGATAGCACTGTCTGTATGGAAGAAAACATAGGGGGATCATTTTGCCCGCTAGGATCGTTTTGGGCCACCTTCCCATACTAGAATAAATTATTTCATTTTAGTTTTCACACTGAAAACAGTAACTGAATTTTGAAATGAAATATTTATCTGAAAAGTGAAAGAAATTTACTATGCTACATTTTATATACTTCATATATTTAGTATTGATATAATTATGCTGAGATTTATCATCATACAGATACTGAATTAAAAAAGTATTTCAACTGATGTGCTGACTATGTTTGTGTATTAATTACAACATTATAGCTTGAATTAGTTTCATGAGGTGTTTCTTTCTCTCGCTTTCATAGAAACAAAATAATTCCTATGGTTTTCAATTTAGTGAGTTGCGTCTTAAAGGTATGTGCAGTAACATCTTCACAATCTTCTTCATCACCTGTTAAATTAACGTCAGATAACTAAGCGATATCCCTCCCCCCTAAATAGGATTTTAAAGACAGACAGAAATTTTTTTTAACTTTAGAAAGATGGAAAATGACGTATAACCGATATTGTGCATCTTATAAACGAAGTAATTTTGTATTAAAATGAATAGAATTGAATCGGGACTTCACAAAAATGACGTATAAATGAGAAATATATGAACGGTGCTTTATTGTACTTGGACCAACTTTCCCTTTTCCTATACTTTCTAAAGACGTTCCTCGATGTTTCTCCTATTTTTCATCAGAAACCTCTATACATATTTATCATAATTCGATTGAGTTATGCTACTGCTATGCGAAGAAACAAACCATACAAGCCTCTTGACCAAAATTGCACTAAAATAGCCGAACTTGGTGACTTACCGTCAAGCACAAAAACAAAAATGAGTCACTAAAAATAACATTATCTAGTGAGAACTTTAATGATCAATAACTCGCTTGCAATTACGGTGGAACCTGCTAAAGTGACCACCTTGGCAAAGAGACCACCTGTCTATAGTGACCACTTTTGCGCACAATTTTATTTTACAACCACCACACTTTATCACCTTCGTAAAGTGACCATCTTTTTGAGGTGACCAGTTTTGTTCTTCCCGAGGGGGGTCGCATTAGACAGGTTCAACTTACTGATTTACGTGCAACAAGATACAAAGTTTAGAATCATTCATAAAATTCGTATGAATATGGACGAAAACAAATTCTTTCTAAGTCCATTAACTGTGAAATCATTTCAACTCAAGTTGTCTGGATCGTGTGAGTTATAAGAACAGTTTCTCGATACGAAAAAGGTAATTCAAAAATGGTTATAGGGCAATTCCATATGAACATGTCGTATGAATTACCATACACTTGATTCAATAATCAATTTAAAAAAAATACCCCAAACAAATAAGAAAGGTACATGCAAACTACTCATATAGAATATCGCACTTAAGAAGTCGAATTTTAACTACAACTATGACTTTTCTGCCCATACAAGCAAGATTGTACTTGGTAGCGTGAGTTACCAAGCAATTTTTACTTGTATGCTAAAATTCTACTTGTTAAGTGCTATAATCTTTATAAGTAGTTACTTGAATCAAGTGTATGGTAACTCATGCTACATGTTCAAATGGATTTGCCCTATAAATAAAAATATTTTGAACTATTCTTTACCTTGAAGAAAACACTTATTCCGAGGAAATAGAGCTCCATACACTAAAAGAATGAAAACAGCCAGTTTTAACAAAACTAGTACTTTAAAAAATTTCAAACTGCAAAACTTTCTCTACTTTTCTGTGATCAAAACTGTTCTACCATTATATCATCCACTCATCACTGAAACATATACAAAAATAAATTCTGTTAACGTAAGAATATTTTTTTAATGAAAATGCCTAGGTAATAATGGCAGCATTTCTTGTCGCAGAAATTAATGTTACTTGAAATTTGTGGAAGTTTAATGCTTTATCGGAGTTTCAAAATATTATGCAAAGAAAATATTGCACTTCTATATGAAAGTTGTTGATTTAAAATCATATTTTAATTTTTAAAAATCCTAACGAATAAATTATTCTTAATATTTTTTTTTGAATTTAGATTGGTAACTGTCGCTCAAAATGTCACTATTAAATGGTTTCATGATTTAAAAAGTTAAAAAATGTCTATATTTAGTTCTGAGAGGATTGAATTCCCCCTTCTTAAATTGAATTTGAAGGCTGAGGTTTTAAACACAAAATTTACTACAGAACATTTTTAAATATAATTTCAATACTAAATTTCCATTGTTTTATACAAAATATATCCCGTGAAAAGGCAGACAAATACTTAAATAATTAAGGAGCATGCATGCTAATTCTTTAAAAAATGCCAATGCTTAATTAAAAATAATACGGTAAAAAAATGTTTGAAAAATAAAACTTTTGAAAATCGAAATGAAGTGTATCACTTCATAAGCTTTGTTTAAGATTGTGTTATTTGATTGAGATATCTTTATAACCCAACAATATATCGGATATCTTCTCTAACAGATTAGTTTAAAAATTGCTCTTGATACATAATTGTTAAAAACACTAATAATAATCAATAGGTTTTACAATATTCTTTAATTTTTTTCTTTTCTTGTATTTCTTAAATTGAACAGTTATTTTTTGCTCAGTGAAAGATTGTTGCAGCTGGATTTGATTTCCTCAATTTTTCTCGGTTACTGAATGTAACCGGCAAAACTTCACAAACTTCCATCCAGCATGGCATTTATGATAAACACTTCCGTAATCGGTGCGATTCAGTACATAAAATCATGGCCACTATAATTAATGATATGAATTCTCCCTTTCACGAAATAGACTAGCATACAGAAAGCTTAATCGTCGATTTCGGTTTTCACATAAGAGGTTGGAGCTTTTTTTTTCACGGTCTTCATCGCTTTTCCTGTCAAACCCCACGACATTGCAGCAAAAAAACCCTCGTTAATTGGATCTCGAATTACCGGTGACTTTAATTACCGCTTGCCGTGGAAAGAATTCGCTTTTACCCAGAAAGCATATTAAAGATCTTTTTTTTTTTTTCTAATAGCGACATTGCGTGAAGAGAGACCGTGAATTGGCAAAATCTGGATGTGAAGCCCGATGGTATCATCATAGTTCGCCATCATAGACAGACAGACACAAGACGGTCGTAAAAACTTGCTGCTCGGATCTGTGTAGATTCGATCTCGGAGAGTGGAGAATCTTTTTTAAAGTTTTAATTGAATGGGGGGGCTCATCAAGAATTCGCCGCCCGATGCAGAGTAAATTGGCAAATTCTTTGATCTTGAGGATTGATAGTTACGTTTTAAGTGTGGTGTCCCGGGCTTGATAGACGTTTAACTGTCGACTTGAGGTTAAAGGTTATTAATATATGTACATATTTAGTTTTTTTTTGCGATGCGTTAGATGTCAAATGATTATTAATTAAGAGCTAAATAAGATTTTTTATTATATTATTAATTAAGAGCTAAATAAGATTTTTATTATATTTTTATTGCAGGTCGCACATTGATCGTCACTTTTTTTTTATATGCCATTAACATCTTTGCCGTGGGTTATTAAAGGTTATTTTATTTAAACAATTAAGCATATGTGATGTTGATTGCACTTATATTGCCTATCAAAATGTAAACTATGGTTGTAAATTTATTTACTTTTGCTTAAACATATGATACACGTATTAGGTAAATCTGAAATTTTTTGCTTGATAATTTCATTTAAAGCAGATGAATGATTCAGAATTTCACATATTCATTCAAATCAAGTATGTAGAGATAAAAAGAATTCAGGGAGGATCTGAAAGGTGGAAAAGGTAGAATTTCTAATAAAAATGTTAGATTATTATTGTTTTATTTAACAACGGGCGCTTGCCGTACAGATATTGGCCAATACTAAGGCCGGAATTACTGGTTTCTTTATTATGAAGGCACCTAATCATAGAGATATGAATACAAGGGCATTAGCTATCTTCAGCATTAGTAGTAGGTAATCAAGAGTTCTGCCCAGCCGGTGCCATGTTAATTCGCCGGTGCTGTTCGATGCGTTCCCTGGGTTGAGCGGGGAAGGGGGGCGTGGTCGGACCGGATGTGGGGAGAGGATGTTCGAAGGGTTGATAAGAATTTTTTTCCTTTTTTTCAGATAAGGGGACTTGTAATTTTTTTCAGATTGTGACATATTTTTCAAATAAGGGTACTTGGAAAAATTTTCAGATTGTGACATATTTTTTGAAATAAGGGGACTTGGAAAAAAATTTTCAAATTTGAACGCGCAACCTACAAAAGAATTCATAGGCTAATGATTGTTGTCCATTAGACCGAGAATCCTTCAGTTATAAAATTGTAGGTGTATTGTGTTATACTTTAGTTTTCAAAATGAATTGGGACTTTGATTAATTTTTCGAAGTTTATTTTTTATTTATTTAGTTTTCTTTACCATTTAGTAATAGAACCAATGCAAATTGAATAAATGCTGCTTAATACATACTTCTAATTTTTGTATACCGTTTAAGATTATAGCATATATTTAATAAGTAACAGTTTACTAGAATATTAAAGTAAGGTTTAAGATACCCATACATTTTCTACAAATTTAATCTACTGTTAGGCAAGTGAGAAAATTATACCATAGAACGATTTTAGTACCTATAGTTTTTACAAATAATGATTTAGATAGTGTATGAACTTTTTTATCTAAACATTTTTTTTTCTTAAGAGATTTTTACCCAAGTTTTAATTTTAAGTTAAATAAGTAATTTTACAACAAATATTTTTTTAACCAACAGTTTTAATTTTAAGTTAAATAATTTTACAACAAATATTTTTTTTAAATTAATTTTACAACAAATATTTTTTTTTAATCAAGAGTTAATTTATTTTTTAACCAAGTTTTAATTTTAAGTTAATAATTAATTTTACAACAAATTTTTTTTAATCAAATGTTTTTAATTTATCAAGAAAAAAAAATTTAATCAAGTGTTTTTAATTTTTTGTATACCGTATTTTTGTTAAGTAGCCGTTTAACATTAAAGTAGGATTTAGGATACCCATACATTTTCTACAAATTTAATCTACTGTTAGGGAAGTGAGAAAATTATACCATAGAAAGATTTTTACAAATAATGATATAGTCTTATATTTTATTGCGAGAAAACCACTTTAGCCATATACCCCCAAAACTCAAGTTTTCGTATATGAAATGCATGAATACGCGTTAGATCCCCTTAGAAAGTCCTCCTGCCAAGGCACCCCTCATCCTAGGCAGATACCCCGCGCGCAGGTTTGCCTTAAAACACAAACAAACAAAGTATTTATCTAAACATTTTTTCTTACCCACACATTTTTGATAAATCTTAGACAGCGATTATACTAGCTTATATTTTCTATAGATCAATTAGAGAAAAAAATGCATTTTTAGTAATCCTACAAAATATTTTTACTGTATATCACAAGTAGAGTACCATGATTTATAGAGTTTGAATACGATACGAATTGTATATCACAAGTAGAGTAACATGATTTATAGAATTTCAATACGATACGAGTTAGATTGTTTATGTGCGACACTCATTTCAGATTGACTATGAAAGCATAATTTTATACATGAATCAACCTTTTTAGAGGTCTTTTATTGATGCACTTAGCATATTTTATAGAAAGGTGAGCATAACTAGCACAAACTTTTAGACTAGATAGTACTATTGTTAGAAAGTTGAACTATTGGAAATAAAAATTGAAGATGCGTTTTAGCACAGTTGTATACTGCATGTACATAAATATCTTTCAATACTTAGATAGTTTAAATCGCAAATCATTACTTGAACTAAAAAATACAAGGTTTTTACTTACGTGAAGGGACATCGTGCTAAATCTTCGAGTCTCTGGACAAAGTACCAACATCTATACGGCTAGCAAGACCGGAAAATCGAATAATGATTTAAAATACATTATCCCTAATTCCCGGTCCAACTAGCACATTTTCATTCATTCTTAATACCATCATATGCTGAAATAGGTATATTATTTTGACACTAAAAACAAAACACATTTGAAGACATTAAACGCTTTAAAAGTAATTTTTTTCTTATAACAATTTATCAGATTCACAATACTATTTTATGTAGGATAAAATTAGTTAGCAAGCGAAAATTTAATCTTAATTAGAATTTACTGAAATATAGATACCATGCATGCCTTATTTTCTATTAGGAGAAAGCCCTCAAACCCCAGTTTTTGTATACAAACTGCATAAAGTACTTCTACCGATAATGCTATTAATATTAATTACACTGGATTACCAACTTAAAATTTCGCAAAACACCAAAATACAGAAAAACATACATTAACAATAACAAAAAAATCACACTTAAAAGTACAACACATCAAAAGTGCAACTATAAGAACCACATAATTATTTTCAATTAGAATTACGGTATCAACTTATATGTAACTAAAATAATAGAAAATATTACACTTACCCTGTACTTGTACACGCGAGAGGCGAAAATACTTAAATAATTCGCAAATATATCCACAGCATAAGTAGAGCACATGCCCCTAGTACAGCTGATAAGAAATTTAGAGATAAGAAAGTGCCTTGAGGCTCTACAGAGCCGGGTAAATAACAGTAGGCACGTTTGCCGATAAGATAAAACCAGGGAGGCTGTTAGGGGAATACCGAATTGTGGGGACACGTGTTTCATTCTACGTTCAAAAATGGGGACTTATGGATTAAGATGTTTACTACTTAAAAACATGATCTAATTTTTACAAACGCATTGGAACTTTGTATAGGATATCTATTGAACACGTATTAAATACACTATGATTATTCTTCTGATCGACATTATATCCTAAATTAAAATATCAAAGTTAAGCTGCAACGATTAATATATTTTATATAGTTTATGAAAATAATGAATCATTAAATTAATTTCTGTGAAACAATTAGCAAAGATCATTATACTAAAGCAAATTATTTTTGTTAAGTTTTGATAAATAACAGTAATAAATTACAGGCATTGCAGATGAATGAGTATTCACGTATAAAATAGGTATTTACTATTAAAAAACAGTATCTAATTTTAACAAATGCATTGGAATTTTGTATAGGATATCTATTGAACACGTATTAAATACATTATGATTATTCTAATATGAAAAACGGGGTTAAGATTCTTTACTTGCGATGAAAGGCTCTCAATTTTTTTATATACTTAAATTTTACATAGACATCCTTTTAATAAATGCATAAACTAAACTTATTGTTTAAAACAATTTTTACAATAATAAACTAAAATTTTTATTTAATAAAGTCATAAACTAAAATTATTAATGAAAACTTGTTAATAAATTAAACATATCAAAATTTTTACACTCAGTTTTTTTATATACTTAAATTTTACAAAGATATCCTTTTAATAAATTCATAAACTAAAACAATTTTTACAATAATAAACTAAAATATTTATTTAATAAAGTCATAAACTGAAATTATTAATGAAAACCTGTTAATAAATTAAACTGATTACTCTAAAAGATAGCTAATCACAACATATATCAGAAAAAATATAAGCAATTATAATACCTGAAAAATACCGGACAACACTCTTGTTGCATGCGGACAAAACATCTGTTTGCACGGCTAAAGAATTCTTAGGTATCCGTTGCAGGAGACCTTACCTACGCCCAACCTACAAACTCTACAAATTTAACGGCAACTGGTTTTCTCTTATCAGGTATCACAGATCAGATAAGAGATAAGGAAGTGACATGCGCAGAAGACACGTGATAGTGACGTGTGCAAATCTATGTTCATTCAATATCCGCTAGGTTCGTTGGCAGGATGTACTATTTACATTGAGTGGCAACTCTTTGTAACAGGCTAAGACAAGTTAGATGATGCAATATCTACTGGGTTGAGAAAGTTTTAAGGTAGAGGGCGCTTGGGTAATCACGTGATTTTTTAAAGAATCAGTATAGAGACATTTTAGTTAGATAAAGTGGTCAGGTGTGTGTTGCGAGACTCCCTTTGCACTGTGTGCGCCTATACTTAAGACGTGTGTTTTAATTGATTTTTCGCCGAGTTTCAAAAATGTCTTTGCTTGAATCGATCGAATAACTTACATCCCGAGTTTTATACTCAAAGTGATGCTGATGTGTTGCTGCAAGAAATAATACAATTGCCTTTAGATGTAAAGCCTCTGCAAAGTATTGAAAAGGAAATTTCCCCCGAGTTTTGTACTGAAAGTGATGTTGATGTGCTACAGCAAGAATTGTTTCAATTACCCCTGCAAAGTAGTGAAAAGAAAATTTCCTCGACCCGTAAAGTAATTACTTTTGCTGATGAAGGAATCAATTACAGTTTACCTGGAGCAACAGTCTCTGTTTACTCTTGGATACCCATTTTGCAAAAAATACGTGAAGATCTACAGAAAGTGACAAATTATGAATTTAATATGGTGCAAGTGAACTTTGGCTCTGAAGAACAACCTAAAATTGAAGACGGCAACTACGAAGATTTTAATCTAGACCTATCATCAGGTGTATGCATTCTAAGTTTTGGATCTAAACGAACTTTGGATTTTAAACCAGCGAACTGTGAAACCGCTACCATTAAATTAGAACATGGTTCAATGTGTAAGATATATCCCCCAACCAACAAACTTTTAACGCATGGTATTCCTTCTGAACCTTATGTGACAGACCCGCACATTAACCTTACATTTGCCAAAATGTACATTTATGAGCCTTCCCCGAAAAGGGCAAAGTTGGACGATTGGACGGATCGATCTTTACCATAGCTTATATGCTTCTGTAAATAGTACATGGCACTTGGAAAGACTTATCTACGTTTCACTTCACGATGAAAGAACTGACTTGAAGATCCATATTAGACAATTTATTCAGAATGCCCAATTAGACTATATACCAACCGGTCAGGGAGTCGTGATGAACCCTTCCACATGGATCGAATTTATTGTAAAACTATTAGATTTTAATATAGGTCATAGCAATAGCTCTTTTATTTGTAATAATCAATTATCTGTATTTAATGATGATGGAAAATGTATCTTACAACAAATTTACAAAACCGGAGATTCATTCACGTTAAATCCAATTTCCTTAACACTTTTAAATGATCAAGTAAAAAAACTTTGCGAAATGAGAAATGAAATATTGGAATGCATTTTAAAAACGCTATATACGACGACCCTACCCCATTTAATTTTAAAATTAAAGCCGCAAAAATGTAACCGCGAACCCCATTGTAATTATGATGAGGCGAAACAACAATTAATGGATATAGTACATCAGGAAATTTTTAAAAACATAGGCCGGGTTCAGGATCATTCTTCGCAAAGGATACATGCCTGTTCGAATAGAACACATGTTGATGAGCGAGAGGGTCTTATAAGTAGTAAAGCATGGTTTACGGTTGACATGCCATATATTGCAAGAGAGATATGCGAGAACAAATGTACTTGTCATTATGACGGAGAATTTTTTTCAAACATTTTCATTGAAGACTATATGAAGTATCTTCAAAATGTGCTATTTAATACATTTTTTCAACCGTTTTCAGATTTTGCTAATTCCAAGGATGACAAAACATGTGTAATTATGTGATGTTATTGGTGTATAACTAGTATTGCGATTGTAAAAAATATATTAAAACCATTGTGATTATGTAGAAAAGGTATGCTTGCTTCTACAACAGTAAGATTTTACTGACTTGTGCATGCTTAGTTATAGAATACTCATTGAAAAGTTATTATTTTCTTAATTGTGTAAATAGTTTGTGTAATTTAAAATATATTTTTGTAAATAAATAAGTTTAAATATGAAAACTTTTCTGTGTTTTCTTTATGTGTATGTGTGTGTTGATTACTTGCAAAATAAAAATCTATGAAATTTACTGAGCAAAAGTGGTAAAGTTAGCATACTTGGTCACGATTTAAGGTTCTCGTTTTATACTTATCTTTTATACACTACAAGGTAGAAAGTTAGAAATTTAACAAAATTTATTGAAGCATGTACTATGGAAACATTAATCTACTACATAGAAATAAAATGTTTTGATTAAAATCATAAACTTAAGTGTGATAGGTAAATTGTGTTACATGAGAATTCCCAAAGTACTAATTTTTTATAAAATGAACTTAGCTAAAAAAGTTAGTTTCCATAATTTTATAACTTAATCGATTTTACAGGTTTTTCAAAAATAAAGTTAAGTGAGATAAAGAAACTTAGTATTTTTAAATAAAGATTTTTTAGGTGTTCTTTAATGTAAAGATCTTACCATATTTTACTTGAAGTAACAGAATATTTTAAATCAGACACTATGTTTTTAAAACATTAGAGTATTAACTTAGCATATTTTTATAATTTTTATTAAGTAATGGGCTTGAATATTTTTATGAGAAATATCAACTAAGTGCACATGTTACACATTTTAGTGATTGAGATGGTTATGCTTACAAATTTTAAATAAATATGCTCTTACTTTTATACATGTTACTTGTTCAAACTAAGTATACTTTTGATTTGTATACGTTTATGAGTTCTCATAAGTTATGAAATTATTTCTCGAAAGGAACTTAGCTATTAGAACTTTGTAAATTTCGTAGAAGTAGTATGCTTAACATGTTTTTGATAAAATGGATTTAAATGTGGTACAGAAATGATCAGCTATTTTAGCATAGATGTATAAACTTATCTTTATGTAAACCTTAACTAATTAAAAGTAATATAATTTATGTCTGTACAAAGTGAGGGACTTAGACTATTTTTCAGAATTATCAAGTAAAGGGTTTTACAAAATACTTAGTAAACTGCATTAATAGATTGTAAGTTGTAATTTTTTCTTTTAGAAGTTTTGCACATTGGTATATTTTATGTTCTGATAAGTCGTTGAATATGTTCTTGAAATAAACTAACATATCTGTACTTTGAAAATTTTATAGAAGTGACGAACTTTGGTATTTTTAGAATGTTACGAACTTGATACATTTTTTCTGAAGTGCTAGATATGTGAAATTGTCTTTTTAGAAACATTGAATTATTCATATTAGTGCATTTCAGTTACTCTTTCAAGATAACGGACTTAGAATTTTTTACAAATAGCAAGCTAGTAACTTGCTAAACATGCTTCTTGCAAATATTTCTAAACAATCTATTAATGCAGTTTACTAAGTATTTTGTAAAACCCTTTACTTGATAATTCTGAAAAATAGCCTAAGTCCCTCACTTTGTACAGACATAAATTATATTACTTTTAATTAGTTAAGGTTTACATAAAGATAAGTTTATACATCTATGCTAAAATAGCTGATCATTTCTGTACCACATTTAAATCCATTTTATCAAAAACATGTTAAGCATACTACTTCTACGAAATTTACAAAGTTCTATTAGCTAAGTTCCTTTCGAGAAATAATTTCATAACTTATGAGAACTCATAAACGTATACAAATCAAAAGTATACTTAGTTTGAACAAGTAACATGTATAAAAGTAAGAGCATATTTATTTAAAATTTGTAAGCATAACCATCTCAATCACTAAAATGTGTAACATGTGCACTTAGTTGATATTTCTCATAAAAATATTCAAGCCCATTACTTAATAAAAATTATAAAAATATGCTAAGTTAATACTCTAATGTTTTAAAAACATAGTGTCTGATTTAAAATATTCTGTTACTTCAAGTAAAATATGGTAAGATCTTTACATTAAAGAACACCTAAAAAATCTTTATTTAAAAATACTAAGTTTCTTTATCTCACTTAACTTTATTTTTGAAAAACCTGTAAAATCGATTAAGTTATAAAATTATGGAAACTAACTTTTTTAGCTAAGTTCATTTTATAAAAAATTAGTACTTTGGGAATTCTCATGTAACACAATTTACCTATCACACTTAAGTTTATGATTTTAATCAAAACATTTTATTTCTATGTAGTAGATTAATGTTTCCATAGTACATGCTTCAATAAATTTTGTTAAATTTCTAACTTTCTACCTTGTAGTGTATAAAAGATAAGTATAAAACGAGAACCTTAAATCGTGACCAAGTATGCTAACTTTACCACTTTTGCTCAGTAAAATTTCATAGATTTTTATTTTGCAAGTAATCAACACACACATACACATAAAGAAAACACAGAAAAGTTTTCATATTTAAACTTATTTATTTACAAAAATATATTTTAAATTACACAAACTATTTACACAATTAAGAAAATAATAACTTTTCAATGAGTATTCTATAACTAAGCATGCACAAGTCAGTAAAATCTTACTGTTGTAGAAGCAAGCATACCTTTTCTACATAATCACAATGGTTTTAATATATTTTTTACAATCGCAATACTAGTTATACACCAATAACATCACATAATTACACATGTTTTGTCATCCTTGGAATTAGCAAAATCTGAAAACGGTTGAAAAAATGTATTAAATAGCACATTTTGAAGATACTTCATATAGTCTTCAATGAAAATGTTTGAAAAAAATTCTCCGTCATAATGACAAGTACAATTGTTCTCGCATATCTCTCTTGCAATATATGGCATGTCAACCGTAAACCATGCTTTACTACTTATAAGACCCTCTCGCTCATCAACATGTGTTCTATTCGAACAGGCATGTATCCTTTGCGAAGAATGATCCTGAACCCGGCCTATGTTTTTAAAAATTTCCTGATGTACTATATCCATTAATTGTTGTTTCGCCTCATCATAATTACAATGGGGTTCACGGTTACATTTTTGCGGCTTTAATTTTAAAATTAAATGGGGTAGGGTCGTCGTATATAGCGTTTTTAAAATGCATTCCAATATTTCATTTCTCATTTCGCAAAGTTTTTTTACTTGATCATTTAAAAGTGTTAAGGAAATTGGATTTAACGTGAATGAATCTCCGGTTTTGTAAATTTGTTGTAAGATACATTTTCCATCATCATTAAATACAGATAATTGATTATTACAAATAAAAGAGCTATTGCTATGACCTATATTAAAATCTAATAGTTTTACAATAAATTCGATCCATGTGGAAGGGTTCATCACGACTCCCTGACCGGTTGGTATATAGTCTAATTGGGCATTCTGAATAAATTGTCTAATATGGATCTTCAAGTCAGTTCTTTCATCGTGAAGTGAAACGTAGATAAGTCTTTCCAAGTGCCATGTACTATTTACAGAAGCATATAAGCTATGGTAAAGATCGATCCGTCCAATCGTCCAACTTTGCCCTTTTCGGGGAAGGCTCATAAATGTACATTTTGGCAAATGTAAGGTTAATGTGCGGGTCTGTCACATAAGGTTCAGAAGGAATACCATGCGTTAAAAGTTTGTTGGTTGGGGGATATATCTTACACATTGAACCATGTTCTAATTTAATGGTAGCGGTTTCACAGTTCGCTGGTTTAAAATCCAAAGTTCGTTTAGATCCAAAACTTAGAATGCATACACCTGATGATAGGTCTAGATTAAAATCTTCGTAGTTGCCGTCTTCAATTTTAGGTTGTTCTTCAGAGCCAAAGTTCACTTGCACCATATTAAATTCATAATTTGTCACTTTCTGTAGATCTTCACGTATTTTTTGCAAAATGGGTATCCAAGAGTAAACAGAGACTGTTGCTCCAGGTAAACTGTAATTGATTCCTTCATCAGCAAAAGTAATTACTTTACGGGTCGAGGAAATTTTCTTTTCACTACTTTGCAGGGGTAATTGAAACAATTCTTGCTGTAGCACATCAACATCACTTTCAGTACAAAACTCGGGGGAAATTTCCTTTTCAATACTTTGCAGAGGCTTTACATCTAAAGGCAATTGTATTATTTCTTGCAGCAACACATCAGCATCACTTTGAGTATAAAACTCGGAGTGTATTCAATGTTAAAGTTATTTTCGATCGATTCAAGCAAAGACATTTTTGAAACTCGGCGAAAAATCAATTAAAACACACGTCTTAAGTATAGGCGCACACAGTGTAAAGGGAGTCTCGCAACACACACCTGACCACTTTATCTAACTAAAATGTCTCTATACTGGTTCTTTAAAAAATCACGTGATTACCCAAGCGCCCTCTACCTTCTCTCAACCCTGTAGATATTGCATCATCTAACTTGTCTTAGCCTGTTACTGAGAGTTGCCACTCAATGTAAATAGCACATCCTGCCAACGAACCTAGCGGATATTAAATCAACACAGATTTGCACACGTCACTATCACGTGTCTTCTGCGCATGTCACTTCCTTATCTCTTATCTGATCTGTGATACCTGATAAGAGAAAACCAGTTGCCGTTAAATTTGTAGAGTTTGTAGGTTGGGCGTAGGTAAGGTCTCCTGCAACGGATACCTAAGAATTCTTTAGCCGTGCAAACAGATGTTTTGTCCGCATGCAACAAGAGTGTTGTCCGGTATTTTTCAGGTATTATAATTGCTTATATTTTTTCTGATATATGTTGTGATTAGCTATCTTTTAGAGTAATCAGTTTAATTTATTAACAGGTTTTCATTAATAATTTCAGTTTATGACTTTATTAAATAAATATTTTAGTTTATTATTGTAAAAATTGTTTTAGTTTATGAATTTATTAAAAGGATATCTTTGTAAAATTTAAGTATATAAAAAAACTGAGTGTAAAAATTTTGATATGTTTAATTTATTAACAAGTTTTCATTAATAATTTTAGTTTATGACTTTATTAAATAAAAATTTTAGTTTATTATTGTAAAAATTGTTTTAAACAATAAGTTTAGTTTATGCATTTATTAAAAGGATGTCTATGTAAAATTTAAGTATATAAAAAAATTGAGAGCCTTTCATCGCAAGTAAAGAATCTTAACCCCGTTTTTCATATTAGAATAATCATAATGTATTTAATACGTGTTCAATAGATATCCTATACAAAATTCCAATGCATTTGTTAAAATTAGATCCTGTTTTTTAATAGTAAATACCTATTTTATACGTGAATACTCATTCATCTGCAATGCCTGTAATTTATTACTGTTATTTATCAAAACTTAACAAAAATAATTTGCTTTAGTATAATGATCTTTGCTAATTGTTTCACAGAAATTAATTTAATGATTCATTATTTTCCTAAACTATATAAAATATATTAATCGTTGCAGCTTAACTTTGATATTTTAATTTAGGATATAATGCGATCAGAAGAATAATCATAATGTATTTAATACGTGTTCAATAGATATCCTATACAAAGTTCCAATGCGTTTGTAAAAATTAGATCATGTTTTTAAGTAGTAAACATCTTAATCCATAAGTCCCCATTTTTGAACGTAGAATGAAACACGTGTCCCCACAATTCGGTATTCCCCTAACAGCCTCCCTGGTTTTATCTTATCGGCAAACGTGCCTACTGTTATTGTACCGGCTCTGTAGAGCCTCAAGGCACTTTCTTATCTCTAAATTTCTGTATCAGCAATATCACATGCATGTGCTCTACTTATGCTGTGGATATATTTGCGAATTATTTAAGTATTTTTATTATTTTCACCTCTCGCGTGTACAAGTACAGGGTAAGTGTAATATTTTCTATTATTTTAGTTACATATAAGTTGATACCGTAATTCTAATTGAAAATAATTATGTGGTTCTTATAGTTGCACTTTTGATGTGTTGTACTTTTAAGTGTGATTTTTTTGTTATTGTTAATGTATGTTTTTCTGTATTTTGGTGTTTTGCGAAATTTTAAGTTGGTAATCCAGTGTAATTAATATCAATAGCATTATCGGTAGAAGTACTTTATGCAGTTTGTATACAAAAACTGGGGTTTGAGGGCTTTCTCCTAATAGAAAATAAGGCATGCATGGTATTTGTATTTCAGTAAATTCTAACTAAGATTAAATTTTCGCTTGCTAACTAATTTTATCCTACATAAAATAGTATTGTGAATCTGGTAAATTGTTATAAGAAAAAAATTACTTTTAAAGCGTTTAATATCTTCAAATGTGTTTTGTTTTTAGTGTCAAAATAATATACCTATTTCAGCATATGATGATAAAGAATGTAATGAAAATGTGCTAGTTGGACCGGGAATTAGGGATAATGTATTTTAAATCATTACTCGATTTTCCGGTCTTGCTAGCCGTATAGATGTTGGTACTTTGTCCAGAGACTAGAAGATTTAGCACGATGTGGCTTCACGTAAGTAAAAACCTTGTATTTTTTAGTTTAAGTAATGATTTGCGATTTAAACTATCATTTTATCTAAGTATTGAAAGATATTTATGTACATGCAGTATACAACTGTGCTAAAACGGATCTTCAATTTTTATTTCCAATAGTTCAACTTTCTAACAATAGTACTATCTAGTCTAAAAGTTTGTGCTAGTTATGCTCACCTTTCTATAAAATATGCTAAGTGCATCAATAAAAGACCTCTAAAAAGGTTGATTCATGTATAAAATTATGCTTTCATAGTCAAACTGAAATGAGTGTCGCACATAAACAATCTAACTCGTATCGTATTGAAATTCTATAAATCATGTTACTCTACTTGTGATATACAATTCGTATCGTATTCAAACTCTATAAATCATGGTACTCTACTTGTGATATACAGTAAAAATATTTTGTAGGATTACTAAAAATGCAATTTTTTCTCTAATTGATCTATAGAAAATATAAGCTAGTATAATCGCTGTCTAAGATTTATCAAAAATGTGTGGGTAAGAAAAAATGTTTAGATAAATACTTTGTTTGTTTGTGTTTTAAGGCAAACCTGCGCGCGGGGTATCTGCCTAGGATGAGGGGTGCCTTGGCAGGAGGACTTTCTAAGGGGATCTAACGCGTATTCATGCATTTCATATACGAAAACTTGAGTTTTGGGGGGTATATGGCTAAAGTGGTTTTCTCGCAATAAAATATAAGACTATATCATTATTTGTAAAAATCTTTCTATGGTATAATTTTCTCACTTCCCTAACAGTAGATTAAATTTGTAGAAAATGTATGGGTATCCTAAATCCTACTTTAATGTTAAACGGCTACTTAACAAAAATACGGTATACAAAAAATTAAAAACACTTGATTAAATTTTTTTTTCTTGATAAATTAAAAACATTTGATTAAAAAAAATTTGTTGTAAAATTAATTATTAACTTAAAATTAAAACTTGGTTAAAAAATAAATTAACTCTTGATTAAAAAAAATATTTGTTGTAAAATTAATTTAAAAAAAATATTTGTTGTAAAATTATTTAACTTAAAATTAAAACTGTTGGTTAAAAAAATATTTGTTGTAAAATTACTTATTTAACTTAAAATTAAAACTTGGGTAAAAATCTCTTAAGAAAAAAAAATGTTTAGATAAAAAAGTTCATACACTATCTAAATCATTATTTGTAAAAACTATAGGTACTAAAATCGTTCTATGGTATAATTTTCTCACTTGCCTAACAGTAGATTAAATTTGTAGAAAATGTATGGGTATCTTAAACCTTACTTTAATATTCTAGTAAACTGTTACTTATTAAATATATGCTATAATCTTAAACGGTATACAAAAATTAGAAGTATGTATTAAGCAGCATTTATTCAATTTGCATTGGTTCTATTACTAAATGGTAAAGAAAACTAAATAAATAAAAAATAAACTTCGAAAAATTAATCAAAGTCCCAATTCATTTTGAAAACTAAAGTATAACACAATACACCTACAATTTTATAACTGAAGGATTCTCGGCCTAATGGACAACAATCATTAGCCTATGAATTCTTTTGTAGGTTGCGCATTCAAATTTGAAAATTTTTTTCCAAGTCCCCTTATTTCAAAAAATATGTCACAATCTGAAAATTTTTCCAAGTACCCTTATTTGAAAAATATGTCACAATCTGAAAAAAATTACAAGTCCCCTTATCTGAAAAAAAGGAAAAAAATTCTTATCAACCCTTCGAACATCCTCTCCCCACATCCGGTCCGACCACGCCCCCCTTCCCCGCTCAACCCAGGGAACGCATCGAACAGCACCGGCGAATTAACATGGCACCGGCTGGGCAGAACTCTTGATTACCTACTACTAGCATTGTATGAAATGAAGTAACTGTGTTGGTCTAAGTATGGCGGAACATTTTTTTTTTTTTTATAACAGTGAAAGATGCACGATTTTACGGATTAAAACGTAAAGATGCACAATTATATGTTACAGTAGTTCTAAATACAAAATCTCAGCGTTTTTCAGTTAAGGGGACAGCCTACTTTTAAAATGCCCCAAAAATTGATTTTGAGATTTTTATCTCATTAAATAGTTTACTTTATTCTAAAAAGATTGATACCAACCATTTTTCTGTATGACAATTATTTATTGAGATAAAAAGGAAAATGTAAACGCAAGTTGGGCAGCATGCTGTAGAAGCTGCAACTAATGTTGACACTAAAAGCATAAAAGAGGCAGAAAAGAAATGTACAGAATTTAATTTAGAAACTCGAAGAGCCAGAAAAATGCTCAACAGTTCTCAGTTTGAGGCAATAAAAGTAAACGAAGGCAATGTGCATGAAAGCGGAAAATTTTAAATCGAAAAGTTCATAAAGTGAAATAAAATCAAATTTTTATGTTGCACAGTAAAAAAAATATATACATGGATATAATTATTAAAATAACTTCAAATAATGTACTTTACCAATATTCGTTCGCGTGCCTTTATATCCTAAAAATGTATCTTTTGTTAAGGCATGTACATATTTTTTCATATTTACAATTGTCGAGCTTTTCTTTAGATTGATGTTTCTTAAGCCATATTAAAACATATTTTGGGTTAATCATTTTAAATACTCAGTAATATTATTTTTAAATATTAAATGTTTCAATAGAAAATGTTTTTAATTTTTTAAAATTAAATTTATGTTCCAAAACTACAATTTGAACTTTAATTGGCGTTTTCTCAAAACACTGTTTTTCAAGTTTGCGCGCATGATATTTTAAAAACTATTTAAGATATCAACTTGAAATTTTTCTCAGGCATTTATTTTAATATAATGAACAAAATGAACTAAAATGAAATGGTTGTGTTTCATAGAAAAAAAGTTATGATTGTAAAACTATCAAATTTTTTATGATAATTTAAACTTTTAGATTAAATATTTTTTTAAATTTAAATTATGAAAATAATTAAACCATTTTAGTTTAGATTGTTAATTATAATGTTTTGTTTAATTTAGAAAAAATTATGAGGATCAAAGGAATTCTAATTGAGATATCTTGCGCGCAGTGGGAAAGTACCCTTCAATTGTTTTTACAATATTGTGTGGTAAAATAATATTTTTAAAATTATCACCTTTATAATAAACTACAATAATATTTTTAATCAATAGAACAGGGGCGTAGCCAGAAATTTTTCATGGGGGGGGGGGTTATGACTACTGCAACTCATATATATGTATACGTGTGTGTGATAATGTAGTGAAGAATATACATTTTGTATGGCAAAAAATTCCTCAGGGGGGGGGGTTATGACCCCCCTAACCCCCCCCCTTGGCTACGCCTCTGATAGAGTAATGTCATAGTAGTTAACTGAAAAAAAAATTGTGTTTCTGCATGCATTCATTATTATTTTTTTTTTTAATTATGAAAGTTGAACTAAAATTTCTACATTTTCCCATTCTTAAAAGTAGGCTGTCCCCTTAAAAGTTTCACAGTTATGTGAAATACGTAATCTTGGCGCCAACTTAGGCGACATTACACCTTTAAAATTGGAACTGCCACCTAGAATAACACAATCGTATTGCAATGTGGTCAAAGAAATAAGAGCGAATCGGTTACAGATTCGGCTTCACTATCAGGTAGCTAATGACGCCTCCTTGTATTCATATTTCTGTGCACTTAATAGGTGGACCAGCTTTGCCACCTATGTAGTGATGGACGAAATGATACCCAAGTCTGTGCCAGGAGTCGAACCCTGAACGATGATGTGGTGGAATGGCTCTCTAACCACTGCACAACTCGGGCGGCAAAAGTTTGGCAATTGGCATCCAGACAAGAAAAATCCAAATTCCAACCATTGGCTTCTTCCCTAATTCAGACAGTTATTCAGAAAGAATGAATAGACATTTTCATGAGTAGAATGAGATTATGACGTACCACTAAATAATTTTTATACGGTTTTCACACGTGCAAGCTTTTATAATTGACTTTAAACATTTTCACTTGAAAAAGTGGTGCGTAAGTAGTTAGTGTCCATTTAAGTGTTACCATTCAGTGTTGCAATGATTAATATCTTTTATTGTTCAAAAAAATTTAATCATTTTCACATATTGGTTATATTTCGAATTATAATTTCATTTAATAATTATTTACTATCAGCAAATTAAAGATCAAAACTATTTATAAAATTCAATTAAATGAAAACTATTATGTTAACTCTCGCTATAAAAGAACAACAAATGTTCAATTTTAAATAAAAAGTAAAAAATTAATGACAATCACAAATCATTACAATACTTTTTTTTTCTTTTAAGCAACGGTGAAAATTGGCTAATAAATGATAATTTAATGCGAAAATTTAGTTATTTATATAACTTATGAAATGATCTCACGTTATAGAAAATGAACATTACTTATATTTTTGAAGTCCTGAAGCTTCTACTATTTTATTATATTATCTAAGCACGCTTTTGGTACTTTCAATATGACTATATACGAATGTGTGTATAGATAAAATCGTGGCATTGAATGTGACCACATCAAGCTGATGTACAAATAATCCCAAAAAATAGTGTGAAAAACTTTTAAGGGAGGCAGGGCACATTATAAGGAATCGGAATCACGCAGCAATGTGAGATGAAAAACGTTGTTTTCACACGCTGGCACGCCATTTAATAGTAATCACTCCGCAAAATGTATTGAAGTGCTATAGTTAACTTATTTTATCCAGTTTTATAACAAATTGCTTATTTTCCAGAAATTACAGCATTCAAAATGAAATGCCATTTATAGTGATCTCAATTTAATTCTGTACTTTTTATCAAAAAATAATTTAAATTTGGAAAATCATAGCAGGAAATTTCAGGAACAATTCAACACATTTTATGCAGCGTTCCCACTATGCAACAAATTTTTCAGAAAAAAAATCTACATACTGTTTGACAGTGCTGGTTTCTGTTAAATTGAGCAGCAAGCACGCAGAAAAGAGTAGGTAATTATTACCCCTGAACTTCGTTTTTGTGGCTACCTCAGAGGTATTTACACAGACAGCTGCCAAATTCTGCATTTTTAGCAAAAGTTACACAACGTTCACTTTCGCCAAACATCGCAAAACTTGCACATCTATTTTCCTTGTAAAATTTTATTAAAATATACCATTTATTTGAAATAAAATGTTTTCCTCTTCCTTTTAAATAAAGAGAAACATGTAAATTTGTACGTTTTCTTAATGACGACACAAATTTTGACTTTTTTGTTGTCTTGTCCACAATGGCGAAGTTTTTGCAAGGAAGTTGAATGTTTTCTTGTTTTCATGATGGAACCAATTACAAAATGATATTGATTACTCCAAAACAAAAATCCTGTTACATAGTGCTATCGACCAATTTGTTATATGTACGGAAAATATAGAATAGTATTATGAATAATTAGTAATTTATGAATGACTCCGCATTATTTTTTGGGTGGTTAATTTTTTTCCATTTGTTATAAATTGAAAAGGCAGCATACATATTGTAATTACAATTTTTTATAAATACATAAAGCAATTTAGGGCTTTAAATATGTATGCATAAAAAGGTGTTATTGTTTCATGCATTAAAATGAAACTTCAGTTATTATTTAAGTCAAATATTTTGTTTTAATTTTTAACTTGAAATTTCTAATTTGCTAGAAAAAAAAATACTTTATAAAAACTTAAAATACCATGAAGGCGAAATTTAAAAATATAGGTTATTCTAATTGGTCTAACAATTTGTTTCCATACATTTCTGAACAACCAACAACTCAATGAATTTTAACAGAGAACTTGCAAGTCTTTAAAAAAAATAACAAACACCTATCTTTTTTATTTAAGTTATCTTAAACCGATCAGAGCAAAGAAACCACACGTTGACACTGATCGATATCATTGTATAAAGAAATACTTGAAAGACATCGCAGCCTTAACCAAGTATGACTTCGCTTCCAATAACAATAATTAAATTATTTCAAAACATTACATTGCTACATCTCTTTTTTTCTGCCTGTCGGTCTCACGATACCATTTACTTTGACATCTTCTAATGAATGCGTCGCTTCATTAGACTTATCAAAAAAACTCTGCGAACACGAGTCACATAAAAAGATGTGACATCCCATCACGCCTGAAAATTCTTTTTCAAATCGTTCAATAGAAAGAAAAACCACCCTGTTGAAATCGCTCATTAAGAGGCGCAGCTCTCGAGAAAGGCCCCCAAGGAGATCAGTCTATCTGGGAGCTAGCTGGTATACGTCTGAGATCGTATCTTACTCAACGCGCGACATTGACCGTAAAACATATTCCAAATCTCCGACCAGAATCTCCGTGGAGTACTGCGCGTAAAATCTTAATTGAGGCTGTCCTCGTCAGAAATTCGAGGTCGGAGTAGAAAGTAAATTATAAGATTTCCGATTTCAGAATTAGTATTCAAGAAAATTCTGGGGGTATTTTCTGAGGTTTCTTTCCTCTTCTTTTTAGGAAGATTTAGCATCTGATAGTGTATAAAATCGCAGGAATTATTCAACAGAATTAGGAAATTACGCATTACTCAGTTTTATATATTATACTCTTTTGAGTGACATTTTAAAGTATAGATAAAAAACTAGAAAAATCAAATTTTTCTCTAAATTTATCGTTACAAATTATTGGTACTTTGTTATTTTTGTTGAAAATTTTTAACAGTTTTCGTTCGTTTCTTTTATTGAGAAATCATTTCAGAACAAACTGTTTAGAAAAGAAAAAAAACAGTAAAAATAGACTAATTATGTGAACATAAACTTTAAAAAAATATATTTACTAACTCAGCCTATCAGACGGCGTACTGTAGAATACTGTACTCCGGCGTACTGTAGAGTACAAAAAAATAAAAGAATTTCTTAAGCAAATCCATATTCCTGATGTGAGATGTCAGAATATTAATAATAATAACTTTAAAGTGCTATTAAATGAAATTTCGCGGAAGCTAAGATTTTTTTTTGTAGTTCTGAATGGACGTACATATGCGTCGACGCTTTAATTTTGAATAATTCCTGTTAACGCATGTGCACGTGCCAATCCTTATACACTGACGCACACATGTTATTTTCGTTTGCCGTTAATTTTATCTTTGTTTACCGTTACACATAATAGTATATGAATCTTAATGAAATTTCCGTAGTCGAATTTGTTAATAACTTTTGCTTATTTGCGAAATTCAAACAGCTGAAAAGAACTTGTAGGACATCCTTTACCTTTAAAAGATCCTTGCCAATATTCCTTTATAGATAATAACAAGTTTTTACTGAAACTGTGATTAGGAAAGAAGCTTTAATTTGAAAAATAATTTGAAAATGCTCTTTCTACTTGTCATTTTAAAATGTAATAGGTTTTTATAAATAACTAGCTGAAGTACCCGTTCTTCGCACGGGAATGAATGGACTTATTGATATTACGATTTGTGGTGATTACTATTCATTGTAATAAACAGATATAGCAAAGTGGATATCGCGTTATATTGTGTCCAATAATCATGCATACCGAATTGCAAGGCAATCGTTTGTACGGTGCAGAAGGCCATGCGGCGTAGCGCAATCTAGTGGCGAGTTTTAGCAAAACGGATACGGCGAAAATATTTTTCGCATTCAGATATCAATGTATACGAATTTTCATGACTATCGGCTGGACAGTCCTGAAGTTCATGTGTTGACGCGACATCTAGTGGCAAGTTATAGGAAAATGGATAGCGCCAAACTCTTCCCCGTGTTCAAATATCTATGTATACCTATTTTCATAGCGATCATTTGCACAGTCAAGAAGTGATACACTGCAGGGCCATCTAGTGGTTCAATAAAGTAATGATTTGCTACAGCGCCGTCAAGTGGCGAGTTATAGCAAAATGGATAACGCCAAAATATTCTCATAGTTCAAATAGCTATGTATACTGATTTTCATAGCGACCGTGTTCAACTATCTATGTATACCAGTTTTCATTACGATCATTTGCACAGTCAAGAAGTGATACACTGCAGGGCCATCTAGTAGTTAATTAAAGTAATGATTTGCTACAGCGCCGTCAAGTGGCGAGTTATAGCAAAATGGATAACGCCAAAATATTCTCATTGTTCAAATAGCTATGTATACTGATTTTCATAGCGACCGTTTGACTGGGCAAGAATTTGGCCTGCTGCAGCGTCATCTAGTGGCGAGTTAAAATAATAATGCATTGCAGTGTCATCTAGTGGTGAGTAACATCAAAAGGAACGCAGTTAGAATATATTCTTCGTGCTCAAATGTGTAAGTATAAAAAATTTTATGCCGAACAGTCGAACGGTATAGAAGTTGATGCTTTTCAGCGCCATTTAGCGGCAAGTTACAGCAAAATGGATAGTGAAAAATATTCTCCGTGTTCTAATATTCGCGTGTACCAAATTTCATCGAAATCGGTTGGACGATATTCGCATAGCAAACGGCTAAACGGAATAGAATTCGACGTTCTGCTGCGCCACCTGGTGGCAAGTTAGAGGAAAACGGATAGCATAAAAAGCTTCTCCATGATAAAAGACTTAGGTGAACCACATTTCATGGTGCAACGGTGCTCAACGGTGCTGGAGTTTTTCAACCTCATACACTCATACCAACATTCATTTTTATCTATAACCAGTGTCATTATATATCCCAGTCTCAAATAAAATCCAGTTTCAAATCTAAGCCTCGCCAAAGTGCCAACATACGCCATTTTGCAAGCGTTTTTTCAGGAAATCATTCGAAGCATTGACTTAGCAGCAATAATATATGGGAAATGGTTCGACTGCGAAAAAGTAAAGCAAGCCTTTATTTGAAAAGTTGAATCCCTTAATACAGCCGAATTTTTTAAAATTATCAACTATAACGTGTTTTATTCATCATTACTCCGATGTACTAAATGAGAAGATTTCAATTTTCTGAAATTTGGCGGAATTCCCCCAACTTAAATCAATGTACTCATTTGGCGAGAATTCTGGAGATAGATCAATTGAAATCCCTTAGTAACTGCATTATTTCTTCACGGATCATTAAAATTTAACGCTGTATTCTAATAAAACCTTTGCACTTGTTTTCAAAAATCTATTTCCTTAAGCTCTCAATAAATTGCGCCAAGCCGAAATCTGTGCAAACCGCTAGAACTCACTTTCACAAAATCGGCATTTGAGCCATTTTATTTTTTCGCCAAACTAAAATAATTTACCTATTAGCCTCGGAAATCTTCAATTCTTATTGTTTTGCGTGTGAAGCATTACATTCCTGCTCTGATTTCCCATGATATTATAATTAAAAAAAAAATAACCTTACGAATATAAACTAACAAAAAAAAATCATTATTATTCTTTTATTTTTACTTTGAGAATTTAAAACATTTTATTCGGCAAAATCGCCACACATGGCAACCACGATCCTTATTTCACACTTTTTTCACTACAGGGGTTACAACTACGGAAAGATTTTTGCGTGAAGAGCATAAAAAATCTCTTAAATTCCGGGAACGGGTGGACTTTCAAAGTTTTAAAGTGGACTATGAGTTATTCTATATTATTTTACATATCTGTACTAAATTTCAGGCCGATAGGTCCATTTTTGTGGATTTGTATACGAATCAAATCCACAAACAAACAAACAAACAAACAAACAAACAAACAGAATTTCATTTTTATTTATAAGATTATGAGATTGCTCTTTAATTTGATATGTGAGATTTTTGTCAGGTCTGAGGAGGTTAATTATCTTATAGGCTTTCAAAGCTCATCTTTGGATTTAGAACCTTTCACAGAAGTTACTAATAAACAGACGTAACAGTAACAGAGCAAATTACAGTACCACATAGATTTTTTAGAGATCATTTCCATTTGCTGAAGACTGAAAGTCAGAGTGATTTATAGAGCTGGAAGTGCTGTTCACACAATGATCAAAACTTTTGCAGCTACAAGATCAATTTTCCAAAATACCTTTCGTTCATTTTTCATATATTACTTCCACCTAAATATTAAATATTATACACTACTTTCTCTGCAGTGAAGCTTGATTTATCACTAGAAGTGATAAGTGGACTGAATTTTGAATCACTGATTTTTTTTACGAATATTTCTCGTTGAAAAGAGACATTATTCACTGCCAATAGCTCTTAAAAATGATTGTAGGCTTTTATGAACTCCATGATTTTTCTCGTTGAAAAGAGACTTTATTCACAGCCAATAGCTCTTAAAGATGATCGCAGGCTTTTATGAACTCCATGATTAAGAAACCAGCCGCACATTCCAGTGGCCCAAATGCTCTTTCGTAAATTTGTCTTGGGCAGTAGAATTCAATGAGAAAATTGCACGTACACAATGAACGATTTTAGGAATAATTTAAGAAGTTTAAACTAAAGTTGTAGATGGTAGTTTTTAATTTTTAAATAAAACAAGAAAATTTTAAAAGAAAATGTAAGAAAATACACTCAAGGACCATTGGCGAAGTCCGTTGTAGAAACCACAACAATAATAACGGTTATTGATTATATAGCCCTTATTTATTTGCCAATAATTTCTACAGAAATGGGCACATGGACACGATATGTTATTAGAGACTCAGACATCGCGCTTATTTAAACTAACTCTTATTTAAGCACGTGTCAAATTTAGTAGAAAAAAAGTACTACACTGTGTGTGTGTGTGTTAACAGAAATAGTTCAGCATTTCACCTTAAAATGATGCTAAATTAGCTGCAACCTTTCAATAGAAAAACATTGCACCACAAATTGGTGCTTATAGGGATCAATGAATCGAAATCATGGTGAAACCTTCCTCCGTAGGAAGGTTGCAGCTAATTTAGTACCATTTTATGGTGAAAAGTTGAACTTTTGTCTTCTTTTCGTCTTTTGTCTTGCTAGCAGTGTCGTAAGACTACCGCGACGCGTGCTTTAAAATGTCATCCTTCCCTTAAACTCTTTGTAATACTTTATCGTCGATATTTTTTTGCAGAATTATACCAGATTGCTTTTATTTTAGAAAAGTGTCCGCGGGTTGAAGAACCTCCTTTTTATCCTTTTTCCCGGAATCCATCCAATTATGCTGCGCAATTAACTTAAGACCATCCGCACGTTCGTTTATTTACTCGTCTTATCTTTCTGCAGATTAAGAATCACCGACGGCCAAGTTGGAAAATAAAAAATGCTTATGAGTCACACTTTTACAGGGAACAAAAAAAAAAAACAGAAATTATCATTTTTCTTTCTTTCCTCAGCACCTCGTTGTAGCTAGCGTGAGCACAAGCGTTCCAGCACTTCCGAGCAATGAACTACTTACTTATTTTGCGCTCGCTGCTGCAGCTTCTCTGACGGCAATACGCGGTCAGTATTACACCAAAAAACACATCCTTCAACAAGACATCAATTAGAAAAAATAAAGAAAAAAAAAGAACTGTAGCGAGAGCTCTCCGGTGTCCGCGTTTTGCATACATAACCAATCAAACCCGGGGAATCCGTGGAAACGATTCCAGCCACTGGGCGACCAGAGAAAACGCGTGTTGGTCCACCTGTCTCCAATCAGGTGCTACGGCAGGTGAACGCTGTAAGCCGTTCGCGGCCCAAAACGCGGAAATTAATAGAAGACGCGCGGCAAGAATTCTTTTTATTTTTTATTTTTAATATGACGTTTTTGTTATTCTTGATATGTGTGTGTGCGAGCTGCAGGTTGGTTGGTTTGCTTACTTGTTGTGCAGCACGCGCCTGGCCCGCCGTTAGGCCCGGTGCCGGCCTCTTGTGTACAGGTGGGCCGGTGACCTGGAGCGAGCGAGGTGCCGCCCGGAATGAGTTATCGATTAGCAGGTGAAAAGAAATTGATTCTTTTTTTTTATTATTATTATTATTCTTAATTTCGCTTCTGTTTTTAGTATAATGGATGCATAAGTAGATACCAGAGAGGGAAAGATTAAATCTCAACTCCAAAATATGAAAAGAGGCAAGAATTAATGCTTCTAGCTCTATTTTATAAATGAGCACCTACAGTCGCGTAAAAAAAAAAAAAAACCTATCTGTAGTATTATATTGGAACACCTCGTATATGCCTCGCCAATTATGTTAGAAAATGCATAAGAGCTTATAGCAAAAGATGAAACTCGTAAAAAAGTTAATGATATGCACCTTTCGCGTAAATGAATGGTCTTTGTTTTATATTGTTACTTTCAATTTAAAAAAAGGTTTTCCAAAAATGAGGCTACAAATTATCTAGCATTCACTTTAAAGCAAATTCGTGAAATGCACGTAAAATCATAGTCAGCACTTGTGGTAATGATTAACCTCGAACCCCTTGTAGTGCAAGCGCAGTGGTTAGCATAAAACGGTTGGTACAAGTTAGCGGATGGTTGCACAAGCTTATACCCAAACACAAAAAGCCATCTTGTGCATGGGGTTGAACATTCAAGTTTAATTCATTGTTCCGACAGTTCCATCGCAAGTTTCTGAAGGGTTGCCAAGGAATCCCCTCTGATAAAGGGGTACCAGGATTGAGTATGGATTTGCTGGGAAAGAAACTTCAAAGGCGCATGTTACGAAGTGGCAACCCTACTACAGTGCTCGAGAATCTGCTTTATATGTTATTGCAATAACATAATCGATGTGAATACTGCTTTAGCCATTGATTGTTATAGAGTTTTAATTTTTTATGTGAGAAAAACATCTTAACCCCCCTTCGGCGCTGAATTTTTAATGGAGCCGATAAAAAATCAATGGGTGGGTAGATGTGCTGCGCTATATGTACCGTATCTTAGATATGAAGTATTATAACATTCAGACAATTACCAAACTAATTATAAATGTTCTTAGTAATAGGACACGATGCTATAGTTGAGCAAAATGAGAAAAGATTTTTACAGTTACTTTGTATGAAAACTTTTGAAACGATTTCTTAGTGCGTGAAAACATGTGACTACCCCACACTTCTCATTCATTTTGATTGCTTGCATGCATTCATAAAGATGCATTTCGCTTTTGGCTTCAGATGGCTTGTCACGTCTAGTATTTTCTCTGCTGGAAATTTTCTGCCATCTACAGAGCAAAAATGATAACATTCTGATATTCTTGCATTTTTTATTAAGTATGGAGCAGGGGCGTAGCCAAGGGGGGGGGGTTAGGGGGGTCATAATCCCCCCCCCCAATGAGAAATTTTTGCCATACAAAATGTATATTCTTCACTACATTATCACACACACGTATACATATATGTGAGTTGTAGTAGTCGTAACCCCCCCCATGAAAAATTTCTGGCTACGCCCCTGGTATGGAGTAATGCAAAAATGTGTTCTAATATTTGGACGTCAGGGCGGAAGGGGTTAAGGCTAAAAATCCAGCCAGCGTTTCCTAGGAAAGAATTGCATCTTATACCAGAGGCTTACGAACTCCCACTAGCTTCTATCAGAACCCACAAACAAATAAATGAAAGCGAAGTCCTGATCAAATTTGAAACATAAATCACAACTTCACCTCCTCTTGATGAAGGAATGTGATTAATTATTCTGCCCTTCACTGACAGACAAAATTTTTTATAAAAAGTTTTAAAAAGTTAACTAATTTTTTAAATAAAATATCGTAATTAAAATTTGCATTTAATTTTTTAGACATACGTTGGAAAACACTTAAGAAATTTAATATTGAGCAAGAACTCATTATTTCAACCATATTCTGTATTATTTTAAATTAAAAATGCAACCTTTTTGTCATCATTTATTGCTTTCTGTTATTAATTAAGACAGGAAGCTTTTTTGTAATTCCATTTATTATGAATTTAAAAAAAAATAATATTTCAGTGCAACAAACTGAAAACTTTTTGTACAGATTCTTCTGTAGTTGTATAAGATGTAAAATATCACACAGTGGTATCCTGTGAAAACCTTATGTGTCAGACCAAGGTAATGAATATGAATCATACACTGCAAAAAAAAAGTCTGTTAAACTAACAGAAAAAAACTGTCAGCCAGGACGCCAGTTTATTTCCATATATTTTACAGAAGTCTTCCGTATTTTTTTCAGTATACGTAAAATTTCTGTAAAATCAACTGAGAATCTGTAAAATTTACGGAAGACTTCTGTTAAAAAAACGGAAATAAACTGGCGTCCTGGCTGACAGTTTTTTTTTTGTTTGTTTTTTTGTTTGTAAATTTGACAGATTTTTTTTGCAGTGTATAAACCAAAGCAAATGTATAAGCATTTAAAAAAAACTAATTAGGTTTTGTGTGGCAACAAAAATTTCAAAACATATTGTAAATTTTTAAAAGCAGTACTAAAGTATTAGTAAAGTAATATTAATGCTATTTGGGAAAACATTAATAAATTCTTTATTAAATGATAAGTTTGTATGAAACATTTATTGCAAATGCTTTTACTAGAACATCAATACTTCAATTTTTTATGAATGACTATTTAGTTTTCGGTCCTTTTTAATCTTATTTTAAATCAGTTTTCAAGCGAGAATGATTCCTCATTTTAAAAAAATTATATTTTAATTCTAAACAGGTAGTTGAATATCCTTTTTAACTCATGAGCAATTCATGGGACTCTATCGAGCTTTTTGAAGCACACCCTGTATAAACAGTTCATAAACTAAAAGCAATTCACGTGAACTCTCTCACATTAATAAAGTTTGATATACCTTAGTAACTGAATGAGAGACGAGACGAGACAACTGTATTTCCCTCTGCTATGTAGAGATTTTGAAAGACGAGACAAAGCATTGCACCTGTTTTGCGAAACTAGAGAGTCTTTTTTTTCTTTTTTTTTTTAACCTTACGTCCAGCGTTCATCCTTAGAGGTATTAGACTCGGCCAATTTTTCTATTTCAGTTTTACTAGTAAAAAATATTAATTTCCCCTAAAACGTTATTCATTCGATCGTTTGAGCATTGTTGTTAGGAACAACTATTTATCTCCAAGTTAATCACTTGTCTTTTATGCAGAAAAACCGTGACATCATCCCATTATAAAAGGCCTCACGCTGGGCATATTACACACACTGAAAATTTGAAAAATGATTCTCATCTCATGAAATCAGTTATCAAATGATAAAATCTTCTCTTCTTGTCAATTTCAAAGCTTGAGCAGAGTCGAGTCTAGCTTGAGACTCACGGTGCAAAAAAAAACTGATGTCACCCAGAGCTGGACCTGTCTGCAACTGAGCAATTATGCTGTTATTAATTCTATCTATCCAATTTGCAAATGAAGTGAAGCGACCGTGACATGGTTGAAAAGAATTATGACGCTCTTCAGAAATTTCCCCAGGGTTGTCGCCATCTAAAATTAAAAAAAAAAGTAAGATATTTCAGGCTTATGGTATACTTTCGTTGAAGAGAACGGCGATGCATGCAGAATTTTCCTTGTTCGGAAACTGTAGCAGCTATGCTCTTGGTCAAATGACTATGGGTGGTCGTGTTTTGTTGTTTATGTGCATGAATTTAGCCAGAGCTGCAGAGCATTGGAATGGTTTATACATCAGATTTACGATGAGGCATATTCGAGGAGAGTTCTTGAGGACTTTCTCATTCACGGTGGTCTCAACAAGCTTGAAGACATACTTTTAGAACAGTTAATCCTTTGAGGCGCAACCCATTCCCTATGCTGAAAAAAAGGGCAGCCGTTACCATCGCTCGACTTAACCACTAGCAAGATGGCGGATTATCGAATCGTTCATCGCGCGCCACAGATATAGAGACCCTTTTTTGACGACAGCTGGCTGTGCCGCAAAGCCAGCTGCGTCAAAAAAGGGTCTCTAGATCTGTGGCACGCGATGGACGTTTCGATCGTCCGCCATCTTGCTGGTAGTTAAGTCGAGCGATGGCAACGGCTGCCCTTTTTTTCAGCATTGGGCAATCTATCCGGCTGTTCTCGCATTCTTCCATTTTTCAGCAGATGTCAGTGCTGTTTAAAAATAATCGTGACCATTTTTTACGGGAAAGGACGAGCTAAAAAGTAAAGGATTTTGGTGGAGCTATGTCACCCGCAACTATTTTTATAGAAATCAAATTTATTCTTCGCGATTGGCAACAGTCAAAACGTCGGAGTTTGGTGTTCCCAGAGCGGGAACACTGCGCGTTAAAGAGTTAAATGGAAATGTCTACTAAAAAGAAATCCACTTAAAAAAACGTTTTGTTGAATCAAAAAAATTTTGTTAAATAAACAAAATTATCCTGTTGAACTAGCGCCTGAAAAATTTTTGTTAAATTAATAAAATTATTTTGTTATTCCAACAAAACATTTTGTTAGTTTAATAAGTCAGTTTAAGAATTATGTTAAAATAAACAAACGCGTCGTTAATTTAACCAAACTATTTGTTTAAATGATTTATTTGGTTAAAATCAAACAAATTATTTGTTTGAATCAGCATAATTTCTTTGTTCACTGGTATGTTCATGGCTCATATAACAAAATTATTTAATTTTGCTACAGAACAGAAGATATAAACCTCTTCAGGTATATAAAGAATTTATTTTCAATATATACTCAGCAAAAGGGGGGGGAGGGAACGAAAAACAATTGTCGAGGTAAAAATAAATAAAAAGTAAATCATTTACAGAAATTCACAATTCATTTTGAAGTCAGATCTAAATTTACTGTGATATGGTAACATATCAACTTGGAGTTTCTCTAATATTTTTTTAATTACTAAGAATGCATTTTTTTTTTAATTTCACCAAACGTAAAGTAATAAAATAGCGGGGAAAAGGACACTTTCCCCCTTATTTAATTTTGCTACAGAACAGAAGCTACAAAACAGAATTCTTATTTTTAAAACTCAGTTATAAATACGAAGATTGTTTTCGTTTGATTCTGTTAGTTCTAGAAGTCTGCATACGTCACTAACCACGTCACTGAAATACATTCAGAGAAAAAATTGAATTAATCGGCTTCTTTCTCTAATTACTAAGACTGTCCTGTCACGTTATTAACAAGGAAGTTTATATTGAAACATGCCCTATACAATGATAAAAAGCTTGATGGCTTTTTAATGAGTTGGGGTTTCTTTTTTATAGATATCTCTTGATTTAAATTGTAAATATTACAGTGGACTTATTATTTACCAGGATTTTAAGTAATTGGCCTGAATCGCCAATTTGCTTCTTTGTGCTGAAAAGAACGTAAGACTAATAGCTCGTTCTCGTGGCTTTCATAGCAGACACTATATGTCAATTTCTGACTGATTGATTGTACATTAACTATCTTGTTAATCTCGAGAATTTCTTCAGTCATTTCCCTCTTGGGCATTTCTACATTTAGTTTAGTTTAGTGTCCTCCTTTACAAATTGATATCAATCACTTATAATTCGTTTTTCTTTGCGCTTTAAGCAGGTAATTCCGGAATACTGGGTACTATTCAGCAGGCGGTTTCCTACAATATTCAAGATCATTTAAAGCACCTTAACCCATTTGTGCCTGGATATTTTTGCGACTTTCTTCGATTTTTACTGATAACAGAAATAATAGATAAATTTCTGATGTCAAATTCTTGAACAAGGGATGATTTCTTTTAAAATCATTATTCATAAAAATCGAAATATCAACATCCTACTGGGTCATGTTAAAATATTTTGTAGAGTTGAGGCTCAATACTCATGAATAAAGGCTAAGAAAAATAAATAACGTTTTCGACTAATAGCGAAAATGCCGTCCCAAAAAAGGGACACTAGGCATAAATGGGTTAAAGCTTTCGCAGTTTTACGGTTGTGGTATTTCTTAGCTAGATTTCAAATGTACCAACCACATAATAGTCATTCAGACGTTTACTAGTTATAGATGCATTTGATTTAAATCAATGCGTTGGCTGATACTGAGAGAGGTAAAACATGCCTTATCACAACACTCGTTCGATCAAATTTTGTGTGACCTGATTAATTCGAAATACCCATTTTTTAAAAGTACGGTATCGGACTATTCTCATTCACACCATTAAATTTTGAGTACGAGAACATAAAATAAATTTTAGCTTCTTTTCAGATTATATAACAAGCTAAAAGAAAAAAATGTGCGAATTACCAAAACAGCATAAAAGACCCGCAAATATGCTAAATTGATCATGATTTGCTAAAGTTGGCTAGTTTGGGGAGGGGGGGGGGGAGAAGAAGTAAACTATTGTTCTCGAACGGTTCTCCCTATAGCAAAAGGATTTGCTATTCAGAGGTCATTTTTAAAGGGATCCAATTTCAAAAGTTAGCACACTTTAAAAATGTAAACCCAGGAAACAAGGCTTTAAGACTTTTACGCATCAATTCGGATTGAATTTTTCTAATGTAGGTATAGATATTTTAATTTTCATTAGTTTTACCTAAATCATAAGATTTTAATTGTTATTTTGAATAGAATTCTTAATATAGAGATTAAACAACTTCCTCGTGTCTGAGAGAAAATTTTGTTTCGATTTTACTTCAGTTGTGCTTTAAATATTAATACATTTTTTTTTAAAGTTGTGCTTATAATAAATGGACTTTTTTTAAACGTAATAGCATGAAAATTATTAAATATAACAAATTCAATGCACTTTCTTGATAATTTGATTGCTGTGATATTAATTTCAATTGTTTTAAAACTATTTTGGTATCTTCAACTCCTTTCAAAATTAATACGTTGCTTTCTTTTTAATGGCGCATTCATTTCTTCCCCACATTTTGGACAAAGGTTTCGAACGTACATAGCTTTGTAATTTATCTTCTTAAAATAATTAAATAAATAAAATAAAATAAAATAAAGATCTTAAATTCGCAGCGAGAGATCTCTCTTAGTCTCAAGAAAGCTGCGAAAATTTTGTCTAGATTCTCATGCAATTATCCATTAACTCGTCCTGTTTTAACCTTTTGAGGCGCAACCCTTTCCCGATGCTGAAAAAAAGGGCAGCCGTTGCCATCGCTCAACTTAACTACCAGCAAGATGGCGGACGATTGAAACGTTCGTCTCGTCCCTACTAGCAATTTTGCTCGGGCAACCACCGGCCACGTAGCCAGCCGATGATGGCCCGAGCAAAATTGCTAGTAGGGTGCCACAGGTCTAGAGACCCTTTTTGACGACAGCTGGCTGTGCGTGGGCACAGCCTTTTTTTCAGCATTGGGCAATCTATGCAGCTGTTCTCGCATTCTTCCATTTTTCAGCAGATGTCAGTGCTGTTAAAAATAATCGTGACAATTTTTTTTACGGGAAATGACGTGCGAAAATGTAAAGGATTCTCGTGGAGCTATGTCACCCGCAACTATTTTTATATAAATCATATCTATTCTTCGTGAGGGGCAACAGTCAAAACGTCAGAGTTGGGTGTTATAGAGCTTTTATAACTTGTTGAACAGCTACTTTAGAGAATCGTTGCATTGTAGTTCAGTTATTTCAAGTTAGGCTTGAATTTCCTTGCAATTTACATCGAATTTTCGAAGTAAATGTTGTAAGTCACCTTCCGTCTTTTTAAAATCATCAGATCTTCTGTTGAACACGTTTTTTGAGTGATTTAGTTTGGCTGACATAAAAATTAACTTTTTCAGTGGTCCATTCACCGTGCCGGATCAAATCATTGTCGCGGACCGGATTTGGCCCGCGGGCCGCCATTTCCCCCATCCCCGGCCTAAACGATTACGTGTAAATTAAAGACCACCCTGCTCACGCTTGTCGAAAATAGCTTCTCTGTTATTATCTGAATTCCACACGCTCACTTACAGAGCATTTAAACCTTCTAAAGGTCGTCATTAAAAGATTCAGTCTGCATGCAAAGTAAGTAACCTGTCGTCTAATATTCGGTGATAATGAGTTACAATTTCTTTTTTTTTTTTCATCTTTTATTACATCTTGGTAAAAACGCAGTTGACATCATTAATCTTTTGACCTTCAAGGAAGTTACACGTTAAACAGTTTTGGTAACGATTTAGGCCGGACTTGGCAGTTACGGCTAATTTAGAACAGTAGCTGTTCAAGTTAATTTAGACAGTGACACTGTGAATAGTTTTATACCTGTTGAAAGACACGGTATTATTATCTTTTTTAACTTAGTATCTCTAACAGATAATTTTGTGGATAATTTGGTACGTACGGATGATACTTGATGCGTTTCATCTGAAGTGCAATAGAAAAATGCTGTTCTAAAAGACAAATGTAAACTAGATTAAACTGATCGATCTGGGTGCTTTTTACTCAATAATGTAAAAAAAGGAATAATTATTATTACAGCTTCAGCAATTGTTATATTGGATTTAAACAAAAGTAACATTACCTTAGATATTATTTTATTATTAGTTTCCTTCCTAATTATTTTTGCTACAGAGCATCGTGTATTTCGTTCATTCATGAAAATACTATCACATGTCACAAGATATAAGAATGCCGAAGCTCTTTTAAATGGTATATTATTATAGTTTCCATTTACATAATATAATTAAAATTTAACATAATAGCTTGATTTTTACATAAGGAAGTAATGTGATTCCGAAAAATTTTGGGGGCCAAATTTCGAAGAAAAAACCGATTTTGACTACCTCTAAATTTAATTTTAAGAATTTTTTCGATGCATCTCATCGTAAGGTAGCATATAAACGCGTCTAAGGTAGCATATAAACGATCATATAAACGCGTCTGCCACTTGACCAGCGGCGAGTCTATTGTGGCCAGTTTTTCCATGACCTCTGTACATACGTACGTACGTAAGTACGTATGTATGTAACTCGCATATCTCAAAAATTATTGGTCGTAGAATGTTGAAATTTTTTATTTAGGATTAGTCTATGTTTTAGTTGTGCACCTCCCCTTTTGGTCTCAATCGAATGGATAGTTTATGTACAGGACCGCCCAAAAGATTAGAAATACATTACGCTCTATGGGCCGAAATTCGGTAAACTCGCATATCTCAAAAACTATTAGGCGTAGAATGTTGAAACTTTATATTTTGGATTGTTGTAACATCTAGTTGTGCACCTCTCCTTTCGGTTCTATTCGACTGGATAGCTTATCTAAAAAACCGCCCAAAAGATTCGAAATACATTACGCTCTATGGGCCGAAATTCATTGAATCGTATTTCGGGGTATTGGGCTATTTCAAACGACTCAGATGTTATATATGCTGTTAAGAGTTACAAAATGAATTTCTCCATTAAAAAAGGTATCTTCATCATGTATAGTTCTGCTACAGGAACACTCAAAAGATTTCCAATGCATTATGGGGTCAATGGCAATTTTCGGGGCATTCATCCATTTCAAGCACAATACCGTCCTACCATATAAGTTAGGTAATGGTCCAACCACAGTCACAAGCCTCCCTCATGAACTACGGCGACTTTTGGTGTACGTGTGTACGTATTTAACTCTCAAATTAAAATTTGTTAGTCGTAGAATGTTGAAATTTCATATATAAGATTGTTGTAACATCTAGTTGTGCATCTCGATTTTTGGTTCCAATCTACTGGAGAGTTTATTTACAGGACCACCGAAAAGAATTTCAATACTTTAATGTCTATGGACATCTTCAATATAATACAACTGTAGACAGTCATTGTTTGGTACATGCCCAAAATCTCGCCGTCTGCCGTCGACCTTGGCGATATTTGCCGAAATATCGCCAAATTTGGCGATAGTCAGTCAATTGGTCCATGCCCAAAATATTGCCATTTGCCATCGTTCCTAGCGAGTTCTGGCGAAATATCACCAAATTTGGCGATAATCTGTCATTGTTTGGTCCATGTTTAAAATCTCGCCATATGTCGTCGACCTTGGCGAATTTCGCCGAAATATTGCCAAATTTGGCGCTAAAAATAATTTTTTAATAAAAATAATTTCGTATTTCGCATAACTCTAAAACTTTTTACCGTACAATGTTGAACTTTTGTATTTAGAACTATTGTAATATCTAACTGTGTTTCTCTTTTTCATTGAAATCGACTGCGTAATTTATTTACAGGGTCAGCCAAATGACTTTAAATACATTAAGGTGTATGGATGCATTCAATTCATTGAAAGTCTGTGGTCAATGACTACTTAGGCTATCCCCAAAATCTCGCAATCTCAAGCTTGTCGGCTTTTGGTGAAATATTGCCAAATAAAGTATCAGAAGGAAATATTTCAAACTGAACTCAGCTTGGCGATATCGATATATTTGGCTAGAAATCGCCAAACCTTACTATTACTGATATTTCATCTCTTTCAAACAAATAAGTTTAGATGAAGTGCGTCGAAAATATTTTTGATTTAATAGACGTGCAAGAAAGTCATGTGTTGGTTTTTGAGAATGACACAGTCATAAGCGTGATATTTTAAAACAAACACTTCGTTTTGCATTCAACATCTGAAATAATACAACTCAATTAAGTCAACATGCATTTTATTGTAGCGAAAATTTTTCAAAATAGGCGCCAAAAAATCTCCTAGAAACTTCTGCTTTTCATTTTCATAATCCACTCTTATCATTTCCCTTGAACTTCCTCCTCGTTAGACAAAAGTACCTAAGGGGGAAAAAAACAGAACTTATGTTATTCTGGAAGAGCATTCTCCGAGGAACAACACTACTTCCGAATACAGTACGCCCCTGATAATCCGGTGGTTTGTGAGGCCGGAAAGTTCAATAATCCGGTTCTCTTGGAAGACACGTATTTCGTAATGTCTTCCGATTGGCCGACCACCGCAGATGTAAAGAAGCGTTGCCCACTCCTCTGCTCCAATCTCTCTTTCGTCATCGTTTACCTCACTCATTGTGCAGTGCATTGGTCTACTGTACTGCAATACCGACCCAACGAAAGTACGTGAATAAGTTTTTGTCAAAAACAAGAGATCTTGATAATCCGCCATTTTTCGATAACTTGTGCGGTTCTCTGGTCCCACGTATGTCGGATTATCAAGATTGCACTGTACAAGTTTTCCGCACACTTGGATATCCCTTTGAGGCTCAACCCTTTCCCAATGCTGAAAAAAGGGCAGCCGTTGCCATCGCTCCACTTAACTACCAGCAAGATGGCGGACGATCGAAACGTTCATCGCGTTCCCTTTTTTGACGACGGCTGGCTGTGCCCGCACACAGGCAGCTGTCACCCGCAACTATTTTGCAACTATATATATGTCACCCGCAACTATTTTTATAGAAATCAAATCTATTCTTCGTGACTGGCAACAGTCAAAACGCCTTAGTTTGGTGTTCCCAGAGCGGGAACACTGCGCGTGAAAGGGTTAAAGGACGATGATTGGCAGACGGGCGAAATTTTGTCAGCCTGTCAAAGGAAAATGCTTGATCCCCTTTTAATAATTAGCCTCATGAATGCCCTCTAGGGACGCAGAGCGACGAATCGTGATGCAATCCCCTTCTAATGCGCGCATGTGCAGAACATAATGATTACTGATCACAGCGCCATCTGACAGGAAAATTTCACTCAGCTCTTTCAGAATTCGTCGATGAGCGTCCCATATCCAAGTCGATGATTTTCACAAAGCAAAAATGAAATTACGTTAAAACCAGAAATAAATAATTAATTAACTTACGTATTTAACTTTTCGTCCCACAAATTTATTTCTGACGTTCCGGAACCATTTTCTAATTTTCCTTAGCGGTTTCGTTTTCGTACTTTTTACTTCATAAGCATCTGTAATCAACATTTCTTCGTTTTCGTCTAACTCACAGTCGAATTCTTTCCTTTTTGTTCCCTCTGGGGGACAGCTTTTGTTTGCCGTTTCTGATTCACGGTCGGAGCTTTCAACGTCCTTCACATCCATGGATTTTTGTTCGCCTACATCAATGGGGACGGGATTGTTCTCTTCCTTCAAGTTGGTCAGGAACGGGTGCATTTTTGCCACGCTGGCGCTTGGCCTGTCTTCGGGATTGCAGCGCAGTAAGCTTAGCATGAAATTCCTAGCTTCTGCAAGGTCATTTGCGGAGATATCGGCACACGGCAAGCTTTTCTTCATCAGGTACCTGAAGTTGGCTTCCTGCACCAAAAACAACAGAATTGCATATTGTTACGAATATTTTAGGGGCAATCCGCTGCTCTGGGGCTTAAAATGGTTTAAAATTCGTATTCTACGCTTCAAATAGATAAATTTTACTTTTTGTTGCATCAAAATCGACCAATTAGAACCGGAGATACGGAGGTTTCGCTTTCCCATATGTTTTTCTATGGGCTTCTAGAAATCTCGAGAAATATTAGTCCTAGAGCTTAGATCTCTTCACTTTTGAGGACTTATTTTTGGCGCCAAATTTGGCGATATTTCGCCAAAAGTCGCCAAGCTTGGCGAGTTTTTGGTCATTTGGCGCGTTTTTCCCAATGGGGCCTGGAAGTTGTTTTTCCTGCATTAAAACGCATAATAACTTAACATTTCTCTTCTATGACGTAATCAAAATTCACGCTTTATGTAGAACCCTCGAGAAATTGACTTTTCTGGAAACCTCTTGTACCTCCTGCGTCGGCTATTTATAGAAGCGCGCGTCGCCCCGACAGTTCAGTGTTGATCAAGCTTTGAGAGAGTGAATACGCTTGCTTTGTGAAGGAAGCTGTGTTTCGCGCTGTTTGTGAAGCTTTGAATTTAAGTGCTGTGTGTAAATTCTTCATCGCTGAGTCTTCAGAGACTGTTAGTGTTATTTCTCGTATATTTTCGCTGAATTCTCTCCAGTGAAAGTGTTCTATTTTGTGTGAGAAACACAGCCTTTGTGAGAGCTTCTGATCTAATCGAACTGTTAAAAGCACATTACTGCTAGATTGTGCTTGTGAATTGTGTACAGCTGATTGTTCTACGAAGTTCTAGAAGCAATAAAGTTTGTGTTCCATCCTGACAAGAGACTTTTTACTTGAACTTTACACACCAACTGGACTTTAGAACGACGAACCCCAGGAGTAGCAGAGTAATTCCGCAACAATATTTAGTAAACGAACAAGTGGTTGAATACCGTTTTAGAGGCAGTTATACAACAGGCGGCAGATATTGTCTCAGAGAAAACTCTGCTTGTCTCCTGAGATCGTCGTTCGAATGTCCAGTAAGTTCTAGTAAAGAGTCCACTTGTCAGAATGGAACACCAACTTTATGGCTTCTAGAACTTTGTCGAACCACCAGCTGTGCAAAGTTCACAGGCACAATCAGCTCGTAACGAGCTTATAACAGTCCGCTTAGTATAGAAGCTGTCACAAATGCTGAAATTCTCACGCAAAATAAAACACTTCCACAGGCAGAAATTCAGTGGAAATGTACGAGGGAAATCATACACTGCACGCTTAAACCCAAAGAGCGAAAAAAAAAAAAAACGATGCATTGCGGAGCGATCTGCTTTCACGGAAACCTAACGATATTTCCACAAAAGTGCACTTTAAGTAGTCTTTTTTTTTCTGAGATTTCTCCTCCTCGCCTCGTCTTTTTTCTGAGAATTCCCCTACTTCCTTATTGCTATATTTCGCTCCGCTCTTGTGATCGAAAAACGCTCCTAAAGGAGAAGCGAACTTTTGAAGTCTGGGCCTCAAAAATCGCTCCGACTGATCGAATTTCGCTCGTTTGGTTTAAGCGTGTGTCCCTCCAGACTCAGCAATGAAGAATTTACGCACAGCACAGCACTTTAAAACGAAGTTTCAAAAAGCTAGCAAAGTGTAGCACAACTCACAGAGCAAGCACAGCATGCTCATCGGAAGCTCGATATCTCACAGAACGGGAGGAGGGGGGGGGGGGAGTCTGTGATGCCTGTACTTATAGGTGAAGCAGAAGCAACGAAAAAGCTTATCAGACGCTAAACAGAAGAATCTATTTCCCGAAGATTCCACATAAAGCGGGAATTTTGATTACGTCACAGATGAGAAATAGAGTAATATTAGGCTATTATGTGATGTTAATGCAGAAAAATCAACTTTACTGGTCCCATTGGGGAAATCCCGAAATGACCGAAATGTCGCCAAGCTTGGCGAATTCTTGGCGAAATATCGCCAAATCGGGCGCCAAAAATAAATCCCCAAACGTGAGGTTAGCGAAGGCCTAGCACCGATATTTCTCGAGATTTCTAGAAAATGCTATAGAAACCAATGGAGAAATATGAAACTCCCTCCAAATTCAGCACGTTCTAGTTGACCGATTTTGATGCCACAAAATGCAAAATTTAACTATCACGTATAATACGAATTTTAAACTATTTATAGACCAGAACAGTGGGTTACCCCAAAAATTCCTAACATTATGTATGTAATATGATGGCCGGGCACCGGACCTTGGAGATGTAGTCTGACCGGAACTAGATGGAATCTGCGGAGCCATGCCCGGGTACTCGGGCTGTGGCCGTCTACGTGGATGAATCCACACTTTTGGCATAAAAAATTTTTATTGAGAGATCTTCCACACACTTGGCAACAGAAGTCACGGAAAATCTGACCGGTGTTCGGACTTTTAAAACCGAGGGTTACAGGGTTTATAAGCTAATCACATGTCCCGTAAAAGGTGCATTTATTGGTTATTAAAATGCGCGGACCTCATAATTCCCTGGAAATTCTTGCGAGGTGTGGAGACCAAAAACCGTGGGAAACAGGGGATGTGTATCCATTGCGTTTTTATTAAATTTAGATCCCGTGGCAAACTGAATGTTTGGTAGACGGGCGAAGTGTGAAGGTCCCGAGTTCGGGTCCCATCGCGCGTCCGTCGACCTAACCGTTCGGAGTTTTCCGTGGTTTTCTCCGAAACTTAGCGTAAATACGGGTTAGGGCCCCTTAGAAAGACCCCCACGGAGGGCACCCCACCCTTCGACCTAGAGCCCACTCTGTGCTAATCGGTCGTAATCCCACACACACACACAAGCAAATTGAATGTTGCTACGCCAGCTATAGAATTTTGAAGGAAGCTGATAGAAATTTCGAATTTTTGAGAGGATGTTTGATTTTTTATGTTATATACACACATTGGGATCCCAGCAGAAAAAAATTATTTCTATTTCGTCTGCTTCAAAAATTCTGTTGTATTCTAATTGCTCTAGACAAGGCAATGTGAAAAAAGGTAATGTGAAAAATAATGAGAAAAAGTTTAAACAAAATAAAAGCAATTTTGTCTTCATTCCTAAAGAGAATAAAATGCGAAAAGAAGGGGGGGGGGGAAGGGAAAACGCAGGACTGCCTAAACTGTAATTTTATATTAAAATAAAACGCGAGCTGGTAAACAAAACGACGTAAACAGCGCGATAACGTGCCAAGCTAAACACGCTGCTGCTAAAGCCGACTGAACCAAGATGGCAGACTGGTCGGCCTGTGTATATATAGGGGTTCAAGCGCGGCTGACGAGAAAGACAGGCTGCGGTGCAGACGTTTGGCCATATCCCTTTGAGTCATGTGATTTAGGACGTGTGGCCATCTTGGTCCGAGATACCCACAGTAAGATGGCCACGCCCCCCCCCAGGGTGGCGTGACTGTTCGAGGGCAAAAGGGGTGTGACCAAATGTCAGCACCGCAGCCTGCCTTTCCCGTCAGCCACGGGTTCTAGCCATAATAAAAAACACACATAGTAGAACGTTACACTGGATTGAGCACAGACAGGTTTCGTTGAATAAGTATAGTTAGTTGCAACGAAGAGTACTCACAATGAACAAAGAGTGCCTTACCTTCAGGTTTTCTCTCAAGAGCGGCAGGACGACCGAATGCCAGGACCACTTTTCTTCCACGGCATTGTTCAATTTGTATTGCAGCCAGTGTCCAGTCAGGACGTTCAAAGTCATGAGCCCGAAGGTCCACATGTCGTAGCATTTGCCTTCAATGTAGCCAGAGCTATTTGGGACAAAACATTCCGGAGGGCGAAAATTCAACGGCGAACAAAGCCTGAAACACGAAATATACAGTGTCACCTAATTGCAATGCTGTTTTCCACGCATTAACCCTTTGAGGCGCAACCCTTTCCCATTGCTGAAAAAAGGGCAGCCGTTGCCGTCGCTCGACTTAACTACCAGCAAGATGGCGGACGATCGAAAAGTTCATCGCGTGCCACAGATCCAGATACCCCTTTTTGACGACAGCTGGCTGTGCGCGCTTATTACTATGTGGTACCACATAGTAAATATTTTAAAAAATCATTAAAAAAAAATTCCTTTACATATATGATCTTCTGCATTAGGATTTTTGTCAGAAATATCATACACTATATGTATATACTGTGAAAACTAAAATATACACAAATACATGGGTTTTAGAGAACGAAGAAGAAACGTGATCCATCTCTCACGTAATTACCCTATGCTTAGTGCTAAATTTCTGAAATCAAAGATTGTCCTGGAATGTAGAAACTTTCTAAAGGAACTAGCAAACAGAAAAAATCTGGAGTGACTCTACTCGACTTTCCGAACACTTACGATTAAGATCATTACCAAGCATTTAAATAAATTTTAATCGATGAATAATTCAGCAAAAATTCTTTGTTTTTTTTTTCAATTTGAGATCAATCGAATGTACCGTTTAAACGCTAGCGCACTTTCAAGAATTTTCCCCCATAGGCCATAATGTAAAAGAAATATTTGTCGTAGCCCTGTAGAAAAACTATAAGTCCTATACACACCAAAATTAATACCGATCTTAGGATGGTGGTTTATAACATATATACCCAATTTGAGCTCAATCGAATGTACCGTTTAAACGCTAGCGCACTTTCAAGAATTTCCCCCCCATAGGCCATAATGTAAAAGAAATCTTTGTCGTAGCCCTGTAGAAAAACCATAAGCCCTATACACACCAAAATCAATACCGGTCTTGCGACGGTCGTTTATGACATATGTACCCCATTTGAGCTCAATCGAATGCCCATATAAGAGCTATCGTGTTCACACACACACATACACACATGCATACATACATCTCGTAAAAATAGCATAAATGAATTAATTAATAAACCAAAATCTCGAAGTCGATTTTTTTCATGATTACAATACTTTCCTTACATGGTACATGTTCGGGAAGTAACAAGGCAACTCTTTTATGGGTGCCAGGACATGAAGAGAGAAGATAATAAAAAGGCGGATGAGCTGGCAAAACAGGGATCGTCTTCTAATCCTATTGGTGTGGCATCAACTTGAAGACCATAAAAGGCATATCCTCCACAAACGGAAAAAAACAGGAGATGAATAAAACTTGGTATGATTCTTCTGTGCAAAAACATATCCAAAGTATGATCGTTAAATCATCGGAGAATATTGTTTCTGAAGTTCTTCCCTAGTAGCACAGTTAGTTCAAAAAACGTTCAAATTACGTTGGAAACACTTTTTTCGATGTTAAAAAACGTGTTTTAAACGTCTTTTGGAATAATTGTGCTACTAGGGTAGGTGTTCAAGATTGAAGAGACGAATTATTGTGTGCTTCATCACAGGACACTTATTCCAGAAAACACCTTCACATATTGGGACTTTTTCAACAAGACCCTGCATGCAGGAAATGCTACTAAAAATAAGAAATAGAACATCACATCATTTTTGCTTGTGATGTCTTTTGTCCTCTTCGTTTGACTACTTTAGAAATTGACAGTACTAAAAAAATACACATTAGTTCCATAAAGGGCTCGTCTGACTTAATAAACAAAGTGCTCGACCCAATTCAACGGAACTAGGAAGCATTGGGTTCGGGGCTTTGGCACAAAATACTGCCCTCATCAGAGGTGCCCAGTTCCTAACAAACCCCCCCCCAAAAAGAAGAAGACTACAGTTCTGAACATGTCTATTAAAGAACGCATACCTTTCAATGTGGCATCCGGCAAGATTGAGGCCAGAGAAATCGGCCAGCACAGCCGTGTCCGAACGGGACAACAGCACGTTGTCGCTTTTCACGTCCAAATGGCAAAAGCCGGCGCGGTGCAAGTATTCCAACGCATCTAAGATTTCGCGGGTCCATTTTTTGATGCGGGCGAGGCTACTGGCGTCGCTTCTGAATTCTCGTCCGAGCACCATTTCGTCCAGTGCGCAGGGCATCGAGGGCATCAAGTAAGCTTTGGCTCGGTCCAGGTCCAGCACTTCGATGACTTGAAGAACATTGGGGTGACCGAGCATCGGCCATATTGCTTCTTCGACGTGCCAAGATTTGGCTCGTTCGATAATCTTCACTGCGAGTTCCTCGTTTTGGGGAGACAGAAATGAGAGGACAGAAGCAAATCCACCCTCACCAAGCGGCTTCAGAAACTTGTATCCCTTTGTGGCCATGAGTTCGGTTACCTTGTCTTTCATATCGGCGTCCTCAGACATGATTCGGCTACGACTATATTGTCAATCCCAAAAAAGCTCTTGAAGATGGTGAGAACTCAGTGGCAAATCTCTTACTCCGACAGAATGAGCCGAAAACTGTTGCTCAAGTGACTAGTTCTTTATTTTCGGTTAATATAAGTTTGTGACTCTTTCCAAAGTGCGTTTATAACTTATTTAACTTGTATATTCAATCTTTAAAGGTATATTTTACAAAGCAGCAGCACATGATATAAAAATAAGTGAAACGTATTAAATCTTTGCATCAATGAAATGATTGTTGAGTAGAATTTCGTTGTTGCGCTACTGTTACGTTTTGCTAGAGACAATTGTTGCAGTTTTATATGCATAGATTTTTTGTTTCTCATTGCTGTCCTTATGCTTGTGCATTGTTGTAATATTTGTCAGCCTCTTGCATTGTGCTGCTACGGTTGATCGCTTTATATGTGGAAAGAATTAAAGTGCCGGTCCTCATGGTCAGTCTTTAAAAATCCTTCCCACCCTTAACCTGCGTGACCGTGGTCTGTGGACCGTCCTTAACCGTAAAAATATGATGTATACAAAAAGATTCATTTAAAATGTTGGCAAAATAAAATATACGTGTATATTAGTCTGCCTTTTGAATAACTTATCGTTGTGTAAAATTTTCTACTCATATTTTCACTACAACTCTCTTAAAAAGATATTTGGCTGAACTCTGTCTTAAAACTGTTTGAAAAGAAAACGAAATTTAATACGTTTCAGTTTAAGTTTCAAATGCTAATTTGCATCTGCACTTCTCTTGCAGTTTTATTTGCCACCTAATGCGTATGATTTATAAAAGGCTTTGCATATGTGAGAAAAAGGAAATATTAAAATCCGTGTTATTTTATAATATTTAGAACACACTTGTTTATTCCACTAATAATGCATGGCTTGCCACGTCAAGTAATTAGTGAAACGGCTAGAGGCATTTATATCCATTATACAATTATTGAGTTATTTAAGTTCATAAAGTTGCAAATTTACATTAATTCTAAAGCTAGATTATATAATGCATGCAGCCTTTTGAAATTGCTTAAATGAAAGAATTGTTGTAAAGACCATCTTTATTTTATCTAATAATTATTTATTGTAGAACAATATTATACGCGCGTATTACTTATGGTCTCTCTAAATGAAATTTGATTTCTAAACATAAAAAGGTTGTTTGACATAAGTATCTAAAACTTATATGTCACTGAATTATTAAATAAGATAAAAAAATTTAAAAGCAAATGTCTGCTGTTTAACCTGCAGTTAAATGAGTACACTTTGTTTTTTTCCCGTTGTCCGTTTAAGTTTAATAAATAATAATGTGACGGAGAAAATATATGTATTCCTTTAGGAGTACCTGTATAAAATTATTGTTTTTACCCACAATTATCTTACAGCGATTTTGTGTAATGCAGCATTTAAATATGTTTTTGCTATGAAAATACTACCTATTTATGACCTCATTATGACCATTTATGACTTCAAGGTATCATTGTATTCAAGTATTCAAGTGTTCAAGGTATGCATTCAAGTATTCATGTATTCTTTATTTACTGTTGCAATGAATTTTTTTTTTTTTTTTTTTTTTTTTTTTTGCAAAAGCACTTGATTTTACATCACTGGCTCCCATACATCAAAGATGCAAGAGATTGGAGCAAAACATAAAATAAAATATACATAAAAGTGGTGGAAACATAAACAAACAAAAGAAATTTAGTCGCTGGATGCCATCTGCATCAACTCCTTGGCCCGCCAGTATCGGCTGTATAAGTCTTTCTCATTCAATGAACAGCAACTTAATAAGTGATCTTTATCCATATCAAAATTCTGTTTGCATAGCGAGCATAGGGGACTTCTATATATACCAATTCTGTATAGGTGTTTAGCAAAGACAATCATGTCCAGTCTCCAGACGAAAGGCGCTACTGAGATGGATCTAGGGGAGTCTGGGATTTTATAAATAGATTCCCTACACTTCTCACTCTTGATTTCTTCTAATAGTTTGGCATTATATTCTTTTCCCGTAGTATTTTTTATGATTCTTTTAATTGATGAGAATGGTACTTCACTATTATTTGATTGCAGAATTTCCATTCCTTTTTTAGCTAATTTATCAGCTCATTCGTTTCCAGTTATTCCTACATGACGTGGGATCCACTGCAAAACAACAGCCATCCCTTTAGAAGCTGGAAGATTAAGATTTTTTTTGAGAGAGTCAGCAGTTTTTGACTCCGCAACATTACGTGCAGAGATAGCTTGAATTGCTGACAGGGAGTCTGAAAAAATAACTATGTTTTTGAGCTGAAGTGTTCGAACACTAATTTTTTCTGTTGCAACTCTAGTTGCCTCCAGTTCTCCATCAAAATTAGTCCGAAATGTACCAAGCGCGGCATAGAATGCGAAAAATTCTGAATATACACCAACTCCAACATTATCGAGCATTTTCGATCCATCAGTATATATGCGAATCCAATTATTCTTTTGGATACCTGGTATAAATTGTCTCCATAGCTGCCCTCAATGCACTATCTACTGATGATGACTTTGTCATAGCATTTATCAAACAGTATTCCTTGTTACAATGACAATCTTACTAAAGAAAAGGGTAATTCAACAGGAACCGCCGTTTTATTTTATAATTTGCAAAATAAATAGTAAATGATGCATAAATAAATAAATAAAATAAAATAAAATAATTATGACAGGCCTTTTTTTTCTTTTCTTTTTTTGTACCGAGGCCAAAAAAAAAAAAAAAAAAAAAAAAAAATCATTTACATAATACCTGTGTTTCACAAGTTGGCAAAAATAATGCATTGAAAATTACAGCGAATAACACTGAAAGATAAATACCACTTCCAAAGCAAACGCTTTTATAAACTTTTGGCTGATATCTGGTTTCCCAAGAACCTAACTCGGATGTTTCACATGTTTCATAGACTTTAATTGCGGTAAACTCCTGTCACTTCTTGTGAGGCAACGGATCTATTACCAGTCTGTCCACTCTTTGCCAACGAAATCGTCTGTCATCTGTCAAACGAGCTTGCCTTACAACCCACCCCTTTGAGAAGCTGCATCTTCGTGGGTTGGTAACTTTCAGAGCTACATGAAGCTGCGTGTGACATTTTTTCTTTTTTCTTTTTTTGAATCACTTTCTCTCATTTCGATATAAGATTACTATCAATCTGATATCTTCAACTTGATGCCTGAGAAAAAAAAAAGAGAGTTTTTTTGGTTTTAATTCCGTATATTAAATGACGTTTTAAATAATGATATACAATGTTTATGAAATTCATTTCTAAAAAGCATATTAAAAGCATTTAATTACTTTTTATAACAGAGGGAACACGTTGTGAATTTTTAAATATTTAAAGGTGTGTTCAGAATATTAAGATAACAAGGTGTTAAAGAATCATAGTTATACATCGTATCATTGAACTTTATCAAGTTGCCTATTACTAGTGACATTCTTTTTTAATAGCATTCTTCCGTCTTGTATTATTTTTCCTCAAATTATTTGCTTTTATATTGAGATAGGTGAGGCTTGTGTTTCTTAATCATCTTCATTTTGATTCTTATTAAATAGAAAAGTGATTTTTCAGCTCCATTCTTTCAAAACGGTGTTAAATAACTAAGCACAACATTTGTAAACGTTATTCCGATAGCTAACTATGCAAAGGATTTTAATTTTCAGTTATCCAAATATTTGTTTTGTGGTCTGAGGAAGCCTCAGGCATCGAAGAAAACACAGTTTTCTTTTCCAAACTATTTAATATGGCTCTTCTTTCTACCTTTATATTATTTTTTAATAATTTTTTATTTAGATATAATATTAGTATCATCTATATTTTACTAAGTGATACTACGAAACTTAAAAAAAATTTCAGATTAATTATTCTTTCATCAAATACCTTTTTATAAAGATTATAATTGATTTTAAAATCTCAAAAAAATATAGACAAACAGTTTAGCTGATTTTTTTTTTTCAGAGAAGTCTTTTAAGTACTGCTTGTTATTAAACATGTGATTGGGAAGATAAAAAAGCTAGGTATTAAACAAGAGCACATTTCTTTCAATATATCTCTGCATAGGGCGTTTTTAAAAGCATATTTTATTTTGAGTGACCTCATCTGGTTCCAATATACCATGTGTTTGGTGCTTTATACCTAGAAAGAAATGTGAGCTTTCAACTTAAATCTATACTAAATTATGCTTTTAGATAAATAATAGTAATAACAAATTTTAAAAAGGCATATACACAAAGATTTAACATCTATTTCCTCCTTTGAGTTGGCTAAGAATGATTTTTTAAAGTTTTGAATGTATATTGATCATTTTACAATCTTGAAGGAATTAAATGCATCATTCTTAAATCGTTCAGGTCAAATATTTTAATTCTTTTATAGCTTAAAATGCAATTGTGGTTAATTGTGGTTTTCACATTTTTTTTTAAATCTTCAGAATAAAATTTAACTATGTCTGCAGAATTTGATGATATATTGCTCAGAAAAAATATAGTTGATGGCGTGAAATTTTTTACACTAATACCTAGTATTCCATAATACCCGACACGCCATCTTGGAAAAGGAACCTTTAAACGGATGGGCGAAACGCTGTCAGTTGAAAAACAAAAACAGTACAACAAACTACAATTCTTTTAGTGGACATTATGCATGACATCCATGTTCAAGTAACGTGTATACTAGTAGGTTAAAATGTTTGAAAACTTATGTGCAAAAATTCTTGAAAATCACAAAACACACTTTGTTCTGTAAAGGTGCTATCACACGAGAGCTCTACACACTGCAAATGCAATGCACTACACTTTCGCATTGCAATTTTGCCCTTCAGTCGGACAAAAACATCGTGTGATAGCGTTTTTCTTGAAGCCTGACTTTTTTCAGCACTGTTTGAAAAAGTAAGGCATGCAATGCGAAATCAGCTAATCAGAGCCCAAGAAATATCCATGCCTTAATTCAAGATGGCTGCCTTCGCGTCGGCAATGTGGACGACAGAAATCGAAGCCGATTTTATTACTGAAATCAGTTACCGCAATTATGGAAAGACAAAGTCTTTGTTGCTCCAAATCGTTCATTCTTTTACTTGAGAATGCAGACACGCATATATAAAATCCCCACGTGCGGAAATCACGAATCTAATTTTGCTTCGTCGCAAAAATAGACAGTAATAGTCGGTATTTGTTACAGAAAGAGCGATAACGTCGCCAAGTTTGCAACTCTGCGCCTTTCGTCTAGGTGGTATTTTCGTACTGCAAAACAACCCCTATATATTGCTTTTGACGGGCAAAATGCAGCGCGAAAGTGCAGTACATGCATTTTGCAGTGCATAGAGCTGTCGTGTGATAGCAACTTAAAGAATGGCACGGCAACAACAAGGGGCCAACTCTCACTGCAGTCTGACACGGAAATCATTCTTCAGTAGTTCGTGTTATTCCCATTTGACAACAGCACCTAACACAGCCTAAATCTCGGTATTCCTTATTTCCAGACCATTCCATAATACCCTCCTCTCCTTTATATCGGAGTAACAACCGCAACCTTCCAGTTACCAGTCGAACGCCTTAACCCTTTGAAGCGCAACCATCTCTCGATGCCGAAACATTGCAACCGTTGCCACCGCTCGACTTTACTACCAGCAACATGGCGGACGATCGAATCGCCCATCGCGTTGATTTTTCTTATGCCAGTATTTCGTTTAGCCAAAACTACTGAAGCCAATAATACGAAATTTGACATGTATTCGAGCATTTTAAAATAGGTGTTGGGTTAGACAACAAATTCGTCATGTATGAGGTAAGGTGGCAACATGCATTACACTTGTGAACATTCTGTTCACATATCTCATGACCTCAAAGAAAGAATTTTAAAAAAATGTCCGTAAAATTCTTGCTGTAAAATACAACACTCTCAAATATCTAAAATTCAATTTCAGGACATTCAGGAAAACGGGAGGGGGCATCTTTCTCGTAAGAAAAAAATATATTATTTAAATTATTTATAGAAATAGAATATTAGAAATAGAATTATAGCTTTAAAATTCAACAAATATGAACCCTGTGTTTAATTCTTAGCTTGTCTGTAATTGAACCTGCTGAAATTTTATTCGTTTGCATTTAATGTAAAAAAAGGACTTTACTTTCCCGGTCCCCTAATACTTTTCACCCCAATTTCCCTAATGGAAAACTTATTAAACATATCGAATTACATTAAATGATTGGGGGAAGATGTGCTCAAGCTCCCTTGGAAAATTATTTAAAGCGGTGAGCTGAATTTTCTTTAATGCCATCAGAAACCGCCCATATAACATATTTACTTCCAATCTTTCTGCTCTTATGAATACTTGAACATTTTTTCGCAACTGAGGAAAGCCCGAACATTGGCACCGGAAATCATTTTTTTTCATAAGTACCATTTACGTGCATTATTATACAAAGTTTTTTTAAAAATAATTTTATCAAATTTGTATTTTATGTGTAAACCAATTAAACTCGATGATACTGAATCATGAAAACATTTTGCTAATTATAAATTGATAGTTATCGAGGTCTACAACTATCAATGTCCTCGTTCTTTATGCCTCACATTATTAACTTCACCCACTTGAAGCATTCATCATCATCTATTAGATATCTTTCAATGCGTCAAGAATTTTATTGCGATTGAAATTAAAGTGATCATTCTTAGAAATGTGACGAGAGGTAATTACTTATGTATTTTCATGTTGTCAGGCATTAATCAAACATTTCAAATCATTTACTTTGAGTATTTACTACAGCAGCTAAAATCATGTTATTATTAGTATTCTTGCAGATTTTCATTTTAACTAAGCTGAAACGAGCTGACCAGCTGAAAAGTGCTTGCGAAGCTCGTCTGGCGATACTAGATTGTTGGATTGTCACTGAGTTTGAATGTTTTATTGACTTCTCTGTGGAAAGATATCCAATCAAGCTATGATTGAATGAGATCTTTCTGGGATTGCCTGTTTGCCAGGAGAGGATAGCTCACGAAAAACCTCCTAGATAAACAATGTCCGAGAATAGAAGCTTTTACGTCATCACTAGGTAAACTAAAATGACGTCATCACACATTTATTTTCACAAAGTAAAGCTATTTGGAATTTGTGGTGAATTTACTCCCACATGAAAAATTTTAATGATGCAAGATAGAAAATTTAATTTTACGACAAATAGAAAATTTTAACTATCAGTAATTAGATAATATGATATAGAAATAGATCATAATAAATTATTTTTTATCAGAAAGGTATTTTAATTTTTATCTTAAGGTATTTTCCAAAATTTGTATATCATTCACCAGAAATTTTAAATAATTTTACTTTGTGAAAGTAAAGCTGTGATGACGTCATCTTAGAAGACCTAGTGATGACGTAAAAGCTTCTGTTCTCAGGCCTTCTATATCTATGGCTCCCGTCACCGAAACGTCACGTCGTTTACAGCTGCATATATCCTTCCTGAAGTTTTTCCTCCACAATTTGGATCCTCATCAGAAACGAGGTGGAGACTTTTGATGCATTGGCAACCCTTGGAAACTGCTAACGATTGCCGACGGGAGTTTAGGAACAACGAATTTAACGTGTATGTACACGATGTTTTTCGGTGATACGCCGGAATCGAACTGGCAACCTTCCGTTTATCAGTAAAATACGTTAACCATTGTACTACCATGGCTCTTAATGGTTATCTGACTTGTTAAAACTATTGACTTTTGTAGTCCTGTATATACAGTGCTGAAAAAAAAAAAAAGAAAAGAAAGGAAAAGACAGAACCAAAAGATGGATTTGAGCTCTAATTGCCGAATAGACGAGAGAAAAATATCGCTTTACTTTGTTAAATGTTCTAATATCGTCATGTTGGAGGTCAGTACATGTAGGTTCTATGTGTTAAATCAGAACTCTAGTTTTAAAAGTTCATAGAATACGCCATCTTTCCACTTCATATTTGAAATTAGCATGTCGAAAGAACACAAAATACAAATTTTCACGAACTTTCAAAAATTACTATGTGTGTTACAAAGCTCTCAAATAAAATAAATTTTAAAAGAGACTAAGACTTTTGTAACTGATGATTAAAATTTGTGTCTTTTTTATGAGAGGTGTGTGATTTTGAATTGTTTTTAAAATTATGATTCTAAATAGTAAAATTAATAGATTGTTAATATTACAGATTTATTTGGGTTTGTCACGGAGAGTTGCCGATAAGAACTAAAAATTTGCTTTTTCATTCAAAACAGTGCTCTTTATAAACACGTTTGCTGTTTGATTTTGTGCTAATGAAGCACTACATACTCAAACAGTGGCGAACCCAGGAATTCCCTTTTGAATTGGCTAATCTTTAGAAAATTTCTCACTTGACCCAAACAAAATATACTATAAAGCAAAATAATACTCTAAACCAATGTGTTTTTTTCCCCTTTACTTTTCTTTATTCCCTTATTTTTTTTAAGTGGTGGAGGGGAGGATTAATGTGTCAAATCTTGAACTAAATACACCAAGACATTCGATTCTTTTTTTCTGTTGTAACAACAGAACTAAATGGTATTCTCATTTCTGTTTCATATTAGTAGGAGTATAATCTTTCCTTTAAAAAATTCCTGAATTAATCTAATCCAAAAAAAAAGCTATATTCTTTCAGAAATATTCAAATAAATATTGTTAACAAAAGTACAGGAAAGAGAATGTCTATTCAATTGGCTATTTTCACAAAATTTTGTCCGTTCATAAATTAATTGTAAGATGAAGTAATTAGGGGTATGTATTAGGGTAGGTGCACCAGTAATTGACACTTTGCCAGATAATTTAGTATAATAAGTTTTTATTTCGAAACTGTCATCAAATGGTGCTATCTAGTTACCAATTTAGACAAATTTCTTATATTTTAAGCAATTATTATTTATTTTTTAACCTACAGAGAGCTCTAGGATCAGAAATTGAAATTTTAAACACAGCGCTAAAAAAAAAGTCTTGATTCTCAGTAGCTGGCTCAATCCGGAAATCGAAGCTTTGAGTAAATACAGGTTAAGACCCCTTAGAAAGACTCCCACGGAGGGCAACCCCCACCCTTCGGCCTAGATCGCTCGCGTACATAACTGGTCGTAATCTCACTTTTCATTTTTGAAGCATATTTCTTTTTAGAAATCAATATAAACTGTATTGTATCAGATAATAGTACATAAAACAAGTCTGCATTTTTAATAAATAAATTTATTTATTTAATTTATTATATTATTTTGGCGTGCCAATTACCGTTGGGGGGGGGGGAGAGGAATGGATATCACCAGCAATTTACACTTATGCTAGTTATCGCGGTTCCAGTCAAGTTCATGATAATTGCATAATTTCTAGGAAATGCAGTTAGTAGCTATTCAGAAGATATCTTGAGATAATTTTATAAATATGGCAACAAGATTTAATTACACTGGTCAACACGATTTTTTGATCTGACTTCTACATGTTAAATTTTAGTTTCTCCTACGCCAAAACTAAGGAAAATATTTTTTTTTTTTTAAATGAAAGTTTGCTTTTGTAGAAATGAAAGCAATTATTCAAATTTTTGGCAAAAATCACTGATTTATATATATATATATTATAATTCCACTGTAAATTATGATTAGAAAAGTTTTTACAGGATATAAAAGTCTTTTTTATCCAAGATTTGTGATAAACAATAACATATAAATGTAAAATAATAAGAAAATAATGTCTAAAAGTGAATATTTTTCGTATTTCTTTTATGTTCGTATGAGCAAATAATAATACAGTTTACTTTCGGGTTAATCAAAGTGCTGCCATCTTTCGTTTATGAAATAAATTAAAAATACTTATCGACGTATATCAGACAAAAGCAAACTTTAAGAACTAAAAATGAAAATTTAAGTCTAGAATCAGAATTTAAGCATGAGAACAAAACAGAACCCCCCCCCCCAAAAAAAAAAAAAAAAATTTTTTTTGTTGTTGACCGGCGTTATTTATCTATTACAGTTAAGTATCCAATACAATATGGGAAAAAAAAAAAAAAAAAAAAAAAACATGCTCTTCAGTGGTTAATATGTGATAGACCCCCCCCCCCCAAAAAAAAAAAAAAAAAAAAAATTTTTGTTGTTGACCGGCGTTATTTATCTATTACAGTTAAGTATCCAATACAATATGGGGAAAAAAAAAAAAAAAAAAAAAAAAAAAAAAAAAAAAAAAAAACATGCTCTTCAGTGGTTAATATGTGATAGACAAACAGGTATGTACATTTTGAATAAATCTTCGCAAAATCTCAAAATCTAATCGAAATTTTCAAAAAAATTCGATCGCTATGGTTTAAGTTGCATGTTCACCTATTATGTCACCGAATTTAATTTTATTCGCTTTAGTTGTTCTTGCGTAAAGTGTAACAAAAATTTACTCATTTTAAAAAGATTTTCGAAAAACATCAAAAACTGTTAAAACTTTTTTTAAATATTCGAGACCTATAGTTTGAGTGATTATCTGTCATGCCACCAAATTTCATTTCATTGTCTTTAGTCGTTATTACGTGATGAGCGAACAAATATTTACTCAGTTTGATGCAATTTTCTATTCAATCTAACATTTTTTTTTTATTATTATTCGACGCCTATACTTTAAGAAGTCGGTTGACCGCCAATCATGCCACCAAATTTTATCTCATTTGCTTCAGTCATTTTTAGGTAATTGCATTAAAAAATAAATGAGCTTGACTTTCTACTCAAGCATGACGTGTCAGTTACTGGAGCCAAATTTTTTTCTTGGAATCAAATACTGGTGCGCCATGACAACATATAAACTATAGAAAAATCAGAACTTTCCAACATTCCTATAATAGAAATTTCTGACAGAACTAACTCAATGTGTTGAATCTAACTCGATATGTTTAATAAATAAATAAAATAAAATAGAATAAATATTTGAAATGTTTTGATATGATTGAATTTAATATTTTACTTTTTATTAAATTATATAAACACCCGCAAAATTCATTTTAATTAATTAATTTATTTTTTACACAAAATATTTTTTATTTACTGAAATTATGCATAATAAATAAAAGAAATTTTAGAGAGCAAAAAAGTCTCAAAAATGCAGAGTTTAAAGGAAATATGATTTAAGCTTTTTGCTTCTGAAATACATTTTAAGAATATTCGATGGAACAAAAATTTTATGCGCATTAAAAAAAAAAGAAAAGAAAATTAAAATCGACTGACCCGGACGTGATTTGAACACGCAACCTTCTGATCTGGAGTCAGACGCGCTACCGTTGCGCCACCGAGTCATGCTAGTTTTTCCAATATAAGTGTACTAAAGTCTATTTTTATACTTAAAATACTATCACAAAGCTTATTTGTGAAGAGTTTGTTAGTATTTCTAAGAATAAATTTTGAAAGTTTAGCGTACCCGAATACCTCAGTATGAAAAGTTTAGTAAATTTATACATCTAATATATAAAATTCTCCTGTCCCAGTGTTAGTCACCTAACTCCTCCGATACCACTCGACCAATTTTAATGAAATTTTCTATGTATATTCGTTAGGTCATAGAATAGGTTTTTAACTATGTCTCATACCCCTAAGTCATAAGGGCGGTCCACCCCAAAATGTTTAGCCCCGAGTGCTATTCATTTCAATCAGGATTTCTGTGTAGACATTAGCGTGTCGAATCACTTTTCAAATGTGTTTGCCAGATAATGTGGAGAGGAGGGGGGGAGTTAATAAAATGTTGAAAGTCGCACAAGGTTTGCAATTTTTGATAATGGATCGCTAAATGTGGTGCCAAAACGCGACAATTTACTATAAATATATTTCGCTTATAGTTAGAAAACGCCTGGCGTATATTGTAAAAGAGTTTTATTAGGCGAATTTAATATAGATTTCTATTCCGAAGAAGTGCTCTGTGGAACAAGAAAGGAAAACACGGTACACTCGTGGATTATGATGCCCATTCCAAACAGCATTTAAAATGTCTTTGCGGTATAGTTGGAATATGCCTACAGGAAGAATATGCCTGACGAAGATTGTAAAATAGTTTCAGTAGGCGATTTTAAGATAGATTTCGATTCCAAAGATGTGTTATATGGTACAAGAAAGAGTTGATTCCTATTTTAACGCCTCCACTCTCGCCAACCTAAAAAATCTCCGTACTTTGGCGAGCTTTGCAGTCATGGGTCTCTGGGAGTTATGCACAAGTTTCAACGGTACTTACGTATTATCCCGTCGGTCCGCCAAGACAAGCAATTTTTCACCAAGATAAATGCCGGGCACATGAAATTGTTGATGGTTTGGAATACGATTGGCAACGTATTTAAAATCTACGAAAAAGTAGTTTGGCGGAAGTGACCGCCTTGATAATACGTAATTACCGTTTCAACGCACCCAAAAGAACTAGGTGATAACTAAAGTAAACAAACTAGCGATAAACGCGCCAGTTAAGGAATTTAAAGACACTTAATTATTAAAACTACATTAATTGGTAATCCAAAATAAATAAAAATGTAACGGCATGCTGTACTTACATGTTGTTCCAAATCGCCATTTTAATTCTAAATTACTATTACTATTACTAATATACATAAATGCAAAAAATCGTCATGGCAACTGCATATGTTTAATCATCGCCTCCTTGGCGAGAATCGAGCCGTTAAAGTAGAAAACATTATATAAAACGGTAAAGTATAGTTGTGATATACTTGGCGAAGATTGTAAAAAAGTTTTAGTAGGCAATTTTAAGATAGATTTCGATTCCAAAGATGGGTTTTATGATATAAGAAAGAAAAATACAGCACAGTTATGAATAATGATAACCCTTTCCAACTTAATGGAATAAGGACGAAAGATAGCGACGACACATAAATTATGATACGATTTTAATATATAGCACTATAGTGCGTATTTAAAATCTGAAAGTGTTTCAGATTTTCATCCTTTTTTTTTGGGGGGGGGGAATTTTTTATGGAATGACTATCAATAAGTCTCAAGGCCAAACTATGTCTGTTTGTGGATTAGATTTGAGCACACCATGTTTTTCACACGGACAGTTATACGTAGCATACTCTCGAGTGGGCATCCAGTTTCTTTGTGTTATCTAAAGATGGGATGACAAAAAATATTGTACACTCTATTGCGTTAAGGGATTGATATTATTTTTTAGTAAAATTATTGTAATTAGCGATATATATAAATTTAAAGAATAAATTAGAATGAATTAAAATTATAAATGTTTGGTATTGTGCTATTTTTACATTCCAGCAACGTTCACAGCGCTCCATGCCTCTTCCACTCATACACCACGTCCTCACACACTTACAATAAGTTAGTCATTTCTTTCTACTAAAATAATCCTAGGAATAATTTAAAAGGCAAAACAACGCTTGCCGGGTCAGCTAGTATATGTATAAATCTATATAGGAATAGGGGAAGGTGGCCCAAAATGATCCCCTTAAGGGCAGGGCCCGATCATCACGAAATTGGGCCCTGGGCAAATACAAATTTTTGGGCCTTTGCACTTACGAGAAATTACATATTAAGCATTTAAGTTGTTTTGGGCACATGTAGCTGCAGATATATATATCGAGTTTAAACACAAAATATATGAAAACATTGCAGTAAATAATATTAAAGGACTTTAGTAAATATGAATAACAATTATTTTCACAAATAATGAATGTCTAGACACATACTACATACACTTCTATATTAAACTTCTTTACGATATAAGTGAAAAGATTTGCAAAAATTACAGTACTTATCTTAAAACTGATACGATTTTTTTAAATAAAAAACTTACAAAAAGAGACTCGGACGTTGGCTCACGAACTTTGACCTAATGCTGATGGGTTTTAGACAAGGGCGACTCCACCGAGGGGGCCATAGGGGCCATAGCCCCCTCCGAACTTTTTGTTTTTGAACTTTAGATTCGTGTACTTTACGATTCCTCACGTTCAATTGGCATTTTAAACAATTTATAGACTATCTAAAAAGTTCAATGGCCCCCTCCGAAAATTTAGCCTGGAGCCGCCCTTGGTTTTAGAGGGCCTTAGTGGAGTAAAATGCCAGAGAATTAGCTGCCAGCTCTTGAGTATTTTCGAGAAAATGGCAAATTAAATATTCGTACAAAGTTTTTTTTAAGAATTTAATTTTTTAATAAATAAAAATTTGTTGAAAGGTACAAAATTTTTGGGCCCTTGAAATGCGTGGGCCCAGGGCAGATACCCCGGTTGCCCTGCTGATAAACGGGCTCTGCAAATAACATGAATGTTTAATAAAAGTTTGGCCCTTTGCCACTATATTTTGCATCCATAAACATATTTTAATAATATTTTAAACCCAAACTGAATAACGAAAAAAAAAAATAAATAAATAAAAGTTTTGAAGAAGAATCCACTAGATCATTTTACTGCCACCCAAAGGTAAAATGCATTTGAAAATAATTGTAAATAGTTTTTTATCGGAAAAATAAAAGATGTAAAAGTAACGGAGTATTTAAGGGGGGTTCCGGAACCCCCTCCCCCGAAATTTTGATTTTTGTTACTAAAATGATAATGATATAGTCTTTTTTTTTTTAAATTTGTCTTTTTTACCGTTTGGACCCCATCCGAAATTTCTGGACCCCCCTCCAAAATTTTTTCTCGACACATGCTTGTGTAAAAGTAATTATGGCTACACATAATGAAATAAAATAAGTTTTACCATCATAACCATCATATGATACGCATAACTTATTTTATGAAAAATTTAAAATAAAAAAGTGTCACAAACAATAAGATGAAATATTTTAAAATTATAATTAAAAAATTATGGCCTACAATAAACGCAGAAATAAATTAAATAATGTAATGGGGAGTCACGCATTTTGAGAACGTCTCAAGGGTTGCCACGACACTAGAACCCAGTACTGAAGTTTCTTCAGTCGATGGATCATTTTACCCCGCAGTACGGCTTTTCACTTTGAGTAACATTAATGGAACTTGCCGAGAAACATAACAAACTCTATTCAATGAACCAAGTCATATCTCTGTACATTAAAGACTGTATTTCTAAATTAATAGGAAAGTTACTGCTTACATTATAAGAGATATGATAAAACGCAGATTTTTTTTTTTTTTTTTTTTTTTTTTTTTAAGAATTCTACTCACGCACGTAATACACTCGCTTAATACCACTATTGCTTCTTCTTGACTTGGCACAGCTAGTTTATGTGTTACCTGATAGATAGCGCTTCCTCTCTGAAAGAAAACATGTGTGGATTGTTTTGACCGCTAGGATCCTTTTGGGCCACCTTCTCCTATATATAGAGTAATTTCAAAAGAGTCACCACATCCGGGACAGATGCTGCACCCCCTGTATTTCTTGTAATTGTCGATAGATAGCAGTCACACGCGCAGTATAGGTGTAAAGTAAAATTTCCTTAACGAGTGCATACTAGGAATCCTTTTCAATACTTTAGCTGTAACTATACAATCCTTATACGTCTGTACCGAACGAAACAGGATACATGTCGCACTGTCATTCCGGTATGCATGCCGCACTTTCTTTTGCACGGGATGCCGCTTTTAGTAAAATTTTAACTTATCTCTCCGTATTCTATTTTTATATTACAGAATTCATGTTACTAGATCATATGTGCTGGATTTAATTAAGTGTTACTAACTTTTCTTTTCCTTTCTGTTTGCCCAATCACCAAGTTGGGTATGTTATTACCCAACTAGGTTAATTGTAATGGTAATAATTCTGTCTATTAACGTTCTAGCTTAAATACTTGTTTTTAAAAACCGAATAAATTGTTAATATGTTTACAGATTTTATTAGAAACGAACACATTAAAACAATAAAACATTAATAAACAAATAAAGCAATGTAAACACTATTTTAGTACCCCTCCCCTCTCAAATATTCTCATGTTACGTTGTTGATGAAAAAACAATTAAAATTCCTTTAAAAATATAATTTTAGTAGTGAATTAAGTAGTCAGTCTAATATTGATTTAAACCTGCCAGTGGTCTGTGCGCTAAATTCCGTTCCCATTAGTACACTTCAAAGTGAAGCAGCATCCGGCTTGTCCAGTGCTTGGGAGGGTCAACTTCCTCTCGGCTCGACTACTGTGGAACCGTGTACCCTAATGGGAGCTGGCGCACGTAAAATCTGTCGTGGCTCCAATGTCCTCGAATTTGTTAAACGATACGTCTGGGGGGTGCCAATTCCAGAGGGTTGGTTCCTCCTCTGGAATTGGTTCAAAATTAGGGGATCACAGGCTAAATCTTACTTCCTCCCACCGGGGCCCTAAAAATAGAAGGGGCACCCCCTGTGCCCATCACCTCCCCTCTGCGGGGGGGCGGGGGAATCTGGCACCGCCTTTTGCGGTTGTCAGGGGGCATCAGAAACAACAACAACGTCTCCTTATACCTATTTAGCATAACTGCCAACCGTTCCTGATTTTATCGGAACATTCTCCACCACTATTTTTCAACAGTTTTATATTTAATTAAAAATTTGGACTTATTTTAAGCTTAAATTACTAAGTAAAATTTAGTGGTGGGAAATGTTCCGATAAAATCGGTACAGTTGGCAGCTATGTGTTTAGCATATTTTTGTTATTAAATAGGTAATTTTAGTCCAGATATGACTCTTTATTCTAGTAGTTTTTTATTCCTTATTTCATTCTGTTCTTATGACAGGCGCGGCATAACTCCCGCACAAGACCGGCGTCTCACCCGCAAGGTTTAGAATTATTTTTTTTTAAATACTAATTATTTTTTAGATGTTTTTGTTGCAGAACACATGTTCTATATTCACGACAGATGTTCCATTATAAATAGCACGGCATCCTTTATTTCATTAAATGTGCACCCTGGAATTTTTTACACAAATTCAAAAAAATGTGAGGCATAAATCCCGGAATTACCCCCCCACACACACATATATATATGCATGTATGTATGTATAATGTATATACTTAACCATATGTATATTAAATAAATGATTATCAGAATAACATAGAAAAATCTAAAATTATTATTTAATAATAAAGGTTTAAAAACCAAACGTAAAATCTTAATTTTTTACCGTATTGTTTAACATATAACTGACTTCCTGAAAAAATATGATTAATTAATTTAAAAATTTAAAGAAAATTTAAATGTCATCAAAGGCAGACCCATGCCTCGAAACAACGAAGTGTACAGAAGAGAGAATCGCTGTCGTTGCGTCGTTGCAACGATGGTAGCGAACTGGTTAAACCCTCTTTCCGTTTCTTCAATCTAGCGATGGAAATCTGCGCATGCCTTCAAGTGTCGCCCGTGGCACATGCCCTACCCGTCGTATCTTAGTGTGTCTAGCCACTGCCTAGAAGTGTCGTAAAAACAGATTCAACATTTTAATCGCAAAGCCTTGAACACGTTCGGAGTCTCATTTATCCATAATTTTCTCGACCGTCACTTTATTTTTCTCCATAATCCGTCTTCATATATTTGAAGGCAGTGACAGCATAAGATACAAGATTTGCGTTGATATCGGCGCGACGAGCACTTCCATTAACCCTTTAACGCGCAGTGTTCCCGCTCTGGGAACACCAAAACTCTGACGTTTTGACTGCTGCCAGTCACGAAGAATAGATCGGATTTCTATAAAAATGGTTGCGGGTGACATAGCTTCACGAGAATCCTTTACTTTTTAGCACGTCATTTCCCGTCAAAAAATGGTCACGATTCTTTTTAACAGCACTGACATCTGCTGAAAAATGGAAGAATGCTAGAACAGCCGGATAGATTACCCCAATGCTGAAAAAAGAGCAGCCGTTGCCATCGCTCGACTTAACGACCAGCAAGATGGCGGACGATCGAAACGTCCATCGCATGCCACAGATCTAGAGACCCTTTTTCGACGGGCACAGCCAGCTGTCATCCAAAATTGGGTCTCTAGATCTGTGGCATGCGATGGACGTTTCGATCGTCCGCCATATTGCTGGTAGTTAAGTCGATCGATGGCAACGGCTGCTAGGGATGGACGCGAGACGACTTTTTGCGAGACGAGACGGAAATTTACAGCTTTTTGCGAGACGAGACAAGCATTTTTAACATTATGATATAGGGATTTTTGCGAGACGAGACAAAGCTTTTTGGCTGTTTTGCGAGACGCGAGACGCCAATTTTTCGTCTCGCGTCCATCCCTGACGGCTGCCCTTTTTTTCAGCACTGGGAAAGGGTTGCGCCTCAAAGGGTTAATCCCAAAGCCTTGAACACTTTCGGAGTCTCATTTATCCATAATTTTCTCGACCGTCAATTTATTTTTCTTCATAATCCGTCTTCATATATTTGAAGGCAGTGACAGCATAGGAAACAAGATTTGCGTTGATATCGGTGCGACGAGCACTTCCATTAGAAAAAAACAGAAATGCAAACACAGGCTGACAGTTCAGAATGCATTAACGTGTGGCGCACCCTTTTGTGACCAGAATACGTATTATATAGTTAGTTAAAAAAAAAAAAAAGCGTTTGGCAGTGAGAAATAATATAGTATAAAGCAGCGAGGAGGTGTCCGTAAGGCGATCGAATGCTTTGACTTGCAAATGCTGTTGGGATCATCACTGGGGTGGTCATACCCGAGTTCTATTATAAGCTGCGTAGTCTCTCGCATATCGCATTTAAATTATGAAAGATTGCTTGTCAGGTGGTGAGATAATCTTATATGCTTTACATGAATATTAGAGATTTGTTTTTTTGTTTCCTACAGTCTTGGAGTTAAATTTTCAATAAAGGGGTTGTGGTTGTGGAAACTTGTAGTAACGCCGAGCATAAAGCCGTGGGAATCGTTTTTTGCTAATTTCAGAGCCAAATGTGGAGTTTGTTACCATTTATTTGAGAGGAGGGAAAAGTTTGAAAATGTGCATAGTTATATAGGGTGTCTAAGATCTAAAGTCAGCGGAGGATTGGATGCCGACCCAAAAGGGTTTACAGTATTGCTTGCCAGTCTCCAACTGTAAAGCTACTATCCTGCGAAATCACGTACACGGATCAGACCCGACATCTCTGCAGGTCACAGACCCCTTTTTGCTTCAAAGTACAGAAGGTTTACAAATTTTTGTCAATTTACAAATTGCAATTCAACCTTTCGCTGCCTGATCAGTTACAGATAGTTTTTACAATATTTATATATATATATTTTTTTTTTCAATAAAAATATTTTTTTTTTGCTGTAACATTATTTATGAATACCTTGGTTAGAAAAAATAACAATATATATAAATATTTTGTGATAAATTTAATCATATATATTCCAAAGCGGTGAAGGTAGTCGAACCCAGGCAGCGCTGTTGAATTATTGAACAATAGCAGGGTTGAGCTCAAGTTTTACGCAAAATAACTTGGATTTGTAATTTAAAAAAAAAAAGCAAATAAAAAGAAAAAAATTTTGGAAGTATATCATAACTTGAAAAAATTAATAAAATGAGTAAAATGTTATACTGGTATAAATATACAGGGTTGTACCACCAGTGCCATGTTGGATACTAAAGGTCTGCTGTTCCAATACAGAAAGTGTTTGAAGTACATATGAGACAAGAAAATTTATCGCCGATTTTCCTTCAGAGGTCTTTTTTTTCTCTTTTTGGACTAATTGAAATGTGTCGATTCCAGAATGTTAAGGAAAGTCGATTCCAGAATGATAATTTTACGGGAGAAACTGATATTCGTCGAGCTTCGCACCTAGTCTAGCTAATCCAGAGTTAACGCTACTGGGGTGTACATAAATTTTTACCCCATTACAAAAAGTCATAGCTTTTCAAGTTTTTAAGTAGAAGAGAGGAAGAAGTGGAAAATTGATGGAAAAATATTCATTTTCTTTAATTTTTGGTCTCCATGTGGTGTAAATGAAAGAAGTACAAAATTGACGAAATTGAAAAGGTATTCTGAAAAAAAAGCCCTAGTTTAATTTTACGAGACGCTTTCTACAAAATCGCGTAAAAGAAATTTCAGACTAAATCAGATAAAAAGTCAGCACCTTTTAAAAAATAATTTAAAAATAAATGTATAAAAAATCCCGTTATATAATATGGAAAAGTTAAACAAACTGGAAGTTCTGCATGAACGGCCTGACTATAACCATTTCTTCCTAGGGCACTTGTCAAATTTTGTGCCACTGTATATAGGCGACTCAAATTTTGTGTTCCTATATATAGACTTTAAACTCCAATTTTTGGCTTACTTCCGCAAGTATGCCCAGAGCACGTGCCCGTGCGATAATCAGGGCCTGAGTGCATGCCTAAGAGAGGGGCGTTTATCCACATCTGGTGAAAATTTAAGACGCTTTCATTTATCTTTTACACAGCGATTAAAAAAAAACTTGAGTATTTTATGGACACTTTGTATCTTAATTCATTTACGATGATAAATTCAGCTCTAATAAAATCAAAAAGAAGTGCAAGTATCCATTGAAGACAACTATTGTTAATCGGTTAAAAAAGAGAGAATTCAAGTAAGAGATACGGTTTCTATGTTGGTTTCGTATATTAAAAATTATTTATCCTAGAATATGAATTAGGCTATGCATAACTATGACTTTCCATATTTCTGTCAAGGTATTGGTTTTCCAAAAACTTTTATTATTCGCAAATCTAAAATAGGAAATTTACCTCTTACTTGAATTCTTTTATTGGAGGGTTTACTAGGTGGCCACTCCTCTATTAAACAAAGTAACGAAGAGGTGTGAGATATTATATTTTGACCAACAACGCTCTCATTTGCTTATCAATTTATATATTAAACTACTGTACAAATATTTTTGTTGCATGAAGTATTAGTATACCAAGTTTCCATGCATTAAACTCATTTTTTGTCGAAAAATCTCAAATCTTATATCTGTAACTTTATTTTTGGGTACCAGTGAATTACCTCAAGTTATTTTTATCAGCTAAAAATAGCAATTAAAAAAAAAGTAGAAATCAATTTATGTTGAGTAACGAGTAAATCATAACTGGTTTATGCCTTTGACTGCGTTTAGGGAGACAATTACACATTTCTAACGGTCCACATACAGAATTCTAGATTGGATGGACGCGAGACGATATGGACAGAGATTTGCAGTTGCTATGCGAGACAAGAAAGGTCTAGTCCCCATTACTACAATGGGATTTTGCCAGACGAAACAAATGCACTTAGTGCATATTGGTATTTTAAACTTCTTTCTTGGATAATGAGTCCTTTCACTGTTTTGGTATTCAGTAAATCAATTCAATCAAACGATAAAACTGAAAATAGAAAAATAGAAGCCCATATATGTAACCTGATCTCTTTTATTTTTCTTACACGTAATTAATCCTTTCGAAAATGGCTACTCTTATCTATTATAGAAAAAATAAATAGGTAGGGGGGCTAAATTATAATTCAAAGTTGCACATTTTTATCTCAAAACCATTCTATTGTTTTATGAAATAAAAACTTTCTTTACTTTTTTTAGTTATGCATTTCCCCCCCAAACGTTTACTGTTTCTTCTTCTAATTTTCTACACACTTGTTAAACCACTTTTTTTAAAAACAAATTTTCAGTTGTATTTCATTCAACAAAGAACTGTTTTAATAAAAGGAAATACTCAGAACGTGAGCATTTAAAATAATTGTTCCATTCCGAATTGCTTCTCAGAACAATGAAGTTGGGTTTTACTTGCCTGCAAATTCTGTACTGTCGATTGTTTCGCCCTCTGGTGGGATGAGAACATAAATCTTTGGCTATATCTGAAAAGCTTTGCATTTAGCCTCACGTAATTGAAGAAATATTAAGTAACTTATCATTTGAATGATATTATTTCAGGATTTTCTTAGAAGTTGCAAACAAGGACTAATTTGTACATCAGCTAGTTCTTTCTTGGTATTTATTAACCCTGGTAATTATAAAAAAAAACGAACATTTTTGCAAGAATATTACCAGGGCCGGCCTAAGGCGTGTGCTAAGTGTGCAGTTGCACACATGCGATTTTCACAGAAATGCTGAAATGAGAAAAAATACAAGAAAAATAATAATGGGGAAAAATTAGATTTATGTAATTTTGAATTCGAATCACCCATTTGAAGATGTTTATGACTTTTGTTCAATAAATGAAATGTTGCTTGAAAATACAGTAAAGAGATTAGCTCCAAGACCTATGCTATCCATTGTTTTCACAGAACTAAATAGTTGTTGAACAGTTGTTGAGTCCAAATCCCTACCACAAGACTTAATTTATGACAAAAAAAAAGTGCAGAAGCCAACTTATAGATATTAAGTTCCGATAAATATCAGTTAGAGCATACATATGATTTTTTGAAGGGTTTTTTACCGCAATTTTCACTGACTGGACTGATTCTTGCACACCACAGCACTTTGCTCTTAGGCCGAACATGAATATTTCTTTCCTTAGAAATTAGTTTTTACTGTGTATCGTTTCATATACATGAAACCAAATGATCCCCAAATCTTATTAACTCTGTATAAATCTCAAAACATTTTCAACAGGCTTTTAAAAACATTTTTCATCGTAAATTTCGCATTTCTTGCTTTCCTTTAAACATATTTTTGGAGTTCTCTCGGATTGATAAAACGTCGCGAAGAAATGATTAACTTATATGTGATTTTGAAGAAATGGCGCATGTAATTGGAAATAGTAATAATGATGAATCAAAGCTTACTAGATTATAAATAAAAGGATGAAAAGTGTGCAATTGATTCTCTGACAATACTTTTCATCTCCAGGGCCATTCTATTACCTCTCTAAACCTCTAAAATTGGATTCCCTCGGAAGACACGGAAAAAAACTCTGGGTCATTTTTCTTATGCCTTGGTAAAAACAGAGATGTCTTATAAGCCCGTCGCATATATCATATTTAGCGCACCTCCACCGGAGTTTTCGGCGGTGAAAGTGCCAAATTGAATTCCGTATTTGTCACTCTTGTCATCCGCGGTTGCAGAGCTCATCGATACGGATTCACTAATCCTCCTATCGGAGCTGTCACAATACGCCATGAATTTTCGCCGGATTTCGATGAGGACCTCGTTATCGTCGATTGAAGGACCATTGTCAGCGGGACATCTGTTGTAGTCAATCTTCAAAGACTATCATCCGAAGTGGAGGAAGGATTAAAGAAGATTGAGATTTCAGGATTGCTTTTGTTTTATTTCTCGGACTGCGCTGCGTGCGTGGTGGAATGCGCGGATTAAGACACCAGAGATGACAAAAGTTGCAGTCCAAATAAACGTCGAACTTTGACATTGTTTATTTAACCTCACTGTTTCGAGCCGTTGTTTGTTGTTGCTTTTCGCAGCCAGGCTTTTGAGTCATTATTTCTGTTACCTTTAATCTTTATATAGTGGCTTCCATATTTTTAACCCTCTCACGGCTGTATTCACCAAACATTTGATACGCGGATTAATCCTGAAACGCGTGCTATAGTCATCGGTAAGATATCTTGCCGATGACTTTAACACTCGAGTTTGGTTTAATCGGCGTGTCAAGTGTTTGGTGAATAGAGTCTAGGAAATAGGCAAATAATGTAAAGTTGTTTTCATGGTAAAATTTTCATGCAGCATTAAAATTATAAAAATAGAATTAAAAATTTATAGAAAAATTTGTAAATCATTAAAAAATTGAGCTCCTGTATTAATTACAATCTTTAATATCAAAACATATTTTATGGTATATGAGTGTTATGAATAATTTAAATTATAGATGCATTGCAGTGTAAACTGGAACGGTACGGGATTTTACGTCATAACCCATTGGAGGGTTAAACAGCTTACAAGAAGAATTGATTTCAATCTGTCTTCATATGTGCCTGTTTTTCTGTCAATGAAATATACAAAAAAATGTCTGAATTGATGAGTGATAAGCACGACGAAGCATATTATCAGAGATCAGTAATTCTCTCTCTCTTTTCCTAACTTTTAAAAAAATCTTGAACAACTTTTTTTAATCTTGGCAACTTGTTTAACCTGTTCGTTCCCCTTATTAAAAAAGGCGCAACGGAGAAGACTCTCCTTCTTTGATCGATGTTGCTTCCTAGAATAGTGCAGTTGCGATGCGAGCACTCAAAGAACCATTCTGGGAAGCAACATAAAGTCCTCCGACCCAGGCAGATAGCCTTTGCCCAGCGTGTGCTATAACACAACACAACTGTATTGCGTCTACTGCAATACAGTACCCTATTTTATTTTATTTTTCTTGAAGAAATAGTTCATGTTTTCATTTCAGCAACATTTAACAGTCATATGCGCTTAGTACCTAAATATTTGATTTTCAATATTCAAAGCTTCCTCAAAAATTGAGGGCATTTGGTCACCACAGCTTTGTATTATCTGACTGCTGTAAATATGGTGGAATTACTATGAAATTTAACTATACAATATAAATCAATAATTGACTACTGAGTTTTATAAATTTAAAAAAACAAAACTTAAAAAGATTTTTTTTTAATCTTCAAGGACTTCGAGGGAAGACTTCAAGGTATAAAAATGATTTTCTGTTTAAAATATTGAAATCTTTCGATATTTCAAGAAAATTTCGAGATAACGAATATTCAACTTCGAATTATCTCACTATCAAGTTCGCTGTATCTGCCTGTTCTTGGAAGATACAGCGATTAGTTACTATTACTAGAACTAATAGTAACAAACTGGAAAATTATGTCTCAAACGGTTTTTTCCTCCTGATGTTAAATTAAATGAATGACTGAAGTTTTTTAATAATAGAACTCATTTTTTTAAGATATTTTACAAATTTTAGAACGATATTATAAAAATATTTACATTACTTTGACAATAAAAAATACTGATACGCAGTCTTGAAGTGCTCTTGGAGACATATTTGTTAAACAGTGAAAGGCGAAATGTTGTTAATGTTTTTGAGACGATAAGGATATTACAAAGCAATTAACAAGCATTGATAAAGTATTACACAACTGTTGATTATATATTTGCTAAGAAGAAATATTGTGAATATTTTTGCAATTGTAGGATTATTTTGAACAAGCTTTTACTTTCTATCTTGGAAAGCAAGTGTTATTACAATGCGATATAATGGTAAGATTTAAGAAAATTCGTTACATGCTGTCTCAGATTAAGAAAATATTTTTTATCTGTACTGAATTGTGGAATGCACGGTTATGAGCTTTTTTTATCTGTACTGAATTGGAATGCACGGTTATGAGCTTTGACCAAAAATTGTAAAACCAAGGTAATTGAGAAGTTTAGTTGCCTCAATGTGTGAACAATGTGCAGAAGTGTAGTAACTACTGTCAACTGTCCTCGCGCGTAGCCACGTTTTACGCGTAAATCGACATTGTTTAAAAAAATTGGCTCTCTTTTTTGAAACTATGAGTGAAAGTTTGACTCTCAAAATTTCTGTCCATTAGTATTAATACAAAATTCATGAAAATTGTCATTTCACATTGTAACGCTTATCATCGCGCATAACGCTCATCATCCCTACTAGCAATTTTGCTCGGGCTACCACCGGCCATGTAGCCAGCCGATGATGTCCCGAGCAAAATTGCTAGTAGGGATTTCACAAGATAACGCTTGCAAATTGTACATTGAAAGTTATGAAAAGTGCTGCGCCTGCAATATTTTACACATTTCGACTTTCCCAGGCTGGCAAATCTGCAAATCTATTTTCTATATTCGATATCACAATGACCATGCTTGCTTGAAATACTGATCTTCAGGATTCAATTTAACGATTGGCATGTTTCTAAACACAAGCACGTGTGAATCTGCTCTTACTAGCTTTGACCCTAACCCTCTCGTCCTCATATGAGGCTCCTACTTCAAATAGCAATATTTAGAGAGAAAACAGTTAAATTTAGTATTTTTTTCTTTCAGTGATATCAATATCATTCATTCATGTATAGGAGGCTCTTAACTAGATGCATAAATCGTGCCTAGATTGCAGTACTAGTCCATTTAGATCATTTTTTACAGATTTCGCTTCATTGTTTCAGGAGAAAAATTAAGAAAATATTGACGCTGCTTTTTTACCGTTTTTTTTTCTTTTTAAGGTAAGTATAGTCTTTTTCTTATTCCTCAGCCTTTACCTAATATGTGCATCCTTTTAAATTAATTTTAGCATAACAAAATGCTTCGAAAATGCAGAAATTAATATTAGAAAAATCTAATATTAATCGACATTAGAAAAAAAAATATTTTTGCATGATTTATAATAGTATTTCAGATGCATTAAATGCTAGACAGATTTTTTTCTCTGATTTTCATAATTCGGTGACGAGAGGGTTAATATTTTGGAGTAAAATCGTTAACTACACGAGGGAAAAATAAATAAAGTATTTTTTAATGCTAAATATATATATATATATATAGCTTTTTAAATTGAATCGCTTTTTTCAAAAATCGACTCTTACTTTTACCGTGTTTACTTGCGTAATAGTCGTAATTTTTTTTACCAATTTTTCATTGTGAAAGTCTAGGTGCGACTATTACGCCAGTAAACAGTCAGCCTGATTCGCAGATTTTTAAGTATAGAGGAGGTACTGATTGTCAATTTTGAACGTGTTTCGCTACAGGTTATACATAAATTTGTAACAGATTTAAATTATCTGTTCATCAAAATCTTAGTTTAGTCTCCTCAATAGCACTCAAAGAGTAAATATACTTTTACAGTGTAAATGAATTTATATCTTTAAAAAACGATTACAGAATTATTATTTTATTTTTCTGTTAAATTAGTTGGTACGTATTTATGCTACACAATTGATTTAATGAAACACAAGGAATTTGCTGATAACGAAAAAAGAATTTTTTTCGAGCATACGGTTAGACGACCCAGTTTCTTAATACAACTTAAAATTGCTTTCAGAAATAACAAATACTTCTACTTTCATTAAGCTTTATTTTTAATGGAGATACTCAATTGTCTGCCCTCTTCCTCATTAAAAGTACCCCGAAGAATTTGCTGATTATGCAAAAAGAATTTTCTCCAGCATAAGAGTAGTCGACCCAATGTCTTAATACAATTTAAATTGCTTTCAGAAATAACAAATACTTCTACTTTCTTTAAGCTTTATTTTTAATGGAGATACTCAACTGTCTGCCCTCTTCCTCATTAAAAGTACCACAAAGAATTTGCTGATTATGCAAAAAGAATTTTCTCCAGCATAAGAGTAGTCGACCCAATGTCTTAATACAACTTAAAATTGCTTTCAGAAATAACAAATACTTCTATCTTTAAGCTTTATTTTTAATGGAGATACTCAACTGTCTGCCCTCTTCCTCATTAAAAGTACCACGAAGAATTTGCTGATTATGCAAAAAGAATTTTCTCCAGGATAAGAGTAGTCCACCCAATGTCTTAATACAACTTAAAATTGCTTTCAGAAATAAAAAAATACTTCTATTTTCTTTAAGCTTTATTTGTAATGGAGATAACATGACTGTCTGCCCTCTTACCTCATTAAAAGTACTTAGATGTAACCTGATCAGGCACATTTACCGCATTAAAATACCTTTTCTCGCTTTTGAGGACGTAATCAGCTTCTTTGCTAATCAATCCAGATTCTTGGTAATCGTTTTGCGGACATCTCTACAGAACCTCTGGCTGCATCTTCAGCCTTGATGAATTGCTCCAGTCTGACGGCGCTATCAATAACATTTGCGTTAATCGAACTCGATGGGGTGATACCTCTTTCCAAGTAAAAAGATGTCGTTCGCCAAGTTTTTGAGGTGAGCCTTGTGGCAGACTCTTGAACAGGAGAGACCTCAGAATAAAAGAGGATAAAATTGAAGTAGTTTTATGCATGAGAGGATTTTTTTTCAGATTAAATTAGCTTAACAATATTGTCTCAAAGTAAAATGCCAGTTTTTCCGATGAGCCTTATTAGTACATGAGGAAATAGGTTGCCATTAGTTACCCTGTTTAATGAGATGTAAGACGACTTTATCAAACTTTATTTTCGTATGCTTTTTAGTTTATTTTAATTTTGTAAAATTTTTATTAATATCATTAATTTTACCAACAAATTGACTAACTTTTTTGTTGTTACAAAAACTTATTTGTATTTTTTATTAAAATTGTTAATAATGTGTTCTAAATTTTGTGACCCGCCCCCTTTATGTGCATCTACACTTTATGGTATAATTAACATAACGTACAATAGCTCTCGTTTTCCAATGAAACAGAAAAAAAAAATTGTATTGTTATTTTGTATATTTCTTTATATAGGCTGAGCGAAATTGGTTAATAGGAGTTTTATAGGATTTAAATCTTCTGCAAGGGATAAAATGTGCCATAAAACTTGTGACGTCAAAAGAATGAGTTTTTCTAACATATATACATTCGACTTGCATATTATTTTGTGGTTTTGAGATCACATTCTTGCGATACCTATATTCGCATCTAAATATCTCTCAAAAGCTTCTTTACTAATTTCTAATCATTTATTTTTTCTAAGTTAAAACTATTTTTTTTTAATCATCTGTTCTTGTAACCAAATAGGATTGAAAATGTATCATATAAAGTAATTCCATTCCCCAATAATCTAATGTTAACTTCCTTATTAAATAACATTTTAGGATAGAGAGAATCGAAAAAGTTTCAAGTCCAACAAGTAAAGATAAGATATACAAGAAATCTTTAGACTTGGAAACGGGATTACTTTAATTAGAAAACAAAACAGGAGAAAAGATCATCATTCTTGCAACAAAAAATAATTTTTTTGTTACTCATCAAAAATAATTCCAGGGCGCAAATCCTTTCACATGTACGACTTATGATTGTTTTATCATAAATATCTTACTTATCTTAAAACGTTCACCTTTAACTCGAAAATTTCACAATCTTAAAAAGCTCGCTTAATTTTTTTTTAATGCTTCGAATTCATTAGAATGTTTTAGTTGTATTTATTTTTCACTAATCATGCGCGAAGAATAGAGTCCATTGTATTCTGGCGCGTTTCTGAAGCAACATGAGAATGATGCCAGTACTATTTAAAGGTACAAAAGCCGGCTTATGGACATCTTTAATGACCCCTATAAGTTACACTAAAAACATTAGCAATTTTTTTTATTTATTTTTTATTTTTTTGCTTCTTCTTGAGTGCTGTTTCTGAACAAAATTCAGGTTCGTGTTTCAAAATTTTAACCAGGAAACAACTTCCTTGCTGTTAATCCTTTGCCAACTCCAGAATAAGTGCCACAGCCCTGCAAGAGTAATCCTGCTATACTCCTCTCCACAGCTAATATCCAGTTTATTAACATAGCAATTATGCCACAGTTTTTGCTGTGGAGTAACAAAGGTAGCCAGGATGCACCTTGCATCAAATGACCCTTACCTATTGTTCGAATGTTGGAGGGGGGTCAAGCCGCAGACTATCTCTTCTTCTTCGTCCTTGGGGGGGGGGGGTTCAACAGGTGCATGCGGAGAGGCTTAATATTGGGGTGGAGAGATTCGATTCCAGGTTCTAAATTCCAATTTTTTTTCTCTCTCTCTTCAGAAAACACAATGATGATTCGAGATAGAAAGAAAAACCGCAGACCTTGAAGTTAGCCTTACGTTAAAAGAATCGGATTTTCTTTTTAATTATCGTTTTATTAATTTATTGCTTATTCAAACAGGGACTAGATTGATTACAAAAGTTGATAAGACTTTTTTAATCAGTTGCGACGCGTTTGAACGTTATGTAAAAACCGTAGCATCAAAGAAAAAAATAATAGAAACTGCGTATTGAATATTATATAGGTTTGAGATCTCCTCTGTTCAAATCACGTTACGAAAGGCTGTGTTGAGAGAGAAATATGCAGATTTGAGATCTCCTCTGTTCAAATCACATTACGAAAGGCTGTGTTGAGAGAGAAATATGCAGATTTGAGATCTCCTCTGTTCAAATCACATTACGAAAGGTTGTGTTGAGAGAGAAATATGCAGATTTGATAAAATGTAAACTCACATACTTCTGAGTGTTTGCATGTCTTAATGAATGAGCATGAATATCGCATCTAAATAATTTACAGCAAACTCTCGGCTAAGCTTCAATATACACCCTACATCTTTTTTGGCTCCAAAATTGGCGATAAATGTAATATTTGGCCTTTTCTGGAATTGCGAATGAATTCTGTGCTACATTTTGTTTTTAATCTTTTTCACGACGTTTTCTTAACATTTTAAAATTCTTTGTTGTTGTTATTTTATAGTTTCCGACTATTTTTATCGTTAAAATGAAATGTGTGGGTTGAGGGTTTCAGAGCACCCCTCAGAAAAAAATCAATTCTTTGTTAATTTTCTTGAAAATTAAAATGATGTTTAAATTCTTAACCTTAAATTATTTTAACAAATATTCAAATTTTATTTTGGTTGGAAACGCGATTTCTCAGCTACTTTTTTTCCTTGGCGTCGTCTAAAATGACATTTTTGGCGCTAAAAATAAAGGTAGGATGTATACTGAAGGTACGCCCAACTCTCTTTATAATGAAACACGATATAACGAAGCTTACGTTATAACGAATTTTACTTCGTAACGAAATGAAATTAGATTGAAATTGGGTTTAAACGATCGTTATAGCGAAATCGATTTGGGTGTTATATTATTTTTCTCACTATTCTGGTCGATATTTTAGCGGAGGAAACTAGCTTTAGTGCGGAAAAGAATCTCGTATCGACGGTACCGGCTGTAGTAGTAGAGAACAAAGTAAAAGAAAATCCTTTTGTGGACAGACACTTTTTCAAGAAGGGTAACAAGTAGTAAATTTATAGAACTGAGGAGGAACGGGTCCCCTGGGGATCAGGTATGTTTGTTCTTGGGATGCCTTCAAACCTGCTCTAAACCAAAGAGGATGGACCAGTATGCCACTTGATATCTTTTGTAAAGTACAACATGAGATAATAACAAGTCACCTAAATTTTCTATATTTTATAAAGATTAAATTCAAACAAACAAAAAATTGGTGTTTAACCGCTGAAGTTACAGATATGTTAATTATTATAAAGTTTAATGATTTAATTACACTATTATTTACATCTAAATTTTTACTTCTAGCTTATTAATGTGGCTTTAACGCTATAACGGAATGTGTAATGGAACACCAAATATTTCGTTATAACATTTTAACGAAATTTCTTAATTATGAAGTTTTTTCTGGATCCCTTGAATTTCCTTATAAAGATAGTTGACTCTATTTACACAGTATGCTAGCACTGTAGTAGACAAATGTAAGATTCCTCTTCTTGATTTTAACCAAACTCTGTGCTACATAAGCCCATACAAGTGCCAAGGCCCGTGATTCACGACTTTTCAACCATGGGCCTTTGGGATCAAAAGCATGTGCCCCGGCCTCATAGTCAGCCTGATGCTGAGTCCTCAGTGCTTAGTTCTCCAAAAAAGGGTGATCCTCATTTCATCGGCTTACTCGAGGTATGAAAGATTGATCAATCTTTCATACCTTGAGTAAAATAATTATTATTATTAACCATTTTCTAGTTTTTCAGAAATCAGATATAGACTGAACCCCATATTCCACTGATTTCTATCTCTAATGTATATGTTAAAACAACCTCTACTTCTTATTTTCTTACACGAGTCTTACTAACACAAGTTAGGGTACTAAATGCGCATGCACTTAGTATTGTATGAAGGTTAGTAAATTTATTTCAGTTAAAGAATCTCATAATTCAAGAAAATTTCAAATCATCTAAAGGAAAGAAAATACCACATGCAGAACCACATGCATAATTGAAAACTTTTTTTTTTTAATATTCCGTATTAATCTACATAGTAATAAAATTCATTCAAATGGCAAATTAGTTGACACTATTAAGTAATTAATTTATTTAGCAATTAATTAGTTAGTTAGTTGGCAATATTTAGCAAGTAGTTGGCAATATTTAGCAAGTAGTTGGCAATATTTAACAATTAGTTTAGTTGGCAATATTTAGCAAGTAGTTAGTTAGCTGGCGATGTTTAGCAATTAGTTAGTTAGTTGTCAATATTTAACAATTAGTTTGGTAGTTGGCAATATTTAGCAAGTAGTTAGTTAGTTGGCGATGTTTAGCAATTAATTTATTTAGCAATTAGTTAGTTAGTTGTCAATATTTAACAATTAGTTTGGTAGTTGGCAATATTTAGCAATTACTTAGTTGGTTGTCAATATTTAGTAATTAGTTGTTTATTTAGCAATTAGTTAATTGGCAATATTTAGCAGTATAGTTTATAAGTTTACAAAACCTCGTGTAAATAAAGCTGTCAATCACTACACTGCAAAAAAAAAAGTCTGTTAAACTGACAGAAAAAAACTGTCAGCCAGGACGCCAGTTTATTTCCGTTTATTTTACAGAAATCTTCTGTATTTTTTCCTGTATATGGAAAATTTCTGTAAAATAAACTGAGAATCTGTAAAATTTACGGAAGACTTCTGTAGAAAAAACGGAAATAAACTGGCGTCCTGGCTGACAATATTTTTCTGTAAATTTAACAGACTTTTTTTGCAGTGTATATGCTTAGAATGTACGTTTTTTTCGCCTTGAAATTTTTATATCCCACACACATGCAGCAAATATAAAATAATAACCGCAACTGCCATTGATTTGAAGATTTGAATACAGAACTCCTACAGCGAATCATTTCAATTAAGCCGTGTCTAAATACGTGTCTTTCGATAAAAACAGGAATATAATATGCTAATACAAACGAGCCGCACTATAAACCTCTCATAAAAAAAGAGAATATATATCTTCGGCGTTTCTGATCCGTTCGATTGGAGAGTTCCACGTTTTCTTTCGGAATGGTCCCCAGCAGTTTTCAAAGGAGGGATTTGGGGAACCCACTCCATGCATAATGCATGGCTTATATTGCTAATGGACAATTCATGGCGGATTAAGGGACCCTAAGTATTTTTCGGTCTTTTTTTACTGGAAATCGAGAATGATAGTCTTTTAAATGAAATATGGGAGACGATTTTTATTCTTAAGCAATTTATTTTTTTTTTCTTCGTCTACCAATAATATTTTTGTGATCTGTATTTTCGTGCTCTGTACCATAATATTACGTGTGCCAGAAAATAGTGTCGTTTTTTTACTTCTTTGTGCAAAGCAAAAGGAAGTATAGTCATTGAAAAAATTTCGGTATTCAGATTTTCATGAAAAATATCGATTTTGGCTGTCTTTAAATTTACTTTTAAAGACATTTTGCGTGACTTCTCAACGTACTCAAGTACAGTCAACCCCGGATATAGTGAAATTTCGGCTATAGTGAACGCAAATCATCAGTCCCGATTAGCATGCATTAAAAATCGCATAGCATTTTACAGTTTTAGTGAACCATGACTTTGACTATAGTAAACTTAGAAATTAAACTTTGAAAATTCCCGAAACAGCGAAGATGATGTTGTTGGATGTGCAAAACAGACTATTTTCAAGCTTAATTAAGGTAATGCCATTTTATTTTAAATGAATGTACATTATTTTCATAAATGCGATTGATTATGTTTGATTTACTTAATAAATATTCAGTACTGGCACAAAATACTATTTTTTCGTTTATGAAGTTTCCTCTGTTCACCATGAGGGCACTTCGGTTTTAGTGAACTTCGGATGTAGTGGACGAAATTTGATGGTCCCCTGAGGTTCACTATAACCGGAGTTGGCTGAATATATGTTTGTATATTTGCATGTACAATCCATTTTGACCAACCGCTATTCCATTTGGGTTAGGTCTTTCCCGACATTTGCTCGTAACGTACGTTAGTATGCATGTACATAACTCGCTCATCTTGAAAACTATTTGTCGTAGAATGTTGAAATTTTATAATTTGGATTTTTGTAGTATACCTAGTTGTGCACCTCTCTTTTTGGCTCCAATGCATTGCATAGTTTATTAAAGAATTTCAATACATTAAGCTCTATCGACCTCTTCAATATGTTAGATCCATATTTAGTCATTGTTTGAGTTATGCCCAAAATCTTACAAACTGTCATCGAGTTAGGTGAACTTCCCCAAAATATCGCCAAATTTGGCGCCAAAAGTAAATACTTATCTAGCATAACTAATAAAACTTTTACCGTAGGTTCTTGAAATTTCGTACTTAGAACTTACGTCCAGTTGTCCAGTGCATCACCTTTTTTGACTGCAGTCGACCGGGTAATTTATTTACAAAGTCACTCAAACGACTTTCACTGCATTGGTCTGTGCATACCTTCAATTCATTTAAAGTCTATGGTCAATCAATATTTGAACTTACGGATGCACGCTAGACTAAAAATAGGCGTCTCGCAAAACAGCCTAAAAGCTTTGTCTCGCGTCGCAAAATCCCTATATCGTAATATTAAAAATGGGTGTTTCGTCTCGCAAAAAAGCTGAAAATCTCTGTCTCGTCTTGTGTGAAAAAATCGTCTCGCGTCCATTCCTATTTGCACTATGCCCAAAATCTTGCAAAGTATCGCTAATCTTGCTGCTTTTGGTGAACAATCGCCAAATTAAGCGCCAAAAAGAAATCCCTTAGCTTAAAAAAAAAAAAAAATGAACTCTGCTTGACGATAGCTCTTTTACTGGGAGAGAAATTACTAATCCTTAATATTATTGAAGCATTATAACTTAATTTCAAATGATTTAGATCAGATATTAAAGCGTTTCGTTTAGCTGAAGTGCCCCGAAAATATTTATTATTTTATAAACGTACAAAAAGGTGGTCACATCGCATATTCCATTTTACATTAATTTCAAACAAATAAATTTCAATAGCTTTTTAAGTACAACCAAGCTGAGCCTAAACATACGGTTCATATTTGCTGCATTTTAAGTCAAGAATTTTATAGGTAACTTTTTTTTCTTTCATAAAAGATGGTCACCTCCCCCCTTTTCCCCCCGCCTCTTCTCCTTAGAAGGCCAAAAGTCCTGAAACTGATTTTGTGAGTGTTCAAGATTATGATTGTGACAGGTCATTGTGAGTGTGTGTCACTTTCATGAGTGTTGTATTTTACATCAAGAAACTCAAATGCAAATTTTTCCAAAAAACGAATGTCATAATTTATAGAATTTATATAAATAGGGTTTGGTACGGGTTCTCTCACAACGTATTTTAAAATTAATTTTTGATTTGAATTTTTTAATTTTCAGTGTGTGTGTGTTACTTGTACAAACTTTCCAAAATAAAACAAGTGAATATTATTTTGATAAGCTGATGTATAACACAGCTTAAGACTGAAAGCATTTAAGAATTTTTCCATTTCTAATAAATGTGTCTCTTTATTGTCTTTTATCAATATCTACAGTATAATTCTTTTTTCAACATTTTTAGCAAATATAAAAATTATTCTAGAGTTAACTGTAGTGTTTATTTAAATGTTCTTAAGATTTCTGCTCTGTTTTAATTAGTATTTTAATTAATTAATATTTTATTCTTTAACCAATTTGTGAAACTTTGATGTTTGAAGGAGATATTTTTCCGAATGTAGTATTATGATGTTCTATATGAAATAATACAGGACTTTCATATTTATTTTTCTTCTTAATTAAACGACATAATAGTCATACATAATTTGCATACTTACTGATTTCTCCGCTGTGACGTGGAATTTTTGTAATCTTTACTTTTTGAATTGTAATTAACTTCTCAATACTTTTTGTTAAACTCTTGTACGAAGTAATAAAAAAATGTCGAAATTTTATATACAGTGCACTCAGTGGCGCAGAGAGGGAGGGGGGAGCAGGCGAAATATCCCCAGGGCCTCACCTTGGGAAGGGGCCCTACTGTTGCTGCTTCTATATAATAGTTAATTGTGTGTTGTCAATTTAAAAAAAAAAGAAAGAAAATGTCCAAATACAGAATATGTCTCCAGAAGTTTCCAATTAATTTTTAAACAAAATTACAAAATCCAGCTAGAGCATAATCCAACTTCACAAAAACGAGGACTTTTAGTGATTTAGTCTTCTTTTTCAAGAAAAGTTTATTTATTTATTTATTTATTTATTTTTTGAGACACACTGTTAAATAGTGGAAGGAAGGGTATAGCCAGAGGAGAGACTATGGACCCTTCCAACCAAGTAAATTTTGATTTTTCCTTAACAAAATGTTAAAGATTAAGACTTTCTTTGAGAAATTTTGAACTTTCCAGTTTTTTTGACTTCTGAAAATTTTTGTCTGCTTGCTTGAATGGAAGTACTGTGAATAAAAATATTAATTTTTTCAATACTGAGGAAACATGCCATGCAAAAATGTTGTTAATGTTCCAAATACAGTTTCTTTATGGAAGTGACGAAACCTTCAAAATAAAAAGTTGGTATTTTTTAGAGCACGGGTGTTTATCAAATTATAATACTTTTAAATTAACACTTTTAATTCTATTAACTATTTTCCAATTACTAATCATTTAAAGTTTCTTTAAATGATTAATAATTTTAATAAGAAATAAAAGACTGATGCAATACGACACCAAAAGCAATAGAAAATTCTTTACTATAGGCACAACTCTGGATGGGGTACTCCCTGACACTGATGTAGGCAGTGTGAATTTCCAAAGGTAAATGATTGTCAGGCTGTGCCCTGCAGTCGAAAGTCTGAGCTTTTTCCCCCCAAAATAGCAGCCGTCTATTATCTGGCATGATGAATTTAACAAACAAATCCAATCTGTATATAAAATGCCTAAGAATTTACAACTTTTTTCAACCCCTGGCTATAAATGTCATCCAGTCATCGAGCAGATTGGCAACTTGTTTAAAATATTGTTTGAAAACATTTGAAAGGATAGAAAGGTTATAAAAAATCTGCAATTAAAAAAGATAAATTAAGAAACATTGAGTTGAGATTTTGTCTCCGGGGGATCCAATATTCGGGGGCCCTATAGGCATGGGCGTAGTTGAAAATAAGGGCCTGATCGAAAGGGTTTCTGGATAACAAAGGAATACCGAAGATTTTATCCCCGGGGCCCCGACTGGGCTCGCTGCGCCTCTAGTGCACTTCCGATTATAAGGGCTAATTACATTTAACAACACAGTCAGTAATGATGCCTTCATCTGTCAAATGCTAGAAGCCTGGCTCTTACATGCATCACTTTGAAACCAATCTTCTAAATTTCCAGAATTTCGAAACCTTCGAATTATTTTGCATGCTCAAGAATACTGTTATCATTTTCTTCTTGGATATCTGAAGATTGTTCATCAAGTATGGTATGATCTTTCTCTACGATCGTGATGACGTAGACGATTTTACCTTTAACCATGTTGCTGATATTCCATATACTGCATCCAATAACGAATATTGCTTCCAAAAACTTGCTAGAGTTATAACTTCACAAATCAAATTTTTCGACAGTTCAGATCTGTAGTGCCGTTTCATTGCTGAATTTACATCTTCATCCACAGGCTGTTTCACTGCTGTAACATTCGGATTGAGAAAAGTGCGAAAATGTTTCTCTTCAAATATTTTGTGCAAGTCCGGAATGAGCACGGATGATCTGCAAACCGGATAACTCCTAATTAGTTAATGCAGAACATCTTATGCAGTAAAAAAATCTTGTGGTTGGGCAACCGTACAATTTATATTTATTCATTTATTAATATGCTAATATTAATACTTGTTTGTTTTCATAAATTTCCGTGCCAAGTGACATTGCAGTATGAGAAGTAAGCCAAGAATAATGCCTATATATATATTCAGACGCATTGAGTAATTTTAACATCTAACAATGCAACTGAAACTTAAATGGCACAGCAACAAATTTTACCATTACCATTCTTGAACTGCACATTAGCTAAAAAATTCCAACAAGGATAAACAAGTTCTCGTGCATCCCCATTTGAATGATAAAATCCGCTCCTACTTTCGTCTTTCAAGAGGTCAGGATGCTCGTCTAGCTTGTTAGGCTTGCAGCTCATCACCATTACTTGTCAATTTAGCGGCGAAGTTCCTAAAAGGATTCCCCCCGCAAATCCCGTATTATCTTCCCGTTCATGAATGCTTAACTAGACCTTTTAAAGCGAGATTTTTAATGCCCTTAACACATATCAAGGCTTATCTCACGCCTAATTATCGCTTGTTGTGGAACTTCGGCGCGCAAATCTAAGAGGACTTGTTCTGGACCAGATTATACAGCTAATGGCACAGCTCCAGGGAATATCAGTGCGGGGCCACTTTTAAATTTGTAACACACGCATACATTATGTATATTGATTTAGAATCGTTGATACTTTCGCAGTTTAGTCTAAAAAAAATTGATGAAGGTCACAGACAGTGATAAATGAAGATGTGGAAAACAATCTACTTTTAAATTCTAACGATGTTATCGGCCGAAATTTTTGTGAAAGAAGGAAAAGTCTGTTTTTCAAATAGTTCCATCACACAGAAATATTTGTAACTTTTCAACAACTTTTGTTGTGCTAAAGAGTGAAGCAAATTATATTGCTCGGTAAATAAATATAGAAATTTGTGTAAACCAAACACATTAATGGCATCAACAAAATACTTCAATCGTGGTATTAATGGAGAAAGTTTTCAGAATTCCGTTGCTTGGTTTCCTGAGTTAATTTTGCATTTGCTTCGTTCTATTTCAAAACATTTTTGATAGCTAACCGCAAACATTTTTATTAGTTAAGTAAATAACAGCATAATTTCTAAAAATTAAAAGCAGATGTATCAGTTATCTATTAATTAGCACATGAAAGTAAACAAAATAAAAAGAGAAGAAGTAGAAGTAATTTCATATTCATCTTCGGTTTCAGTTGATAATCATTAAATGTAGTTCAATCGGTCGAAATTTCTATTCATTTTTTTTCTGATGATCATCAACTTCCCTTTTGTGCTTCGGAAATAGTCTCGTTTACAGAGAATCATATTTCATCGGGTACTTAAGCTTGTCATCATTCCTATTCTTCGAAGCAAATACGAGGAGCGCAAAAAGCGATTGTTTAAAATAATTACCGAAGGTTCTACCAGAAATCTATTACCATTTATTTTTTTTTCAAACGTAAAATGATACTAGCCATCCCTTGGGCTGTAGGTCAAACATTCGAGCCTACGGTAAAACTTTATATTCTATTTTGTAGAAATTATTCTCAAATATGAAAGAAAGAAAAAAAGAGTGTTTTTTTTTTATTGTCTCTCTCTTTTACGATTAGCTCTCGTGACTGAACAATGATTTTCTAATCGTCCTCTAAATACCCACGCTAGAACAAAGGGTTGCCTTCAAAAGGATCTTATTTGGCTTCAGTTACGCCTCTTAATCCCTCCCACTTAATTTTCTAGGGACTAGGGATGAAAGATTCTCTTTTTTTTTCTACCATCCTTAAACTGCTACTAAACGAATACCCATCGTGATCACACATATCCAGACAAGGCAAATATATGCTTTCCGAAAGCTAAGAAAGAGCACTTTGTAATGCTCGATTGCGCGTCTATAGTTCTTAATCGTTCGGGTGGACATAATGGTATCGTAACGGTATCGCCTCGGATAATATCCCCCTTGTTGATGTGAAGTCATTAGACGTTCTACGGGATTCTTTTACGGACCGTAATTGAGCTTCTTTGTCCGCTTAACTGTGATACAAAATGGTCGTTTGAATTCTTCCTAAACGTCCCAGCTCCGGCAAAATATTCTTGTTGCACCGAGCGACTTGTTGTAGCTGGCGTACTGAATGTATATCATGAGTAGGGATGGGCACGAGACAAGAAATAGGCGTCTCGCGAAACAGCCTAAAAGCTTTGTCTCGTCTGGCAAAAATCCCTATATCGTAATGCATAAGCGTAAAGTTTTCAAAATTATTGGAGGGGCCGGGCCCCACAACCACATATATTCACGTCAGTGGAGTAGCCAAGGGAGGGCTATACCCCCATGAGGAATTTTTTGCCATACAAAATGTATATGCCTCACTCCCTTATCATACAACCAACCGTATACATATATGTGAGTCGCAGAAGTCGTACCCCCCCCCCTTCCCCTTAAAAAATTTCTGGCTACGCCACTAATTTACGTACATATAACTTACTCTTAACTGCCAACTAGTACGGAATAGAATTAACCCCTTTTTCTACATGATTTTTCGGCTTAAAATATAGCAAAATTTTTGTGCTGCGCGCTCGAGCTGGTTACTATTTTGAAAAAAATAATTTTAAAATATACTGTTTACAAAAAGTGGTTAATTATATTCCGTAGTAGTTGGCAGCTATGACTTACTATGTGTAAGTGTAAATTATTGGAGGCGCTCGAGCTCTATGGTTCCATAGAATTCTACACCTATGTAAGGTAAGTATCCATGTTAGTATCTTTCTACCATGTTATAAGTTAAAAATAGAAGCAAAGAAAACGTTTTTTAAACGTTTGTAAATGGCGTGAAATACTTTTTTTTATGTTAGTATAAATTAGTTTTCTGTATTTAGTGGTATATTATTGGGTGGGCTCAGCCCCTATTCACAATTTATTGGGGGGGCTCGAGCCCCACGGGCCCATATAACTCTACGCCTATGTCGTAATGTCAAAAATGTTCATCTCGTCTCGCAAAAAAGCTGTCAGTCTCTGTCTCGTCTCAAAAAAAAAAAGCGTCTCGGATCCATCCCTAATTAGAGCCTTATTATCGCATGGGCAAATCGGGACTTTACAAATAGCCCCCAATATCAAATGTATCTCTGAAATATTCTTTTTATGTCAAAATTTTCTGAAAAAGAAAACAAATTTCATAGATGGGGGCCACAAATTCATCAATGCCCGGGGCCCCTGTTGATCATAATCGGGCCCTGTCCCTGATCATGAGAAATAAAATAGCCAGAGTGATTAAAAAAGGAAAAGAAGAAGAAAAGAAAAGATGAAACGGCATATGATAAACAAACAAACAAAAAAAAAATTAAGGACGTTGATTATTATTTAGTATCAGTAAATTCATTCATGTTTAAGGGGGAAAAACTAAAGGCTAGTTTATAATTCTTGAGCATACGCTTTGATAAAAGCGCCCCTCTGTTTGCAGTAATGAAAGAACAAAATAACGACCTTAAAATTGCATCTTATAACCAGAGATCGTCCATATAGATAGCAAATCCAATTCTGCTCTGTTTTCGATTCGCCGGATTTCGGGAATGACATTTAATTCAGCTTAAAATTAATTTAAAATTGATAACAGAAAAAAGTAAGAGATTTTAAACACTCTTGAAGTTTGATCTTAATAAGAGTAATTAATTTTAATTGATAATTAAGACAGTATGAAAGTTATAGTCATAATATTCAGCATAATATGCTTAGTTGTAACTTAATTGCTAAAAAAGAGGAACGTAAAAAAAGACTACTTAAAGTGTCAATTATCTTCCTAGTCTTGATCTAATTTTGTTAGAATATAGAGAAATATAAAAATTATAGGAACATTAACATAATAACATAATTACCGTTATTTCTTAGTTGCTGAAAAAAAGAATGTAAAAAGATAACAAATCCAACAAGTGGTTTCTTAACCCATTTGTGCCTGGATATTTTTGCGACTTTCTTCGATTTTTACTGATAACAGAAATAATAGATAAATTTCTGATGTCAACTTCTTGAACAAGGGATGATTTTTTTAAAAATCATTATGCATAAAAATTGAAATGTTAACATACTACTTGGTCATGTTAAAATATTTTGTAGAGTTGAGGCTCAATACTCATGAATAAAGGGTAGGAAAAATAAATAACGTTTTCGACTAATAGCGAAAATGCCGTTCCAAAAAAGGGACGCTAGGCATAAATGGGCTAATCTTGGTCTAATTTTAATAAAATAATTAAAAGCACGAGTTCAAAAATATACCTAAAATTTAAGCTTGATATAATTGATTCGTGATTGTGTTCGCTAGCATACATTAATATTAAATATTTGAGCTCAACTGGATGTTGGGAAGTTTGCGAAAAATTTACATATCAATCTTTAATCCAGACTCCCACTGAAAGATAATTTAAAAACTTTAAATTTTTAATTGTTGATTCATGTATTGATGGCTAAGATACATAAATATGCGAAGTTTTTGCTCAACTGATAATTTGGGTAAAATTGTAATTAGGGATGTAACGGATATCCGGCAAGTATCAGGTATCCTGCCTATCCGGCTGATTTTCCAATATCCGAAATACCGACGTATGTCCGAATCATAACTACCGGATATCCGACTTCTCTGCTGGATATCCGGCTATATACTACTAAAGCTCTATCTATAATATGCATCGGACAGGATGGAAAATTACATTTAATATCATTAAACTTCCCCTATAAACAGGATTCTACCACTAAAACAGGTTAACAGATAAGTAACCAAATTTGTTTTATGCATGAGAAGTGCTTAGGGAATTTTGATTAAAAAGCTCGAGCTAAAAATGTTGAACTTGGTATTAAACATGAAAAACAGCAATTTTAACACTAGAAATGGATCATTCAAAATAAACACACAATTCCAACATTTGTTCAGTAGTTTTTCAGCTCATTTATAGCTACTTAGGCTCATATTTAAAGCTGATTTCATGATGCAAAGTGCCGCTTAACGGACATAGTATCGCATAGCGCGTATTCACGTTGCATCTGGAGCAAACCGCCCAAAACTCCAGTCCATCAGATCGGCAACCGCACGATAAGCGGGAACTTCTCACTTCAGCTGTCTACTACTGTTCAGTGCCTTATTCACTCTGGGATTGCTGGTCAAACTGTGGTAATATTTTTAAAATGTAAAAGTAAGAATAAAAGTTATTTTTAAAATTTTTAATAAAGTTAAACAAAGTAAACATAACGAATATTTATGATTAACACAATGAATGATGATTAAAAAAATTCTGTGCATTTATTCTTATTGATCTTTATAGAAACTTTTTCATCTGTAAAAATTCATCCTATTATGATTTTAAAACTTAAATTCACTATACTTTTTTCTACATTACATTTTAAACACTTTCAATTACTTATTATAATCATACATAGTTTTGTTCAATTAAATCAATTTATTTTTAAGTAATTACGAACATTAATTAGTAAATAAGTAAGATTTTTTTTAAATATGCATCTCATTTTGCTCTTTTTATTTATTATTAAAAGGAGTTATCAAAGTTTTCATTCGTATAATTTTTATTTTTTTTCTGGTAGTCCTTATTTTAATAAAATATCCTTCCATTTTTAATTCAAACGACGTAAATATGGTATTACAAAGCTATCTTCTTATGTATTTAATGGCACTTTCGTACTCAATCGAATTTCACTCGAAATAAAACATACTTCTTTACCATTTGCACTGACTCAATAAAAAGAAATCCCTAAACAATATTTAATATACAATCACAGATCTCATCACGTATCAATCTTTATGTATCAAACTTAATTTTGCAAGCGGACACACTGCTAAAAGATGCTACAACTGCTTCTAAACATGGATCTGATAAAGAGAAATGCCGCTCCCATCTCAGCCTGAAGGAAGCGAATCGTAAAACAATTGAGATCCGAATCTCTCTAAATTAAATGGCCATTTTCCCCCTGTTGGAAATATTTAGATGGATCTAAAATGACCGTCAATTGACTGTAATTTTCGATCCTCCAGTGTTGCCACCACCCGCAAAATCTTGATCGCTAATTTCGGATAATCGGTAGCTCTCGGTAGCATTTCGTAGTGGTAGCCAACAGCTACCAAACCTATTTTTTTATTAAGGGGTTCTATAACAGAATCAGTTAGTGAATCACGACCTCACAGGATGGGCATGATTGCCGCGTCACGTTGTTCTCCAGTTCGTTCCACGGCGTTGTCGATGGAGATTAAAAGAGCTTGGTGAATCGAAACGTTAATCGAACTTTTAATACGAAAAGTATAATTTTAATTAAAAGTATAGTTTTAATTATCCTAAAATGTTACTTAATTAAAGTGAGTTTTTACACAGGACGTACAGTTTTGTCGTAGTATGTTCTATGTCATTAAAGAACAAATTATCGATAAATTTTTAGCCGCCAAACTTGCCGCCAAAGTGACCATCTTCGCCATCCCATACCTGTGGACTCATTTCAATGAAAATCATATTTCTTTGTTTCAACAGTATTTGTTATTAAATTTATTTAGGTTAGGGTTGCTACACATTTTGGGTGTCATCCTAAAAACCGATGCTGGAACAGCAAATGGTTAAAATGTGCTTTAGCTCAACGCATGGTGACATTTTTTAGATGGGGGACGAATGAAGCCAAGTATCGTAATTTCGATATTTTAAAGCTATGAAAAAGTCCGAAAGATCTTGCATTTTTTGTGTATCCATTACTTTTATTTTGTAATCTAGCTACTGCGTGGAGTAGGCTTGCTCCATTGGGCGCCATTGAACTGTTCATTTGGATTTTTGCGCATGCGTTATTGTTATTGGACTAACGTTTACATCTAGCTGTTGCCATTCCCAGCGTTGAAAAATCGTCGACTCTGGTACCGCATACGTTAGCGTATTATATAAGTAGATATGATTGGTTTAAATTTGATATAAAAAATGAGTTTGTCTCAAATGTATAGAGAAAACCCCCTTTTTAAAATTATTTATGTAATGCTTATGCACCAGCTACTTTAATGAATATTTAAATATTAATTTATTTTAAAGCTTACAATGACAATTTCAACCAGTATATTAACTAACGGTGCGTTTGCAATCCGTGGTTGTTGATTCTAATGTCCTCTGGCAACCACAGAGCGAATACGGATCCTCCATATAGGACGGCGATAGGCGAAAGGAGACGGCTTCCTTTTTAAAGTGCCCCAGTAGGAGGAAGTCTGACTTCACTCAGGCTCCCCTAATTTTGAACCGATTCCAGATGAGGGGACAACCACCTGAAACTGCACCCCATGGAGGACATTGAAGCCCCGACGGATTTCAAGGTGCACCAGCTCCCATTAGCGTACACGGTGCCACAGCAGTCCAGCCGAGAGAGGAGTTCACCCTCCCGAGCACTGGCCAAGCCGGATGCTGCTTCATTTTCCGTGTTCAGAGATTTAACATGGACGATTTTGAGTAGTTAAGCTACAGGAAAATAATTATTAAATTAGGTAAAAAAAATGTTATGAGACTTTTTTCTATTTTCTTGTTTCCAGTTTATCTGAAGTCAGAGCAGATTTTGCACTAATAAGTGCACACACCATACATCCGGATTTTGAAGTTTAATTTACTCAAAAACTTTGTGATTTATCGTTTATGAATTTTATTTTACAAAAGTTTGAAAAATTTTTGGTATGTATGGTTTAGTATATTTTAAGTAATTTTTGCATGTTGTTTGCTTTCAAATTTTAAATGGGAACTTTGGGACTATGTCACAATCGACTGTGTTCTTTTTCATAATATGAGAAGTAACATTATTCATTTAACAACTTTTAGAGTAAAAAAAAATTTAAAATGTAAGTTAAAAAAAAGAAGAAAAAAATTTAAAATGTAAGTTAAAAAAAAGAAGAAAAAAATAGTCAATGATAAACTAAAGCATAAAATAATTTTTGCTAGACATTTCAAAATCAGACAGCTATTACAAAATACAAATCAATTATAGAAAACAAGGTACTTTCAAAAGTTATTAAATACTTGCTGCACGGAAATTCATGGGGCGAACCCTGAACAAAACGTACACAAATTATGGAATTGTTTTAAGCGTGAAGTAATTTTATTCAATACAGTCTGTTACACTGTTAAATTTCTTAAGCATTTTTATATACTCTTCGTGTAAAAATCTATCTCACTTCTATTTGACATCAGATAATTTTGCTAGGAAGCCATGCGAAACTGAATCTTGCCTTTTGGCAAGAGCCTGAGCAATCTTGCTGCAGCTATTGCTAGACTTTTTTTTAATCATGGTAATAGAATTATGAAAAATTTCGAATTTATCATGTCGGATGATGTCTCCAATATGACGGTTAACCATACAGCTATGCTTAATTTATTTAACTGAAATTTAAAGGTAAATGTAGTCAAGCAATCATATTCTTTCTGGAGTATTTTCTTCACTCTGAATTACGCTGATTAATCAAAGATGTTCTTATAAAACTTAATTAAAAACCATTCTGTAGTAGCATTTGCAACTACTACGTGATAATGACTGCATCAATATTACCAGAGTTGCCCGAGGAAAAGCTTATTTTTATACTAATAAGCAAGTTCTGTATAAATGCGCCTGAAATAAATCCGTAATCATAGCAAATCTTCCGACAGATATACTCACCAAATTTAATGATTAACCCATTTATGCCTAGTGTCCCTTTTTTGGGACGGCATTTTCGCTATTAATCGAAAACGTTATTTATTTTTCCTAGCCTTTATTCATGAGTATTGAGCCTCAACTCTACAAAATATTTTAACATGACCAAGTAGGATGTTGATATTTCGATTTTTACGCATAATGATTTTAAAAGAAATCATCCCTTGTTCAAGAAGTTGACATCAGAAATTTATCTATTATTTCTGTTATCAGTAAAAATTGAAGAAAGTCGCAAAAATATCCAGGCACAAATGGGTTAACGCTAGGGATGGACGCGAGACGACTTTTTTGCGAGACGAGACAGAGATTTACAGCTTTTTTGCGAGACGAGACACACATTTTTAACATTACGATATAGGGATTTTTGCGAGACGAGACAAGCTTTTAGGCTATTTTGCGAGACGCGAGACGCTTATTTTTCGTCTCGCGTCCATCCCTAGTTAACGCTTGCACTAATTTCAGTGAATCAAATCACCGATTACGAACGGACCATCTCTTCCTGAGATCATTTCGTTTGCACTTATATCATCAAATGATGCACGATTTGATGAAGACTGTCTGAAAGCCATAAATTGCCATCTCATTTAAAGTCATAGACTCAGATACCCATACTGATAAGCCAGACGCACTTGCACATGCAGCAAGGCAATTTGTTCCGGAGATCGGTCCGAAATATTAATCGGTTCATCCTGCGGTGCAGGTTCTATAAAAAAAATGCATGGACTGATGAGTAAGTACACTTCTCTGTGGCAAAAATATCGCATCGGTATATCTTCTTTCTCGTCCCGACTTCTCTGGGGAAAAAAATCGCTGTCGAGTCGACCCGTCTTTAAATCCTCAGTCCTCCCTTCTCGTCCAGGCGATTAGCCGCCGTGTATGTTTTAGGAGGTCCGGGCCCTGTCATTATGCTAATGGCCCATCCGCCGTAATTGAGGGCCTCGACTTAATTAATGTGCCACATTTTGAAGCCGAGGTGCTCGCTGTGACGCTCTTCATACCCGCGAGTGCGGTTTTATGCCATCATTACGGCACCGATCTGGAAATTAGAGAGGCCAGGCTCTGCTGGCTGCCTTCGTTAAGTTGCCAGCGTAAATAGGTGTGGAGGGGCAATGCCTTTCGGTGTCGTATGATTGCTGTTTTTCTTTTCTTTTCTTTCTTTTCTTTCTTTCCTTCCTGTGTGAGCAGAATACCGTTGCTGTATGGTAGACGGTGATGAGAGGTTGTGCACACGAAGAGCGGAAAAATTCCGATCGGCTTGCAACGAAAAGAAGTGGCCCATCCAGCACGAGAGAATTTATAGAAATGCAAAGGAAAAAAAAAAAAAACATGCTGATGTCGAGGTCTGAAGTGTTTATTTATTGCAGTTCTTGAATGTCATTGACATGTGCAGTGGCGGATCCAGAAATTTTTTTTTGGGAGGGGCTAAATTTTTTAAAAAGCTTATTTCACTCAATTAAAATGTACTATAAATGAAAATTTTAGTCTAAACCAATGTATTAGGCTTTTGGGAGGGGCTAAATAATAAAATATGATCATTTTAGCTATTTAAAGTGTATAATAAAGCAGAATGTTACCCTTGAGCAATCTCTTTTGGGGGGGGGGGCTGAAGCCACCTAGCCCTCCCTGGATCGCTACTGGACATGTGCACAGAAGACTCTTAATTAGATTACTATGGACATGTGAGATGACTATTTGGATAGGGAAAAATGCCGAGACAGGTGTCATGGGACGTATGTGGTGTCAATTGCAGAGAGCTGGTTCTCCGACTCCCCCTTTTGTGTATCTGGCCACCCAGGGCGGAGCGCTCTTTATCCATTCCCACTTCTTTCTTTTGACTGATGCAAATGAGAAAGGAATTTCTCACTCGGTTTTGTATGCACTGGGAGTAGGACATCAAAAGGACAAAAGTTAGGAAAAGTGCCGATTAAAAACTCTTTTGAATACTAGAATGAATGACGTGGGATCGGCCCTGGCTACTAGATGTCAATTCAAACCAATAACTTCAGGACCGTTCAACTGTTCGTAATGAAAATTAGTAAACATATATGTTTGAACAAAAAGAATATTTTCGTCGCATCCGTTTAGCTATAACTCGCCTTCTGTACAGTTCAACCGTTGAAATTGGTACACACAGATATTTGAGCACGGAGAAAACTTTTACGCTACCTATTTTGATATGACTTACATCTAGATGCCGATGCAGCGCACCAACTTCAAAGCCGTTCGCTCGATCACCTTAAAAATTGGTTTACATATACATTTGAGCAGAGAGAATATTTTTTTTTTATTATTCATTTGGCTGTACTCACCACTTGATGGTACTGCAGCCAGGTCCTGATTTCCGGGAGGGCATTCGGGGCAAGCGCCCAGGCCCCCAAATTGTTCTTTAAGTTTAAAAATTTGTAAATTTTGAAAAATCTTTCGAAAGAGGTTCCCCTAATGAAGCTTTTGCCCAAGGCCCCCAACTCGGAAAATCTGCTCCTGACTGGAGCACTTAATTATTTTAACTCGCCACTAGATAGCACTTCAGCAATCAACTTCTTGATTGTTCAACTAACCGCTCTGAAAATTGGTATGCATACACATTTGAACACGGATAATATTTTCGCATTATCCATTTTGCTTAACTCGCCCTTTAATGGCGCAGTAGCACATTATTACTTTAATTCGCCACTAGATGGCGCTGCAGCGTATCTTGACCGTTAAACTGTTTGCTATGAAATTAGTACACATAGATATTTGATCATGAAAATATTTTGATGCTATCCATTTTGCAAAAACTTCGACAGTTGATGACGCTGCGCCGAATAATCTTCTTCACCGTTAAACTGATCGTCATGAAATTCTTTATGCATATTTGTTGAACACAGATAATATTTATGCGCTATCAATTTTGCTATATCTATTTATTATGATAAATAGTAATTACATTAAACCGTAATATTAAAAAAAAGAATCCATTCAGTCCCGTGCGAAGAACGGGGCATACAGCTAGTTGTATATAAAACCTTTCCAAATGAATTTTAGAAAATAGGAGGGGCGCGCATAATCTTCAGTTGTCCCCGGGCGCTGAAAATCCTAGATACGCCTCTGGTCATTATCGTTATTTAATTTAATAACATGAATCTCCTAATGTATTCACCAGCATTCACTCTTAAAAATTCGGCCCAACATTTCATCGAAACGTGGTAAAACATGGTACTAGAAAAGCTGGCTCCATAAAATGGTGAAACCTTGTTCCAACATTGGGTGTTCAGGTTTAACCATACTTTTGTGAAGCACCGAAGGCTGGAACAGGGTTTGACCATCTTATGGAGCCAGATTTTCTACTATCATGTTTTACAATGTATTGGTGAAATGTTGCGCCAAATTTTTAAGAGTGTATGCTGGGGAATGCAGTTCTTGAATGTCATTTTCGTTCTTTAATTTAATAGCATGCCCTGCAGTGGTCTGGCCGCTAAACTCCGTTCCCATAAGAACACGGCAAGTGAAGCAGCATCCGGCTTGGCAAGTGCTTGGGAGGGTCACCTTCCTCTCGGCTCGACTGCTGTGGGACCGTGTACGCTCATGGGAGCTGGTGCAGGTAAAATCTGTCGTGGCTCCGATGTCCTCAAAGTGGTTAAACGATACCTCTGGGGGTGCCGATTTCTGGCGGTGGTTGGTCCGATCGTCAGGAATCGGTTCAAAATTAGGGACCAGCAAGTAGAAGTCCAACCCCCTAGGGGGCAATGGCACCCCTCTTTCCATAGATAGCATCGTCTATCCATGGGCACGACAGCAACAATTTAACAGCATGAATCTCCTAGTATATTCACAAACATAAGCGTAGCGTCGGCGAAGGGACACGTATCCTACCCTCAACCCCCACCCCCCAATTTTGCTTAGAAAACCCTTCAAGTTAAAACTTTCTTTAAAAACCCAAAGAAAACTATTTTACACTGTTTTATTTAACTCACACTGAATGTCTGGGTCCAATTTCGTAATCGATTTTTCGCTCACTTCCCCCATCTTCGACAGAGCTGAAATTTTGCATACTAAAGTATTTTACCTAACAATCAATCGTAAAATGTTTTTAAAAGTTTTAAATTAAGGTAGTGTCATATATAGATGTTCTCAAGCATCCTGCCAGAAAACGGCAACCAAAAGATTACGGCTTTTAAATGTAACAAACAAGAATACGCAGCTTTCCGCTTAGCTATAGTTTATATACGAACTTAAAAATATATGTTATACTCTTCACTTTTTCTTAAAGAAGTAACTGGAAGGACCTCGCACTTAATTTTACCCCGTTTACTTGATGAAACGACCCTGGAAATTTTATCTAAAACTTAACTGCAGACATAAGTGTCCCGTGCCAAAAACTTTGGGTATGTGGATGGGTTTTGGGGTACATATTGAAGAATTCGAAAGTAGAAAAGGGAAGTTTCTCTAAAATTTTGGCACAAATGTTTTAAACCGAAAGATTTTCAGACAAAGTTGGGGAGCCACGTGCCCTGCCTCCTTACTGATGCCTGCAATTTCATGATCATCACAACCTATGGGACAAGTCCTTGTGATGTAGATCACATATTTAATTTTAATAATCATTTAATTTGTCTTTCTTTAATGTAATCTATCCAAAATCAAGAATTCTAAATCACTTCTGTTTTCATTTTTCTGCCATTTTGGCCTTTAAATCTGTATTTTCGCTTTTCCCGTATGCATTATTCTTTTTGTTTATTTGTCTCTTCATTCTAGCGTCGTTGTGCAAAAAAAAGATTAATTGCACTTTTTCGGCACCATTTCGGCTTTTAAATCTGTATTTTCGCTTTTCCCGTAAGTATTATGCTTTTTGTTTATTTGTCTCTTCATTCTAGCGTCGTTGTGCAAAAAAAAAAATATTAATGCATACGGGAAAAGCGAAAATACAGATTTAAAAGCCGAAATGGCAGAATTCTTGATTTTGGATAGATTGCATTAAAGAAAGCCAAATTAAATGATTATTAAAATGAAATATGTGATCTGCATCACAGTCCTCTTTCCCGAATATTTTGCCTTAATAAGATTAGCTTTGAATAAAGATGGGGAATGAAAGAACATATATTTTGTATCCTTCTACAATCAGTATGAGTTAATGATCATTTAATCATAGATGCAAATTAATAGAAAAATAAAACTTTTAAGTTTCTTTACGCTTAAATAAAGATACCGTGAAGAAAATATAAAATAACTGCTTAAGTGCTTGCAGGATATTTTGCTACTAGAATGCCTTTTTGAAATAAAAAAAGACACATCTTATCTGATGTGCTTTTGCACAGGATAGCACTCAGACATTTTGTGGACGATTTAAATATAAAATTATACCGTTTTATCTGTATTTAGAAATTCCGTTAATACATTTCTAAGTATTATGCCACAAAAATTCAGTCGGTTGTATTGTAGATTTACACACACACACATGCTTTCACATACATATATATGTATATACTCACGACCTCGCTTATAACGAACACGAAGGAGCCGCAGTATCTGATTGGTATAACCGAGTGTTCATAAAAACCGAATTTGTGTGAAACAGTTAACAATAAACTCATAGATACTATACTACTTTACTATGTTTTTTAATTTCTGTACAGTACAAAAGAAGTTGGCTAATTTGCTTTGAACTTATTACTTTTTCTTACGTTCGCTTTGAACTTATTACGTTTTCTTCTTTTAAGACGCATGGCCCCAAAACAACATTTTTCGTCCAAGGCTTCGAAAAAAGTTGGAAGTTTTCCTGTGCCTAATTGAGTATGTTGAGAGTGGCTGCGGTTGAAATTAGTCGCTTTCATTGACTCGTAATGTTAAAAAAAAAAAAATTATCCAGGAAAGAATTAGCTGAACTAATGGTCAATAGAAATATTTTGAATCACAAAAACTTGCTCGTTATAACCGGGGTTTACTCGATAAAAGCAAGCTAAATTCCCATAAACATAACATTGGACAGTACAAGTACGTCCGATTTCTTTGTTAAATCAAGGCTCGTTTTCAACGAGTTTGACTGCATATCTTATAAATAAAAATGAAATTCTGTTTGTTTGTTTGTTTGTTTATTGTTTGTTTGTTTGTTTGTTTGTTTGTGGATTTGATTCGTATACAAATCCACAAAAATGGACCTATCGGCCTGAAATTTAGTACAGATATGTAAAATAATATAGAATAACTCATAGTCCACTTTAAAACTTTGAAAGTCCACCCGTTCCCGGAATTTAAGAGATTTTTTATGCTCTTCACGCAAAAATCTTTCCGTAATTGTAACCCCTGTAGTGAAAAAAGTGTGAAATAAAGATCGTGGTTGCCATGTGTGGCGATTTTGCCGAATAAAATGTCGTTCGTATACAAATCCACAAAAATAGACCTATCGGCCTGAAATTTAGCACAGATATGTAAAATAATATAGAATAAATCGTAGTCCACTTTAAAGCTTTGAAAGTCCACCCGTTCCCGGAATTTAAGAGACTTTTTATGCTCTTCACGCAAAAATCTTTCCGTAATTGTAACCCCTGTAGTGAAAAAAGTGTGAAATAAGGATCGTGGTTGCCATGTGTGGCGATTTTGCCGAATAAAATGTCGTTCGTATACAAATCCACAAAAATGAACCTATCGGCCTGAAATTTAACACAGATATGTAAAATAATATAGAATAAATCGTAGTCCACTTTAAAACTTTGAAAGTCCACCCGTTCCCGGAATTTAAGAGATTTTTTATGCTATTCACGCAAAAAGCTTTCCGTAATTGTAACCCCTGTAGTGAAAAAAGTGTGAAATAAGGATCGTGGTTGCCATGTGTGGCGATTTTGCCGAATAAAATGTTTTAAATTCTCAAAGTAAAAATAAAAGAATAATAATGATTTTTTTTTTGTTAGTTTATATTCGTAAGGTTATTTTTTTTAATTATAATATCGTGTGCATGGAAATCAGTGCAGGAATGTAATGATTTACACGCAAAACAATAAGAATTGAAGATTTCCGAGGCTAATAGGTAAATTATTTTAGTTTGGCGAAAAAATAAAATGGCTCAAATGCCGATTTCGTGAAAGTGAGTTCTAGCGGTTTGCACAGATTTCAGCTTGGCGCAATTTATTGAGAGTTTAAGGAAATAGATTTTTGAAAACAAGTGCAAAGGTTTTATTAGAATACAGCGTTAAATTTTAATGATCCGTGAAGAAATAATGCAGTTATTAAGGGATTTCAATTGATCTATCTCCAGAATTCTCGCCAAATGAGTACATTAATTTAAGTTGGGGGAATTCCGCCAAATTTCAGAAAATTGAAATCTTCTCATTTAGTACATCGGAGTAATGATGAATAAAACACGTTATAGTTGATAATTTTAAAAAATTCGGCTGTATTAAGGGATTCAACTTTTCAAATAAAGGCTTGCTTTACTTTTTCGCGGTCGAACCATTTCCCATATATTATTGCTGCTAAGTCAATGCTTCGAATGATTTCCTGAAAAAACGCTTGCAAAATGGCGTATGTTGGCACTTTGGCGAGGCTTAGATTTGAAACTGGATTTTATTTGAGACTGGGATATATAATGACACTGGTTATAGATAAAAATGAATGTTGGTATGTGTGTATGAGGTTGAAAAACTCCAGCACCGTTGAGCACCGTTGCACCATGAAATTTGGTTCACCTAAGTCTTTTATCATGGAGAAGCTTTTTATGCTATCCGTTTTCCTCTAACTTGCCACCAGGTGGCGCAGCAGAACGTCGAATTCTATTCCGTTTAGCCGTTTGCTATGCGAATATCGTCCAACCGATTTCGATGAAATTTGGTACACGCGAATATTAGAACACGGAGAATATTTTTCACTATCCATTTTGCTGTAACTTGCCGCTAAATGGCGCTGAAAAGCATCAACTTCTATACCGTTCGACTGATCGGCAAAAATTTTTTATACTTACACATTTGAGCACGAAGAATATATCCTAACTGCGTTCCTTTTGATGTTACTCACCACTAGATGACACTGCAATGCATTATTATTTTAAGTCGCCACTAGATGACGCTGCAGCAGGCCAAATTCTTGACCATTCAATCGGTCTCTATGAAAATCAGTATGCATAGCTATTAGAACAATGAGAATATTTTGGCGTTATCCATTTTGCTATAACTCGCCACTTGACGGCGCTGTAGCAAGTCATTACTTTAATTAACTACTAGATGGCCCTGCAGTGTATCACTTCTTGACTGTGCAAATGATCGTTATGAAAATTGGTATACATAGATAGTTGAACACGGTCTCTATGAAAATCAGTATACATAGCTATTTGAACAATGAGAATATTTTGGCGTTATCCATTTTGCTATAACTCGCCACTTGACGGCGCTGTAGCAAATCATTACTTTATTGAACCACTGGATGGCCCTGCAGTGTATCACTTCTTGACTGTGCAAATGATCGCTATGAAAATAGGTATACATAGATATTTGAACACGGGGAAGAGTTTGGGACACGGGGAAGAGTCCATTTTCCTATAACTTGCCACTAGATGTCGCGTCAACACATGAACTTCAGGACTGTCCAGCCGATAGTCATGAAAATTCGTATACATCGATATCTGAATGCGAAAAATATTTTCGCCGTATCCGTTTTGCTAAAACTCGCCACTAGATTGCGCTACGCCGCATGGCCTTCTGCACCGTACAAACGATTGCCTTGCAATTGATTTGTCAACGATTTGATGTTGTCAACGAGTCAACTTGCGAATGATTTGACAACGATTGCCTTGCAATCGGTATGCATGATTATTGGACACAATATAACGCGATATCCACTTTGCTATATCTGTTTATTACAATGAATAGTAATCACCACAAATCGTAATATCAAAAAGTCCATTCATTCCCGTCCGAAAAACGGGTACTTCAGCTAGTGTATGTATAAATCTACAATACAGTATTTATTCCCATTGATATGAGCTCTACCTTATTCTATTATGCCAAAGTTTATAAATAATAAGCCTGATTTATTATTATTTCTATTAATATTACCTGAAAAACTTCATGATTTCTTTGCTGTTTTTTTGTATTCCTTTACTTCCATTTTTGTTATGATTTTTTTTTTTTTTTTTTTTTGGTTTTCTTGTGATGACCACAGTTACGGATTTCTGCATGTTTTCGACGTGTATTTTCTGTTTAACAATTAAGTGCCCAAAGCGGAGAAATCAGACATTTCGATATGACACCTATCGAAATATTGCCTATATATATATTGGATATATTTATTATTGATCTAAAATTTTGGGTCTAGATTGCCGCTTGGGTTCCTTATTTCGTAAACTTGGCTGTTTACTTTTTTACATACTTTTTATCAAATCATCTTAGTATTATTTTATTTTTGCTGTTTTAAAACGGTATTTTTAACTGTTAGAAAATACTTCCAAGTTTCTAAAAAGTTGTTTTAAACTCATAAAATCTCTCATTTTTTTTTTACACAGGTTTAAAATTATAGAATTTTTCAAACTTGACTATCTGATATTATAATTTATTAAAAGCAAATAAAAAAATTCAGCCTCGTCTTACAGTAACAGTTTAACAAAACTTGTTAACTTCTGTCAGTGGAAGATTGATAGCACTCGAAAACATTGTGACACTTCAAATAAAAATAATGAATTTCTTTTCAATTATATTTTTAATATTAATGCTTCAGGCATGAACGAGTTATAAACTATCAATATAATTCCCAAAAGGTTAGCTCTGACTAGAATTTTAATTAATTCTTCGACATCTCGATATGTAATATGAACTGTTTTTTCCTATTTTTAATCCTTTAAAACTGATCATCTCTGCTGAGACTGAAATAATTTAAAAAGCGTACGTGACAGAAATTATTCAGGATTTGATACTGACTGACACCAAGTAATTCATTTGAATATAGATTGATAGTTCTTTAATATGTAACTATTACACAAGGTGTTCTTGTTAAAGCAATTAATATTTTCCTACCTTTGTGAAGATGACTTTAACCCATTCATAAAAAAATTTATCCTGTTAGCGTTTTACATATGTTTCTGAGTAATGTATTGTCCGTACAAACAGGGCAGTCTTTACTAATGCTAGTAGCACAATGTGTTTTATATTCCATTTGCAGATTCAATTTGAATAGTTAAAATAAGAATTAGGTTACTGTAGCATACATTCAGATTTAGTTTATACATTGAGCCCATGCAAACACAGTTTTGGATAACAAAAATTATGCATGATTTCTTGTCATATTCTGAATTCCTCTTGTAGACGCTTTTCTTTCATTCACGTAAAATATCAAGCATTGGGGTGATAATTTACAATCGGGTGCATACGTTCATGTTTTGTGCAATTTAATTTTTTTTTTCAAAATTCAGTGGCAATATTTGCAAAGCATTGGTTATTAAGTAAAATGAAAGATATATTTATTTACATATAACGCATTATTACTTACGGTCAGATCACAGTGGCTTTTATGTATGTCGAGTAAGTCAGTCGAACCTAACTGGCTATCTGCTCGGTCATATTAGCAATACGTCGTATTAATTAATGAACACAATAACATTTTCAAAAATAAATTCCCTGGTGTAGCTTTATGTTGAGTGATTTAAGTTGGCAATGTATTCTTCATTATTATTCTTTATTTTATTTTTATACATACAATTATTTATTTTATCAATTATTTATATTAAATTATTTATTTTATTTTTATTTAATTACTTGTGGATAATCTTTTGAATATTACTACAAAACTAAGCACGGAGGCATTAAAAGTTCGTTTTACCTAATTTTTCATATGCAGAGGGGCCGGAAGAGATTATCTTCTGGGGGGGGGCAACCTAATATATTGTTTGATAAGTTTATAAAGAGCCCTGTCGTCAACGGTCACAGTTACTGTTTCATCTCTAAGCGTTGGCCGGACTCTGCAGTCACCCTGTACCCTTTAGTACACGATTAAAATATTGTTGCAATCTCAAAAATGTGATAGATCAGGTTTGACCTTCCTGATCTTCAAATATACTGCAATCGTATCAATCCTTATAGTGGAGCAAATGGAGCCTTAAGTGTTACCGGATTGATGTGATCCATATTTCCTGCAACGATTATCATTACCACCCCAATTTCCCAATACTACTGTTGATTATGGCTGATGTTGCTCATGGATTCTGGAGACACTTCCTTCCATACACACAATTATCATTGTGATCCCTATGTTTTAATAAATGGGGTTTTAACCAATATTATGCTATTGTTACTAAGGGAAGGGGTGCTCATAGATTCTGGGGACACTTGAAGTGTACCTACCCACTCTATAGGCTGGACTATTTTGTGGTTTTGTCCGTATTTATGAACTTCCTGTTCTTCAAAAAACACAATTTATACGATATGTCACACAAAAATTGATCGATGGTGTGTCAACAATTTTTTCGAAATTCTGGGTTTCGAAAAGTAGAGGGGGGAAGTATACTTTGACCCCTTACTACAAAATCAGGGGGTTCAAGTGCCCCCCTCTGTCCCCTCCGGTTTCGCCGGCAATCTTCGTATGCTTTAAAAATTTGTATAGTCGTATAAAATAGCGCATGCGTAAAAATCTAGGAAAGATAAAACGATGCATTCGTTGTGCCCAAGTAACCGACGCAATCTGGTTCGCTGGGTTTTACATCGAGATTATCTTCAACATCAATCTCGCACGATTCCACATCGCCTATGCGCTTCTTAACACACACCGAATTTTTTTTAGTTTCAATTTTTATTTTTGCAGCGAATTTAACTGTTGTTCCTTGATCCAATTTATTGACAGAGTACGCTTTAATTACAAACCTTTTTCTTATGAAAGAAAAAGAAGAAGATGATCCCGTGCAGGTAGGCGGGCGGAGTATGTGCAAAAATTACCGGTGTTCGCAGGGCATTTATCACCGCATCGAGCAAACAGGCGTGAGAAGACGGTAGAGACGTGTAATGCCCTGAGCGTGAGACGCGTGATGAGTCGGCACCTGGCCCCCATGATTAAGAGGCCCCCGAAAAATTCACCACCTCCGCTTTGTGGCTCCGGTTCCTATAAAGCTGCAACCACCACCCACCCCCTTGTGAGTTGCCGAGTATCATCATTTTGTAACCACCATTCCATTCCTCTGGCTATGGCCATTCCTATGCAATGTCCGGAATCGTTCCTCATAAGAGACACCGACTGTTGTTTAGGCATGGACTACCTTAGGTTGACCCTTTAACGCGCAGTGTTCCCACTCTGGGAACACCCAACTCTGACGTTTTGACTGTTGCCAGTCACGAAGAATAGATTGGATTTCTATAAAACTAGTTGCCGGTGACATAGCTCTACGAGAATCCTTTACTTTTTAGCACGTCATTTCCCGTCAAAAAATGTTTTAACAGCAATTTTTAACAGCACTGACATCTGCTGAAAAATGGAAAAATGCGAGAACAGCTGGATAGATTTCCCAATGCTGAAAAAAGGGCAGCCGTTGCCATCGCTCGACATAACTACCAGCAAGATGGCTTACGATCGAAACGTTCATGCGACGTGCCACAGATCTAGAGACCCTTTTGTTGACGTAGCTGCTGTGCCGGCACAGCCAGCTGTCGTATATCTAACTCAAATCTATATGTCGTCTATATAACTCTATCTAACTAATCTATGCATCTAACATTAAATATACTAATATTAGATAAAGGAGAATGTTTATGAATATTATAAACATATGAAACAACAACATAATGAAATAAGCTTTATTAAAAATGAAGACTTAAAAAATACTAACTAAAAGCCTGACTTTTTCATAATATTAATAATCATCAACGGCAAATTCCAATTTATGGGTGCGCCATTCTCGCTGGGTAGCCACCTAAAAACTTCAGTGGGTTCGGCAACTGAGCGCATAATCACTAAAAATCTAGCAGCCATCCTAGTTACCCCTTATTTTTGCAGAAATAGTTCATCTGCTGTGATATTTGTTCTATGGAGAGGTAGAATTAGAGGAAAAAGAAAAGATTTTGACTATTTGTAACTTGTAAATTCATAATTCAAAAAAAAAAAAAAATTAGGCAGTTACTCCACTGAAAAACTAAAAACCCTTAAACTAAATTCACATCCTGTAGTAATTTAGGAACTCCTCAAAATCGGGGACCTGGGACATATCCTCCTCTTGCCCCGGCGATAATCAGGGCCTGACTGATTTCTGTCGTGAGGGAGTCCATAATGCAAGTTTAAAAAATTGTCTCAGATTTGGTCTCGAAGGACAACGATTCAAAATAAATAGTGTCTCGTTGATGTGACCTGTTCGCTGCCAACGTTGCAAGGATGCAACGGCGGCGATTCTCCCTTCTGTAACACATCTTTGCTTGCCACATTAACATTCTGCCGTTGGTTTCGAAGCACAGGAGCACGTATATCGCTTTTCAAATATCGCATCGTTTTCGAATATCGTACATCTCAGGCCAAGTGAGGCTGCCACAGTTGTTTACTTTTATTCTGAGAGCTCAACATTTTTATTAACACTAACAATAACGGTTTAAAATACTCGATTGTCCCCTCCCTCCCCTCCCCCTACCCGAATCGGGAACCTTTAAATGCTACTGCTGGAAACTCTTTAAAGCATCGAAATGTTTTTCCTCGTTCACTCATCCATAAACCTTTAATACTTGGGCAATTTGCCTATAGCTACTAGAGATGAGTTCGGGCTCATTTTTTGAAGCCCGAGCCCGAGGACTTTTCATCCGAGCCCGCCCGAGCCCGAGCAATATTATTTATGTCGGAGCCCGAGCCCGAAAGTTTAACTAAAGATGAAAAAAAAACTCAATTACTTTATTGATAGAATACAATAAATTTTGCCGTTTGTGCAAATTAAAGACAAATACAGCTGCAAACTCCCAATGCACTTTCTAATTCTTTGTATCCATTCTTTATCAAAAAATGTCGGATCTCATGACTAACTAAGGAATATAAACCGCCGTTCTAAAATACCCAAAGAACTTCACGCATCTTCTAGGCGCCCGTGCCTCTATTTTTATTTATTTATTTTTTATAAGTAGTTTTATTTTCCTCATGAATCGCCTTTTAAAAACTGTTTCAAGCAGTATGTTCAATAAAGGAGAAATTTTTCACGAGCCCGAGCCCGAACACAATTGTGAATTACAGAGCCCGTCTCATCTCTAATAGCTACATGTTTGAAATTAGTTTTTTGTCCTGGTGTCTCTAATGGGTCATTTTCAAAACTCGATACCATCTGTTGTCCGTGTGTAAAATATTTTATTTTTTTACAAGGTATAAGAAAATTTAATTTTTTTTATCATGGATTTACAGACCGTTTCCAGTACTGAAACAATGGATTAAAATACATGCTATTTAATACAAATGTTTTACAAAAAACATCAGTAGAGAAGATTCTGAAATATAGCTGTGTGAAACAATGAACATAAAACATGTTATGCAGAATTACTTCCCCAAAACAAATTTCTGCCCTGACATGCGCTTTAGCATTGTGAAATAGAGTTTAAATTACATTATAAAAAGTTTTTTATAAGGTTTTAAGAAAAATACAAGATTTTCGATAATTAAATATAGTTGTCCGGACATTGATGTCATGTCTGTTACCATACACTATTTTCAACTTTTTAAATAACAAAATTGAAATTTGAGATAAGAAAGACCTGTTTACCATTAGAGCATGGTCGAAAAAGAAATAGAAGGAATCTTGAATTTTTGGCATTTGATTGAAAAAGCAAAAATTTGTTTGTCATTAGTATTTTTATTGCATGTCAAGTCTGTTACCTTAATTAGTTTTACAAAATACATTTATTTATTTGTTAATTCAATTGATTAATTTAGATCATTCTATTTTTGATGTAAATTAATGTCTCTTTTCATGTTCTTATAGAATCATTTATACTCGTGATTTTTTTTTCTTTCTATGAAATGTCATGACTGTTACTGGTCAAACATGGTAACAGACATGATTAAAAAAAAAAAAAAAAAAAAGAAAGAATTGCACAAAAATATTTTTTAATGAAAAATAATGTATTATGGACAACAGGACGCTATACTTATGTAATGTATCACTTTGAATTATTTTCTGCTCAACATAAGTGAACAAAATTCAAAGAAAATGTCCAGTAACAGACGTGCTTATTTTCATCAAGTCTGAAAGTTAAAAAAACCAAAAAAAAATTAAAGAAAAGAAAAAAATGCATGAATAACACTCAAATAATGTGCAAAAACAAGGTGCGTTGTATGCAACGGGGAAAAAAAAAAACTACTTATTTTTTTAAACTAAATTTTTGCTTTTTGATTTTCCAAATGGAACCCAGTTTTGAAAATGACCCTACTATTTATTTTTTGTTTCTCTCTAAAAGAAAAGTCTGATGTGGACACCGCATGACTTCCTTGTATGTCTGTTAAATCATAAATATTATTCTGTGCACTTCTCTAAACTTTTTTTGCTTCGAAGAGATAAAATTCTGCAATAATACTAATAATTAGCGATTGCGAGAAAAATATTTGAGATATCGCCAAGCAGATTTGTTTTTGACTCTTAATTGGGCGATGTTCAGCCAAAAGCAGAAAAGTCTGACATAGTTAGCGAGATTTTGGTCATAGTCGAAATAGTGATTTATCAAAGACTTTTGATGAATTGAAGGTATCCATAGACCTTAATGTATTAAATGTCTTTTGGGTGACCCTGTAAATATATTACTCAGTCGGCTGCAATCGAAAAGGAAATGCACGATTGTATGTTACACCAGTTTTAAATACAAAGTCTTAACATTCTACGATAAACAGTTTTAGAACTATACGAAATATGTAATTATTTTTAGCGCCAAGTTTGGCGATATTTCGGCAAAACTCGCCAAGGTCAATGATAAATGGGGAAATTTCGGGCATGGGCCAAACAATGACTGACTACAGACATAATTGTCCTTAGACATTAATGTATTGAAATTCTTTTGGGTGGTCCTGTAAACAAACTCTCCAGTAGATTGGAGCGAAAAATAGAGGTGCACAACTAGATGTTACAACAATCTTATGTATAAAATTTCAGCAATCTACGACTAATACTTTTTGATATATGCGAGTTACATTCATAGATTACGTGCACAAAATGTCGCCAAGTTTGGCGACATTTGGCGCAATTTTTTGAGAGAGGCACATGATCGTCATCGGACCATTATCTAACCATGTAGTAGGATGGTATTAGGCTTGAAATGGATAAATTTCTAAAACTGCCAGTGTCAGTAATGTCTTTTTTTTTTTTTTTTTTTTAGTGTTCCTGTAGAAGAACTATAAATGATAACGACACTATTTTCGATGGAGAGATTCATGCAAAATCTTTTGAGTGACCCTGTAATTAAACTATCCTGAGCCTGTCGATTGGAACCAAAAAGGGAGGTGCACGACTAGATATTACAACAATCTTAAGAATACAATTTCAGTATTCTACGACTAATAGTTTTTGAGATATGCGAGTTACATACGTACGAGCCTCTGGGAAAAACTGGTGAAAATGGACATACGGTCGGTCAAAATGGATTGTTCATGCATTTATATGAACACACATATATGCGTGCGATGAGATGCATCGCAAAAGCTCTTAAAAGTAAACTTAAAGGTACTCAAACTTGGCTGTGCGCGCACAGCTAGACTGCATTAAAAAAAAAAAATGGTGTCTAGATCTGTGGCAGGCGACGAATGATTCGATCAACCGCCATCTTGCCGGTAGATAAATCGAGCGATGGCAACGGCTGTCCTTTTTCAGCATTGGGAAATGGTTGCGCTTCAAAGGGTTAACTGTAGCCTCTTCTATACACTGACACGGGCGAATATTTTTGAAAAATACAATTACAAAAAAGTTTTTTTAATGTTGAAATAGAATACGATACATATGCTTAAAGTTCCAAACGGAAGTTTCAATTAGAAAAAAAAAATATTCACGCGATAAATTCTTTATCTTTTATGTCAGGAAATAGATTAAGAGTTCTGATTTTTATTTTCTTCCTGAAAGCATGCGAAAACAATTAAACTTAACCCTTGTTTTTATCGCCGCACGATATGCGTGACCAGTTCAGTTCGTGATCTACTCTCACGTGTTACAACTTTTCGATTTCATTCACAGAACAATGGCATTATTTACTACAGGCTTCATGAATGAACTTTCAAAGCGTACGCATTCATTCATGTTTTCTCTGCTGCTCGAATAAGCTTCAGCTATACAGCTACACCATATTAAAATATACATCTTCCATTAATATTTTCTGAAAAAAAGATAATTTGCATCAATGAATTTAGAAATTGCGTGTTTGTGCACATACTTCTTATCATTGTAACAATACACATAGAATGAAAATAAACTTTTTATTTTGTTTTATTGAAAAGTGTATCAAAGCAGGATAAAATGCAGTTTATCTCATTTGTAAATTCTCTGTTCACGAAAATTCCTTTAATTTTAACTGTAAAACAGTTTATTTTAACTGTTTTAACTTGGAAACATATTTATCGCAATTAAATTATATCGTATTAATCTTCGACTAAACACCTCTGCACAAGAATTTTATGCCGTTTGCAAGGACATAATCGTAAATAATTTTAGAGAAGGCCCCAAAAATGTAGAATTTCTCAAAAACAAGCTTGATTATTGCCATCCAATACACAAAATGCAAATTTCAGACGGAGTCCAGGCCACGTAGCCCCCCCACCTTCTGCCTATGTCCCTTTTGATTTTATGAATATTTATTTTTTTTTAATGCCGCTAAGTCAAGGTAATTTAAATTTATTTAAATTGATTTGATTGTTATTTTATGAAATTATATTTTAATTTATAATTTATTGTTGATTTAATTGTTATTTATACAGTATATAAGTAAACATTTCTACATAATAGCTTATGCAATTTATTTGATCTAACATAGAACATTTTCATGCAGTATGTTAGTTGATTACATAAGTTAGACATAAGTTAGACATGTTACAGTTCGCTCATTGGTAACAAAATACGACACATCCAAACTCATTCGTAAAGACAAAATTTTTATTAGATTCATCTAAATTTAAGCAAAAAAAGACTAGAAGTATATAACTAACCATATTATTTAACGCTTTGAAATTTATTTGAATTTGGGTTAGATGAAACTTTCAGAAATAGAAACGTTACGGCCAATTGTCTACACTAGCGATCTAGGCTGGGGGCGGATTGCCCTCCGTGGGGGACTTTCAAAGGGGTCCTCACCCGTTTTTACGCGAAGTTTCGGAGAAAACCACGGAAAACTCCGAGTTAGGTCGACCTGGTTTCGAACCAGGTACCATCCGCCTCCCAGTTCAAAGCGCTAGCGCTATGCGACTGGTGGGGCGAAACTTTCAGTAAATCTGCATCTTTTTGTGTTGTAAATTAATGTAAGTAAATTAAGCGCTTTCAACGCCTCATATTGTAATATGTTTTCTGAAAACAATATCCATGGGAATTATTGTGAAAAAAATGAAATATACACTTCATCGAATCAAGCTTTTGTATGTTCAGAAAATCCCATGCTTTTATGCAATCTAAAGGACTCTTCTCAGAAAACTGACAGATATAAATGCATGTCTTATACACAAACTAACTAAAGGTGCTTAGAAAATAATGTAAACTAAAAATTTTGTTATTGTTTTGTAGTTCATGAGGGCCATAAACGAACATTTTCAGACTTTATGTTATTTGTGTAAAAAGTTAATAACATTGAGAACTCTTTAAAATCATAATTGCATTTCATAAATATTAATTGTAAAAAAAAAAAAAAATCGTGAACTGAATTCTCAATTTCTAAATTTTATTAATTATCGTACTTATTTATGTTTGTTATGCAAACAATTTATGTTTTTATGTTTTATATCAAGTACATATAAAACATATGTAATATAGTGTATGTATGTTTCTCAAATCATAGTTATGATATTAAATAAAATTGAGAAATTGCGCATACAATGCATGTATTTTAATTAATGTTTTCACAAAACTGTGCTATACTGTGTTATACTATGTACACTCTTGGGAGTGACCAGAATTTCATTGTAAAAAGCATTGGTTGTTCAAGTCCGATTTTACTGTGAAAAAGGCTTTATTGTGATGTTACATCCTTACAAGTCCCAAATATTTTAATAAACTTTCAAGCATAACAGGATAAGCGTATTTCATTGAGTTTTTAATAGTGCACTTTCCCCTGAAAATGATGAACGTCGCATTGGCGGTTTGTTTGGTGACGCAATTAAATATTGTAATTTATTACGATCTCCGGACAGAAATACTTTACATTGAAAAACATTATAAATATAACATACATAACTTAACATGTAAGCATAATGATGTTATTCATTTCAAACCTTCAGAAACATGATATTTTACTATTATTTTCAACAGTTATATGTGTAAAGATTGTTTGCCTTTTTGTTGATACGTTTGCCTGTTCACGCCCGACATTCGTAAATATACCCTTATAACACGGGCTCACGTAAGGCGAATTCGTATAACATGACGGAAAAATCGTGTTCGGATAACACGCTGAAAGAGGCTCCTATAACACGGTAAAAGAATGAGACAGATTTCTTTTTATGTATTGCCTGTAGAATAGAACATACACACTGTTAATACTGCTTGTATATTTCCATAACCTAAGTTTCTCTTACTAAACGGACCGTCTCTACCGCGTTCTAGCGATGCCTACTGCAGTAGAGTAACAAAACTGAACATGATGCTGATGCTCATTTATAATTGCGAATGACGCTTCCGTAACATAACCATTTGCATCTCTTCTTGGGGCAACAAATAAAACCCCCTTTGATTTCGTTTTGTCAAGTTACCGAATGGTGGATTCAGTGCTTTTTCTATTTGATTTAATTTATATTATTCAGTATAATGCAAAATGTTTGTCAGAAATGTTTTATGGTCAATGCATTCGGCATGATTGAGTTAATTTGGACCATCAAGACATCGGAATGACGATTATTCGCAACACCTCCTACACAGAGAAGGCTTGAGAATCGAAGCTTTTACGTCATCGCTAGGTCTTCTAAGATGACGTCATCGTAGTTTTACTTTCACAAAGTAAAGCTATTTAAAATTTCTGGTGAATGATACAAATTTTAGAAAATATCTTAAGTTAAAGATAAAAACTTAAATACCTTTCTGATAAAAAATAATTTATTATGATCCATTTCTATATCATATTATATAATTAGTGATAGTTAAAATTTACTGTTTGTCGTAAAATTAAATTTTCTATCTTAATTCATTAAAAATGTTTTATGCGAGAGTCAATTCACCACAAACTTCGAATAGCTTTACTTTGTGAAAATTAATGTGTGATGACGTCAGTTTAGTGGACCTAGTGATGACGTAAAAGCTTCTGTTCTCAGGCATTGTATATCTGGGAGGTGTTGCTATTCCGAATGCCTGTGATCCAGCAACGGTATCTCTCAGAGGGTACCAAATTTCGGGAAAAAATATTATGAATATCAATGATCCAAGAGCCCCCACTTCAGCGGACAACTTCATATTTCACACCGGAAACAAGGGAGGCGTGTCAGACAGGAAGCAGACCCTTAAATCACACCCCTACCACCCATTGTTGCACCCCAAAATACTACTTGATACAAAGTGCTTCAAAAATTTTTAGGCCCTTCTTAGATAGAGATTTCAGTCATATGGTGCGTCCTTACCCTGTAATCTTGTCTTATTATATGCTAATGCGCCTACTCTTGGATTGAGCCGTAGCATTGTGGCCTGGTGCATGATTTATAGTTTTTCAGTGGTGGAAGTGGGTTTAATTTTCGATATCCGCGTGTGGGTTTTCTGTTGTTTGCTACCGTACGCGGAATCGAGGTTAAGCAATTCATGAGCAGATATATCTCTTCCGACATGCTGGATGGGAAGTTTCCATAACATATCATGTAAGTATTTATTATTGCCACGAGGAGCTGCCTCGCAGAGGAGATGTTTTGGGAGGATTTCTGTGCCCACAACGAAAAAAAAAAAAAAAAAACATTTCACGCACTATTTCTTCCAGAAATTGGGTTACCATTGAGATACTGTTAATATTATCAAGAGAGACTGAAAAGTCCGAAATCGGAGAGCTAATCATATGCTTGGCTTAAGAATTTAGTAGACTGTTTTCTAAAAAAGCATGCAGTTGAAAAAAAGAGAGGATAGTATCTTTTTAACAGACACTCAGAGAAGAAATACAAATGTCTCCTGTCTTACAATCAGCAACGGATCTAGAAAAGTTTTTTGGGATGAGCGATAAGCAACACTATGCATATTATCAGACAGGGACAAAATTTTTTGTTTACCTCTTCATCTTAAATATTGAACTCAAGCTTAACGTGTTGGTTTTCATCACCAGAAAGATGTAACAGAGAAGATTCTCATGCATACTATCAGACAGGGACAAAATTTTTTGTTTACCTCTTCATCTTAAATATTGAACTCAAGCTTAACGTGTTGGTTTTCATCACCAGAAAGATGTAACAGAGAAGATTCTCATGTATACTATCAGACAGGGATAGTATTTTTTGTTTACCTCTCCATCTTAAATATTGGACTCAAGCTTAACTTGTTAAGTTTTCATCCTCAGAAATATGTAACAGAGAGGATTCTCCCTCTTTGACTGATGTTGCTTCCTATATGAATTTTTCAAACACTCCGCTGTGACCTGCAATCGTCGTAGCGTCTTTCTAGAACGTCTAGAGCGAACAGGTTAAACATGGGCACTGCTTACAGTATACTAAGTCCCTGATCAAACGAGGTAACTTGTACATAAAAAAAAGATTGCTTGGTCCGTACAGTTGAATTTAGATTCAAACCACCTCACCATCACTTCATTAACTTTCTGAAACACTTGCTACCTTTTGCAAATTCATAGAAACAGAGTAACAGAATAAGATACACTGTATATTCGGATTCATTCTGTATCAAATATACAGTTGTGTCTTTACTTACGATTATAATTCGTACCTAAAACATCCTTGACAAGGCTATCTTTACTCAAGGCAACTCTTGATAAAATTTAGCTAATCTTAGAGCTTAAAAAAAAATTTTTTTTTCGTTTATTATCATATGAACAGTTTATATTAAAAATAGAAATTAAATAACTTACTTTTTTTATTATGATAAATAACTTTCATTATATTTCCAGGGAAAGAAAACATAAATTAAAATGACTTTCCATGAAAATAATTTTTATAAATAAATACTTACTGGAAAGAAGGGGTCTTAGTGACCACTTCTTTGCATTGAAAAAGATTACAAAATTAATTAAAGATTACAAAAATCTTATTAAAAGATTACAAACTTATTAAAAGATTACAAAAATCTCATGTGAACAACACAGAACTTTTTATGTTTATTAAATCATTTATATTTCCGATGCACTTCAGCGAAACTTATTTCATTTGAAAATGAGATACAATACTTCAATAATAATAAGGTTTATCGATTTTTTGCCATATATAAGAGATATCGCCAACCTTTGTTCAGTTTTAACGATTTATTTATATTGCTTAATTTAGCGATGCTTCACCAAAATCCGCTAACCTTGTCAATATAGCTTGTGAGCCTTTAGGCACATCCCAAATAATTATTGATCACTGACTTTTAATCGAAGGTATTCATAGTCCTAATAGTATTGAAAGCTTTTTGGCTGACCATGTAAATAAATTACACCAATTGATTGCAATCAGAAGAGGAGATGCTCAACCAGATGCTGCAAGCAGGCGCGTAGCCAGGAAAATTTTTCGGGGGGGGGGATATGAACTTATATGTGTATAAATAGACGGAATTTCATCACTAATCCAAAAATTTCGGGGGGAATATATCCCGATATTCCCCCCCCCCGGCTACGCCCCTGGCTGCAAGAGTTGTAAAAACAAAATTTAAACCTCCTACGCGGAAAATTTTCGAGTTGTGCGAGATACGTATTTATTTTGGTACCAAATTTGGCGATATTTCTTCAGCAACAAAAAACGCCAAAACTCCCCAAGCTCGATGAGAGTTGGCGATTTATTCATGACCCAAACTATGACTGACTCTAGATATGTATTATACTGAGGACAAATTCTATGAAAGCTATAAAGACTCTCTACTTTTTGGATCTTTTGTACCATGTTTTAAAGATATGTACTGTACTGTATCTTTGCTCAATGCGTGTATGGAAACTATTTACAACAGTTTTTCCCCCTGATACCTAGGTACATATATTTACTGTGATGACTCAATGCTTGATATAAACTATTATGCAGGAGCCGGAATTTTCTGTGAATTTTTCTCCCATTACATTCTTTTAGAAATTGGCAAGTCCGCGTTCGACGGCGAGGTTGAGGCAATTAGGATTGCTTTGCCACATCGAAATATTCGCCCTTCGCTTTCAGGTAAGCTCGCCATTTTCTCTGATTCTCAGGCAGCAATCCTGGTAATCGCGAATGGCTGCCAATCTGCTATTTCATCTTCTGTAATGCACTGTAGATCTCTACTACGAGAGTTGCTTGATGAACATAAGATGGTTGTCTTGCAGTGGATTCCTTCCCACTGCAGCATCCCCGGAAATATAAAGGCAGATGAGCAGGCCAAAAAAGGATGTAATATACTTCAAGCTCCAAATGTCCAGGTTGGTTGTAAGTCTGCTTTGTCAAAAATCAATCTGACCATCAAAGCTAAGCAGGTGTCTGAAATAAAGGAAAGAATAAAAGATAAATGCTGGGAAGGCAACATCCATAATATCCCAGACTATCCCAGAAGCAGCGCTGTAGCTATTTTTCGGTTAGCTACGATGCATGACAGCTTATATGCCCACCATCACAGATTCATATTTGTTGACGGTACTGACTGCTCCTCTGCTGCAAATGGTGCGATGATGAAAGCTGAGAATAGCGTCGTTTGCTCATCTCTCTCCCAGACCAGTGTCTATTCCAGATCCTGAGAGGCTAGAGACCTAAATAGACTGCAGACTTGACATTTTAATTTCACCTATTTTACTTTGTGATTTCCCTTGTGTAGTTTGTTATATTATCTGTATATCTGTGATCAGGGGCGTAGCTAGGGGGGGGATATCGGGATGTATCCCCCCTCAAAATTTTTGGATTAGTATCACGAGATTAACGCCGTGCAGAAATTCCATCTATTCATACACATATAAGTTCATATCCCCCCCCCTCTCGAAACATTTTCCTGGCTACGCGCCTGTCTGTGATCTCTGTTTTGGCAAAAGTATATATATATGTCTATATTGCTGGTTGGATTTGGAAAATATATATATATATATATATGTTATACTGAGGATATCTACAGACCTTATTGTATTGAAATTCTTTTGGGTGGCACAGCAAATAAACTATCCATGGATAGGGGCCAAAAAAGGAAGGTTATACCAACTCTAAAAATAAATTTCAGCATTCTACGTCTAGTAGTTTTTGAGATATACGAGTTAAGTACATACATGCATACGTGCAAACGTCAATGAAAACGGTAAAAAACACTCAAATTACTGGTGTTAAACGATAAAGTAAATAAAAAACTTTGTAAAAAACACACATAAGAAGTTACCTATAACTTCTTATGTGTGTTTTATACAAAGTTTTTTATTTACTTTATCGTCAATGAAAATCTTGTCAAATCGCAGGAGTGGCGTAATGAATTTTGGAACCCGGCGGCTGAGAAGTGCGCGGCTTAGGAAAAAATCTTATAAATGATTAAGAGCATAAAAGTCATACTGTTTAATTAGTCTTCACTTAGTCAGCCAGTATTAGTCTAATTTTTACTGCGCTAGTACTAGTCGTGCTAGATCGGCGAATTCAATATCCGCAGTTACTGAAAATCATCGCGTCCATGCAGCGGCCTTGCATGTTGACTGCGTAGAAACGAAATTGCCTGTAGATAGAGAGAAGATGCAATATTCACTTGAACCTCTTCCTTTCTCATGAGTTGTTTGATATCTATCTATCTATCTATCTATCTATATATATATATATATATATATATATATGTAACATTACAAATCAAAAGCCCGTTAAAATCCCACATTTCTAGTACTACGCAGTTTTAATTCAGTTGGAACAAAGGAATCGGCTCTCAAAAACTGCAATTACTACACGGTCCCTTGCAATTCCTTTGTAATTTTGTAGACAGCCCCAGTGTTCAGTCACTGTGGCGTCTTAACACATCTTGAAGACATAACAAACCTTGAAAAACATCTGCCCAGATTTTAGCGTTTGGCTATAGGGATGGACGCGAGACGAGACAGAGATTTACAGCTTTCCTGCGAGACAAGACACACATTTTTAACATTACGATATAGGGATTTTTGCGAGACGAGACAAAGCTTTTAGGCTATTTTGCGAGACACGAGACTCCTATTTTTCGTCTCGCGTCCATACCTATTTGGCTAATAATTGCAACGTGCTTGGATCATGTGACATGACCTCAAAAGTTGATAAAAGGGGCTGATACAGTCCAGGAGCAAATCTTCCGCGTGACTGCAACTGCCTAAGAAATATGTATCCAGTCGTCCAATAAAATTATGTAATCGCAGTTCGACTCATTCTTGCACCGACGGCCGCTATGGCCCAAGGATTATTACAGCTCGTTCCAGCGTCTGCCGGCCTGCGAAGACCGGCCAGAGTCCCGAGCTGCCTCGCCTAATATCCAAAGCCCAGGAGGCCTCAACAGCCTCGCCTTTCTCCGGTCCACGACTACAAACTTTCCCGTAGCCGCCTAATGCTACATATATACGTACTTAAATAAATTTTTTCATACTGTGACATAAGATGCTCGTGTGATAATCATTTCTTTTGTATTATAAAAGTTGTTAAAATAAATTGTGAGAAACGCTAAGAATAAATATGAATTTTACCACTTTCCTATTTGAACAAAAAAGTGCCCTGGTTCGTCTGAATATAGTGTAAAACTTCTCTAAAATTTGAGATCTTCGTTACTACTTTGTATCCAGATACCTACTTTGTAAACAAATAGGATATGTCAAAAAGCTTACGGAAAAAGTGAAGGTTTAGATGTTTATTACCTACACCGTGCATACCCACCCATGGGTGCAATGCAACTGGATGAGAACATGGATAGAGCAAGAAGCAAACAGTAATATTTAATTTACATGTGTAAATGCACTCAATTATAGAGTAATGATACGACCGATATTTGAACAGTTGATTTGTATCCCCAATAGAGTAAAATTTTAATTTCTTGATGGTAGATTCTACATTGATTGTGTGTCCTTACTATAACATAAACATTCCCAATTGAAAATTTTCAACAGTTTTAATGGTTATAATAGGCTTTCATTATTAAAAAAATAATTTCTTGAACATCATATTGTGTATAATGGTTTGTATGCTTACAAATATGCATTTAGAACGGTCGAACAAGATTTATAACTCCAAGTGACAAATTTGAGAGCTATAGCAGTGCAAAAAGCACACAAAAGCCCTATGTATTAACACTTGTACATTTGGAGAGAGCGTTACGTAAAACACTCGTAGGAAACGGTCAAAGAAAGGACCTTTAATATATAGTCTTGCACTATTCAACTACTTGAAAACTTATATTGTACCTCATAAACATGCCACAACCATTTACTTTCTAGAGGTGTGAATCAGACTTCGTATAATCGTGATGGATTACACTTTTTGTGTAATCGTAATAGTCATAATTTAGAAATTCAGTTTACAAATAATCTATTTGAATCGTAATCTGAAAACTTAAATCCACGTGTAATCGTAATCTCGAAAATAAAATTTCTAGATTATGATTATATAATCGTAGTACAGTCGTAATCTAAGCATCTTGTAATCGTAATCGCTTGAGACGATTACAGGAATATGTTCACTTATTTTTAGTTAATATGTAACGTAAAGATAACAGAAAAACTCGTTAATCTGTGAGTGAAGTCTTCGTTAAAATTCTCGAGGCTGCTGCTTTCGACAATCTATTCAAAACGCACAAAAAATCTTGAACCTCTGTTTAACATGTTCATTAACATTGTTGCAAAGTCATAAAACCGAAAGTTACCCTTTCTGTGGTCAGCGTTGCTTCCTGTCATCGATCATCTCTGGGCCCAACAAGGCATTGCGAGATCTGTGGTAGGGAAGAAAAGCTGGAAACATACCGGAGAAAATCTCAGCCGGTGTATTACTGCAGGGCATTGCTTAAACAGGTCAAATTTGTATTCAAGAATCCTTTCTTGGGTGATATTTTACAAAGTTTCAATAACTTTTATGCACAAGTTTCTTTTGAGCGGTTTCTGTTAATCAGTTCTGTTCTCTGCGTAGAAATTGTATAATTAAAAAACTACGAATGCTCACAAAAAATAATAATGGTAATTTAATAATGGTTAATTTAATCGTAATCTCACCATCCGTATATGTAATCGAAGGTTTTTACTGATTTAATTATTGTAATTTACTCGTAATCGACAAAATTAATATTTTGGAATATCGTAATCTAATTTGAGATTGGCGTAACCCAATCGTTATATGAAAAAGGAAAGTAATCGTAATTGCAATCTACTGCACACCCGCGTAATCGTTTCGAAGTCAAGTGTGAATATATTCAATCATTTGGTGTGCAAAAAATTATTCTTTTCAAACAGATTGTTTTGAAATAAGTCAATATTCACTTTATGTAAATTTTTCATAAAAATCTAGATATCGAAATTTTTTGCGTTCACTGTACTTTCTTGAAACCTTGTAATATCTTGAATGTAAATCATATCTTCCTTGTAATATCTTGAATGTAAATCATATCTTCCTTGTAATATCTTGAAACGAAATCTTCCCCTACATCCCATTTAAAATAAAAGCTATTCCATTATAATTCGGGTATCCAAAGAAACCTATTTTTTCCCTAGGCCTGGTCCTGTTTCCTTATAATAGAGTCATTTGTCGGAGGCCATCTCCCCCAGTTAGATAGCCCCTCTTAATAAATATTCCACGCGCGCCACCCCCTCTTGAGATTCAATTTTCAAGTTCCTTGTTTGCTGCGCCCGTTTTTCACATCTCTGTTTCCAAATCGAATCTTGCGCCCTCCTGCAGAGAAAAGACACTGTAATATATTTTTATTGCAAAGCTTGTTTTCCAAACAAACGCCATCACAAAAAAGTTGATAACTTCCTTTCACTGCTGTGGAAAATACATGCAGAACCTGATTATTACACAGACAGACCATTTAAACCACAGACTACCATTCTTATATTGTAGGTCGATCCCTAAAGATTAACATAAAGACATGTTTCAATTTACTGTCAATACTACTTCAGATAACATTGGCTAATAAATCAAGAAAAAGAAAAAAAAATGACAATCAGTGAAAAGTAATATAAATAATGTCAAATGCACTGATTTTAACTACTTTTTAACACAATCTTATTTGCGATACTATGCTTCATTACTACTACACAGTCAGTTAAAGTGAGCTCCCGTATTCATCCTATCGCGAAGGTGTCTATCTAATGGTCTAGAGTTTTGGTCGGTTTTCTCCAGATGTAGCGTGGATGCACGTTACAGTCACTTAAAAAAGTCCTCCGACTAAGGTACGTCCTGCAGGACGATGTCCCTACTGTAGGTTTGCCGAAACACAAAATCTCAAAAAAGAATTCATACTACTACATAAGATTAGTTAACAAGTGCAACGCTGGGTTCTAGCAGAGCATTCAAAAAATCATGAATTAGATGCTTGGACTCAGAGCAAACGCTGAGGTACAACTGGGTATTCAAAACAGTAATAGGCATTCTAAGTAATGATGAACTCGAAGATAGAATTGCTGACACCACATCTTTGCAATGATGGTAGTGAACATAATTGTTAAAGCAAGCAAGGCCCTAAAGAATTATTTTTAATCACTGTCATTAGAGCCTGATCTATGAAATCTAACCTATAAATCGTACACACACAAGTTCCGACTTAAAACATTCGCTTATAAACATCAACTGTAGCACAAGCTACATTTCACTCGGATGTCATAATCAGTCCTTGGATCATTTAAAGTATTGCACTACAGCTAATACAATTACTGCATATAAAGTGTGTTTTTATAAAGATACTTCAGAGAAAACCTCTCACCGAAATTTACTTTTTGTAAGAATGTTTCCTAAATCTCCATAGAAAAGGTTTTAGGTATAGTCGTTATTATTAGGATTCTTAATACTAAGATTTCATACCTTGTAAAGCGTAATCTTGTAAGCTAAAGCTTTTTTAAGTAACTCATTATGTCATACTTATGTTGAGGGTGTGACCATCTTACTGTGGTGATCTCAGACCAATATGGCCATAACCCCTTGGTAACGTAATTCTGATCTTATTCCAGAAGTGTTGATTGAAAAAAGTCTATTCATTCATATTTATAAACGTTTGATAAGTATATTTTTAGGTTGGCAATATTAATAGCATGTTCCTTACTAAAAATGCTCACACACATAAAATGTTTGAGCATTTTACACACACTTTATGTGTGTGTACCATAAAGTCATACTTCACTTTATGAGAATAAAAAGCATAAAAAATTTAATCTTTATATGCGGGCATAAAGATCAAACTACAAACCTTGTACGTTAAAACCTAATTTTCCATTAGGCTCTGAACCCGGGACTCCTTAATTGGTATTAGGGGTCCTTCCAGCATTTTTCCTTTAAAAGAAAAATTTCCCAATTCAATTTTTCTTTTTCATCACATCAGTGTAAGGTGGCGGCTATACTCCAAGTTGCACCTATAATTAAGAATTTTCTAAACAGACCCCTGTGTACAATGCAAACCTTTTAAATTTTCTGGCCTAAACCCTTTAACGTCCATTTTCCCGCTCTCCTTATTAGAGAATTTCTGCTAAATACTTAATGAGGAATAATAGTCATTAACGTGAACCTTCCCTTTGGAGCCTCGCACAGAAAAAAAAAATCAATTCCTCTGAAATTGCGTGCTTAACACTCTAAATCAATTTCCTAAGCATTGCATTAAAAATAAAAAAAAAGAATCAATTCCGACCCCCCCCCTTCCCCTTTTTTCATGAAAAGACTACATGTACGCCTTTAAGAAATCCATTTCATTAAGGAACAATGTTTCAAGGAGGGCAAACGAGCATACTGTAACACCTCGAGAAGGAAAAAAAAGGCATGAATGCGTAGTAAAAATCTTGTAGTGGAGGATGGGGGGGGGAGGGAGCTACTGGAATTAATAGAGGTGTATTTAATTAATATTGAGGCATTTAATTAATTTCTAAATAACGACCAGTCGAAAGGTTCATTGAGGAACCGCTAAAGAGCTTATTTGTCTAGAGCGGCAAAACGTTTAACCCTAATCAATTACGATGGCACCCTCGCTTAAAAGAACGTGATCGTATGATTATAAAAATCAGGGGAAGGCATGTTTTGTACCCCCAGGGGAAAAACTATGGCATGTGAATGAAGTGTCTGCATATCTCAGATGAAAAGTTACATTTTCCTGGAGTTCATCTCTAGGTCATGGAGTAGTTAATGAGCTTGGACGAAATGCATTCAGAAGTTCTATCATTATCGTGGGAAAATTGGAAAGCATTTTAATTTTCTGGCCAGATTCTCGCTTCTCGCATCAGCAATGAAATTTCAAAGTGAATATATATCCTGTAAAATTTTCTTTTTTGAGTGTAAGGTAAAATTTAGGGGCGACATGGTTATATTCTTCTCTTTTTTTTTTCTTTCTTTTTTTAAGGGAAAAAAACAAGTACAGTGCTAATTTTCACCAACGTGAAAAATCTTAAGATGATTTAAAAGGTCTTTTGGAGGATTGAGAAGAAAATATACTCGTAATTTAGACTCTTGAGGTTTTATATTTTGTGATCAAAATATAAAACATCACTAAACACTTCAGGTAAAACTCCATTACCTTTCACAGATGTTTAGAAAAAATTTTTAATCTTTACTATATAAGTATTTTTTTTTCAATAGTGCGTATCACTATCCGTGAGATAAGTCAAAGTACACATATAAACAAAATTTTTGTTGCAAAAGGAAGTAAAATATATATATCACAGAATGAATTAATATTTAATAAAATGTTTTAAATTTAGATACTTTAAATTATATTCTAAATTGAAATTTGAAAAAAAATCTCGCTTTTCCCCTTATATTTATGTTGAAATTTCTAAAAGTATTTCTCCCTCACTTTTAATATTGATTCAATCTATATACTCATACAAGTTATAACTATACAAAGTTTCGTGAAGATATGAATCATAGAATTTTTTTTATCTTACGGATAGTTAGTTCACAAAAAATGCGTTTTCAGAAAACGCAGTTTGAAGTTACCTCATTGTGTTCAAATATATAACTTTCGTGACACGTTTTTATGTGTATCTCCGGTTCTAATTGGAATAATTGCATAAAATCGGGATCAAAATGCTCAAAAAATAACTAAGGTTTCGAATAAAATTAAAATTGAAAAATCGATTTTTAAAAAATATTTAATCCTCCTACGACCCCCTAAAAAAACAGTTAATAGTACTAATAATATTGAAATAATAAAGGCGATCGTACAATTTGAAGTAATAAAGGCGATCGTAGAAATTTCTTTTCTGTCCTCTCAGTATTTAAAGGTAATATTCAATTTTCCATGAGTGCTACACCATTTATTTATTTAATTTTTGAAAAATTGAGTTACTGCATTTATTTCATACACTTTACTTTTTAAAACTGCGTAGTTCTAACCCTTTCTACTCAATACGGATTTAGTCATTTAGTTGTTTCTTGCAGGTATAGTTCTTCAGAAAACAGAAAATTCCGCATACGTTTGATCCAAATGCAAGGCATTAATTTATCCTAGTTATTTAATTTTCAGTGTATTTAAATACATATAGTAAAACCCGCTTAAAAGGTTTTAAAAGGAAATGGAATACAAAAGCGTCTTAGGTGGAAAAATTTAACCGAGAAATTAATTCTTTTGAAAAACAAAGAGAATAATTTCAGTACATTATCTTTAAGCCCCCTACTACCGATATTTTTGTAAAAGTTAAAATTTTCTTTAACTTTTAAACTCTTTTTTTTAAACTTTCTTTTAACTTTAGGTGCGTATAAAAAATGATTTGATTTTCCAAGTTCATGCTCGGCAATTTATATTAAATTCTTTGCAATTAAGTTTACAGGTGTTCCTGAAAAATTAGTTTGGAAGAAATACTGCTTTTAAATATGACTTGCCTATTGACAGCGATTCTACAGCGTTTATAAGGCACTCGAGATGGTAGACGGTTTGAGTGTGAAGGTTCTGGGCGGCTGTCGTTCTATTGCTCTGAAGTTTTGAACGGTTTTCTCTAGATGTAGAGCGAATATGCGGGAAAACCCCCTTAGAAAGTCCTCCGAAAAAAGGCATGTCCATCCTAGGCAGATACCCCTCGTTCAGGTTTGCCTTAATACACAAAATACAATTACAAACTGCTTTGGAAGGGGTGCATCATTTGTTGATTTGTGTGTCTTAGAACTTGTAACAATAATTTATACTGGGTGACTGCTAGTTCATGGTACAAACTTTCAGGGCTTGTACGGGACACTGTAATAATCACATTTTGTACAGGAATGTATGGTCAAAAGTGAAGCGTCGAAGCACAAACAGAGGAAAGAACAGATCCAGGAGACGGAGGAGAAAAGGAGTTAGTAGTTGCTTCCATTGCCGGTAGATGGCCAGTCAGCTTTGAATCGGGGAAGAAAGGCCATTCTCGTTGCAGTTTTCGTAAATTCGCCATTAGAAACCGCATGTTGTTTCAGCATGATGGAGCGCCAACCCACTTTACCTAAACGCATACATATATATGAGTTGCAGTAGATGTTCGTCAGTACTTGAATGCAACATTTAGCATGCGACGTACTAGTTGTTGTGTATCTATCTCTTGGCCACTCCGGTCTCCCGATTGGACGCCCCTCGATTTCTGTTTATGGGGATATTTGAAGAATGACGTTTATGGACTCCGATGAAGATCTCATTGCTCGAGTATCCGTAGCTGCTGCACGTGTGCGTTAAATTCCTGGTATCTTTGAAAGTGTTCGTCAATCGCTGCACCGACGCTGTCAAGCATGCATCGTTGCTGATGGACGCCATTTTGAACACTTATTGTAAATTAATTTCCACTTGTAAACGAGGTATTAAGAAAATAAAACCCTCTGCCTATCATTTATTCTTTCCTGTGTTTGTACTTCGACGCATAATTTGTTCTTTCCTGTGTTTGTTCATCGACGCTTCACTTTTGACCATACATTCCTGTACAAAATGTGATTGCTATAATGTCCTGTACCAGCTCTCAAAGTTTGTACCATGAATTACAGTCACCCAGTATTCAAAGCAAAGCAGGCACTAGAGCAGACAAAAATCCCAAACTATTTTATATCTATTCCAAATACACCTTTTATTAAAAAAAAAAAAATCTTTATCCATCACTATTATTTTTACTATGCAGTTATTAAAAATTTGCGCTTGAAATAATGAAGAGTGACATTAATCTGTACCTTCATTAAATACCAGAGGTACTAAATTGAAATCGGGCCATTGTGTTTGGTCTCTTAATTTAGTAAAGAGCCTTAAAAATCCCCTGATCCCTCCTTGTTTTTGATTGTGGGACCGCTTTATCCATCAAGGGCGCCTCCAACAGTGGTGGTGGTCCATTAAGAAAGTGAAACCTCGGGTGCTTAATGAATGTGTGGTTGTCAGTCGGTGGCAACTGAAGTATCGTCTATGGGCTTGGCTCTCGTATATATACATGTATATATATATAATGAACTTTTTTAGATTAATTCCCTAAAAACCGCGGAATCTGAAAACTTTCTTTTTTATATGCTCGTCCGGAGGTGCGAGTAATATAATCATTTTTTCGTAAAAGTTTATTAGAGAGGTGACCAACCCATGGGCCACTACTGGGAGGTTTTTAAGGATTTATTGCGATACAATGGTGAAGAATATTAAAAATTATTGCTGTTTTTTTTTAAGTATTAGAGCCTTACCAATTTTTTTTTTACCTTACATTTCAGTATATTTGTGTTAAAATGTAATAGAAATTTAATCTAATTGACAAAAGATAAACTCATCAGAAATTCAATTTCTCAATTTTTTAATGATTTATTATTTATTTTATTTATTTATTTATCTATTTATTTTTTACTTTCTTTAACACAGATGCGAATTTACTAGTTTTGTAGGTTTCCACGGTTACGTAATGCTGCCAGTTGTGTAATGACGGGCTTATCTATGATTAGCATTGTGGAACAGCACCCAAATATTGGGAAACAAAAAGCTTCAGTGGCGTAGCCAAGTTAGGATAGGGGGATCACAAACCCCCCATGAGGGATTTTTGCAATACAAAATGTACATTCTTCACTCCCTTATCACACACACGTATACATATATGTGAGTTGCAGTAGTCATAATCCGCCCCCCCCCCCGCATGAAACATTTCTGGCTACGCCACTGAAAACTTACTAAGTAGACTTGTGAAATTACATTATTGCTTTATAGTGTTCAGCGACATGCCATATTTTGGTTTATTATCGTACTCGTCTTCAAAAATTTTAATAGACTTGTTACACGTATTCATTATGTCATATTTAATTTAAAAAGTTTTCAGTAAAAAATTTCTGATTTCTGATAATTACGCGTTTATGAATATGCAACTTTTCTTACAACAGGTGTTTTTCTGCTACAACAGAGCTTTTTTGCTGAATATCTTTTTCATAAAGAGAAACGGATATCGATAATTCTGATTGATAACTAATAATCGATTGCTTTTGTATAAAACTCTGTCGATTACAAAATGGTAAAATATTCACTGCAGAAGAGAAAACTGTTTATTTTTTTTTGTATTTTAAGAGTGAAATCGCTAGGAATCCATGTCCTTAAGGAATGCTTTTTAATAGCCGGAAATTTCAGTTTACAATTAACCTTGTTCAGTGTATGCATTGTAAAACACACCTTCACTCAATGGATACGACGCTTTTACAACAATAATAGCAACAACAATAATCTATACTATTAAAATGCTAAAGATAACCTCAAATAAAAGTTGCATAACAGTACTAATATAATTTTTCGAGATCTTGTAAAAAAATCTTTAAATGTTGTTTCCATTTTTTTAAAAATAAGAGTAAACTGTTATGAAAGTCTATTGCATTATGCTTAAAGTGGATGAACGACTCTAAACTGCTGCAGACCGTAATGTACTGGAATTCTTTTGAGTGCTCCTGTAGAACTGTAGATGCTGCAAACACGCTTTTCAATGAACGGCATTAATCTTTAATCCTTAATAACACATATGAATTTTGTTTTGTTTGAAATAGGCGAATGTCTCTAAAATACGCCTTAAAGAATGACTACCCACAGACCGACAGTAATGTATTGGAATTCTTTTCTGAACTCCTGTAGAAGAACTATAAATGCTGCAGACTCTCTTTTCAATGAAGAACATTATTTTTTACTCCTTAATAACACATATGAATTTTGTTTTGTTTGAAATAGATGAATATCTCTGAAATACTAATTAAACAATGACTGCCTATAATGCATAACGTGTTTGAATTATTTTGAATGCTCCTGTAAAAGAACTATCCTTCTATATAGTTTCACTGATCCCTGACTCCCTCACTCTCTAACAATTCCGGCCCGACCACTTCAAAACAAAACTTTTGCCGTCATTAATCTAAACAGATTAAAAAGTTATGGTCTAAAACTGTAATAAAACTCACACCGTTTGCACGATCCGCTTAAAATTTTTCATAATCATGTATAAAAATATAGAAAACAATCTGTGCTACTTTAAAAATCCAAAAATCCACCCGTTCCCTCGTTTTTAAGCTATTTTTCGCTCTTCACACCTCTATTTTATTTCCGAGAGTCAAAAACAGGAATCATTTGCGTGACAAAATTACCTTTTTCAAGTGAAAATGACGTCACGCAATTGGGATTCCAATTCGTTTAAAACTATTTTTTCTGTGTAGCATGTTTTTTTTTATTATTCATTAAAACAATCGCCTGCTGAAGCATTGATATAAGAGGAGCTGAATACACAAGACGAAATCGTTCGAATGCAAAAAGTTTCCGCGCATTTCCAGAAGAGTACGAAATTCGTTTTGGGTCTATAATAAAAATTGAATATGAAGTTATTTATTTTAGGTGGACGAAGATTAAATATATTGAATGTGGACCTGTATTCGTAAAATGTTTTTCTAGTTGTAATTGCTTCCACAATGGGCTTTTTCTTCAAGTAAAAATAATAAAAACACAATTTTCAGTAAGGTACATGATACAGTGCACAGTAATAGCATATCGTAGTAATTGACGATATGCTATTACAGTTAGAACACGGACAAATGGAACTCACAAACACTTTCCAGTCTCAAAATAAATAAAAACTTTGTGGAAAACACACACATAAAATGTTACTGATACTTTTCGCATACGAACGATTTCATTTTGTGTATTCCGCTTCTCTTATATTAATGCTTCAGCAGACGATTATTTTAGTGAAAAAAATAAAATTAAACAATGTTACCCGGAAAAACTATTTTAAATTTCTTCCTATAAGTAACATTTTATGTGTGTTTTTTCACAAAGTTTTCATTTATTTTAACGAATAACATCAGTATTTTGAGTGTTTCCACCGTACTTTCCGACCTTATCGGGAACGTCTTATAAAAGAGAGAACGAATTCAACGTCTTATAAAAGAGAGAACGAATTCTTATTCGAAACGTGTGTACCATTTTAATTTTCCTAGCCGAATTCCACTTCTCGAGAGTGAAATCTTAGCCGGGGCGCTCTCGCTACGTAAATGGAAAAACGGTAGCTCCCTCCCATCAACTTCTTTTTTTTTTTTATTCCGTCGATGTGACAGACAGATCATGAATATAGAAACCGTTCATCACCGGCCAAGGTGAAATGCAAAACAGGTGAGACAGGGAAAGAGATGCACATACACCTGGAACTGGAATTTTTGAAAAGTTTCCGGAGAAAGTGGATGGTGATTAGGAAATTTCACTTCCGCAGAAGACAGGGTGTCATCAATTTTCCCGCCAGGAGAGGAAATCATAATAACTTTTCGGATACTTTTTTTCCACCCTTCGGATCCATTGTATTTTCTCGTCCCCCCCCCCCCACTGTGACATTACGTTATGATTTTTCATTTGCAGACTTTGGCAGAAAGGAGTAGTGTTCTGCTAACTTTGCATATCGAGCGTGGGTGTTTTTTAATCGAAGCTTTCATAGTGAGTTATTAATCGCCGAACAGTGTGAGATTTTTTGTAGTCTAGGAGAACAAAATTATTTAGAACAAACTTAGTGGTTCGACGCTGCAAGGCACGTGGTACCATGTGTAGAACAACCACTTTAATTATTTCTCCACGTCTATAAAATACTTGCATAGACATCTATATGATTTAAGAGTGATTATACATAGATAAGAAAGATAATATTCACTCAAAATTGATTGAAATTTATACCGCAATCTTTGCATATGTTGCATTGTTTATTTTAGAAAATTAACAAGAAATTAGTTACTAGAGAGTTTTGGCCCGGAAATATATTGCTGTACGTGAGAGTTAGTAATACTAAGAAATAATTTGATTATTAAAATGATTCAATGATTTTTTCAACTATTCGATGAAATGATTCAAAATAAATGCTAAAAGAATATAGTTAAGCCTCAGTGTACCACATACAACTGAAATAAAAAAGTGATTTTCTAGTAAAATATTTGGTTATTAATTCTTTTATTATTTTTCAACAACTACTAATCACTAATATCATCACATATATTTAGTTCAGACACAGAAAAAAAAATCGAGCCTTGTAGGTTTAAATAAACAGTATTTTGGGTGAAATAGATAGAAAATCATTATTAAGATTTAAGACATGTTTTAACTTAATTTCTCTACAAATAATAACAATCAGTTGCAATGAGATTTAAAATACGTAACAAAGTAGTGGATAAGTTGATTACATAAGTATGTAAGTAAGTACATAAGTAAGTATTAATTTACTTATTTTAAAAAGTAAAAGGAAATAAAGAAAAATATACCATAGAATATGTAGTATAAGTATATAAAATATTATTTACAAAATTATTCGGAATCAAAATTAGATTCTCCTGAATGAGAAGAAACTGACACAGTTGCTTGCTGCTGAATTGGAGCTGGAGCGGTGATATCCGAGAATTCTCATAACTCTGTTTCGATTTTTCCACGTTCGGTTTTTAGAGGAGAACGTAAGCTTACAGTGTGAACTTCATGTATACATGTCTTTGCTCTACTTAACTGATCTACATGCAGCAAAATGAGAACTTTGATGATTTAATACCTATAATATTAATTCTAAACCAGATTAATGCTTAGAGCAATTTATTGATATGACGATATACTGGGACAATATCGAGAATATGAGCGTACACAATTAATATTAATAATAACAATTACTTACATATAGCCACATTAGTAGATGTATTAATAACTATATCAGCATATATCGGCATTTGAAATAAAATAAATTGAGATTTAATCCGTATATATAATGTCACACCGAAAATATAGTATTTATTTTTATTTACTAGCTGCGTGCCCGTTCTTCGCACTGTAGTAAACGAAAATTTTCCTAACATGAGTAATTTCAATTAATTCCAGTGATGTGGAATCTAAAATAAAAGCAAAATTATTTGACTCTTGATGTAAAGTTTGCGTCATGAGTATTAACCAGGCATCATTGCAATATAATGACTCAAAAAACTACGTCAGTGTCATTCGCGATCAGAAAAGTGAAAAGCTTAGCGGTTTGCAGAGAACTCCCGACTTTCAAAATGTGTTATTTCTACATCATACTGTTCAAGTTGTAGCATTAAATACCTCAGACACTACATGAAATGGACAACCGTTTGTTTTAAAATAGCTGCGCACCCGCTCTTCTTACGAGAAGTAGCGAATATTTTACTAAAATCATATCTGCATGAGACAAAACAGATTTTTTTTTTTTTTTAAGTTCAAGTAATCTCCTCTGTTGAAATTACTGTGGGATATATTAACACAAATTAGAATTACTTATCGTTCAGTTGGTTGTAAGATAACCCTTGAAAAATTGCAAACAGAACACTTTTAATCTTTATTAAATCTCTACTATTTACTTTAACGTCAATTTCAAGTCTCTAAAATATGTGTAATTTTTATATTAATGAAAACAAGATTATATTAACGATAATTATAATTATTTGCCTTATATTTCCAATAACATTACCGTGTGTGCATTTTTAGATTTCATTATAGTATCCCAGTTGGTTAATAGACGTCTTAATTTTTGTTTATATTTTAAATTACTGAACAGTTAATTTGTTGACGACTATCCGTTTGTACTTTTCCACAATAATTTTTAGCGATAGTACTACAGTCGTTATGGTCGCCCTGTTTACAGAAAAATTAAACCATAATCCCCCTAATGTATATCCAATGTGGATTTTTTAAAAAAAATGAAAAGACATCTAACAGGCGAAGATAATTTTAGAATAGGAACCCAACTGCAAGATAAAAAGATGGGGAGGAAAAAAAATTATAAAAATTTTGCAAGCCGAAGGAAGGGAAAGCATGATAATATAAACGAAAAGAGAAATAGTTTTTAAAAAAATTGCTTGCATTTCTTTCCGTCCGACATCTATATAAATAAAATTAGAGTTTTGTCTGTACATTTCTTGGAATTCAAAAATTTTGCGATTTCTATCCGTTTCAAGCACCCGGGAATCCGATGCGACCCTCAAAAAAAAGTTTGTCTGTCTGTCTGTCATTCTGTCATTCTGTCGTTCTGTCCTTCTGTCATTCTGTCCATGACGCTTTTTTTGTTCAAGCATCACGTAAAAACGACTGAAGCGAATGATATGAAATTGGGTGTCATGATAGGTGGTCACTCAACTTAAAACATAGGCGTCGAATTTTTAAAAAATCTTGATTAGATTTTCAGATTTTGCGAAAATCGTTTCAAACTGCGTAAATTTGTGTTCAAGCATCACGTAAAAACGACTGAAGCGAATGATATGAAATTGGGTGTCATGATACGTGGTCACTCAACTTAAAACATAGGCGTCGACTTTTTAAAAAATCTTAATTGGATTTTGAGATTTTTCGAAAATCCTTTCAAACTGCGTAAATTTGTGTTCGGGCATCACGTAATAACTGCAAAGGTGAAAAAATGATATTTGGTGAAATGATAGGTGGTCACTCACCTTAAACTATAAACATCTAATTAAAAAAAAATGGATCAGATTTCGAGATTTTGCAAAAATCGTTTAAAACTGGGTGAATCTTTGTTCACGCATTACGTAATAACGACTAAAGCGAATGATATGAAATTTGGTCACATGATAGATGGTTGTTCAACATAAACTACAGGTGTCCAATTTTTTAAACATTTTTATTAGATTTTGAGATTTTGTGAAGATTCTCTCAAGATACGTTTATATTTCTTCAAACATCACGTAATCTTATATAATAAAATCCGAGGGTAAACATTGTATGTAGTTATGTATGTAGGTAGGCAAGTTTGTGACCACGGATCTTCTTGCGCGCGTCTCTCGATCGCATTGCGCCGAGACGGTTGGTCGCAGACCCGCCGAATTTTACATACGGCTTCACTGGGACAGGTCCTAACACGCCTCGGAGCGATTTTTTCGAAATTCGAATTAGAAAATATTTTATTTTATGTTTTGTCCGATTTTTAGCGATTTTTCTCGCTTAATACGTAATAACGCCGGTAATTACACTCGCAAGAAAACGAAATTTACGTCATCGGATAGAGGAGAAATTTTTCTTTTAAAAATTGTTTGTTCGGACTGTGTAATATAATTGGCAGATTTTTGGGAATTTTTCAAATAAAATTAAATTGGACGCTGACTTTCGTAAAATATTTTTTTTAATTGCTGCATCTTGAATTCTATCCGTCATAACTTTTTTATATTTTATCAAATGACGGAGCATACATTTCGCCCTCTTTTAAAAGAAAAGCCAGAGGAAAATATAAATTAGTAGATTTTTTACGAATTTTTAAGTGAATTTTCATTTCAATCGCCGCAGCTTAAAATTTTCGGTATGATATCTTGCAGTTTGGTTGTCTTGGAGACAGTAACAATGATTAAAATTGCCAATTGAAAAAATAAATAAATAAAATTACTTTAAAATAACTGAGTTATCTCATGTGAAAAGTGCGCGATTTTGATGCCATATGTTTAAAACCTCTTTCGAAACTCAATCAGAATAACGGACTCACAAGCAAAACATACGCCACGCATGAAATAGTTCGATATTTTACTTTACGTTGCCAGAAAAATAATTGAATGCTGTTTTTTCACCAGTGAATTATCCAGCATTATTTTCGATTGAGATCTTAAACGGGTCACGTTTTCGAATAGCAGGAAATATATTGCGGTATTAAACAGGGCCTGATTATGACCAACAGGGTGCCCCGGGAATTGATGAATTTTGGGGCCCCCCATGTATGAAATTTGTTTTATTTTTCATAAACATTTTTGTAAAAAAAGAACAACATTTGAAATTGGGGGCCATATCGAGCCGGAGGCCCCTGGGAAAAGTCCCGATTTGCCCGTGCGATAATAGGCCCCTGGTGCTAAATACACCAATCTGAGAAGAACTATGCGTAAAAATTTATGGAGAGCTGATTTAGTGGCAACCATAAACTGAAATAATTATCGTTTATGCTAATGCGTAAATTGCAATGAATCACCCACGAAGGTAAATGTATAGGAGGGGACAATTCTCTTAGAAAGTTGGATAACGCTGTTGTTGCAGACAGATGGCGCTACGCACACTGGGTAACTGCGCATCTCCTGCTTCTGCGTATCCAGGTTGTTTACATTTCCATCGATACGAAGTAAATGGAGATCGTTGAATTAGCGGAACTTAAAAAAAATATGAAATACATAGTCTTATGAACGTGATATATAATAATTTCTGTCTTCAGGTGTGTTTTAATTACCTGATTGTCTTAGAATATTATTTCGTAATTAATATAGGCAATAATTTCGAAGCGAAGTAATATTATGTATGTAATGTCGTGTTATTATTTTGCCCAAAAGCTGTATTTTAAGAAATAGTAGTCAATTTAGAAGAATGTTGTATGTGTGAGTGTGAATGCAATATTTAAAAAGTCTTCATTTATAATAACGATCACACTCAAAAAAGCAGTATTTACATTTATTTCATTCTGTGACAAATTTTAACAGCTTTAAATTGCCGCTAAAAATCTCATGTTAAAATGTTAAATTCATGTTACATTAAGAACTCGCACCATTTTCTAATGTCAATATATACCGCGGCAGACGAAAACTTCTTTTCTGAGCCACGATATGCACACTCGTTCACAAATATAAACTCAATATTTTAATAATCTTAAGATAGAACATTTTTTAAATCTTTTTTTATACATTTGTTACTAAGGCAACCATGTAAGCAAAGCGAAAGAAATATTTTAAATTTAGTGTTCGCGTTCATAATCTCGTTCACATGCTAGGTCGGAAAATTAAAAACAAGTAAAATTAGTTATCAATCAGCACGGGAAAAGCTTTATTCTTTTGCCGCTAGGATCGCTGCACGTCACTAGATTTCCAATGTTTACATAATTGAAACTTATTTGGGGTACCAAAAGTTTAACTTTACAGCTATGGAGAGTGTCCACTCCTATAGTATATCTCCGTGGAATCACCAAAGAGTAAAAGCCTACATTCGCCTACATCTAAACCGTTTCTTTAAATTAAACATTAACGGTTGCAAAACGACAGTATATTGTATTGGTATCAGTAAAAGATAGTATAATTAATAGTAAGTAGATATGATAAGGCAATATTGATCAAACCACAATATACCCCATTAATAAATATTTTGTGAAACTAAGTCTTCTATTCATTTTTTAACACCGTATTACATCACAGCTATCAAAACATTAAGTAATTCTACGTCGCGTTAATATATCCCGCGGTAGTTTCAACAGAAAAGACTGTAACAGAACTTTCTTTTTTCTTGGAGATTCTGTTTTGTCACAAGTAGTTCTCATCACATTTTAGGAAAATGTTCTCCTCGTGCCTTGCGAAGAGTGGGTACACAACTATTTAATTATAAAATAAAACGGTTCTCCACTTCATGTAGTATCTAAGGTATTAATGGCATAACTTAAATCTAAAAAAGAGAATGCAGAAATGAGACATTTTGAAAATTAGGAATTTTCACTGAAAACCGTCACGCTTTTCTTTTCTGATCGTGAATGACACAGACATAGTTTTTTGCGTCATAATATTAACAATGGTCACAGGTCAGTACTTATACTAACTTTACGAATAAGTAAGGAGTAACTTTACGCGAAGAGTCAAATCATGTTGCTTATTTTAAGATTCCAAATCACCGGAATTAAATCGAATTATACATATAAGAAAGAGTTTCGTTCCCTACCGTGCGGAGAACGGGCACGCAGCTAGTAACGACTAATACGAATGATACGAAATTTAGTGATATGATAGGTATTTGCTAATCTTAATTTATAGGCGTTGAGAATTTTAAAAATATTTTGATTACATTTTGAGATTTTGTGAAAATCGTTTTAATATGCTGAAATTAATTTCCAGCATTACGAAATAAAGATTGCAGGGAATTAAACGAAATTTGGTGACATGATATGTTGTCACTCAACTTAAATTCTAGGCTTCCAATTTTTCAAAAATATTGATTAGATTTTGAGATTTTGCGAAAATTATTTCAATATGCGTAGATATTCGTTCGCGCATCACATAATTACGACTAAAGCGAATGAAATGATATTACTTAGTTACTCTCTAACCTGTAATATTTTAACAATACATAAAAATTATAACTTCGCTTTCTTTACTTTGGCAACATACTACATCCATTCTGCGTACTCCTACAATGCTGACGAAAGTTCTTGCTTTTTGGAAATTTGCATTCACTAACCCGTCAAGGACGGGTACTTCAGCTGGTTAATATATAAGAATAAAAAATGTCATTTTAATCTCTTTAAAATAGGCCAACAATAGGGATTTAACCGCCCCTAGAAAGTTGTTACCAGGGTGGGCGCCCCCCCCCCCTACGCACGCCGTAACGTGCGGGAAAGTTTGAGGATATTATCGGTACAAGGATATTTCAACCAAGGATATTCAACCATATTTCAACCTACTCAGACTAAGCATAAATGCGAATGCAAGTTGCTCTACTTCTAATCTCTCTCTGATATACCCGAAACCCGATTATCACAGGGGCAATGGGGGGGGGGCGGTAGTCCGATGCCCCTGAAGAAAAAGGGGGCCCATATATATCCCGATTATCTAAATTATAAATTCGTATGTACTGAAATAGTAATTGTGGGGAAAAAAACTGAATTTCCTCTACAATATAGGTATTACCTAATTGCCTATCACTAGATCAAGTTAGAGATATTTTTTTTGGGTGATAAATACGATTTGATTAAAGTACAAAAACTACAGTTAACTGAAATGCAATTTTCGAGTACAACAGCGGTCAAAACTGGGTTAAAATGCTTAAAAAAGGGGGTAGTAAGGGGGGTCCCAAAATTAATGCCCCGGGCCCCGTCTAAAAGTGGTCAGATTTGAACATACCGTACCGCCTTTCCTATTTACTTATTATTTTTCTTTCAACTCTTCTCTGTTTTCTTTTTTTTTCCGCCTCTTTCTTTATCCTCTCCTTTGTGTGTTTTGTATATCTCTCGTCTGTTCTAATTTTAAATGTTACGTGTTTGTGCGTATTGTAGAGTGCTGATAGTATACCAGGACCGAAAACGAAGGAGACGCAAGTTAAACGGTAGAGGCTTCAGGCAAATTGTCGCTTTTCAGATCGTATTTATGCGAGACGGAAAAAAATGCGAGAATTCTCGCGCGAGACAAGACTCTGTCTCGTCTCGCGTCTCGTCCCGCAAAATATTTTCTTTCTCGTCTCGCGTCTCGTCTCGCAAAAAAATGCCTGTCTCGTCTCGCGAGACAATGCGAGAACGCGAGACAATGCGAGAATTCTCGCGTCTCGCGTCCATCCCTACTAAAAAAGTTGGCAACATTACTGTTTTTACATGAGTTCTTGTCTGAAAGAGGTGTAAGAAGTTCATCTCGTTTTATAAAAGAAATCCACAAATGTGAATGAAATCTTATTTTTTTATTGAAATTTCGTTTATATATGAAAAGATTAGACCAATGCAGAAACCTTTAACTGCAATATTTATCTTAAAAACAATTTTTGTAAATTAGGCCAAATATTTAATGTAACATCAGTCACGAAATTCTATAAAAGTTTTTCTTGCTTAAATAAAATTAGTCCCAAATATATAAAAAGTCATTTTCTCTTCCTTTATGAAGATATCTTTAATATTAGTCTTTTGAATATCTAATATTGGTTCAATTTATGAATTTTAAACTTATAAAAAATATGTCACATCAGTCACATTTTTGTTTTTTAATTAGATACCTACGTAAAAATATTGGGAAAATCGCATTGACTACTTCAGAAAGACAGAAAAGGAGGTGAGATAAGTTAAAGAATGAAGGGAAATATGAAGATTATAAAAGAAAAGCAAAGCAGAACCAATAAAGAGCCAAAATAAAAAGGAAATGACCTAGCAAAATTACCTCAATCAATTCAGAGTACTCTTTTTCAAACATTTTCTCTAATTTCAAGATAAATTAATCTTTTTACCTTCTTCTGAGTTGACTGGGGTAATTTAGGTGGATAATTTCTTCTTTTATTTTGGCTGTTTATTGTTTCTGCTTTGTTTTTATGATCTTCATATTTTCCTTCATTCTTGAATTTATCTAATCACTTTTTCTGTCTTTCAGCAGCAGTCAGTGCTATTTACTCAATATTTTCAAGTAGCTTTCTAATTGAAAAACAGAAATGTACCTAATGTTACACATATTTTATAACACACATTTACACATTTTTATAACTTTAAAATTCACAAATGAAACTACAACTTTTCATGTTATTAGGAGTGATGTTACATTAATGCTGGGGCTAATTTATAAAAATTGTTCTCAAGGCAAATATTGCAGTTAAAAGTTTCTGCGATTGTCTAATCTTTTCATAAGTGAACGAAATTTCAATAAGATTTTATACATACCCGTTGATTTCTTTTAGAAAACAAGATGAACTTTCTACACCTCTTAAGACAAAAATAAAATATATGTAAAAATGTTTTGCCAACTTTTTAGCATAATTTTATAGAAATCCACAAATGTTTACTTTATAGAGGAAAAAACTATTATTCTTTAAAAGAATATTTTTTTTTTCACTGGTGTCCCTAGTTCCATGGAATCTCCCTTTAGTGAAATACACTAACAACATTATTTTTTAAATTTTATTAATGAACAACAAGCATTTACCAAGTCCAGTGGCGTAGAGATTGTACCGTCTGACCGATCAGGGGAGAGGGTTGGAGCGAAGGGGCAGTGTCAGAACCCCAGGAGAATCGAGCACACAAAAACTCATGGTCCAGGGATCGCAAAATAAGTAAAGTCAAATAAATATTTTTCTTCAAGAAGAAACTGAGATATTTTATGTAAAAGTTCGTTTTACTACAGCAAATGTAAAATGACTGTAATTATACAGTTAGTATTGTCCATCAATGTAAAACACTGACATCTCAAAATTTCAGAGGACGCACGAAAGGATATTTTAGGCACAGATAAATGCTCCCTTGAACAATTGAATGATAATACAGCAGATTTTGTGGTAAGAAAATGAAGGTGTATCTAATGCTGAAATCAGATTCGTAACTAGGAATTTGTGAGGCCCGGGGCAACAAGTAATAACAGGCCTCCATCTTTACTGTTTCTTTCTAGCTTAACCACTTTTGTTTTACCTATTTAACACCCTCTCTTTAACCCTTTAAAGCGCAGTGTGTCCGCTCCGGAAACGCCAAGCTCCGACGTTTTGACTGTTGCCAGTCACGAAGAATAGATTTGATTTCTATAAAAATAGTTGCGGGTGACATAGCTCCACGAGAATCCTTTACTTTTTAGCACGTCGTTTCCCGTAAAAAAATGTCACGATTATTTTTAACAGTACTGACATCTGCCAAAAGATGGAAGAACGCAAGAACAGCCGGATAGATTGCCCAATGCTGAAAAAAGGGCAGGCGTTGCCATCCCTCGACTTAACTACCAGCAAGATGGCGAACGATCGAAACGTTCATCGCGTGCCACAGATCTAGAGACCCTTTTTTGACGCAGCTGGCTGTGCCGGCACAGCCAGCTGTCGTCAAAAAAAGGTCTCTAGATCTGTGGTACGCGATGAACGTTTCGATCGTTCGCCATCTTGCTGGTAGTTAAGTCGAGGGATGGCAACGCCTGCCCTTTTTTCAGCATTGGGAAAGGGTTGCGCCTCAAAGGGTTAAGCTGAGGACTTCTGTAGTAGTTCCAGCTCTCGATAAAGGGTCTCAATTAATATTAGAAAGTGCATTTTAAAATGCTTTAGAGCTTTAAATTTCTTCTAGCTTCGTTACCACAATGGTGGTGATATTTATACGGCAAAACGAAACAGATGATAGGACAAAAGGCGTTTATAATGAGGGAAGTATTAGAAAGTAATGAAAGCGTAGAAATTTGAGATCTTCAGTGAACTACCACTTAATATACCAAACATGCTTCGGACTATTTGAACTTCATCGAAGACCAGTAACTAAAAAGAATGGCTTTGACAAGAATTTTAATTTTAAATGATTTCTCAACTCGCATATATTTTATTGCTACTCACTAATTTAAAGCAACTGAATTCAGAAATTATATATTTCCTACTTGAACTCAAAGTATCTGATAGAAAATTGCTCTAAAAAGTACCCTGTTATGCCTCATAAGCGTTTTAGTTTTGATCATTGCTACTGTGTATTCCTCGTGGTGAATGAAGAAAGTGATATAGTTTTATCCAGCATAGCATAGTTTTTTAACTTTGCTATTCAAACGGAAAATTATTTGACTATTAGCCAAATGTTTGAATTTCGTAAATATTGAATATGATGTGAAGTAGTTGAAAGATTTTTTTTTGTGTGTGTTTCTTTAGATATAGGAATTATAATACAGTACATTATTTGTAAAATGAAGGTCTGAATTTTCTGTAGCTACTTACCAAAATTCCGTTTTCAGTTGTGCTTACATATTATAAATAGAAAATTGCAAACTCAGCATCAAAAACATACAAAATAAAATAAGGCTTATTTCAACTGATTCATGCATGCATTTTCATGAAGAATTGGGTTTAAAATCTTCATCTTTGAAATCAAAATACTTTATTCTAGAGAAGTCAATTCAGTTTGCAAATGATGTCTCAGTGCAGAGTACTGTAAGTCAGCCCCTTTAGAGGAATTAACAGAAGAAAAGTGCTGACCCACTGCAAATTTTTCTAGTCGAAGTAGTAAAATGTAGAACATTCCTGTGTTAAGGTAACAAGAGTATCTCTCAAGAGTGAAGGTCACAATCTTTCATCAATGAACATCGTAGTGTACGCGATCTTAAAAAGGAGTATCTCCCCACCACCTTGAAAAGGGGTATCTCCCCACCGCCTTGAAAAAAAACCATTAAAAACCAATAAACTATTAAAAACCAATAAACTGTCTCCAGCGCTTTAAAAAGCCTACATTTGGTCGATTTTTTAGAAGTTCGGTGGGCGACAACCTTAAATTATCACTTCGATCGGAATTTCATATCGGATTCAAAGAATCCCAGGTAATTTTCTCAAATTTCACGGTTACACGAATGTTTTTTGGTAGGCGATGCCAAAATGTGGGACATTGTGATCGCACAATGATATTTCTCCAGGTTTTTGCGCCGCTTCTCTGCAAGACATCGAACTTGCTTGCTTGCAGGAAAAAGTAAAAATCGCAGCTGTACTCTCGGATCCACCGTCCCACTTTTCTTTCATTCCGTTATCATGTCCCCTTTGTCCCGCAATCGAAGATGTCTTATTCCCATTGTAACAGACGGGACATCCAAACGAGTTTTTAACAGAAGTCGCTTTTCTGTCAGAACGGATTAAAAATATCTTAATCCCTCTCCTACTTTTTTTTATTTTATTTGCATTTGAAGAATTGTTCGAAATGGACTTGTTGGAAGTGGAAGTGAAAGTAGCTTTTTTGCATCTTTCTCGACAGGCTGCTGGGAACAACACTGCGTGTGTGGGGGCTGTATTTGTGAATGAAAAAGAATTTAAATAAAAAAAGAAGAACGAATGGAAGATATGGATATCCTGCCTCATATAAAGGCTTTGGCCGAATCTTCGAATCCAAGGTTTTTTAAGAAATGATACGGATTAAAGTTTTCTCAGGGCGGTGGTTTTTCAAGGTTTTAGAGCAATGAGAAAGTGGATTTTCTGGGTGAACGAGACGATAATGAACTTAGATTTAAAGCGATAAGCGGTGTATCTTTTTCTTGCATAAGTTTTTTTATCCGTCCTTGTCATGGTTAAGGACCGTGTCACTTCTAAAAGGACATCGATGGTTTGGATTATCTCGACTTTTATCGATTTATATCGACTAAATGAAGTGCTATGCACTCACTGCAATGTGCATGTTTTATTGAACTTTTGGGATTATAAGTCCGCTTAGCACTAAGGCGCAACTAACTGTGTAACTTTAAAATAACCTCGTGTAATCCAATGTACTTTTTTTTTTCTAATCAGGCGACACTCGTTTCGTAGTTCTCTCCCCCCCCCCCCCCAATTTTTACGGGGATAATATGGATTCTTGTGAGTATTAGCATTATTCGACCTTTGATAAAATCTGTTGAAGTGTGTTTTATTTAGCAAAATATAGTGCGAGACTCTTAGAGATCTCCATAACTCACAAGTGTAATCCTTTAACTGTATCGCTTGGGCAAATTAAACTTATAATTGCAAATCAAACTTCGTGAACTTTGAAGTCTTTATACGTCAAATATAAATTAATAAATCAATTCTTCTTTACTTTATTAATTTATATATTTTTGCATAAACGATCAAATAAGCTCATTTATCTCTTTTAAAAGAAAAGGAAAAAAGAAGAAAAAAAAAAGTTGGGGTTGGAAAGGGAATGGAAAGGAAAAATAAAAGGATAGCAAAGATTTTTTTCAGGAAAAAATGATGTCCAGTTTTGGAATCATTTATCTGACAAGTACGACACAGTTAAGGGGTTATTACTTATAATCCTACGACAAGGAAATAAAAATTCTGGATGCATAGTTTTTTTAAGTACTTTTCTTAGAAAGGTATTGTTAAATAAAGCTTTTTCTATTAGTTTAAGGAATGAATCTCTTTTTCTGTAACATTTCTAAACCAAGGTGAGTTGAAAAGTTAATACAAACAACTTCATTAGCTCAGTTAACCAGGATAACATTTGCTCGTATAAATATAGTTAGCAAATTATCGCGTAATAATACAAGAAAGTATCATGGTTCAATCTACAATACATTTTTAAAGCTATAAATGTATTCTAATCTCGAGTACTTTAGTAGTTTTATGTTTATCGAAAAGTTTGTGTATAATGCATCCTCCCATTTTTCTTTTCGACATCTTCAGTACTTTTACATCTGTCAGCACTGGTATTCACACTTTAATGAAATGTACCTATTTTCTCTATGTCTTTAATGAGTTCCGAACGGAAAGTAAAAACTAAAAATTAGTGCTTTCAAGCGAAAATAGTAATTTCGTCTATCACCACGGCGACATCATGAAACGATGGATTTTTTTTTTTTTTTTTTTTTTTTTTAAATAACTGCCCTTTGTAGAGCTCATGGTTTTTTTCTCTTGAGTTTATGAGTTTTACGGGACCTTTTTTTCTCATTCTTTATTGCAAATAACTCATTGATATTCTTGAATTTTCATTTACAAAGTTTATGGTATTTGACGAGAATTCATCCTCATACTTTAAAAATTTTATTACTGGAACTTAACATCTTTTTTAACACAAGTCTGTAAGAAAAGGGCGGCCCAGCTGGCCACTACGAGGGCCGTAACTCGTAATCAGAAAGAGAACATAAAATCATTTCAGTTATTTTGAAAAAGATAATTGCATTAAAAGATTATTTTCTTCGCTGAATCCTTTTATTAAGGCGTAATGATCTGAGTGTAATAAGCTATTACAAAATATTCTTATCATAGGTTGAAATGCATGACGTAAGAGGGAATAGTAAAAATCTTTAAAATGGATCCATTGGTAGGGGGTCATCATGAGGAGCGCAATTTTAATGGTTTGCCCAGGGCTAAAGATAATCTAGTTATTTCAGCTGAACTATGGCTATTGACATAACTGGATACGGACTAAGACCCTATCCATTAAAGATTTTAACCCCATGTTTAACTAGTGATGGACTCAAGAGAAGGGCTAAGGAGCTTCAGCCTCCCTCCCCCCCCCCCCCAAACAAAAAAAAAAATAATCTGGAGTGACTCCACTCGACTTGCCGAACACTTACGATTAAGATCATTACCAAGCACTTAAATAAATTTTAATCGATGAATCATTCAAACATATATACCAAATTGAAACTCAATCGAATGCACCGTTTAAACGCTTACGCACTTTCAAGAATTTCTCCCCATATGCCATTATGCCATAACATAAAAGAAAGTTTTGTCGTAGCCCTTTAGGAGAACTATAAGTCCTATACACACCAAAATCAATACCTGTCTTAGGATGGTGGTTTATAACATCTATACCGAATTTGAGCTCAATCGAATCTACCGTTTAAACGCTAGCGCACTTTCAAGAAATTCCCCCCATAGGCCATAATGTGAAAGAAATCTTTGTCGTAGCCCTGTAGAAAAACTATGAGTCCTATACACACCAAAATCAATACCGGTCTTGCGACGGTGGTTTATGATATATATATTCAATTTGAGCTCCATCGAATGCTCCGTTCAGGAGCTATCGTGTTCACTCACATACACACAAACACACATACACACACACACACACACACATACACACATACACACATACATCTCGTAAAAATAGCATAAATGGATTCAGAAGCCCTCAAAACGTGTAAAAACACCAAAATCTCGAAGTCGAATTTTTTCATGATTACAATACTTTCCTTACATGGTACATGTTCGGAAAGTAAAAATGCTAAAGGGTATCATTTTGCCTCGTTGTATAATTTGTTCAGGTAAAAAGAAAAACTCTTTTCACAAATTAACCCCTCTTAAAAAATTGCTTTAGATGAGTAACATTTTACTTTGTTGCGCACTCTGTTTAAGTCAAGCAAGCTTTATTTCAAAAATTAGCCCTTCCCCCCAAAAAAATTCTGTACTTGCCACCGTCTATAAAAATCAGTTTTTCCATGCAAGAATAGGAGATAGGGGTGGGCTAAAACACCCCTCTGGAAATATCCAAAAAGGTGGCCTAGTTACGCCAATGATCAGGGCCATCAATATCTAAGTCCCCTGCCTGTCCAGAAAATGAGCAGAAAGTGTTAAGCCAGTTACTCAGCAAAACATTACAAAAAAAACTTCTTATAGAAATTTGAGAGGTAAAGAATTTTTACTAAATAACGCCGAAAATCTTTAATTTTGTAAAAGGGGGAAGGAGTGATTTTTTATAAAATTCAAGTTTGGATGTGTGTCCGCAAACAATAGATGCTGCTAGTCATAAATTTATAAACAACAATACAGCTTTTTCGGTCACGAAATTAAAGCGATGGCAATCGCAGAGATTACCTTTGCAAATCGCAACTGCTTTTACATTTCCGCTACTTCCCAACAGATGGCGTTTATCTCGCTTCTGAATGGACAGTTGAAATATATTTCCAAGGAGAGGGATCTTTGTTCATGCATAACATTGATTTTTAACTGATTAGTTTAAAGAAAGGTTGTGTATGTTTAGCCTTAATTTTTAGAGTCATCCAAACAATCGATTTCACCGTTATCATGTAATCTCGTTAAATTTTCATTGCAATAACGTGTTACAGTACCCAATCTTTACTTTTTCTCATCTCATCAAATACTTTGCTGTATAAAATCTCTCCTTATTTCCTTTGAAGGTTTGCCTTTTGAAAGGCGACAGGCTTTTCAGGACTTTGAAAACAAATTAATGATATTAAGAACTCGAAAAAATGAATTAGCTTCTTCACTAACTGCACTATAAACTACTGAAAGTCAACCTATATGTCTAGTGCAACTTTCAGAAAAAATTCAAAGGAACGAAAATTACCCTAAAAAATGGACCAAAGTGTTTTCAGTTCAAAGAAATATTGTAAAATTGCGTATATTTAGCATTGTTTCCTGAGTAACTCATAAAGTTTCATTGTTTTTAATAGTTGATAGTGCATTTTGAAAGAGACATACTACCAATTTGTTTCCCCTAGTCTATCAGTACCGTTCCCAAGTATTTTTCTAAGTGATACAAAGTACGAAAATGCGCCCCTCACCTCCCTACATGTAGGTAGAAAAGTTTTCAGAGGGGTAAAACGAGGATTTCAGACACTCAAATATATACAGGGTGAATTTAAACTCTTGGGCAAAACTTTAAGGGGTGACAGGGCACACAATGAGGAATCGAATCACATAGCAATCTGGGGTGAAATACGCAGTTTCAACTTACCCGGTAATAATCACTTTTGGAAAAGCATTGAAGTGCCCAGTCTGTCTAATTTCTTAACAAGTTTTATACACAATAGGCTCGTCTCCGAAAATTTCATCCATGAAATAAGATAAACTTTTTAAACTTTTAGTTTTAATTTAAACTTTAAAATTTAGTCTTCTGTTTTCGGAGAAAAATACATATAGTTTCTGACGAAACAGTGGTCGGAAAGCGCACTGTTGTTTCAGCACTTTTTCCAAAGGGATTATTAACAGCCGCACGAAGAAGACGTTGCCGACCCCACATTGCTATGTGATTCTGATTCCTTATTATGCGCCCTATCACCCCTTAAAGTTTTGCACAAGAGTTTAAATTCACCCTGCATAAGTAAGGTATTTTGGCGTCCTCCTAGAGATGGCGCCGGGTGCGATCGCGCCATTCGCTCTAGTAGGTCTCTACTGTATTTAGGTCTCTCTTACCGAGTTTAAAAAATTGGTAACGGAACAAAGTATCCTTAAATTAATATAGGGAACTCAGTCGACGGATTTCAGTTCCTGTTACTTGGAATTGTTGTGATTCGTTGTGTTCAATAATTAAGTTTTCCGAAAATACGGTGTTTACTCGCGCAATTGCCGCACCCCCGTTTTGAAGCAGAGAAAATCGTCGAAATATTTTTCCCGCATATAAGTCGCAGTCACGTATTTGACCTTCATTACGTCAGTAAAAATATTACTATAAAAATAAAAATGCCTCTTTTTTTTTGTACGCAACTGACGAAAAGATTATTGAATATACGGCAGATAATCTGGAAACATTTTATATAGCATTTTATTTTAGCTTTATTTTATTATAGCATTTTATTTTAGCATTTTATTTTAGCTTAGCTAGTATTATTTTAACTTTGGAATGTGCAACAGTATGTAGTAGATTTCCCCGCATAATAGTCACACCTATCTTTTCACGATGAAAAATTGGCAAAAATGTACGACTATTACGCGAGTAAACACGGTAATCTTTGGACGTCAGTCTGTCTTAATTGATCAGCATTGAATTGAGCTCGTGACAACTGCTCTAACGAGTCAATACCAAAATTTGACAACTGACTTCTAATATTGACAATATTAGTAAAGTATCCCCACACAAATCAGCTTTTAAAGATTTGTTTTATAAATTTGTTTAATAAAATCAGTACCATTTTTAAAAATATTTTTCATAGACTGTTAAGTTTCTTAGCTTAAAAGATTTCCAACATATAAACACATATTTTATAATAGCAGTTCTATCAGTTTTCGAAAACGCTGGTTCGTAATCGATTACGATTACTTATCTTTTCCAAACGGAGACTGCGATTAGACTATTGTAATCCGAATTATTAATTTTGACGATTTCGATTAAATTAGAATAATCTAACCCATAAAAACTTTCGATTACAATTACGCATGGTGAGATTACAATTTAATTACGATTACATTTTTTAATTTTATTTTTATGGTGTTTTTTTTTTGGAGATTCATAGCTTTTTAATTGTACAATTTTTCGTAGAGAACAGAACTGAGTAACAAAAATACCCAAAAGGAAATGATGTTTAAAAGATAAAATAATTAATAACACACATAAAAGGAGCCTGGAATACACAGTAAACCTGTTCAAGCAATGCTCTTCAATTGTACAACAGTTGAGATATCCTCCTGTCCAACTTTATTTCGCCTCCCACAGATCTCGGAATGCTTTGCTAGGCTCAGAGAGAACCAATCAGAGAAAGTAACGTTGACCATGGAAAGATTAACTTTTGGCTTTATGTTTTTGTGACAATGTGAACAACGTGTTAAACCAGGGTAAGATATTTTCACCATTTTGAATACACTTTCAAAAGCGGGAGCCCTGAGAAATTTAAGGAAGACTTCACACGCACTTTAATGAGCTTTTTCTGTTATCTTCATTTGACGTGAAAAATAAAACTGAGTGAATGTAACCCTGTAATCGTCTCAAACGATTACGATTACAGGATGCTTAGATTACGTCGATTATTGAATCATATACTACGATTATTTAATCACAATCTAGAAATTTAATTTTTTAGATAGCGATTACATGGAGATTTAAGTTTTCAGATTACGATAGCATTATTTGCAAAACTAAATTCTCAGACTATAATTAATTACGATTACACAAAAAACTATAATCGATTTCGATTACACGAATTCTAATCACTACTTGAAAACGAGAATCGCATGTGGCTGGCGAGCTTCACTCTGGTCACCCCTAATTTTGATTAATACATTGAATTTTGCTTCCCAAGCTAGCTACCTCCACCAAGTATCACTGAGGTTTCGCAGATTTTTTGGCCACTCTTCAAAATGACTGCGACCGAGGGGCAGATTTGCCGAGTTGGGGAACTTGGAAAAAGCTTCATTGGGGGGCCCCCTTCCGAAAACTTTTCAAAATTTACAAATTTTTAAACTTAAAAAACAATTTGGGGGCCTCCTTTTTGTTGGGGCCCGCGCGCTTGCCCCAAATGCACTCCCGGAAATCAAGACCTGCTGCAATCCATGCGAATGTACTTGAAAACCAAAATTCCTGAGCTACTTTAGCTGTGGTTGACTTTAGGAACAACTTTGCTCTCTGATGTTTGTTCCATAATAGATAGTGATTGCAGTGTTATTTGTCTGTTGTTATTGTGAACATGTACATCTGCTTTGTGTGCTTGGCCTGAATTCCGCTTATAAGGGGTCCTAACCCGTATCTACGCTAAGTTTCGGATAAACCACGGAAAACTCCGAACGGTTAGGTCGACGGACGCGCGTTGGGACCCGAATCCGGGACCTTCACACTTCGCCCGTCTTCTATTTCCAGTAACGTATCCACTGATGATTGTAGTAGTACTACAGTTTACGTGATCTGCGTTGCCAAACAAAAGAAATTTTTGGTAAAAAGTTCAATATTTTTCACTCTCGGAAATGCCTGATGAAAGTGTTTGATTTGATTTTAATTACAACAGAAAATCATTTTTCCATTACACAAGATCTACATAGCATTGATACGTTAACGCTTTTCAATTGGAATTCAACTGATACATGCACATTAAAACAATTTGAAGGAGATGATATTTTCCAGTGGGTACCATTTCATTGTGATTTTTGGTACGGTACACCACTTTTGCGTCTTGGACTGCATACAATTGCACACAAATATAATTGAAATCATTTTTTGGAACATTTTTTGATTGCCCGAGGGGGCAGCCCTGATTGCCCCGGGCAAGTGGGCATCTGCAAATTTCGACCCCTGACTGCTGCCCATTTGGACAAGTCTCCTGCACTAAAATATTTTAATTGTATTGTAAAGAAATACGGGAGAACTCGTTGAGTGTGTAATGGCCTAACAGTCAGTAGCCTGGCATTTGAAAAATAAAAATAAATGTTAAAACATTTTAAATCAGCATGTCTTCTCAAGTATTGATGAATTATGTTTTCTATTATACTTTAAGTCTCTGTTAAGCTTTTTCAGTGAAAACTAAGTTGTAAGACACACACACGTACACGCACACACACACACAAAAAACAAAAAAAAAAAATCAAATGGATGATTTCGTTCTTGGTTTCTATGCAACTGATTATTGATTATTTACGTGATATACTGAAATATACCTGCATAAAGGAAACCGTTTAGTGCTCATTGCAAGTATTTTATAATTTACATTGAAATTTTTTACAAACAATTCATGAAGTGTTACAATATTCAGTAATCCTTATCTCATCTATCTCATCAATGCAAAATTTCTAGCTATTTTCCTTTAAATGAGAAACAGTGTAAATTAATTAATTCCCCCCACCCCTGTCTTTTTTTTCCTTGTATGCTTGTTTTATTTTTTTCGTGTGCGTGTTTTTATTTAGGTCGAACGCGCATACATTTTTCTTTAAATTCGATTTTTTTAATTAAATGAATAGATTGAAAAACTTTTTTTGGAAAAAATTATTTTTTTTGTGTAAACTTTGTATTTATAGCAATAATGATAACAGTGCATTTGGCCTTGTATATCTAACAGAAACTTGTCGTATTTTGAGGCAAGTAGGAAGCATCCTCTCCTAATTGTAGATAGAAGACTTCTACCTACACTGAAACATTATTTGGCTGGACTTAGACACGTGCTCTATGCTTCATGAGGTCTTGTTATAGGAAACATATTATAGCACATCCTGTGCCCGATGGAAATTCTTTATGAATCAAAAGAACAAGTAAACATGCTGCATCTAAGTGTTAGAAGTAGGTCAAATGCATTAATACCAGTGCAGCCTGTGGGGCCCTTGAGCGAAAGACAAAAACAAACAACTAACAACAGGGCAATAACTGTCAGAACCAGCAGTTATTGTCGCAACTTCTGCTGTGTCTTTCGCCAAGCCCCCCGGTGCGAAAAGAGGACTTCTACAAGAAATACGACAAAATTCAGGTGTCAACTGAATTGGCCCCCTTGTGCGAAAGTGCGGAATTGGTCGCGTTGTGCATCTTGTGGGGCCCCTAGCTCCATATATTTTTAAAGAACTCGACGATTTGTTAGGTTAGAATTTTTTACATACCTAATGCCACTGCAACGGCCAGTATTTCAGGAATTGTAACACTGTCAAAGAAGTGCATTGAAAATATAGATACATTTAATATAATCCATGCATAATTTTTCTTGCTGTCTGCCTTTCAAGGGTCTTGTGAAATCAAAAAGGCTTTTCGGGAATCGACTTTCATGTTTTATTTGATGTTAGATACTTATTATTATTGATTGGTATTCTTTTTCCCTTGAAATGTGTTAAAATATTGAAATCGAAATTGAAATTTTGAACATTGCACCCGTATAAGGAATTGCAAACAACAAATTAGTAATTATAGTAGCAGCTCAAAAAGATCCCTGACCCCAAAGGTAATACATATCCTTTAAAAGCAGCTGCTGTTGATAATAATAAAATAGTGACCCCACATATGCGTTGGTGTTAAAGTAATAAAAAAAATTGTAAAATAACACCATAAAGTTTACTTCAACGGCTATTTGTGTTATTTTACGAAGATTTTTTTATTATTTTGTGTTTTAAATACCAGTTATTTTGAGTGATTTTATTATGTGTTGGTATTGTTTTATTGAGTGCTATTATCTCAATAAGAAATGCAGACAAGATAATAAAAATTAAACATCACATTAGAACCCCTTAAAAAGTCTTCCAGCTAATTCGCATCCCTCCCCTAGGCAGGTACGCCTCGTGCAGCTATGCATTAATATAACACTACACAACACAACTAAAAATATAAATTCCATAACGTCTAGAACAAGAACACGAACAAGAACACTGTTGGAAGCTATTTAAGTTTTATTAACCGTTACCGTCACTGGGTCGTTTTCCCGAATATTCTTGGTTTGTGCTCTTTTCAGTCGCAAGTGAAATTGGTGTATTTTTTTTTCTTCAGAACTTTTAAATTCCATTTAATGCTTGACGGGGACAACAAGAAATGACGCAAAAACTCTAACACAAACAAAATAAGTCTGTCATTTTAAAAATACACTAGAGAAAAATCATTTTCCTCTACTCAATCGAGAAACAACGAAAACAAAGCTAATTTTCGATGCTTTGCAATATACACGCTTAAATCTATTGAGTAAAATAATAATCAAACGGAGTATATTTTTACTCAATTTTTGTCTTCAAACAGCCATCCTCCCGATTGAGTAAAATTTGCTCAATTTATCGACAAAAATCAATGGAGCGAAAAATTCTCAATTTTTGAGCATTATACAACAGCTCCATTTAGGCTAAATAATAATCAAAAATGAGGAGTGTCTGTCCGTTTTTGATTAATATAAACTGTACTCAATTATGATTATTATTTAAGCTATAGAATGAGCGTTTTTTGCAAAATCAGCCCTTTTTTAATTAACATATCTGTACTCAATTAAGATTATTATTTTAAGCTAGAAAAAGGGTGTTTTATTAAAATTTGCTGTTTTTGATTAATATATTGAATAATTCGTTTTCTTCATTTTTTATTATCAGAGCTGTAATCTATGATTATAAGCCCGAGAAAATAAGTTTTAAATCAAGGCAAATACGTTACATATATCTTAATACTCTATAAAAAAGAATTTTTTTTAATAAATAGAATATAATTTCACTATAGTCTCTTGTTATAAAACGAATTCACAGTACAGTCAGAATACAGAAATGCAATCATGGTTAAACCAGCTGTGAGATTTAATGAAAGCAGCGATCCAATTTATTGACATGAAAAAGGTAAAATACTACTTACTCACTTTGGGTGGAGATATCATAACTTCATTTGTTTTACAACAGCTTTTTATAATCCAATCGTAAGAAACTATGTCATTAAAGCGAAATCTTTACCTAAAGCATCTCCTCCATATCTAGGCTGAATTTATTTCACAACTCTGAATATGAAAAAGGCGCATTTGGTATTCGGATATAGCACAAAATTATCAATAGCCATTACACACACAACTATGCCCGACTTAGCCGTTGAACAGCGTGGGTCATGTGACAGTAATAGGATATGGCTCGTGGGGGAGAAGAGACAGACAGAATACTCAAGTAGACAAGATTTTTGCGGAAAATGAGTTAAATAGAATATAGCGGATGGGGAGTGCTGGGGCGAATTGAGGCATTCACAAATTATTGTCTTGAACGAGTATTTTTTGGCGTAAAAGGATTTAAATCAGCCTATAAGAAATTTAATCAATAAATGAGTGTTAGTTTTAATCAATAGATTTAAGCGTGTATGCCTTTAAAGAACCAGGTGAGGGGGAAATAGGGGTTTTATCTCTTCTTCTAAAATTTTGGTCAATGCATTAGCAGTTTTTTTTTTAATTTGCGTTGACTCTTGAAGATCAGCACTACATGTTTTCCAATTTTTATTTTTCGTTTATCTGGCTACAACCTGGGGTTTAAGCCCCTACCTAGCCTGGTACATGGGCACTTATGATGCAAATAATACGAGCAAATAGTTTGTGTGTTTATAGCATAGAGATATGAATACAAGGAGATGGCATTAGCTATCTTCAGCAACGAAATGAAGTAACTGTGGACGAAATGAAGTAAATGTGTTAGTGTAAGTATGGCGGATCATTTTGTTGGTTTCTCTTTAAATAACAGTGAAAGAGGCACGATTTTGCGGATTAAAAAATAAAGATGTACAGTTATGTGTTACAATAGTTCTAAATACAAAATATCAGCATTCTGCAGTTAAAAGTTTTGCAGTTATGCCAAACGCGTAATTATTTTGGACGCCAACTTTGGCGACATTACTTCTTTAAAAATGGAACTGTCACCATAGTATAACACAGTCATATTGCGATGTCTTCTAAGGAATATGGCAGATCGGTTACAGTTTTATCACATAGCTAATGCCATCACCTTGTATTCACATCCCTATGGTTCATATCTATTGTTTAGTTCTGGCTTTGACCCCAAATGACAATCAAAATTTGTTTCCAGCCCATGCCTAATAGCGTTGTTGTGCGATGCTCTATCATCTTCCCCAGACTGACAGGACATCTTGTTGACTGGACTCCTGCCTTATGTCCCCCTTTCAGAAACGGAAAGTCAGTTCCCGTTTTAAAGTAAGGTCTTAGACCTTTCACTATACAGGTGTTAACTCTCACTGCAAACACTTTCACCTTGAATCTTCGCTCGCCCTCCCCCGATCTTGTGGTCGATGACCGCTTAAATCTCCCGTCTGCTCGACCATTGTCCACTTCAAGGGCCCGAGCGAAATGTGGATTCTTCGGTCTGGTGGCCTCGAATGGGCTTCCGATGTGCGGTTTGCGGTCTCGGTCACACATCTGCTGTCCACGCAGCGTCTGTCGCAAAAGTGGTCCCCTCGTCTGGGTTTCAAAGGGGTACGCTCGTTGTTTTGACGCGTGCGAACACGCTCGTCGACAGGCTATCTATAAATAGTCAAAACATACAATGTATCAAATCAGATAGAAAATAATCCCACAGAGAGGGATAATAGGAAATTAGGATCATACTGAGTTCAACGTGCTGTGAGGAGATGAGTAGGTGGATAAAACTACCAATGTACAAATCATTGCACTCACTATGTTTGTTATTGACCATAATTAGCTGAATCAATATGCGTGACTTGTACTACATACTAAAAAAATATTTAAAAAAAAAAAGACGAGTCTAGCTCGTTCTGTACAGCTTATAGGTTTACTTTGCGGATTATACAGAAATTTTTATATCGATTTTTACATTTCTCAGCTCTAGCCAGATGAAACCATTAAATTGGACTAAGGCACTTTCCAGATAAAATTACAAATCTTTGCTCCAGAACAGAATATAGCTTATTTCTCTTTAGCATTGCAATAACAATATGGATTCATTAAAAAAAAATTGCAAATCATGCTTGTTTATTTAATGGCATTCAGATATTTTTTTCTTATTGCTCTTGTATATTGGTAAAAAATATATGAACACTGATAAAACTTAGAAATAAGGAGTGACATAGAGTATCTGTGAATTAATACCGTTTATCCCGGCTTACAACACGCATCAGTAAATATAGGATAGGTCAACGAATTTATTTTATATTTGATATTCTGCATTTTATGTTCGATGTATAACACGCACGCGAAAAAAATGAAGTTATTTTTTGAAGTGCGTACTACGCTGAGATATACGCTTATATTTCTCTCTCTCTCACTCTCTTTTTAACAATGAAAAATGTATTATTAGTTTGAATGACAGAGGGAACATGCATCTATTAGTTAATAATTTGAACAGTTGCATCTATTTGGATATTATAGGACATTTGATACTTCTTATCTGTCATATGTGATATATAGTATAATTAATAAGTAAAACAAAGAATATTACTGCAAAAATTATGTAGAGAGATGAATATAAACATTGAAATTTTGGTCTAACATCAGTTTTTATTTAAATGCTCTGGTAACACAGGACACAATTGTAAGTTTTTTAAACCGAAAAATAATTTGTCATTCACATTGCAAAAAGTATTCGATTTTTCTTAAATTTTGTTGAAGACGGGAACAGTTTTAGGAAGTTCAGAAAAAAACTTTTATTTTTTTACTAACACATATTGAAAGTAAAAATTGCATTTATCTTTTTTTTTCTTTTTCTTCCCCCCCCCCCTTTTTTTGGGAGGGAAGAGTAGGGGACGGTTGATGACTCTCCTTAATTACACATTAAAAAAAAAAAAAAACATCCTAAAGCCAGTTCGCATCAGTAAATTACGAAAATGAATCTGAACTATCGATAGTCTATTAGCTATATTCTACAAGCTAATTTGATGGTCGATCAGCTCTTTCGTTAACAACAATAGTATTTATTTAATCACCATTTTCCGTGCACTCTCTCACCATCACTCTCGGAAATAGAATGGAGCTGAAAAGTACGAAAAACCGCCTAAAAATGAAGGAACGGGTGGATTTTCAAGATTTTTAAAATAGCTCAGATTATTTTCTATATTTTTAAGATTATTAAAATTGTGGTGTGAATATTATTACAGTTTTAGACCATAACTTTTTAATCTGTTTGGATGAATGACGGAAAAAGTTTTGTTTTGAAGTGGTCGGACCGGAATTGTTAGAGAGTGAATGAATCAAGTATCAGCGTAACTATATAGTAGGATTTTACGAGACGAGACAAAACTTTGCATCTATTTTATGAGACGAGGCAGGCCTTATATTTCGTCTCACGTCCATCCACAGTTAGAAGACAGTGATTGGGTACATACCATGCCTGACTCACAAAGCCTGGGAGCACAAATTTAATCAAGTGGATTTTTCAATTCAAGCGTACGCTTGATTTCTGTTATTTATTCATTTACTTCGAAAGATTTGCTCTTCACGAAGTTATGCCAAAGCAAACCAACTGTGGGGGAGAGAGATACTGGAATAGGAGTATTGAAAATATTTCAGTACCTTCAGTTATTTTTCAAACAAGCTCTAGTTAAAATTTTAAAAAAAAATTGATAGGTTTGATCTTATGATTCGAAAATTATTCTCTGAACGGTACCTCGTGTTCTATGAACAGACAACATTTTAAAGCAGACTATGCAATTAAAGATTGATGAATTTACAGTAAAATGTAGCTGCTGATATTGGAAATGAAAATTACTTACGAGAAATGGAAATATTACTGAAGAAATAAGTAAAAATTTGTGTAATAACACACATAAAGAGGTAGCGACCGTTTCAGCCGAAAAAAATCTTCTGCCTTCTTCAGCACACAGCGTACTGCGACCCATTGTGCTGACAGATGAAGAAGGCTGAAGATTTTTTCGGCCAAAACAGTCGCTAATAATCGTTTCATTTATTTAATAATATAAATAATGTAATAATATAAATAATATAAATAAAATTTAAATAAACGAAATAATTGTTTCATTTATTTAAATTTTATTTATTTCATCTTCTAACATCAGTTTTTTTTTTTTGAGTGTTTTTTGTTATTACATACTGGTATTTATTTTTGTTTTTTCTGAAATCGAGAAAAATATTACACCGAACGGAAAATGCAATTACAGTTTTTACTATGCTGTAGACGATATATTAAAGACCCCTCCCCCCCCCTTCTACCCCATCCCCTTGCGCGCATTTACTACCGGCTTGGTTCGAGGGGAGGAGATCCACCACAAGACTTGAGATGGGTGGTTTCCCCGAACTCATCTAAAGTTGTCGAAAGATCCGAAAATATCGTCGCCGTTAGGAATCGAAGGGGCGGCAAATCCACAAGTTTTGTGTTCGTTGTTTTACGCAGATAACGACCGCCCTCGGGTTTACCGTGGTGGTAAGTGGTTTGGCTTGGCGAAGAATGAAAATGCTCTTGAGAGATTTCCTGTTGTTGGAAGGTGTGCAAGTCTCACACAGGATTCAGGAGGACTCCAGACGAAGTCAAAAAGAAAAAATCTGGAGAGACTCCACTCGACTTTCCGAACACTTACGATTAAGATCCATTACCAAGCATTTTAATAAATTTTAATCGATGAATCATTCTAACATGTATACCAAATTGAAGCTCAGCCGAATGCGCCGTTTAAACGCTAGCGCACTTTCAAGAATTTCTCCCCATAGGCCATAATGTAAAAGCAATCTTTGTAGAAAAACTGTAGGCGTAGCCCTGTAGAAAAACTATACGTCCTATACACACGAAAATCAATACCGGTCTTATAATGGTGGTTTATAACATATATACCCAATTTGAGCTTAATCGAATGTACCGTTTAAACGCTAGCGCACTTTCAAGAATTTCGCCCCATAGGCCGTAACGTAAAAGAAATCTTTGTCGTAGCCCTGTAGAAAAGCTATGTCTTAGACACACTAAAATCAATACCGGTTTTGCGACGGTGGTTTCTAACACATGTACCCGATTTGAGCACAATCGTATGTCCCGTTTAGGAGCTATCGTGTTCACTCACATACACACACACATTCATACATACATCTCGTAAAAATAGCATAAATGAATTCAGAAGACCACAAAACGTGTCAATACACCAAAATCTCGAAGTCGAATATTTTCATGATTGCAATACTTTCCTTACATGGTACATGTTCGGAAAGTAAAATATCCGAGTGGTATCCTTTTACTAATCTTTCGTCGCTTTTGTAAGAAAAGGGTAAATATTTCTAGAAATTTAAAAACAATATAAAATTACAATATCCCTTATAAAGCAAAATATTTTGACTTTATAAGGGAGTTGTTAATACAAAGGAGATCACTCTAACCGAATTAAAAAACGACCCTGTATACTTTGTTGAAGGAGAACGAAAAGAGATAAACATGTTTAAAGTTTATCACTTGCAGTCTCAGAATCCAGTCACAGTCTGTTCAGTCTTCCAGTCGCTGTGTGAAAATAGCATTTTGCTTTATTGTGCATTTTATTTAAGTCAATTCAACTCTATTTTAAAGTATCCCTTGCCCAAAATACTTTTGCATCGACCACTGGCCGGAATAGCCCTTAAAATGCTATTGTACAATGTGAGATTTTGATTAAAGTTGTCAGGCTTTCTGGTTTCATGTAAAGTGTCCCCTCCATCTGGACATTTTCCTTAAATGTCTTAGTTTCTAATGAAATCTACTAAATGCTTTTAACGAAAAACTTCATTGGGCGCATTTTCCTGATATTTCGTTTCATGTTTCCCGCTTATTTTCAGATTTTTACCATAATCTAATTTTAATTTGTTAAGCGCAAATTTGTTTCGTGTTACTTCAACACCAGCTGCAAATGCTAGTGCCGGCCCGGAAGGACTTTCAATTTAATGAGTAATAAACTAATATGAGTTTCTATACATCAAAGTTTCTCAACTTTTCAGTATGTGCAATTGAATGACTAAGAATAACTTTCATTGCCTCTACTTCCCTCTACACACTCCATAGGCTTACCCACAGAAGGGTAATAGGGATTAAATCCCCCACCCCCACCCCGACCCTTAAAGAAAAAGACATAAAACTGAAAAATCTCTTTAAAATTGAGAATTGTCACTTAAATAATGAATTAATTGTATTTGAAAAATTTTCTTCAAATTACTTTTAAAGTATTTTTTACAAAAAAAAGGTTGTTTATGAAGTAAATACTGACAGATAGTACATAATATACAGTTGAACTCCTCTGCAACATCACTAGAAAGACTAGATAACACAGAAAAGGCTAAATAACACAGAAAATATAGATTTATGACGCTCTAACTAAGTTGCATAAACATCGGCTATGTGTTTTATCGCCGAATGGTGCAAAATATTTTGACGTTATAAGGGAGTTGTTGATATAAAGGTGGCCACTCTAACCGAATTCAGCAGTATTTATAGCCCCCTCTCCTTAAACTAAAATCCTGGGTTCGAGATTGCACGCTGCACTCTTATCATAACAATAATGTTATTTTCAATACTTTGGTCTTCAACAGCAGATGAAGAAATCTTTAATGCCTTCACGGAAAATGGCAGAATCAAAAGAGAATTATGAATACATCATTCTTTTTTTACTTTTGAGCATAGGTGAATGAAGAGTTTTCTAGCACAGAAAACAAGAATATTTGGCATGTATTATTGCCATTTCTTCCTCCTACCTTAGAGAAACCTAATTTTTTGAGTTGTCTGCCTCGAAGTTTGAAGATGAAATATTGGTCTCGGCTAAATATAAAAAAAAAACAACTCATAAGACCTTCCTTTGAAAAAAATTGCTGCTTCAAGACATTCAGCAGAGCACCAATAATTACTAAAATGATTTTTTTTTGCTTTAGCAATGATAAGTTAATTATTAAATACATTATGCAGTACTGTTACCATCCTATTTATAAGTCTTATATGAATGTGAATATGCATTTCATGTTTTATTAAGGCACGATATATTTTGTTTTGCTTTCGTTTCAATAAATTAATCAATTTTCTTAAACATTATTTCTTTTGGATATGCTCTCATCTTCTATTTAGTGTTATCAAGCCCTTCTATTGGACGCCCTCACAGATTGAGAATCACTGCTTAACACTAAATTTGGCTGAAGCATATCTAAACTTTTGTATCGTGGTCTGCATATTTCTATGAGAAGCTGCTCTCATTTTCTGTGCAGAAATTGTGACTAAATGGAAACTTTTAATTAAAGAATAAATTTTTGTTTGCGTATTTTTAAGAATGAAGAGACAGACAACTTAAAGGAATTATTTATTTATTTATTTATTTATTTATTAATATTATTTATTTATTTATTAATATTATTTATTTATTTATTTATTAATTTATTAATATTTATTAATACATATTTTTTTAGAAATAATTACACAGATCCTACCCCCCCTCCCTCATTTAGTAATGGGTGGTTATTATGCATATATTTACATCAGATTCTTTTATATCTTCTCTGAAATCTAGTAACCTTGCATTCATAACTCTCTTACTAGGTCTTACAGGAGAATTGCCATAAATTAATTATGTACAACGTCAACCATAAATGAATAAGATACCTTAACGATGTATTCTTCTTTGCTATTTTTATCCGATATGGAATAACAGACTATGCATGGATAAGGTGAAAATAATTCATAATTGTTATACGTTTGAATTCATATTTTAAAAATTATATTTTTCTTGAAAGTTTTAAATAGTTCATAATTGCTATACGTTTGAGTTCATATTTTAAAAATTATCTTTTTCTCGAAAGTTCTAAACACTAAATATCGCCTCAGCTGCAGGGATAAACCATGCTCCCTAGCAACCCCCATTTCAACTTAAAAGGTCATGTGGGCTGTACCACCAAACACTCTAAACACCCAAAGTAAGTCCCGTTCGATTAAAAACACAGGCCATGGCTCCCTTCTCCTAATCCCCCCCCCCCTCCCCGTCTTAAAATTACGCTCATCGATTGTCGTAAGCTGCATCATCACCGCTTGTTTACAATCAAATCGACCAAAAAATAATGACAGTGCAGAGCCAAAAACACTGGCAAGCATTAGTGTCGCGTCCCTTTTTCCGGCCATAGAAAGCGTTGTATCGATTTGTTTGTATAGATGTTGAGCAATTTCGACTAAACACAAAGCCGATGTTGCCGCTGTTTATTGCCCATTACTCCGTAGGTACTCATTGCTTCGCAATCAAGGTGGAAATGCTTAATATATTCAGCGACGAAAAGCGGGTATATACGCTAATGACAGTAATACGGACTCGAGAATCGCCCATGAAATTAGCGACAACCTTCTAATTTATGAAATATTACATTCAGAGACCATCCCGGATGTAAGTCTCGGAGTCGTGGAGCTCTGCGACCACGACCACAAATGATAGCAGTAAATTCTGTTTCTATAGTTCTGTAGCCCTAAGGAACAGTTAGCTTGAAGTGAAATAAATAATGCTTGTAGCATAGAAATGTTTTAACGCGATAAACTGAAGGCTGTTCCACTTGAAAATCATGCTGCTTTTGAGCAGCTTTTAAAGAATTCAGTTGCGCTAGAGACTATTTAGAGCAATTAAGAGAACTAAGAGAGGTATTTTTGAGACGATTTTTTTTGCGAGGACCAGCTGCTTGCAAGCTCGGTTGTCCTCCCCTACATCTGTCCCTGTATATACAGTCGAACCTCAATTTAACGTACTTTGATTTAACGAATTCTCCGATTTAACGACACCTGTCCCGACAAAAACTGTGCCAAAATGTTCTGATTTAACGAATTTTTTAGCTTTGATTTAACGAATAACAACAGCTGAAATAAAATTCGCCCATAAAACTAAAACTTTGTCGATATTAATTTTGTAAGCGAAAAATTCAAAGAGCTTTGGAAAGTCAAAACAAAGCCACAGAAACAAAGCACTATCAAGGATTTCTTTCCAAAGTGCCAATAAGTATTAAGTTTTAAGAACAAGAACGCTAAAGAATTTAGATAATTTTAAAGTTTATCTTATAACGTATAACTTATAATTTTTAAGCTCGCAGTAAACAATAATGATTCTTTTTTTCATATCTATATCTAAGGGTATTTTGCATTGGTATTTATATACCATACACTTTACAAAAATAGATATTCGATTTAACGAATTGCTTCGATTTAACGAACCGATTTGTGGGTCCCAATCAATTTGTTAATTCGAGGTTCGACTGTATATATATATATATATATAATTTCCACAGGTATCTCTATAAATAAGAAGAAAATCTTAGTTGCTCTAAAAATTTTATAAATCCATGTGTTTATCAGCTATATTTACTTTTTCACAATTTTTAAAACCGAAAATAATAATAATTATAATAATAACAACACTAAATATGCATCTCCGACAGGGCAGAGACTAATTGGCTTGAAATTATGCACAGGTGCGCAGAAAAATATGATCAATTTTTCATCTGTGTTATCTGTAAAAATGAACACGATTTTTCTTCGAAAAGCAAGTACTTCAGTTAATAAAATTATATTCAGAAACATCTTAAATCGAAAAGTCATTAAGAAAGCTCTAGTAATATGACAATTTTACATTGAAAATCGAGGATATTTTGTAAAATATTCTACCTATCAAATCTCTATCAAATATCGTATAAAGTAAGGGAAAGTATAAATTTAATCCATTCCCCGCTTTCACAATTTTTCTTCCCCTCCCTTCTCTTAAAAAAAATATGACTTTTTGTTTTTCTGCTGAAGTTGAAATATTCGTTTAATTTTCATGTACTCAGAGAAAATCAATGTGAACTGCAATTTTTGTATAATTGATATTATACACAAAAAGGCTGAGATCGAATATTTGTATCTCATTTAGAGTAGACACATACAGCCTAGAAAAAAACTATCTAAAAGGGGGGGGGGGTAATAAATTAATCAAGTTTTGTATCTGAATTGCTTACATTATTTTTAATAGGATATCGCATTTTAAGCAATAATTATGAAAACCTAGAAATAACGACGATATTCATTCTTTATTTCTGTAAAAGTCTTATCACATTTTTTTCATTTAATTTATATCTTATAATTATTTTTAAATGTCAAGCTTTGTGAACATTAACTGCAGGTGCAAAGGCGATATATTGACAGACACAGCATGAAATTCCAAATACCCATGTGACTAACCGCTGGACCAGACAGAATGCATACACAAACAAACATACATCTAAGTGAGTGACAAACCACCATACCCCGAGTTCATAGGACACTCAAAATGTTACATTGCTGAAGTGTGAAGGTCCGGCGTTCTGTCGATCTAATGGTCTGGAGTTTTGGTCGGCTTTCACCAGATGTAACGTGAGTACTCGTTAGAACCCCTAAAAATGTCCTTCCGACCAAGCCAACCACCCATCATTGGCAGGCAGATCTTGCGTAGCTTTGCCATAGCACAACACTAAGTTGGTGGGACTCTCACAGACAAGGAAACTCAGCTATATACACTACAATCATACAACGGTACATCAGTGTTAGTTCATTAAGACGCAATGTGGTTGGAGGCAAGATAATTAAATCCTTGATTTTGAAAATAGAGTGATTAATTATGAAGGTCTAAATTTAAAGTTTGAAGAAAACTTAATTATTTAAGGTTACATCACTGAAAATCAACTAAAACCATCATTGTATAATACTAAAAAAAAAGTCCATTGATGATAGCTTTAGCTTGATTTTTAATTCACATTTTCGCGTTTACAATTTTGAGACGTTTAAGAGGATAATAGTTTGAATGAAGAATAAAGATTTATTTTAGAAAGGGCTCCTGAAAATGATAGATGTCTAGAAAGATACAGAAATGTACACCCCCCCCCAAAAAAAAAAGAAAGAAAAATCGAATGAAAAAATTGTTGAGCTTTCTAAAATGCGCGGTTTCGGCATTAAAAAAAGAATAATAAGATATAAAATAATGTGTGCTATTAATATTCTGTTCGGTAAAAACCTTTTGATCTTAACTGAAATTAGGTAGACCTAAAAATACCTGGATGACAAATGACCAGAGAACCATGAAATTTGTTGATTTATCAACTGACGATGCTCAAGATAAAAAAAAAAAAAAAAAAAAAAAAGAATAGAAGGGGAAAAGGGAAAGAAAAAGAAAAACTGAAAGAGGCTAGGATAAACAAGATTATCGTGTTGGCAAAAAACGCATTTGTTTGGAATTTCTAAAAACATAAAGGCATCCCAAACTATTATATTATTTAACATTTTATAGAATTCATTTCAAAGATTTCGCAAAGCTACTTAAATTGTGAATAATAGCAATAAGGAACTTTTTATGGAAAATATTTGTAAAATTGTATAAATTGTAGTGCGTGGAAAATGCTTCTGTTGGCTTTTCCAGTGAGTTAATGCATTATAGTTGCTTCAGAATTATAAATAAATAAATAAATAAATAAATAAAATGTACAACTTAATATAATATATTTTTGCTTATTAAAAACTACATTGAAAAAATATGTATATTGTATAGTTTCTTCGGTGAAATAAATTTATAAATATTATAATAAACAATTATTTAATTTTTTAAATATATCTTTTATTTGTTGTATGTACACGTGTGTGAGATCATTTCCTAATTATATAAAATAAATAATTATGTGCAAACAGAATGTCGTTTCTTGCGTGACGAAAAAATTTTATAAATAAAGAATGCGTTATAAGCGAATAAAATGAGTTTCCATTATATTTATACACTTTTTTTTTTCTATGTTTCTAATTCAAACCTCTTTTAAACTGATAAAAGTATATTTTGTTGCTGCTTAAAGATATTTTAATAAATAAAATGTTTGATTAATATTATATCTTTTATTGTTCTCCCTGTAAAATCGAATTTTAGTCTAAGAAGTACTTAGGAAATGAAATTTCAGATTTACAATTTCATGAGATATTTCAATGTTCAATGTTTTCAATTTTAAATATAGTCAATTTTATATATTCCAATAATGCATTTTCATTTTCAAATTAAATAAATCTTTTTGAATAAGTAAATTCTATAAATAGGTTCCATCACCGTTAAAGTACCTAAAAATTGAGCACTGAGTACGTACTTTTTCCTGCCCACTAACCTGTATGAAAGCCCCTTCTATTACCTACAATTCCAATTTTCGAACCTTTACTTGAAAATGTTTATTTTAAAACTCTACACATTCTTGCTAATACTCCGTTTTCTTTCTTTTAAATTGTGCTTCCGAAAATTTTACCTCTCTTATCCGCTGAAGAATAAATTGTGAAATTTCTCAGTCACAGAAACCAAATGAACATGAACTTAGAAGAGCAGCAACAAGGAGAAAAAAACATATCCTCCTTGTGAGGTACAATGAATATTTTTTCTCGGACATCGCCGAACGTCGAATGAGAACTCTAGCGCCATCTATTAGGCGGTTTTTTAACTATAAATGAACATGTCCGGTTGGAAGGAGGGAGAAAAATACTTTTCCCTACAGATAGTATTTAAAAACAGAACTGAACTGACATTATAAATTAATCTCCTGCTCTCTTCAATGAATATTGAAACTTATTAATTAATGATTTTTTTTTGTCCTATCATTTGAACATTTTCTAAATTTTAAAAATATTAAATTTATATTGAAAAGTAAATAAAAGCTTTCATTGAATTACGAGCTAAAAAGTGCAAATTAATTTTTAAATAAGATTTATTGTCAACACCAATAAAATTCTCACAACAAAGTGTCCCCTAATCATTTAAAGAACAGCTAACAATAAGAATATTTATAAGAATACACGTAAATAATGTTAAATATAAGTCGTGGGGTATTCTCTGTTTATTTTATCATAATTACTCTACCTTTGCAAATAGTCAGCGTTCACAAATTTTCCAGCACTTCTTTATAGTAAGTTATTCTTAAACTAAATAACACATACTATGTTTATCAACACTTTATTCTTGTAATTCTCTTAAGTTACATCATGTTGTGAAACATTTTACATATCTTAAAACAGTGAATTTATTGTTTGAATTTTTGTCTCGACTAAAAAAATAAAGCAAAATCAAGGAGCTTGTCGTAAACACATTATAGTATTCAATTAGAAAAAAAAAAAAAAAAAAAAAATGCGTAACTTTTGATTTAAGCCATAACCGGATTGGTAATGGATTCAGAGAGAAACAAGCAACAGAGAAAATAAACTTGAGGACTTGAAAACAGAGGCAACAAAAATTCGAGCGAAAATTTACTTAAAAAAAAAAAAAAAAAAAAAAAAAGGCGTAATGAAATTGGGTGTAAGTATACATAAAGGTAAGAATAAAATGTTATGTTAAGAAAAATATTCCTTTCGTATATTTTCCGAAAGTTACACTTTTTTAAATTTATGTACAAAACCCCGTATAGAAAAATTTCCCAATCTGTAAAATGTGCTTCATACAATAATGTGGCGATGCACACAATTTCAGCCTTTTATCATAAAACGTTTTAAGAGAAATCTTTAAACAAAAATATCATCAAGGGCTATTCGTGGATTTTAAAGCGAACGTTTAAAGCGAGGGAGTAAAAAATTATTTTCTTTCGTAATTTCTGCACAACCCTTAAAACGCGATTATCCGATTTGAACATTTTTTCTCTTCGAGAGCCATAGAAAAGTGGTTTAGGTCAGCATACATTTGTCTTCATATCTCTGATATCTTTAGGGATAGATTTCTCAAATTTTGTGCATCACTTTATTAGTGTATGGAGCGCATTTTGCAAGCTCAGCGAAAAAGAACTAAATTCGGGACAAACTTGTCCCGATTTTAAGTCTTCGTAACTTCTGTGGTTCCTTCGGGGCGAATCAGGGCCCCGAAGGAACTACAGAAGCAGTACAGGCAGTACAATAGAGAAGGCCCTGGGCGAATTTAGTTCTTTTGTTTCAAGCGTGCACTAATTGGTAATTTCCTATACGGGGGTCGTACACAAATTTAAAAAGTATACATTTTTAAAAATTAACTAAAGGAATTTTTTTAGAGTAATCTTTTTTTTTTTCCCTTGTGTGATGTCAACTTCTTGAACAAGGGATGATTTCTTTTTTTAAGATCATTATCTATGAAAATTGAAATGTCAACACCCTACTGGGTCACGTTTAAATATTTTGTGGAGTTGAGTTTCAATACTCGTGAATAAAGGCTGGGAAAAATAAATATCGTTTTCGACTGATGGCGAAAATGCCGTCCCAAAGAAGGGACACTAGGCATAAATGGATTAAATCGCGCTATCAACTTTTTGGGACAGAGAATTATTTATTTATTTATTTTACTGTCCCGTAACGGATTAATTGTGCTCTAATTCCTCATTCCTCAAACTTTTTTGGGTTTTCGAGCCCCTTGAACGCCAAATGAAATATAAAAAGGGCTTGTAACCCCATTAAATACCTAAAATGTCTAAAAGTTAATCCCTTTGCTACAATAAATAGGAAATCTCTGTAACGAAAGCTTTGAAGAGCATTGATCTTATTGTTACTGCACGTGCGAAAATATTTATACTGGCTTTAAAAACCAAGTACAGAAATAGTTTACTATCGTTTGAAAATAATTTACTTGTGTTTGTCAATAAAGATCGTCCACATTAAAACTTTTAACTAAAATATAAAGCCACCCGCAACCGTCGCTTTAACAATGGTTAATTATTTTAAGCAATTGATGACATCGTTTTGTTATAATTTAAAATGCTTTATTCGGTAAAAGGATTTTTCGTATACGGATTTTATTTTTAAAAACAGATTACGACGCCCAGGTTGAGAAACAGTGCTACAGAGCGTCCCAAAAAGGTGATACCACGTTTTAATTCTTTATCTATTATAGATAGGAGGGGGGGGCAATAAATTGAAAAAGTTCTAAAAATAAGGTAAGAAGCAAGATTGCGTTAAGAAAAAATTCCTCCCGTAAATTTTCGAAAAAATTTACATTTATTAAGTTTGTATAGACCCCCATAAAAAAAAAAAACTCCTAAATAGTGAAATGTGCCCATACACTAGCAAGGTGATGATAAAATTTCACCCTTTCGTCATAAAAGTCTGAGAGATATGACGATTAATAAAAGATGACTTAAACCACTTCTCAGTGGCTCTCGAATTGAGAAAAACAGTCGGATGTTTGTGTTTCAGGGGTTGTTTAGAAATTATGAAAGGAAATATTTTTTTGCACTCTAGCATTAAACGTTCAGAATCAAATTTATGTATAGCCAATGATCATCTTTTTTTTCTTTACTTTTTTAAGATTGTCTGAGACGCTTTATAATGAACGGCTGAGATTTCGTACATTGTCTCATTAGCGCATGGGCGCCATTTTACGAATTGGATATTTTTTTATTTTTTACTTATTTATTTTTTTTTACAGGCCTGTATACAAATTTTAAAAAGGTAACTGTTTGAAAATTAACGAGAGAATATTTTTTTTTTCATAACGTAATCTTTTTTGCCTAATTTATTTTTACAATTTATATTACCCACGGATCTCTAATTGATAAAGAATTAAAGTATGTTACCACCTTTTTGAGACTCTCTGTAGTTGTAAAACATAACTTTATTTTACGCCACACTAAAAAAATATATATTAACTACTCAAGATTAAAATTTCCTTTTCGTAGATTGACACCGGTAAGCTACGTCACCTCCAGGGTTTAATATATACCCGGTCACATTTTTCTCATAATTTCAAAAGGCTTGTCAAAATATTAAAATAAAAAGAGAGGGTTTTGATTTTCTCTTTCGAAAACATTCGGCTTCATTAAAAAAAAAAAAATAAAAAAAAAAAAAATAAATAAAAATATGTTTTTTTTTGTCTTTTAACTTTTTAGCTTTTTCTGCTAATAAATTTTTCAGCTTAGCTTAACCCTTTGAGGCGCAACCCTTTCCCAACGCTGAAAAAAGGGCAGCCGTTGCCATCGCTTGGCTTAACTACCAGCAAGATGACGGACGATCGAAACGTTCATCGCGGGCCACAGATCTAGAGACCCCTTTTTGACGCAGCTGGCTGTGCCGGCACAGGTCGGAAAGTAAAAAGTCATACCCAATTAGCATCGATCCAGGTATTGATGCAACCTCCACTAAACCGGTACAACACGCAATAGGAACTCTATCGACAGCCTGTACGATATAATTCACCTAACGTATACCAGTACAAAGCTGTACTTCCGCTGAATACTAACTGCTATCGCTAGTTGATGACCTCACGATAGACTATCAGCTTCAACGGAACCTAGTAGCAGTCGACGGAAATCGTAGGCAACTACGAACGTCTCGAACGGCCGTTAACACCCGATACACAGAACCGATACCCACCGACCCAGGCCGATCGGTGCCCGCCTCCCACCTCGTAGCCCATGCGATGCCCCGGCATGGACGCCCGAAGTTCCACACAGAGACCCAGGACTACGGGGCTCACGTATCTAAAGGGTCATTGTCTTAGATAAAGTGTTCATTGTTGGGAACGTCCGAGGCAACAATAGAAGAACTTCGGCAACAAGCATATACTTCAGCATTTGAATGAAAAACGGCTGCGCGTCCATGGCGTTGTATTTAAACAGTTTGTCGAGCCCCCACCATGGCCGAGGGGATAAGCCACTGGATAGGGTAGGTAGCTGAAGTGTGATGGTTCAGGGTTCTGGCCTACAGCGCGGCTATCAATCTAACCTTTCAAAGTCTTGGGGCTGTTTTCTCTAGATGTAACGTGAATGCAGGTCTGAACAATTCCTGAAGCTTTACGTACATTTTTGATATTCCGTACTGTATAAAATACCTAAAATAATTAGGTATTCTTATATGTTAATGCCCGAAACACTGTCCTAAGTGTTTTGCAGCATATGCTTTATGCGCATAGCATATGCTTTATGCGTAATAGCATATGCTTTATGCGCAAAGCAATTTTATAGCAATGATATTGTTTAGGTACTTTGAGTACACTGAAAATATTAAATTCGTGGATTCTCTTGAATCCCAGGACCACACTTTTTTCTCTCTCGTTCTGCAAAAGAGCGTATTACCAATAACGAACTCTTAACCCTTTAACTCTTAACCCAGCGACAGCTGGCTGTGCCGGCACAGCCAGCTGCGAAGGATGGCAACGGCTGCCCTTTTTCCAGCGTTGGGAAAGGGTTGCGCCTCAGAGGCACAGCCAGCTACGTCAAAAAAGGGTCTCTAGATCTGTGGCACGCAATGAACGTTTCGATCATCCGCCATTTTGCTGGTAGTTAAGTCGAGCGATGGCGACGGCTGCCCTTTTTTTCAGGATTGGGCAATCTCTCCAGCTGTTCTCGCATTCTTCCATTTTTCAGCAGATGTCAGTGCTGTTAAAAAATAATCGTGACCATTTTTTTTTTACGGGAAATGACGTGCTAAAAAGTAAAGGCTTCTCGTTGGGCTATGTCACCCGCAACTATTTTTATAGAAATGAAATCTATTCTTCGTGACTGGCAACAGTCAAAACGTCCGAGTTTGGTGTTCCCAGAGCGGGAACACTGCGCGTTAAAGGGTTAGGACTTTTCTTCTTGGAAATCATGCAACTTTTGATCAGCTTTTTAAAGGATTTGATTGCGCTATAGTCTCGGAAAAATTTAGAATGTCATTTTACTAGGAGAGCTTTGAACTGTTACTAACAATGAACCTACAGTAGATACAAAACACTCAGGAAAAAAAATCTAAACATTCGGATTTTTCAATATTTCTCTAAGCCCTATGTCTAATGTCTATTCGTTCAAGCGTTGGTGGTCTTTGGGTCCCCGCGTAGTGTTTAATCCAAGGAAGGATATTTTACCCCGAAGAAATACTTAATGATCTTTTAGTCACGGGTATCCAGCCACTTGTTGGACACGCTGTCTATTAAAAGAAGCCACGAGGAGAAGATAGTGGAGAGGGTGGGGCTGGGCAGAAGACAGATCAATTTTTCACGGTGACAGCTATGTAGCCCTTTCAACCCCAAAATTACATGGTCAGAGAACGGGGTTCTTTTGTTGGGGGCTGCAAGAAAAGTGGTGTGAACTTTTCCTGGAATGCTGAGCTGACCCATAAGATCACAAGAGGTCATTCATACATGCATATGCATGTAAAAGTTCGAAGAATAATAGTCAGTACTTACAGACAACTTTTCCTACAGAAGTATATATTTTTTCTTTTTTTTAATCTATGCCTCAATTAATCAACTGTGAGTTTCAAAAAATCATTTGATTTTAAATATTAAAAAAAAAAGCACTTATGTCAATCACTTCAAAAATTTTAGAACATCTCTTTACAAGCCATGCACTATGTTCTTTTACAGTGAGTGTTAAGTAATTCCCTTAAATGAACACTACAATGTGCATTATCTGTTCATTTACTGGAATATCGAACCACTTTTTACTTGCTCCCCTCCCCCCTCTCCCAACCCAATACTCTGCGCCAATTTATATAATTTTTTATGTATAAATTACATATAACAAAAAAATGTGCTCATCCAGATAAATATTAAAAGCAACAACAAATAAATACATTGTTATTATTTTTTTAAATGAATTGTGCTTAGCTGTATATTTGTTGGTCAGTTTATGAGTTTACCCTACTCATAAGTGATTGTGCCCAGACCTCCAAAGTTATAAATCTGTTCATAGTCTACGAGTATTCATCAGATGAACGGATATACACGCAGACAAATTAAAATATATATTGAACTTCATAAATATAATCCTTATAAAAATTTTAAGAAAATCTAAGAAACAACTAAAATTTTCCTATTTCAAAAGTCTATAACAAAGATGCTTCTCTCTCAGGTTAAAAATATCATTAGTCATCCTACCATTTACTTTCATATTTAAAAATAAACTATACTTTTCTGCAGGTAGAAACTGTGCCAAATTACTTCGCTGATACGACTTGAGTCATTGTTTAGTCATTGTCATAACTTTAGTCATCTCTAAAAAAACGAAAAAAAACGACGGTAAGTAAATTAAAAGTTAATCATCAAATTGTTCCGTACATTAAGAAAGCATGATTAGTCTAATTAAAACTTGTCAAATCAAACAAAATGATGTTGAATTTATGCTGATAAAGTTGAATTATGAATGTTGAATTTATGCTATAAAGTTGAATTATGAATGTTGAATTTATGCTAATAAAGTTGAATTATGAATGTTGAATTTATGCTAATAAAATAAATCGTTCCTACGGAAAAAAAGGGTTGTATTTGCCCAAGATTATGTTTCAAATAATTTTTCACTGGAATTAAGAGAGGGCTAAAATAAGAAGAAATAAAAATGTAAAACAACGAAAACATTGAGAAATAGCTACATATTTCTGTGGTCTTTCAGAATGTGCCTTGACACAAGTCAACAATATTAGTATTTATTTATCTATTTATTTATGTTTTTTCATACTTGCTATTTTGGGAAATAGTTGGCTCAGTTGTACAAGTTATAATTTAAAAAAATATATGATAGTCAATAACATCTCTGTAAAGAAAATAATTATGTATAATTTTAATTTATCAAATTGTTTTTGAGTCCAGAATCGTTTTTGACATTTGCAATGTATTACTGCGTAACTTAATCACATCTTATTGCTTCCTTTACACTTTAATGTGTACTTTTTTTTTTTTTTAGTTAGCCCTAGTGTGATACATAATCTTGCTTTCATACTAAAAAAAAATCTATTCAAGCAAAATAAACAGAAGATCATTTAAGTAAGGAAAGCAAATTTTTTCTCTTTTTCACAAAACTATAATTTCTGTCTTTTTTGTTTGTTCACGCTTTTAATGTCATTTTATTCTTTTTACGGGAAAGAGGAGGGAGTGAAGTTTTTGGAGGGGAGGGGGTGGTCGCATTTTATGATATGTATGGATACGTGACCATTTGGCCTATATCAAACTATTATGAAAATTAAGTATTACACTACTGAATATAGTAGCGTAGTATTTTATATGCAGTAGAACGTCTATAGTACTGAATAATTTTTAGGTTATTGCTGTTTTCAGAATCAGGTTGTACGGTGGTTAGCACGACACTACGAATATATGGGCCGGGGTTCGACTCCCGGCTCGGGCTTGGTTGTTTTTTTCGTCCATTCCTTCATAAGGGTAACCTTGGCCGCCTGCGGATGGCTAACACTTCAATTATGGGGACACTGAGCAGTGGCCTTAGTAAGTAGGGGTCAATGTTTCAATCTGTGCGTTTTATATAAGGTTTTATTCGGTTTGGACCACACAATTGTTAAAATTGCTCAAAGACAACTTTTAACAAGAATGTAAACATGTAGTGTTTCAATTGAGCAAAACTTGCAACCTGCAATATCTCAAATATAATGTAGATACTGGATCGGAAAAAAAAAAAATCTGTAGTTGAAATAATACGTAATTTTTATTTACTTAGCACCTTTATCATACTACTAAATGAATAAAATCAAAATAATGAACAGAGCTCGTGCACCCCTCCACTTCCTCCTTTGTTTTATGTATTTGATAAGAAAAGCTAATTAACTCTACATAAGACACTATTCCCGTTAATCTAGAATTGAAATAAACAAAAATTGTGTTGTCAGTGTCAAAATGATTTGAATCATGTGACCAGGGCCCCCAAAAGAGAAACAGCTTGAATGTTCAACATAAATTTCAATCCTGTAAGGAATTAATTTTTTCAGTCAGCTACATGTAGACACAATTATCATTAAATATATGAGTTATCACTCTATTTATGATCAATTCATAATGTAAATCATCAATCGCACGTTGATTATTAATCAAAATAGAAAATATGTTTTAGTTTCTTGTTAAAGTAACTTCATTAAACTTCATTATTATTTTGTAAAGTAGTCTTATAGTACAGTTAATAGGGAGGGTTGAATGGAATATGTTTATAAATATTTTATAAATATTTATTTTAATATTATTATAAAGAAAATGTTGTTCATGAGCCCTTCGTTAACATAAGTGCCCAGGGCTGCCATTATGTAAAATTGTGTCATTGTGTGTAGAATCACATAAATATTACTGAGAAAGAGTATATCGGAATTTCAAGAAGCAATAACCAATAAACCAGTGTTATCATTTTATATTATAGCTGTCATCCTCTAGTTACCCTGCTCCCCCCCCCCCCTCCTAAGCTGTAAAAAGTTATAAAACGAGTTTAAAAAAAATATGACATTGACGCAAGGGAAAAAAAAAAGAAAAAAATGGTAACTGCTTTTCTTCAAAAATAGGGAAACATTTACATATCAATGATTCTCTCTACAAGAATCTTCAGAGAAAGCACACATTCGTAATATCGTGGTACAATCCGATACTCAAAAAATCATCTGGGTACACTTCCTGTGCTCATACACTCGAGACCCCAACAATGCACTGCGCAAGGCCCCGTCGCGGCAATATCAGACACGCGAACGAGAATGGGATAGGGGGAGGGGTGGAGGGGTGGGGGGGATGGACGAGCGCGAAGAAAACCCGCCAGGGGTAGTAAGAGGCGGAGTTTCATATTCATGAGGTGAAGCAAAAAAAAATAGGGGATCAGGACCCAAGCCGGTTCAGTTCGAAGTTTGATCTCGGTTGGTGAAGTTGTGCTGGAGAAGAGAGCTTGTTGACGGGAGTTAGACCGCGTGTTCCAGAGGAACTTTGTTTTCGTTTTTCCCCCGCGATGGAAAGACTGCCAGTTAGTTTGTAATGAGAGTTTAGATGATTTCTGCTGCGATTTTCAGTTTTTGAGAGAATCGGAATACGTCGTTGTTGCCGAAATTGATTTTTTACTTCAGATATCTATTGCTGCATACATATATATTATCTCGCAGTCAGATATCGGACACTGTCTATTTTGCTGATCGACGAGCAAGTCAAGATGACTTCTTTGGCCCTCTTCCCCAATTGCGACAGCCGCGTGAACAGTTACTGCACGACCAACGAGATGATGATGGTGCAACAGAGGTCTTACGATTCCCCAGACCACTCTCCCCAGAGGATGGATCCAAGGATGGCGAGCGGACCCGTGCACGTGTACAGCAACCACCACCACCAGCAGCAGACCACCACAGACCTCGTCCGCTGCAAGCGGAGGATTCAGCTCGGCCACCTACCATCTCCAGGCAGGCACTCGGGACCCCAATCTACGGCCGTGGCCAGGAGGAACGAGCGCGAGAGGAAGCGGGTGAAGCTCGTCAACGAAGGCTTCAACACGCTGAGGAAGCACGTCCCACATTCGTCCAAGAACAAGAAGATGAGCAAAGTCGACACGTTGAGGTCTGCGGTAGAATACATCAGGCGGTTGCAAGAACTCCTGGGCGAAACTGCGACGTCGCAGCAAGGGACATTTGACGAAAATTCCTCTCCAGTCGGGCAATCTTCCGCAGGTTCTCCGAGCCCCAGCATGTGTTCCGAAGCTTCATCGCCGTGCGATATGTTCCAAGGTGACGAAGAAGCCGAGTTGATGTCCTGGTTGTTCTGAATCGTTAAATCGGGTAAGTTACCTTCCTTTCTTTGAATTCTAAATTTCTCTATCGTTGAATTGTTTTTGAAAAGTTTTTATTGTTTATTAACTGAAAGTTTTCAAGAAATTATAGAAATGCGCGTTAATACGAAACTTTTTCACTTACATAAATTGTTAATGCAAAGGTAATTTTTTAAATAAATAATCGCACTTCCAAAATACCAATCTATAGATATTGTGAAAAATGTTTCATTTAAAAATCAAATTTTGACGTTATGATCAGTACTATACATTGCATTATTTTTTATGCAACACTAAAGCTTTAAATAAATACCTGGGGATTTTATTTTATTTTATTTTTATTTTGAACGAGATTATATTTTATTTTTGATTTTATTTTATTTTTATTTTATTTTCAAAAAATTTTTTATGGTGAATTTTGTTACAGTTGAATCGTATCAATATAATCGAACGAGATTTTATTTTATTTTTGATTTTATTTTATTTTTATTTTATTTTCAAAAAATTTTTTATGGTGAATCTTGTTACAGTTGAATCGTATCAATAATTTTTCAGTTTAAAATATATGTAACTACATAAGTATATTATAATTTTTCTAAATTTTAAGTGAATTGATTTTAATGTTTAGTCTGCATAATACAGGGATACAAAATTAGAGGAATAAACTTCTAGATGGGGTAGGACACACTTAGACGACTCAGAATCCACATAAGAATGTGCATCGCAGATGTCGTCTTCATCCATATAGAAGTTTGTCCCACTAATTTTGAAGTACCTTGTATTGTATGCATAGAGTGTATGTGTATGTGTATATAGTTATCCAAATTTTAGTTTAAAAGAAAGATTAGATATATTTCTGAATATGCAATGAAACATTTTAATGCTTTTCAACCTATTATGTCTTTAGAAATTAGGTTTATAGCCATTCCATTAATTAAAGATAAATATTAAATCCGAATGTGAGTCTTAAATTTAAATTGAAAAAGAAAAGAGAGCCTGGTGTACTAATATTGGTTACAATGGAACAGGTTCATTTGAAGAATAGTTATCAAATCTTAATACTTGAAGTAATGTACGGTTAATTTTTGTTATAAAAACGAGACACAGCATTTAAAATGCATCAATTTTTAATTAGAAAATGATTTTATGATGGTAAACCTAATTTTGTATGCACTTTATTTGATTGATAAAAAAATTTGATAAAAAAATGGTACTTATGAACTTTTGTAATGAAATATTTTATAATAATTACAATATTCTAACCCCTAATGACTGTGTTGGACATACATTTTACATTTAAAAAATAATTGTAATAATATCATCTGATCAAAATTGTCTCAGTTTTGCTTTTCTAGAAAAAGCTTTTAAGGGAACATGCATTATGTGTTGCTTAAAATTATGGTCTTTAGTTTAAAATTAAATAATCTAAATATAATTCTTTCGATATTCTTTGATAAACTAAACAAAATACTTATATCTTACTCTTCTTATTTCCATTCTTAGATCTATTTTTATGAATAAACGTATAGTATTTACGTAGGTTACGGATCATCCACATAAATATCATACTTCAGATCCTATTTCTAATAACACTTTTCACCTCCCTTCCCGCCTTCTTTTACTTACATATTTTTAACACCATTACTGGTTTGGTTAAAATTAGGGTCAATTTTCAGCTATTTATCTGAAGGCTGAAACTGATGACCCACGGGGTTTTTAAAACCCCACTGTTTTCTAAACGTATAACAAGGGCGTGGGTTTACATGTCACCTGAACAAAAGTCAAAGCTCTTCATGTCTGGCAAACTGAGGATTAGGAGGGACTCTGTTCAATAAATCTGTCTTCGTCAATTTTCTTCATTCTGCTTTATAAACACACAATGGTTAAGCTCTTGGAGTAGAGATTGACGGGAACAAAACGGTAGAACTCCCATCAATCAAATGTACGTTATAGCTTTTACTAGTAATCCTTGGTTATCTACAGGGCCTGATTAACCTTTTCTGATACTATAGGCCCACTATCATTTCGAGGCCCCCCTCCCACCTCTTCCTATCCAGTTCCACAAGTATAAATAACAAATATTGTAGTTTTGAGGCCTTTAGACTTTTTTTACTATAGGCCTGGGCCTATTCAGTAATCAAGCCCTGGTTATCTAAGTTATCTCATTATACTTGAAGGTTTCTTATTTTATTACCATTATCTTTCACACTTAAATCTAACTAAACTAATGTTTTTGTTTTTGTTTTTTTTCCGTATGTCAATATTTCGCACATCCAAAATTATTGAAACTAATAATGCGAAATTTTGGGTATGTAAGTGAGTTTTTTAACATACGTATTACATTAGAGTATTTTCCAAGATTCATAGCCTGGGAGTAGAGGTAAGAGAAAAAAAAGAGAGAGAGAGATTTATAAAATCCTTGCTGTAAAGCACAACATTCACGAATACCTAAAATTCAATTTCAGGGCATTTTAAAATTCGTTCTTTCTACCTATAAAAACTACAAAATTTTTCCTTTAAAATGCAAAAATAAAAATCTTAATTACAGGCACAGCTTGTTTTTAATTGAAAATTTATTTATTTGAAATTAACATAAAAAAGCATTACTTTCTTAATATATATGTATATATTTAAATTCAATAGTGTAATCACTTTTTACGGATTAGTCTTTTGATTTCAGAAAATTGTGTTTTTTTATCATAATTAAAGGGAGGAAGTCGTGTAATATATTTACACAGATCTCGCGGTCGACTTAATTTAAATTATTATTTTTGTATAATAGTTTTTAAAGACCTGTCACTACAGGAGTTTTATGTAATAATGTATGTACTATAATTTTCCTCAATCAGAAAAACATTCATCTTTATCATAATGTTTTAGTAGTACATCGACTAAACATTGAAGAACGCGTTGGTTCTTTCTTCAAAGTTTTAATGCATCCTTTTTTTATATTAAAACCAATAAGCTTTAATTCACGAAAATGCTATAAATTTATAAAAACCAGATTCTTTCACAGTGGCTAATTAAGTTCTACAACTGTATACGTTACTTTATTGTAATCTGTTACAATCAATTCTTTGTGGCTGCTAAAATTGAAATAAACCTTCGTTTACTGCGATGTCATTGAGAAAAACAGATTCACGCAATATCACACTTACGGGAAGAAAAAAAACAAAGCAGTGCTTTAGCGCAGTTCCATTACCAGTCGTACTAAATAGATTTGTTGCGGAGTAGCATTTATTGTGCTCATAAAACTGTTCTACATGCAGTTAATGCCCGAGCTAAAGGAAGTAACGATCACGATTTCATATCCCATTTCTCTCCGGCCAGTAATTTGAATTGTGGTCCAACCATGATTTAGACTCTTCTCTTTTTAGTTTGGTAATAGGGTTTGTCAGCAAACTGAAACAACGGATTTATAAAGAATTCTCTATTTATAGATTGTTTGAGTATATGTTATAGACAGGGCCGTACCCAGAAAATAATTTCGGAGGGGTCCGACATTTCAGGGTGGGGGGGGGGTCTGACTTATTGAATATCATCATATTATATATAAGTACACTCTTACACATATATAAATATATATATATAATGTGATGATTTCGGGGGGGGGGGCGGACCCATAGGACCACCCCCCTAGGTAAGGCCTTGATTATAGATATGACTGATTCTTTAAATTGAGAGGACATACAACTCTACACAGTGGCGCAAGGGGAGGGGGTTTAAGGGGGTCACAACCCCTCCCCCATGAGGAATTTCTTTCCATATAAAATGTGTTTTCTTCACTCCCTTACCACACACACGTATACATACATACATACATACACATATATATATATATATATATATATATATATATATATATATATATATATGAGTTGCAGTAGTCGTACCCCCGCATGCAAAATTTCTGGCTACGCCACTGACCCCACAGTTTTAACGTGCTCATCGCCGTATATACACAGTGGTCTTATAAATAAGATACTGGCTGATAAGCCTTGATTATCATAGTGGCAAAAGAACCATTGGCGTGTTTGCGTATGACCAAGCCCCCCCCCTTTTTAAAACTACGAAAAAAATTACAGTGGAGCTTGTCTAATGTGTCCACCTTTGGGAAGAACAAAACTGGTCACTTTATAAATGTTTACCTTTACAAAGGCTCCCAAGAGTGTTCGTTGTAAAGCAAAAGTTACAAAAGTGGTCAGTGGCGATCCAGACAAAAATTCTGAAGGGGCACAAAAATATGTCTCCTTTTTCTTATAAATTAATTTGAATTTGCAAAATAAGTCATTCTTTTGTAGTATAAGCTTAGCTTATCCGGGACGTAGCCCTGTGCCCCCCCCCACCCTTATTTGGATTCACCAACCATGGTCCACTGTATCTATAAGTTTTATCAACTGACTTGAATTAAACGATATGATTAATACTTAATAAGGGTAATTAACAGCACATAGGCTGTTTTGTCTGAGTGGAATACGTTATCTAGAGAACTTTTTAAGGGGAATTTATCTTGAAGAATGCCACCACTATTTGAAGAATGCCACCATAACAAGCTAACCTGGTTTATTTAATTTTAGAATATTTGAAAACGTGCGAGTGCTCAAACATAAATCTGAAGTCTGCCTGGCTGAAATTCTACTGCACTAAATACTCGCCATCTAAAACCAATATTTTGTATAATTTCTGAAAACCTTATCTCAAGTAGCACATATCCATTGCATCGGCTAGGAGGATTCAGGTTCTTACCGGAAGGACATTACTTTAGGGTAAAAAAAAATAACATTTTGATTTAATGATCCTTTCCTTCAAGATAAATTTGCTTTATTGTGCATTTCCTTTGAAATTATAATACAATATATATATTTAACCAGCGAACGAAAATACGAGTCTCGGGATTTTTGACAAGCTTTATAAACAAACAAACAATGTTAAACACCCGAAAAAATTAATAATCTTCTTATTTAAATGTACTATGCATTTATATTAACAGTAAATCTTATGTATCTCGTGCAACTCTCGTAAGAAAAATTCCTAAACAAAAAAATCGCTTGTAAAAATGGGGTAGGTTTTATCCTTTTTTTTTTCAACCTGAAGTTTTCGTAATTCTTGTCAAGCAATTTTTTCTGTAAGTCTTTTTTTTTTTTAATCTGTTTAAAAGTTTCTTGGTTTCTTAAAAGAAAAGATTCCTATGTTACCCTTGACCTCTTGCCTTTATCTTCCAATCAACCTTCCACAGTGGCGGATACGGACTTTTTTTGGGGGGGGAGGGGGGGTTAAATGTTATACTCTAAAGCGATATAAAATTTGAAGCCCCCAGCCCCTCCCATGGACCCGCCACTGACCTCCCCTATCCCAGGGTGAATCAAAAAAAGTCATTGTTGAAAACAACATTTGTATTCTTCTTGGAGGACAGGTAGTTTTTGTGCCTTTCTGGAGCAAAATCCCTTGGCGGACGTCCGCATCGCAGCTTCCTCCACGAAATCCGGGGTTTGCACCCCCCCCCAGAATGGGAAGGGGGGGTTCGATATTAAAAAAAATATCTCTCTCGGCAGTAGCACTGATGCCCACTAGGGATCGGACCAGTGGACAAACAAGTGCGGAGACGGAGAACAGGTAGCATTCATCCGATGAATAGAGAACCCAACAAGGGTGCTCTGCTTTTCAAAGCCCTATTTTTTCTATAATTTTTTATAGACTTTTTTTTTGTCGCATATTTACAAATATATGTGTAAGTTTTCCAGCTTCTTCTTCTTTTTTTCCTTATGTGGGTCTCTGTATCTTTAGTTTAGCTGTAGCAGGAAGTGGCGAAGTCTTTTTGTTTGGATCTCGGGGGAGGGTGCTTTTTGCCAAATGTTGTTCAAGGCGGGATTTGGGGCCCCATAATGAACAGGAAATTCGGTCACTGTATTACTTGATCTTTGATTTATATCTGTGGATCTAAGTTATTCTTCTTTTGCGTCCCTGACCTGTGAACTGGAGGTTGATAAACTTAATTTTGTCTTGTTTGTTCGATACACTAAAATGACGGCAAAAAAATATGCAAAAAGCAGTTTCGACCTTCATCTAAATGTATGCTTATATATTTTCGTCTTTAGCCTTATTACTATCGAAACCTTAGCTACAACTTTATTTTCATTTTAAATGGTCTATAAGAATTTTCAAATAGCACTAAATTTTCCCCCGTTTACTTTTTTCCTGTCCCCTACCCCTCCCCCACTTCCGAAGCATAATAATCAGCTATTTTGAAATGATCAGAAACCGTCAACACTTTAAATATAGCTTTTAAAATCACAAACGTTAAATTCATTTACTGTAATTGAGAATATTTTCTGAAAACAATTAGCTATTACAAAGAGTAATATTAAAAAATAATAAAATACATTACAATCTGTTTTTTTTACAATTTTAATTTTGAATGTCAAAAGAAGTTCTCTGGTAAAATTATGGATGCATGCCGAGTAAATAGAAAAGATGGGTTGATGCGAAAACGACAAAGTAAAATATTTAAAAATATGGAAATACTGATTGCCACTTAAGCATATAGATATATAAAAAAGATAAAATTAAACTAAAATAAATAGATTTAAATAGCATTCTTCTAAAAAAATTAGAACTGAAAATCTCTAGCATTCCGATTTTTTGGTATACTTATGAATAAAAAATATTTCAGCTACCTGCGCTTGTGTATGTCAAAACATTTTGGCAGCCGTTAAACTGTCTTCAAGATTCTTTAATTTTAGTCTAAAACTGGTTAACTTATTAAAGCTTTTAAAATTCAGTAGCTAGAAAGTTGTAGATTTTTATCTGCGATTAGAGCGCAAAATAACTTTATAGTTTAGCATTACTTTACATTCAATGTACTTATTCAAATGTGTGTGATGGTGATATTTAATTGCAAATTCATGTAGTTTTCTTTTAATCATTGTATATTCATAGTTGCATTTTCTTTCTTTACAGGTAATGGAATATACTAGTGTAATATAGCTGCCGGCAACTACCTCATGAGAGATGTGATGCCTGAAACCTTTCGTCTTGTTGTGCCTGAAACCTCTGTCTATCGAAAAGCAGACACCCATGCCGTTCTCTGAAAGTATTGTGATTCCAAATAAATGCCTTAAAGATTTAAACAGAACTTTGATGGTATTTGTAATTGCAGAACAGAGATGTAGAATGTCTTGAAGACGGAGTTACACAATTGCAACAAAGATTTGGGCAATGCCAAATACTGTGAACTTGTCTCAGTCTGGAAAGGAATTGCTTTCCCAATTTCAAACTTTAGTAAGGAAAGCAGATATTTAGCCTGAACAACTTTTGAATGTATTTGGCCTATTATTAGCGGCTAATAATTTGCCAATGAACCACAAAATAGAAGCATGGAACGTAGCCATTTATACGCTTTGAACCAAGCTGACTGAAAAGTGCATCTTATATGTAAAAAATAGACTAACGTCTCGAATCTGCAATGTTTCGAGTAGTTTCAAATACTGTAGATAGTTAAGAATGAAGGATTCAAAACTGTTTTTTGAATATTTTCATATCATTCCACTTCTGACGTTGCCATACTTGTATATATAGTATGAGTGTATGTATGTGTGTATATGTATGAGTATGTAAATGACAGTTTTAATTTATTTAACAAAACATATATAATGTTGCATGTCTTTAAAAAAGCAATTTTGAATGTTTTCAATTACTTTAGTACACACTAGTTAATTCTGTCAATCTTTGAGATTTGCAATTAGATATTTTTTCCTAATGAACTAAACTTCCTAAATTTGTAGGGACCTTTCAGAGCCTGAAAAGCCTGTTCTATTCAGGTTTTTAGGACTATAGCTCTTTAAACTTTATTAATTATTATTAAGTTTTGCGAATGAAAAATGTTTTCACTTACAGCCATATGTGATGTTCAAAATTAAAAATAAGTTTTGTAGTTCTGTTATAACACAGATATAAATGTGCCTTGTTCATAAAAGTTGTTAAACTCTGAATAACAATTTATTTTTAAAATATTTTTTATGAACTGTATCTTCTGAGATACTCAATTTATCAAGTCGTAAAAATTCATTTACAGTGGCGTAATGAAAAATTAAATGATAATAAAAGAGACGTAATTCTAAAATAAACATAAAAAAAAGATTAGAATTAAATACTTTTATTATTGACTTAATCACAGCATAGAATTATGAGCATGTATTTTAATATTTTCCTGCGAGTTCAAAGATATTTTCCAATATCTTTAAGTCTGACATAGTTTGAATGATAAAAAGTACAATAAAAAATGTAATTGCAAGTATTGGATGATTTCAAAAGCCCAGATAAGCTACCGTCCATAATTCACAAAGGTCACCCTTTAAGATGCCATAGACGTGACCTCTGCAGCCTCCTCGAAATATGTAAGGCTTTTTCTTTTGCCACTGTATGCTTATATGACACATTAAAATTATACTTCAGGATTTACATTCCATGATATGTGAAGATCAATTTGTTGTAAATAAGAAATTTATTTTTGTAATACGTTCTCATGAAAAGATTATTTGAAAGCAATTTACGTCCATGTTTTTATGAAATGTTGCACACTTAAAAATATTTAGTATTATTAAAAATAAAAATTTTTAAGCTACTTCTGTGTTCTGTGTTTATTTATTTATTTATTTTATATATATGCATTATTATTATTATTTAATTACTGCTACTTTGTATACCACTGAAAAAGTTGGTTAGGATATGTGCCAGGTGCTACTCCTAAATAGCTCTATATCATTAAACTGTGCCAATCCGCTACAAAAAAGCATATTTTAAGTATTTTTGCCCAATTTGAAAAAAAAAAAAAATCATACTATCCTTCCTCTCAAAATTCTAGTAATATTTTCCTTTTTCTGTATACAGTATAATTTAAGCCATAAAAGAGAAGTTACATTTTAATTTTTTACTTTTTTTAAATTTTCCGAAAAATTTTGTTTAATTAATTTACAAAAAACAATTCGCATGCTTTAATGATATAAAATTTATTCATGCAGTTTGTATAATATATATTTTTTAATCAGTCTTTATTATTACCTATTTATTTTCTTATTCACGTCATAATTTACTTTAATTTTGTTTTCAACATTTAAAGTTTCAACAAATTTTTAAATGCATACATTTTATTAAAGACGAAATAATCCTGGACAAATACTTTTGAATAATTTTAGATATTGATAGAATTACGGTGGGTGACCAAATTATTATGGACAATCACATAAAAAATAAAAAAAATGGTATTTTTGCACTATAGTTACAAAAAGAATTAGAAAGACACTTTATATGGTAAAATAATTTTATTTTTATTTATTGTTCATTCCTCCATTATTTTCAAATAAAAAATTACAAAATTAAAGTTTATAATACTTAAAAATAAAGGGTTAATGAATGTCAGGTGATATTTGATGGCATTTCCTTTGGTCTCTACGGCTTCAGTAGATCTAGGCATACTTTCGATGCAGTTTGTTTGATTGCTGGATTGTGGTGCCTAACATTTATTGATTTTCAATTAGTCGCCGTTCATTTGTGATCATTTCTCCTTGAGGATTTCTCTCTTTGCAACCTCCCACAAATGTTCGATAGGGGTTATATAATCTGATGAGTAGCCATGCCAGGGTAAAACTGATATACAGCACCTGCCGCTTGATAAAAATTATATTCATTCCGAGCTAAATTAATTTTAAAGTGGCTGAATTTTATTTGCGATAAAATTATTAGAGCCCAAAGACGGTGTGCCACCTGTTCCCCCTCCTTGAATCGGGGATAAAATATAGAACAAGATGATTAATATAAGTAAATAAAATTCATTTCTAATTGATTAATAGTTTATTGATGCAAAATTTATAATGTAAAAGTTTGAATATATATATACTACGTATAAAATGAATTTACTTACATATTAAATTATAAGTTTTCCGAAAAATTCTCAAAGTTGTATTGTTTGAAGAGCAATTAAACGTTCAATGTTTCTAGAAAGGGGAGTAATATTGGGAGTACAATTTCGGTTAATTTTTTTCACTTAGACATGTGATTCGTCTGTGCTTTCAAACAATACTGGAAAGTCTGAAATTACAGAGAGCAAAAATCATTCCTTTTGGTCACTGGCCAGTCTCATACGACTGACAGTAGTGCACATGCTTAGTCAGGTCTTTTTTGCCTTTAGCAAAGTTTCTATCCAGTCATTTACCCTACAGAGATGTATAGGACTAACTTACAGATGAACAATGGAGCCCAGAATGCTCTTTCCCCGTTTGGTGGTAGGATCACAATCTAAACAAGTTGCTATTACAAATGATGGGTAGGTGTGTGTTTGTTGCAAAAGTGGTCGCAGTAATTCAGGTGTGAAGATTTCAACAGAGCAAGATAATGCAATGCTGTGCGTATTTTCTCTCCCCCCCCCCCCTCTTAACCTCCTCCATCTTATATTTTTTATTTTCACATGTTTAAAAGCTTCGAATTTCGAATGCGATCTTAGAGATTTGATTAGATTAAGCGGCTGATCTTATTAACCAGTGATTTTATTAAGATCCGGGTACTGCGTTATGGTCTGGCAGGATTGCTGTAGCCCTCCTAGCATTATGACAAGAGGCTGAGTCGTGCATAAAACTGAGCTCTTCATTTAAGAGGAACAGTTCGTTAAGTTGCGGTAACAAGAATGCTGTAACCCTCCTAACATTATGGGAAGGCGCCGAGTCGTGCATAAAACTGAGCTTCTCATTTTAGGGAAACAATTCCTGAATTGCGTATTCCTCTCTGCCATGGAGTCACAGATGATATAGTCTAACCTCGTTAACACGTAGTCCCAGGGCTGCAGAAATCTTTTCGTATTATCTGATAAAACAGCAAAAGGCATTTAATCTGATTTTAAAGATATACGACTAAAACGAAAATATCAAAGAATTGAAACGATTAAAGAAATATTTTATGGTTATTTAAAATTAACCAGTGATTTTATTAAGATCCGGGTACTGCGTTATGGTCTGGCAGGATTTCTGTAGCCCTCCTAGCATTATGACAAGAGGCTGAGTCGTGCATAAAACTGAGCTCTTCATTTAAGAGGAACAGTTCGTTAATTAGCCGTAACAAGAATGCTGTAACCTTCCTAACATTATGGGAAGGCGCCGAGTCGTGCATAAAACTGAGCTTCTCATTTTAGGGAAACAGTTCCTGAATTGCGTATTCCTCTCTGCCATGCAGTCACGGATGATATTGTCTAACGTCGTTAACACGTAGTCCCAGGGCTGCAGAAATCTTTTCGTATTATCTGATAAAACAGCAAAATGCATTTAATCTGATTTTAAAGATATGCGACTAAAACGAAAATATCAAAGAATTGAAACGATTAAAGAAATATTTTATGGTTATTTAAAATGAATCAGTATTTTCATGCAAAAAGGTATATTTCTCACTTCATGCTAGCACATAAACCCATACTCATACAGATACACACATGATGATAGTAGTATCAGACTAGTATAGTTTTCACAAGACTATAAAAAGTATACGGACTAGTATACGGATTCAGTATACGGACTGTAATAGTCTTATAAAAAATAAATGGTTAAGGAGAAAAAAAATGGTAAACTACATTTACCTCTTTAATTTAGACTTTTAAAAATTCATTTATTGACTTACGTTTGAATTTTTGCATTGCGCATTTTCTCGCTTGTCCAAAGCACAATTCGCATTTTCTTGTAACAGAAGAACAGTTTCTAAAGCCTGTCTCTTCATTGGTCTCTTCATTCTAAAGGTCTCTTCATTGAAGGCCACGTCTGATTCATTCTCTGTTCTACTCTCCCCTTCCTTTTTAATTCTCCTCTTTTTAGTTAAATCTCCCAGAAATTCCTACTTAGGTCAACAAAGAAAATTTTGATTTTAGTTACTCTTTATTAAATAATTTTTACAATTAATATAAATATATGTATTGACAGAATCACAATATTAAGTGGCAAAATCAAGTAATATAATTGACGATATCGTTAATACAGTTTGTTTGCTTAGTTTTTTTAAAAAACTGTATTAACATCCAGTGTCATCCACTACAAGTTTAAAAAAATGTATTTGAACTTGAGTGGATGAAAGTAAAAAGTATTTTATTAACGATTGAAAATTTGAACAAAATATATAAATAAAGGGGAGCGTGAACTAATAGTAGGAATTGAAAAAAAAAAAAGTCATAAAAGTGTCTTTAAAAAAAAAATTGAACTAAAACTCTTTATATTTTTACTCGCAAACATTCTTCGAATCGTATTTTCCTCCATGGTGTATAGCAGTCATGGGCAAAGTACGAACCGGATAACCCCTACAATTACACTTAGGACAAAATATATTTTCTGCGTAGCTTGAATAGAATAACAATTTCCTTCTCATTGCATTTTCCGTACGGTATTATCTCATATAATATTAACTGAGCTTGCAGGCAACCTTAGACAGCAAACAGCGTTAGAAATCGATTGATTGACCACCATATACCTTCACTACTGCGAATCAGCTCGTCTCAGTTTCTACTAGATTATGAACAACTTTTAGAAGCTCAGTCACAGCTTCATCAGTCACATACGCCTGCATACTCTTCTAAAAATAATTAATTGTAGTCACTTATTTTTCTAAGTTGTTCACCATTGCAGCTTATAATATAAGTTGCGTGTGATGTAAAAATCAAAAGCAAAGTTTATCACTTACAAATTTGTTTTGTTCATATGTTTTCGGCCCACCTAGATAATTTTTAATTTTGCCTGCCCCCCCTTAAAAAGTTTGCCCATATCAGGTGTAGAGGAATCCTTCAAATGGAATAGATTTTACTAACATAAGGTAAAACTTTAAAAAGATGCAATTGCTTTTATATGTATATGCTTACATTTTTTTGATTTTTGATTTGGACCAATTAAAAGTTTTAAAACATAGATTCAAGAATCATTCATTTCATCCATTTAAAGTGTTAGCTCCTCAGTTGATGCAGAGGTGCTAAAATTATCTTTAAAGACCTTTAAAAAAATTCTAAAATATTTTCTGTTATTCAGTATTCAGACTTCTCTACATACCGCATTCTGTCAACCCAATTTTCCATCACTCTTTCACATAAATTAGGTGTTATTTCATGAATAACACGTTCAATCTTAGTTTTCAATTCCTCAATTGTTATTGGATTACCAGCATAAACTTGTAACTTAATATATCCCAAAGAAAGAAATCCCAAGGTGTTAAATCACAAGAACTGAATAATGTCATCCACGAATTCTTCTCCAATTTCTGTCAGAATTCACAAATGAACACTGATTTTGATGAAACATTTTAACTTTTTTGAAACATTGCTCAAGCGTATACCTTTTCATGATTCAATGGCATAGCATACTAAACACATAACACAAATGGCACAAGAAATATCAAAAAAAGAATACGCATTGTTGCCATTCTAACCATTTAAAATTGTATCATCGCTATTGGAAAACTCTTTACAAACCTGAATTTTTACACGCAAACTGGCCACCAAACTGACTGCTATACAAATACATGAACTAAGTTCCCGTTGAAAAGAGCATTCTCAAAGCATGCAAACGATTGAAATATCAGGTTGTAACGAAAGTTTTCCGCCAGATTTGCATGGGTCAGCTCATGAGGTACCGAGCGATTGACCTTATATATCAAGTATATGCGATGCTTAGCGCGACTAATGGACATGGCACTAAAGTCTTAACTCTTTTAACTAGCTCTCGAGTGGATGAACATTTCATCTCCTTCCACAAATTCTCGTTGGCGAGCCTCATCAGCACCAGTAAGCCGGCCAGAGCGCCCTGCTTCTTAAATGTCCCAGTCCTCGTTTTTGAACTTTTGGTACCAAATCTTCACAGTGTCGTATGATACAACAGTTGTACCTTAAGCTGTACACATGATTCAGTGTCATTCTGTAGCTGACTTTTTGCGACAGAACTGAGAGTAAATGATGGTTCAATCTGGTAGTGCGATAGTTCCATTTCAGACACCTTTTGCTTAACCCTTTATCGCGCAGTGATCCCGCTCTGGGCACACCAAACTCTGACGTTCTGACTGTTACCAGTCACGAAGAATAGATTGGATTTCTATAAAAATAGTTGCGGGTGACATAGCTCCGCGAGAACCCTTTACTTTTTAGTACGTCATTTCGCGTAAAAAATGATCATGATTACTTTTAACAGCACTGACATCTGCTGAAAAATGGAAGAATGCGAGACCAGCTGGGTAGATTGCCCAATGCTGAAAAAAAGGTCAGCCGTTGCCATCGCTCGACATAACTACCAGCAAGATGGCGGACGATCGAAACGTTCATCGCGGGCCACAGATCTCGAGACCCTTTTCTTGACGCAGCTGGCTGTGCGCGAGCACAGCCGGCTGTCGTCAAAAAAGGGTCTCTAGATCTGTGGCCCGCGATGAACGTTTCGATCGTCCGCCATCTTGCTGGTAGTTATGTCGAGCGATGGCAACGGCTCCCCTTTTTTCAGCATTGGGAAAGGGTTGCGCCTCAAAGGGTTAATCATAACGATATTGTTTTACAGATTTCACAACACAGTGCTCTAAAACAAGTCTTTTCTTTCAAATAACAAAAATCGTTTAACAAAATATTGGCAAAAACGCCAACGCGAACTGTTTGTGCAGGCAATACTTGCAGTGGCGGAAAACTTTCGTTACAACCTAATAATTATTCTTTATTATCAAGCATGTGAATTAATTTTTATTAAACACGCCATTCCGAATGTTTTCATAAAATCACAAGAGGTGTTTGAACTCTGAAATGAGGGGTAGAGGGGGCAAACTCGGTTTTACGTCTGTGAGCAGAATGAAGACTTCAAACTTAACTACTGGTTAGGAAACCACTGTTCCACCCCCTCCAAGCGTAGGATGTACCAGAACCTTAATTACTGTTATTGGTACATTTGTACACAATAGGATGGACTACCGCAGTTCCAGTTACACCCCCGACGCGAACTTAGTATTTTTCTTCCAGTGTAAACAATGTTTTCACTGAGAAGAATCTTCGGGGGAGGGGGGGGAAAAAAGTCTGGATATTTTTCCCTACTGTACTGAAAATTCAGAGTCTCACATCAAGTTCAAATAGACAGACAGAGAAATATTTATTCTGCAACAGTCAACTGTCTATTCTTATAATCTGCCCCTAAGTATGAGAGATGGATTTTTTTTTTCCGATTTTTAGGTACAGATTTTTAATTTTTTTTTAAACCAAACGTTTAATTTTTTTTTAATTTTTAAAAGATAGAATTTCAGGCGACTTTACTTTCCATTAAAATATCGCATGCAAAAATGCATCCCCGATGAAATATTTAAATTTCCAGATGCATTAACAATAAAGGATACAGTACCGTGTGTATTAGTTGAATCAAATTTGGGGGCGGGGGGGGGCGAATAGTTTATTAGAAAAAATAATGCATTTCAGTCATAATCAATATTGAATATGTCCTTCCTTTCGCTTCGAGTACCACTTTTACGGGTTATGGCGCGTATTTTACCAAACTTTTACAATCTGTGATAATTTGTTCAGCGTTTTAACATACTTGAGTCAGTGGGCAAATAAAGTTTTTTTCGTGCTGAAATACATTTTTGAGAGTCTTTGCTTTAAGGTAGAATAGATTCTGTATGGTATTTAGGTATGGTAAATTTTTCTTGACCAATCCAAAAAACAACCACATTTTTTTAAAATAAAAATTATGGTAAGGAGACACATTTTCCTTAGATATCAATTATTTGGACTAAAACCTGACATTTTAGTCAGGTTTCATTTTTCTATCATTAATCTCGTCGTACTGGTCACTTTTCATCATGCCTTCAATAGGAACAAGCGGTTCTACCCCCTCATGAGATAAATGAGCTTCTTTTTTCAGTGTTTTCCTAAAATCGGAAAATCCAAATATTTACCTTTGCAATTAATTCTCACGGTACTGTACCACAAATTCAGTTTTTGAAATGACTGGATGTTTAAAAATGACTTCATTTAAACCTTGTAAAAATTCAAAAAATTTACTACAAAAATTAAAACAAACTTCCATTTAATATTCCTGGAAAATATAATAATTGAGCCAAGCCCTTTACTGAGATCTTCATTCTCGTGTCTTAGTAGGTCTATAATAGGCAATCATAGAAAGTTTCAACTTTCAAAAACTAATTAATAGAAATAATTATCTGAAAAACTTATCTGTAAGTTGCAAAAATAACTTTTTATAGATTCTTGAATATCGAAAATTTTTGGGAAGGAATTTTTTTTTAACTAAACTTCGCTTTTTCCTCCAACTCATCAAAATTTTGCATGTTCCGCGCGGAATTTCTTCACAATGCATTACTTTAAGTATAATTCACGTAATTTAAGTTTGAAACAATCCTTTAATGGACCGTTAATTTGCGAATTCATCACTCTTTTTAATAGCTTTCTCTCTAGAGGAAAAATCTTTATCTCATTCAACAGATTGTTCCATTGACTCCATTTTATATTTTCTGGTCATACCACCATTTTGCATTTATTTAATACGTTTCAGGAATGAGACTTTAAAATGTTTGAGACATTTTTGCAGCATCCAATTTAATTAAAAGCTTATTCATTCCAAGACTTTGTACCTCCTCTTTTTAAACCTTAAATTGCGATATTCAACATTAATTTCTCACAGATTTTTAAATTTCTTAAGATCTGTCCTCACTCATAGAATGAATAATAACAGCTTTCAAAATAAATTTATATATTTATACGTAAATAAATGGACCATGTTCACGCAATGAACCACTTACTTTTACAAAAAAAAAAAAAAAAAAAAAAAAAACAAGATCACCATAATTCCCCTCTGGAAAGACCTGAAGTAAAAGAATTTTGCCTTTACATGACACTTTTTACTGCAGTTGACTCTAGATTTGGCTAATGAACTTTTTTTAATTTTTAAAATTAAGTGGCCTTAATGCCATGAAGATTTTAAACTTGATTGCTCGTGTGAGATACCAGGGTGCAGAACTTGGATAGTTTAATATTTCCGTGAATAAAACAACATTGCTGCTCTTTAAGAAGTTGATTTGTTAGGAATCGAAAGATTAATGTAATGCTAAATCCCTATCTACTGGAAAATGTTTATAAAATAAAGAATGGTTCATAGAAGATTACGATGAACTGATAACATTTTTGAAGTCGGTTAAAAGAATGATGAAACGATCATGGAGAGACGAGCTCCTGTATAAAACAAACGTTTAGTCAGTAAGAAAATTATGTATCAGTAAGTAGCAAAACTGTCATCAGTAACAAAGTCATTCATTTATATCATATATTATGTATTAGAATCAAAGAACATGTGGCATGTTTAGAAATTCTTATATCTTACGAATTTTTATTACTGTTATTTGTCAACTATTTAACAAGTTTCTTGTATATTCTACTTGTAAGCATAATATGTGTATGCATGTGATACATAAAATTGTTCGGCAATTGCCGAATTTTAGCAGTATTTTATCCCTATAAAGGGAATACTCAAGGGAAAAAAGCACAGGCCACCTGTACAGATGAACCACACCCTTGAACTCTCAATTCGGTAGCTCAAATAGTGCGAATAACTATGTAACCGCCTACGTCGCCCCTTAAATTGTAGTCTTGCGTTATTATTTGCGCCTTTAAATACCATCTTCTTCATGTGCAGTAATGAGCAGACCACCCCTTTGCATGTTTTTCCGCTTCGCAGGATCGGAAGAATTTTCTTTTTTCCAAAGCGAAATTGATTTTTTTTTTCTTTCTTTCTTCCCGTGGAGAAAATAGACTATAGAGGATGTGTTTGAGAGGTATACTTCCATTTTTAAGGTGCTGATTTGAGTAAAATTGCCCAGATATCAGTAGGTCAACAAACCGTGGCCACCCGGTAACAGTTGATTCAAATAAACGGCAAATTTCAGAGAGCACTGCCCCCCCCTCCACACCCACACCCTCCACACACTCCTTCTGAGTAAATATTTTTTTTGCTTTTTGTTTGTTTACAGTCCCAAATCTCTGGGGCCGTGGGATATTCCTTGGAAAGACCTTTTCACATGGCGTAAATTAGATAAATGAATATCTTCCCTTAAAAGAATAATCTGAAACAATTTATGTGTATGACAGAGCCTGATTACGACCAACTGTTGCCCCGGGCATTGATGAATTTGGGGGCTACCCATCTATAAAATTTGTTTTATTTTTCATAAAAGTTTGATATAAAAAAAGAATATTTCAGAACAACATTTGATATTGGGGGCCCTGGGCAAAGTCCCGATTTGCCCATGCGATAATAAGGCTCTGTGTCTATGATTATATGCAATTTATTTTCAAAAATCCGATGAAAAGTTCTCGGAATTCATAGAAATCTGCTGATTTTCACTCATTGGACGTTTTGTGTTGTACTTAGGCTAGGTTATACTGAAGGCAAAAGTACAAAAATTAGTCAAGTTCGAACCAGATTTCTATGAGAACGAAAATATAGCTCACCTTTTAATAGTAACCCAAAATGAGAGAAATTCGGAGCAGTATTTCTGTCAAAAAAGTGCGAAAATAAAGTCCCACGTTACATTAAGCTATTTTATATATCAGGTACTGTATTAAGCTCCAAGTATCTCCGAAGTGGGTGAAACTGTGAAGAAATTGTTTTCACTCAACAAATAAGTTAACGCAATAGTATGCCTAGCTGTTCTTCTGCGAATTTATTTTTTAATACACTGGTGAGCTCTAGCAGAATATTTCTGGAATTCATAATAAAAATCTTCATCATTGTGTCTTTAAGACGGAGAAAACCGAAGAGGTTCTTAGTCTGGTTCCATATTAGAAAAACAGAAAGTAAGAAATTAAGTGGAGAACGAATCCCAGATTTTGGAAAAAAAATTACGTATTCTAGTGAATTCAAGATATTATAAAATAAATGAATAGATAAATAATTATCATGAATAAAATAAAACACAGTTACAGAAATCTACTGTAAATATTTACTTTAAAAGCTCAATTCACGTAGCGAAAACTGACTTTTATGTTTCAGACTGCCAGAGGATAGATGCTCCTCATGGTCACTTTTTGAATATCAATGAACTTCGAATTACGATCAAATTTTACTATGAAAATTTCATTAGAGAGGTTATTTTCCAAAACATATTTAGAGGTAGTCAAAGGAACAGCTACATATCAATTTATGTATAGCAAATAAAAGTTTTATAAAGCGATTGAGAAAGCAAGAAAAAGATTTTTTTTTCTTTTTTTAGATAAATGATAAGCATTACGCTGAATCATTTCATTTCCTATAAATTTTCTTACAAAAATCTCGAGAATGCTTCACTGAAATATGCATTTAAGAACTGACTAGGACTCATGCTTATTATTTTCAGGTCTGGGCTGTTTTGACCTTGTGCTCTGGGAGTTAAAAAAACCACTTGGAATATACATATTTTAGTACTTTTTTAAATTACAAATTTTAAACTGTTCTTATTCATAATGGAGGAACAATTTAAATGTACTAAGGATATTTAATTAGAAATTGTTTGAAAAAAGCATGTTTTAAAGTAAGAAAAAAAAAGTTCCACATAAGGTAAGGTCATTTTTAACATAAAAGTTTTCAGACTTAACCAGTAAAAGCTTACCCAAATGTTACAGGATAATCAGATTTTATTTGTAGATAGACATTGTTTAGTAAAATTTACTTTTGTATGGTACATTTCAAAGCAAAATATCAACAGAACCATCGAAAAAGTTGCTCTAATCCTAGGTCATTTGGTATACTTAATTCTGTTTGGTGATGTCATTGCTAAACATTCTTTTAAACTAAAATTTTCTTAGATAATCTGAAAATCTTGCAACCGCATATAGTCGGCATTTTTATAACTCAGAGAAGTGAAAGTTGACACCGAAAGACCACTTGGTCTTAGCATGCTTGACCAGAGTGGAAATCCAAGTGGCACTAGGGTTTAGACCTCAAATTTTCAAATATATCCAGCCACTTTTTCAATTCCCCACCACCACACACACAGATATGACAAAATAGTTTTCCATTTTTCCTAAAACTTGGAACTTATTTTGAGTTATTTAGATAACTATCTTCCGCTGGCATTAGCAAAGACGCCTAAGGAGACTTCAGGAGGCCCGTAGGGATGGACGCGAGACGAAAAATAAGCGTCTCGCGTCTCGCAAAATAGCCTAAAAGCTTGTCTCGTCTCGCAAAAATCCCTATATTGCAATGTTAAAAATGTGTGTCTCGTCTCGCAAAAATCTGTAAATCTCTGTCTCGTCTCGCAAAAAAGTCGTCTCGCGTCCATCCCTAGAGGCCCGAAATCCTCCCTTCCCCCCGATATTTCGATTTTTGTTAACAAAATTATAATGATAAAGTCTTTTTTTCTGAAAAATTCTGCCTTTTCCACCGTTTGGATCCCCTCCTATTTTTTTTTTTTATATACGTCCATGAGGCATCAAAAAAGTTTATCAAAAGGTTATCAAGATAGTTACAATTCTCCTTTTTTGCATAAAGTTTCATATATTCCTTGAAATTAAATTTTATTGCCAGGTGCGAATCATATTCTATCCAAAGTAAAAAGGTAGACCAGACCTGCGAATTTTACCTTCAAACACCGAGCCATCAATGAATTTTCGGCAAACATTTCCGAGGATAAGTTTGAGACGCCAGAACCATCTTTTTAGACTCTGTTAAGGATCCGGAGTAGACAGGTTTGAACAGTTTTGGAGCCAGGCCATCAGCGGGGCTGTCTGAATGTTAACAGAGTAAACACTCCAGTGAGTTTGTTACAAACAGCTTCAAGAGTGTTGGCATAACAAAGCGCTACCAACAAAAGAAATCTTTCACAATAATGTAGGTAATTATAAAAAAAAAAGGCGAAGATAAAGTTACTTTCACAAACCTACATCCAAATAATGGATGAGTATATTTCGATTTTTGTTATCCCCACTCAACAAAAGCGGCTACCGTATTATGTATCTTTTAGAAATTAGTCCAAAAATTTGGCTCCGTTTCCTATGCAATAATACACCATTTTTGAAATTTGTGGTATCGCTAACGTATATTTAAAAAATAGATTGTCTCAAATCTGCAATTATTGGGTTGGCAGCAAAGTAATTGCGTTTTTCCGTATGTCAATATTTCGCCTGGCCAAAACTACTGAAGTTAATTATGCGAAATACGGCACGTACGTGAGTTCTTCAACATAGGTGCTAGATCAGAGAGCATTTTCCAAAATTCGTAATCTTAGGGGGGGGTAAGGGGCCAAAAAGTTCTTTTCACATATCCCGCGTGATCTCAAATAAAAATAGAGATATCCGTGAAATTCTTTCTGTAAAATACAGCAGTCACGAATACCTAAAAATTAATTTCAGGACATTTTTAATATTGTCCTCTAAGGAGGATAGAAGCGAAAAAAGGGGGAGGGTGGCCATCTTTTATGGACGAAAAAAAATACTGCCAGTGAAATTCTTACTTTAAAATGTAACAAATATGAATCGTATGTTCAGGCACAGCTTACCTGTAATTAAAAACGTGTTGAAAACTTATTTGCTTGAATTTTATACAAGAAAACGCAATTACTTTGTTGCCAACCCAATATTAACCATTCTCTGACTTAAAATAGGGAACACTATTGTACACATACTAATGAATAGCAAATGAATGCTTCTTTTAAAAATGCTTTGAAAAATACTGTGCATACATAAAAATTTGATGTACCCGAATTGTTTCCGTAACCCGGTAAAAGTTATAAAAATTTCGCAGACCATTTGACCAAACTTTTATAATAGTTGTCAATGTTATATTTAAACTTTATGACAAAAAAAGCATATCTAATTAAATTAAATACAAACAAGCAAATAAATATCTCAAATGCCTCGTGTTATATATCATTTAAATGCCTCGATCATATTTAATCTTTCTTTTAAGAGACAATTTTTCTTTTACTTTTGGGGACAATTTTATTTGCATCAACAAGCAGAAGATGAAAAAAAAATTATATATGTAATGAAAACTATGATTATTATTCAAAGACTTTAAATCTTGGTATGTGTTCTTATTTCTTTTTTAGCATTCCCTGATTTTTCTCAACAATTCTGAGATGCTACGGAATTAAATTAAATACAAACAAGCAAATAAATATCTCAAATGCCTCGTGTTATATTATTCTAATAGCATTTAAATGCCTTGATCATATTTAATCTTTCTTTTAAGAGACAATTTTTCTTTTACTTTTGGGGACAATTTTATTTGCATCAACAAGCAGAAGATGAAAAAAAAAATTATATATGTAATGAAAACTATGATTATTATTCAAAGACTTTAAATCTTGGTATGTGTTCTTATTTCTTTTTTAGCATTCCCTGATTTTTCTCAACAATTCTGAGATGCTACGGAATTAAATTAAATACAAACAAGCAAATAAATATCTCAAATGCCTCGTGTTATATTATTCTAATAGCATTTAAATGCCTTGATCATATTTAATCTTTCTTTTAAGAGACAATTTTTCTTTTACTTTTGGGGACAATTTTATTTGCATCAACAAGCAGAAGATGAAAAAAAAATTATATATGTAATGAAAACTATGATTATTATTCAAAGACTTTAAATCTTGGTATGTGTTCTTATTTCTTTTTTAGCATTCCCTGATTTTTCTCAACAATTCTGAGATGCTACGGAATTAAATTAAATACAAACAAGCAAATAAATATCTCAAATGCCTCGTGTTATATTATTCTAATAGCATTTAAATGCCTTGATCATATTTAATCTTTCTTTTAAGAGCCAATTTTTCTTTTACTTTTGGGGACAATTTTATTTGCACCAACAAGCAGAAGATGAAAAAAAATTATATATGTAATGAAAACTATGATTATTATTCAAAGACTTTAAATCTTGGTATGTGTTCTTATTTCTTTTTTAGCATTCCCTGATTTTTCTCTAACGATTCTGAGATGCTACGGAATATGCGAAGGAAAACTGCAACTTGCAAAGCGATAAAGAAGATTGCTGTGAAAAGTCAAAACAGAATTTATCAAAAATCTGAAAGTTAAATGTGATTATTTCGATGTGGCAAATTAATTAACAATCCTGCCATCAGCATCGCAAGCTGTGAAACACAAATTCGAATGTGAAGTAGCTTGTCTTCGTGTTGTCTTTCCTGCTTGAGCAGAGATGGAATTTTGAATCACCTTGTATATAACATACAGCATGGTCAACATTTCGTGTGGCAAATTAATTAACAATCCTGCCATCAGCATCGCAAGCTGTGAAACACAAATACGAATGTGAAGTAGCTTGTCTTCGTGTTGTCTTTCCTGCTTGAGCAGAGATGGAATTTTGAATCACCTTGTATATAACATACAGCATGGTCAACATTTCGTGTGGCAAATTAATTAACAATCCTGCCATCAGCATCGCAAGCTGTGAAACACAAATACGAATGTGAAGTAGCTTGTCTTCGTGCTGTCTTTCCTGCTTGAGCAGAGATGGAATTTTGAATCACCTTGTATATAACATACAACATGGTCAACATTTCGGTATCCCAGCATTGAAATACACAGTTAATACTTTATAAATTGAAATGTTGCATGCAAACGTAGTATTAATTGCTTCATAATGGAAATATAGAAATACAAAATGGGGGGAACGTCGCATAAAAAACAAATGAAGAAAAGAAATTAATTGTGACGAAAAAGTTGTAATAGGCTCGAAGATATAATTCTTCTGTCATTAATTTACAGTACACTCTATTTAAATACAAGAATACCGTATGATGGATGGACAGATTTCTCTTCGTTTGATAGATGGGTTAGAAAATTAATAAGTACGCATGTGCGACAGGATCTTCCTAGCGTCCTTGAAATTTGTCCAGCTTTCGTGATTGGGTTGAAGTCTTACTCAAGGCGACTTCACCTGGTGTTAGTCATAATTTTTTATATCCAACCAGCCATTTTTATAACGAGCCTACAAAGACTTAAAAAATTTTATTTTGAGTCAATTTCTTTTAGTATTTTAGGATTGTTTTCTAAGTACATTTTAATGACTATATTTTTGAAAACTAACCCTGAAGAATGTGCATGAAATTAATTATTTTTATTTTGATGAAAGTTCACCAAGAAGATACTTAGACAAATAAATAAAAAGTTAAAAATAATTACTATCTGAATCTCATTTAGAAGTAAAAACAAGCAATTTGGTTTTTTTTTAATAAAGAATCTTTGTGACTTCTTTACAGAATAAAATAATAAAATGTTACGATTCGGGGAAAGTATAAAAATTTTAAGCGTTCATGTTCACAAAAGATATTTAGTTGAAGCCCATGAAGATATTTCCGAAATTTAATTATAAAAAATATTTAGGAAGTTTTAAATAAAAAATTTAAAAAGAGCCCCTTAAGTGCATTTTTTTAAATAAAAAAAAAACAACGACCTAATAACAGTACTAATAAAAAACTCTGAAATTTATTATTATATCTGTAAATTTATTGCACGGCTGCCAACAACTCCAAAGTATAATTCACCACTTTTTGCAAACAATATATTGTTAAAAATATTCTTTCAAAATAGTCATCAACTCGCTCCAACTCAGAAGTAAGCCAAAAATACTCTTTACAAACAGCGTTTAATTATATTCGAGTTGTTGGCAGCTATGTTATAGTTTATAAATAATGAAAGCAATTGCAGAGTGTAGGAATAATATTGTTATAATATTTTGGAAGAAATTACTAAGATATTAATTTAAAACCAAAAAGTGGCGTCATTTTTAATACAATATTTAAAACAAGAGAAACTAACGAAAAGGTTACCATAAATAACAAAGTGCTTAGGCAGATTCAAAATAAGTAGTGAAATTTTCAAAAAGTTACCCTTTTTAAATTTGTCTACGACCCCCTACAAAAAAAATCTCAATTAGCAAAATGTGCCTCATAAACTAATGAGGAAACGTACAAGATTTGAGAATTATATCCTTAAAAGTGTCAGAGGTATGAAGATAAATATAACGCTGACTTAAACCACTTTTCAATGGATGTCGAAGGGGAAAAAAAGGATGTCGAAAATCGCATTTCAGGAGTTGTACGGAAATTAAGAATTTTTTTTTTTTTTTTTCACTCAAGCGATAAACGTTTACATTCAAAATCATCTATAGCCCTATTCAACTTTCTAAAGGTATAAGAAAGATATAATAATAAATTTATTATATAGATATAATAATAAGATATAATAATAAAATTACAGATATAATAATAAATTTCAACCAAAAAATACAAAATTAAAAAGATATCTCTGAGGCGTTAGATCAAAGGCTGAAATTTCGTATATCACTTCATTAGTGTATGGGTAATTTTTTTTTTTTTTTTTTACAGGGTCGTATACCAAATTAAAAAGAGTAACTGTTTGTAAATGAACGAGAGGAATTTTTTCTTAACAGAGTCTTATTTCTGAACTTGTTTTGAACATTTTTTCAATTGACACTGTCCATTTATCTCTAATAGGTAAAGAGTTGAAAGTCCATTACCACCTTTTTGGGACACCCTGCATGTTTTTCCTGTGAGTGAAGTACCTGTGACACCCTGTATATTTGTGGTATCCCTATCGTTTATTTTAAAAATAAATTGTATTATTTTAAAAGTAATACAAACTCACGGAGCGTCGCCAAGGTCAAAGGATCATATGTCTAAGAACCAGACAATGCCTGTAAAACTTATTTCTCCACAATAAGCCCTGTATGACAGACAAGCAACATTACAGTTTGTAGCAATATTATCAGAGATGAGATACTCGTATTTTTCTTCGCTTCTTTTAATCAAGAACCCATGTTTATCCTGTTTGTTCCCATCATTGAATAGACAAAATCGAAAAGTTTTCTTTGACCGATGTTGCTTTTCAGGCCCCGGCATTACTCTTGCGCAATCGAACAAGCAAAGAAGCAGCATCGGTCAAAGGAGAGTCTTTTAAGTTCGGTGTCTTCAGTGAAGGACTTTTGAACAGCTTTAAAAACAAGCCAATGAGTTAAGAACTCGAAAATATTAACCCTTTGATGCTCAACCCTTTCCCAATGCTGAAAAAAGGGCAGCCGTTGCCATTGCTCGACTTAACTATCAGCAAGATGGCGGACGATCGAAACGTTCATCGCGTGACACAGATCTAGAGACCCCCTTTTTTGACGCAGCTGGCTGTGCCGGCACAGCCAGCTGCGTCAAAAAAGGGTCTCTAGATCTGTGGCACGTGAGAAACGTTTCGATCGTCCTTGCTGGTAGTTAAGTCGAGCGATGGAAACGGCTGCCCTTTTTTCAGCATTCGCCAATCTATCCAACTGTTCTCGCATTTCTTCCCTTTTTCAGCAGATGTCAGTGCTGTTAAAAAGAATCGTGATCATTTTTTGACGGGAAATGACGTGCTAAAATGTAAAGGATTCTCGTGAATCTAGGTCACCCGCAACTATTTTTATAGAAATCAAATCTATTCTTCGTGACTGGCAACAGTCAAAACGTCAGAGTTGGGTGTTCCCAGAGCGGGAACACTGCGCGTTAAAGGATTAACACCGTGTTTACCTGCGTAACAGTCGCACTTTTTTACCAATTTTTCATTGTGAAAGTCTGCGTGCACGTGCGACTATATGCAGGGAAATCTACTTAACAGTATTATCCACTCTAATACTAAAACATTGCTGCAATAAAACTATATTATAATAAAACTCGGCTGTTCGAGCCTCGTCAGGTGGAGATTCCCACCCCCTGAACCCCCCTAATTTTTTAGTTTCATTATTGCCATATTAAAACGATATTAATTGACTATGTCATTTTATCTCTCATCTTTCGCGTATTTCGCCTGGTAACCCTATGTTGAAATTTTTAGGATTATAGCCTATTTATAGAAAAATACATGTGATGCCTATTCCACAGCTTACGAAATAGTGTAACGATAGATTAAAGCTGTTGTGAACTAATAGTATTTAAATATATGTCAAATTATGTCACATTTTTATGTCGTATTTTTGGGACAATTTTCAATAAAGGGGGTAAGAGATAAAATGACATAGTCATTAATGCATCACCAAATGTTGCCATATCATGTTCTAATTATTAAATAGTCTTTTTGTCAGTTGCACACAAAAATAGAGGTATTTTTCTTTTGATGGACATAAAATATCTTTGTGGACATAAAATTCACAGAATAATCTTTGTGAAAATTTTGATAAAAAATAACATAATGCACAATCCATAATAAATCACATTCACTGAGGATGTCAGATGAATCCATTATGAGTACTTGTTCTGGAAAGAGCGCAGCTGATAATTTTCCATTTTCTAGATGAAAGTCAAATATGCGACCGTGACTTGTATGAAATATTTTGAAGAATTTTTGGTTTAAAACGGAGGTGAGACTACTACGCGAGGGCGACTGTTACACGAGTAAACACAGTAACGCTTCTTCATTTCATCCTATGCACTATCTACTGACACTAACAGTAAAGCTGAACGTCTCATGTAAATTTCCCCCAAAAATATTCATGAGCACAAAAATTGCTTTACAAAATGTCCCGAGGAGCTACCCGTTTTTGGAAATATCGTGAAATTCCGTATTTTTAGAATTTTTTTCATAGGGGTTTCGTAATTCCTATTGGTTCATTGTTTGTGTCAGTTCACAGTACAACTTGTAAAGAGACACTCTGAATTTTTCCGAGTAACTAGCGCTATTAATTTTTTGAGAACGTTTGCTCAAAAGTTGCTTGGCTGATTATGATGAAACGCTATCTAAATTCATCTAAATTATTAGTAAATTAAACATGACCGTTATTAGTTCTTTGTTATCATGCATTAAAAAATAATTTTTGAGTATGAGCTGTTTTAGAAGAAAAAGAAAGAAAGAACTTGCTTTTCAGGGAGTTTTTTATGGATCCCCCTCTGGTGAGAAAGTGGCTAGTCGCAATTTTGTGTGTTTCTCAAGATATGCCCAATTCTATTTATTGACACCTCCTAAAATCATTTGATGTAAATACTCTTTCAGATACTACTATTGTCCCATTCAACCCCTAGGGATTCCAGAATGCGGGAGAGAGGAGAAACCCAATGGAAACGCTTTGCTTTACCTACTCGGTGTGACGTCACAAGTAAGCGCCGCGGCTTTCCTCTCTAGGGGGCGCTGATAAAGACGCACTCTCGAAAGTTATTTCTTCGATTCACAGAAAGTTTTCTGCCTGTAGTGCTGCCACAATATATCCGTTATTTGGCGAATATCCGTTTCGTTTTTGTCTCTTGTGAATTGAAGAAAGTTCTTTAGATTCAACGTATTTTTTTCCTCTTCTTCAGATTTCACGGAAATATTACGTTTCCATGCAGAGGAATTCACGGAAATATTACCTTTCCATAGACAGTGGAAATTGTTCTTTAATAAAATGAGGTATAAAGTATTTTAGTATAAAGTATCAAGACGAATTTTTCTGAGAGTATACTTTCGTTGAAAGACGAAGAAACAATAGCTAACTTAACTTTTATTAAAACTTAAAAGTTAACAAACAAAACTTAACAACAACAGAACAAGGATTAACATATTTTAAATCTCAAAGCTCCAAGTACAAGAGTCCCCCAGATAAGGCTGGTCATCGCTAGCGATTAGAAACAATGCAGCTGATGAAAATTATAATTCTGCGTGATCTTCTTATACTCTCCGCAGTATTTGCATATACTGCCTTTGAATTATAATAAACAGTCACCCGTTCACTAAGACGACGACCTCAAAAATTTGACCGTCCTCGTGCTATGGACACCTGGCGAGAACAGGCAACAAGCTTAGCTGTACCATATCGCTCATTTGCTACCACAAATGTCTAAAATCATGACTTTTTTTAGTTAATATCCAAGCACAGTAGCAAGCATGCGAAAATTGTCCCTGTCGTATTAATGCAAAAAGTAATGATTTGCGAGCTGTGACGTTGTTTAGGGATGGACGCGAGACGAAAAATAAGCGTCTCGCGTCTCGCAAAATAGCCTAAAAACTTGTCTCGTCTCGCAAAAATCCCTATATCGTAATGTTAAAAAGTGTCTCGTCTCGCAAAAAAGTTGTAAATCTCTGTCTCGTCTCGCAAAAAAGTCGTCTCGCGTCCATCCCTAGTTGTTGTAGAGAATGGGCGATATGGTTACCAGTGTCGATGATATTTCGTATATATCGCCATTAAAATAAGCTTTCATTTCTTGAGTTTGGGTAACTGATTCTACAGTTACGATTAAAATCTGTTGCTGATAACCTTGCAGAAGTTACAATGCCTTTTGAGGAAAAACATCACATTACTACAAGTGCAAACTTTTCTCATTACGTAAAATAACAGAGAAAAGCACGAAATTGTTTCACACAGTAGTAGTAAAGTTGAAATAACACATGATAGAATTAAAAATCTGTTAACGCATACGCTGCAGTAAATGTTTTACAAAAATTAATTAGGAAGGAAGCTTAGCAATGGATCTCGAAACAAAGCAAGTTAATTTTTATCCCAATTAACTTTCCATCATCCCTATGAATTCCAATAGTTTTAGTCATAGAACATCAAAGATCAGAAAAAAAGGGTAATTTTACTCGTAATTTGTTATAATTTTACTGCTATTACAACTCAATCAAATTCTTTCACGTCAGCTCCTCTGTCTGCCTATTTGTCACAAGGCTGTAAGCGAAAGTGTAATGCGAATGTGGCGTGCAGAATGTCCCGACTTGGTGACAGAAATAACACACACCTCGGTCATCATCTAAACCTCACCTTACCCCTGAAATTCCGTGCTGAGATTCTAATTATTTGGACCGAAGAGAGATTTCTTCAATTAATACATGGATATAAATCTGTTTCCCGCAAGCTGGTAATGTAGTAGTTCTCTTGCATTGCCCAAGCCATCGAAAGAAGCGTTTATTTGTCCTTGAAGCAACTCCGTATAACAGCAATTAGAGTTATAGCACTTTTTTTGGACATTAGATCTGGTAGATTATGATAGTAATTTTATCAACGTAATTGAGTGTTTAAACCCATGTTTATTGGGAGATACTAAATTAGCCAAAGATAGCAGAGTGGTCCAGTTTTTGATTATACTGGAGCACTAGAGTCGGATCCTGTTTAACATCTACCGTGTTTTCAAGATCATTCATGAAAAAAAAATAATAATAACTGCATGGTGCAAGGAAATTCAAGGTCGTCTGATACTAAAAAGAGTTCTGTTCATATTCCAGTTTTCTAAAAGAGACTAATACAGTTCTGAAAAATTCTACTATATATTCAAAAATTTTGTCTTTAACGTCATTGAATGTTTTTATTACACAAGATTCATCAATTTGTAGTCTTTGCCATAATTTGATTCATTTCAAAACTGTTAAAGAGGAGGCTGTTAAAAAGGGAGAAATTCCCCACTTTTTTAAAGGAACAGCTTTAACAAAAAATAAAATGCACACTTCAGCACCTAGATTAGAAGAATAAGAATACTGTTTCTGCATAGTTGTTCTGAATCTGGTTCTATATTGGGTAAGTCTGAAAACGGATTACTATATAAAACACCCTAAATTTTCAGCCTTTTGAGAAAAACTGAACAGATAATAGTCACGTATCATCACCAAATTCAAAGTTTTAGTGGTAGTGTGAACTGATGTAATTCATTTTTCAAGCATGGCATTTTTGTCTAGTTTAGAAATACTATATAGAGCCACAAGAGCACAATGTGGCAAATTACGCAAAATTCCTGGGCTATCGAAGAAGCTACCATCTTTTGGTTTGAGGAGCTGAAGCCTCGGTAATCCAACTCCTGAATCTGCCACTGAATATACGTATTCTTAGAATAGTTAAAAGTGTTTGGATTTCCATTATGTTTGTCTGCATGTATGTCAACGTTTAAACTGCCTTAAATCTACATTAATGACTACTGCAACGTTTGTTAGGAAATGTTAATCTGAGCAAAGACAATACGTTTCACTTTCACGTTCGAAAAGGAGTGAGCCCATTATTGCTGAAATTTTAAATCCCTTAAACATGTTCCTCTTAAACTATTTAGCAGAATGATTTTTTTTTCTAAACATTATATCGTTATTAAGAACAAACAACAAAATAATTAGTTCTTATAAGTAAATTAAAAACTTTAGGTCGATTTTTTTGCGACTGAAGAAGGTGGACCTTTTCCAGTATCTGGAATGATCTTTTTGTTGAATTTTCTTTCATTTGGGATATTTTACAAAGTTTTTAATTATACTACGCTCTTATCCAATTGACTTTATGTTATTAACTGAATCTGCTGAGTTATTTTTGTTTTGAATCAACTCGTTTGTTATGAATCATAAAACGTATGTTTCCGATATAGCACTATGACATCGCAGCATGCATGCAGGCTGATCCCACTGTGACTTCGGGATTCCATGTGACAGTATGTGAAAGTCGATGAGAGGTTGTGGGGACAGATAAATGACCGGCTGGAACAATTTTAGTGATGTCACATGGTGACTATCATAGACGCCATAGGACAGCTCTGCAACGTCAATTGTTTGTCACAGTGACGTCACATTGTGACTATTAATTAACACTATTATCACGCATGTTTGACGCCAAGTGACGTCCCAGAAGATGTGTATTTACATCATGTTTGTGATGTGACGAAAAGTAACGTCACCAGAACGTCACTGTCAATATGATTGTTGAATAAATTCCTTAGCACAATTGCAAGTCAAAAGAATATCACTCTAAAGCATTTTAATTCGATAGCTGCATATTTTAATCAGATATATTCCAACATGCATTTCGAAAGATTCAATTTTGTTTTTTGTTTTTTTCTACGCATTAGAGCCTATTGTTGCATCTTCTCGGAGTTACTTATTTATGCTAGAGCCCATTTTGGTATGGATCTTGTATGATATTCGTTAAGTGAACAAGACTGAAGATATGACTGAAGAAGAACAAGAATAAGATACTCGTAGCAAACTTCAAGAGCAAGCAGTGTTTCGAAAAAAAAAAAAAAAAACTATTTACCGAAATTGTAGGCGATAACTTTCAATGAAGTTCCCCCCCTCCCTGCTGAAATTGCATTACTAACAATAGCGGCTCGTGGGTTATTTAAATGGAGGTTCACAAAAACAAATTTCGAAAATTAAATATGCAGATACGAGGCAACTTACTAGTTAAAATATATTTGTGTTTAAAGCAGTTAAGAAAAACAATGCATGCAACTTAAATAATAATAATAATAATAATAATCTCTAGTCTTGCATTTCGTCATCTGGCTAAGTTTTAGCAAAAGTGTTGGCTTGAGTCATTTTATTTCAATTTTTCTTTCCAGTGTTGAAAAATGTCATTGCTTTAGCTCCGAAAAAAATATTTTACTGCCATCTTAATTATTCACGATAGTTTGTGAAAAATGATAAAAATAAAGAAAATAATAAAAAAAGGGGGGAGGGGGAAATGGATTAACTAACCGAACATAACAAATCAAGGAAGAATTCGGAAAAGATAACCGAAAAAGAAAAAAAAGTGGACCGTGAAAATGTGCAAACGGAATGATATCAGCCACGCCTTATCTCTCCCGCAGTTCTATCCGCTTCGGTTCTCAAAGAGAGGTTATCTCAGACAGCACATAGGCTTAAATCAAGCTTGACATTTCTTTGAATTTGACGCATTAATGCAAGCTTGACTGTTCAACTCATTCTAAGCTGGCAGCAAGCTTGCAGGAGTCAAGTTGAATTGTCAAGCTTAAATACAGCTTGATTTAAGCTTGGCAATTGCTACTCGTCTGATTTTTCCTTTTTAAAGGAGCGTTGATGGCGCCATCTGTGAAAGAGAATGGACATTAATTGTCTAGCGTCCTCAAATTGTGTGTAAGATGTGTTTATTTTATTACCAGTGCCATATTACCGGCAATATGGCACTGGCACTGTATATACCGGCAATATATACAGATTTTAGGGCCCAAAAATCTTACATCTTACACTTTTGTAGTTTTAAAATAAAATTACAAAGGATAAAAAAAATTCAGAAGTTAAATAATTTTTTTTAATTATAAAGTATGAACAATGAAAATAATTCAAATTTACATTTGTATAAATTAATTTAACTTATTTTTAATTCTTCGAAATGCTCTATATCGATATAGCATACTAATATGTAGGAAAATAACTAACCACATTTGTAAAGAGAATTTTTAGCGTTAAAAAATAGCAAAATTTTTCAATTATTTGTTATTATAAGAAATATTTACAAAAATGACTAAAGTGTTTGTATTCCATACATGTTATGTTAGCAACTGTGATATAGCATTTCGAAGTAACGTTTAACTATCTGTTTCTTTGATTTCAGATTACTTAACACAAAATTTGTGTTAAGTAAGTAAACCCATTCTATATTTCCAAATATGGAAATTCTTCAAAATAAAATACGATTATACTACAAAATTGATTTCAAAATCAGTCGTTTGTCTCGATTTTGGCCAGTGGCAGTATTGCTCATGAGTGTTGCGAAAGTTTTAAAACATGTGTTGCTCTTAAGTTTATATTATGTTTATTTCCCTATTAGTAGAGTCTCTAAATCACACATAAAATTATTTTAATTTTGATGCATCCCATGGAAAAAAATAACATATCGCCCTCTTATCAATCTGGCCAGAAAAACGCTTAATAATTCACTTCAAACTTTAGTCATAGCTGCACAAGGCTCCGGCGGCTGAATGGATAACGCGCTCGGCTACGAATCAAAAGGTCTCGGGTTCTATTCTAGCCACGGACACTCGATGGAAACAGATTAAAATAACTTAAAATTACAGCATAGAGGGGGAAAATGCGCGGAAAAATAAAGTATGGGGGGCGCGTTCACCAGCGGGCGCCCCGTGTATTTAGAAAAAATTTTTAAGCTTGAAATGTCAAGCTTGATTCAAGCTTGAAATGTCAAGCTTAATGCAAGCTGGGCAAGTGTACACTTGATTCAAGCTTACACGACTGGAATTTTCAAGCTTAATTCAAGCTTATTGACTTGATAAATCAAGCTTGCTGCAAGTTTGATGCAAGTTTGCTGTGCTGTCTGGGTAAGAAGGACGTTGTGACGGCAGAGATTCCCCTTTTGTTTCCAGCTTTGTTTCTTTGAATTAATCTTTGAAGGGAGAGCCTGAAGACAAGCATAAAAAGGGAGCAAAAACAAGTTAAAGCAAATGAGACAAAGTCACTAAAGTATTTGAATCGCTGCCCTGAGTGGTTAAATCTATGAATGTTGTTGCTGTGAACCTCAATATAAGAGCAATGAATACGCTATTTTTGTTATTTTTTCAGCTATTCATTATCGGTTAATCAATCATTCCGAAAACATGTTGTCATAAGCCTCAAATATACTTATGAAATTAATGTTGTTTGGAACAGGTGAAAGTCTTAAAAATACAATGACTGCCTGTAGACCGCAATCAGGCCCTGATTACCGCACAGGCCAACAAGGCCATGGCCTAGGGCCCCAAATTTTAGGGGGCCCAAAATTATTAAAATAGTTTAAGTTCTATTCCTAAAAGAAATGAATTATGCTAAATTTTTAACAGTAATGAAAATAGATAAAGAGATGTACTTTGACAACACATACCGCTGAGCAAAAGGTTTTTTTTACACCCTATTCAGGGATAAAACAAACGTCATGTTAAGATCCCAAGAATTCCACCATGGAGTATTCATTGACGTGATGTCATTTGATTCTGAATCATAACTTCTTACATTAAAAGCTAAAAATTTGTTAACTTTAAGTTAAACTTTTTGTACTGGAGAATTTGAAGCTAAAACAACCCCCCCCCCCCACCTTATGCATGAAATTGCGAAGAAATACTGTATCTTATGATTATAAGCGGTATGACCAATAAGAAATGACCGCACAGGGGCCCCGCAAAAGTGCTCGGCCTAGGGCCTCCGACTGTCTTAGTTGGGCTCTGACCGCAATGCATTCGAATTCTTTTGCATAGTGTAAAACAACTGTCTATAAGCTTTTTTTTCTTTTAAAAGGGACAATGGTATAGAAGATATCAGTATTTAAAGTAAAGAGCGGATGCTAAAATAAATAATCCGAAGTCATAATCACTTTTCAGAGAACACACGCAGAGAAATTATGTAAAGAAAGCGAAAGTGAACTGTAGAGTATACCGCCAAAAAATATATTGACATGCTAATTTGGCAAAAATAATGTTGACAGTTAAATTACGCCAAAAAAAGTTATTGCATGCTTTATAATAGAAACGCAGGTATATGGATATGACTAGTACCAGATGGTGGATGGTTTTTGGCGTATACAGATAGTTGCGACTGGTCAAGGAAAACCTGGAAAACCTGAAAAACCTGGAACAGTCAAAATTTTACTTTAATAGAAAAAGTCAGAGAAAAATGTAAATTTTGGCTGAAGAAAATCTTCAAATGTCACTTGGAAAATTATCTGAATTCTGCATTTATACATAATGTTTAATTTGCCATAAGTCCGGAATTTTCTAAATATGACTGTACATGGGTGTTACGGTTTTACCCCCCCCCCCCTCCCCCTAAGTGCCTAGTGCTTTTTTTTTTTTTTTTTAAGGGGAAAAATAATCTTATTTAATCTAAGCAAAATGTACAATAAAGTAAATTTGTTACCCTATTGCAATGTTATTTTCTTCTTCTTTAACTAGGCCCACTCAATAAAAAAATTACCTTATTCGCAACTCTTGCGCACCTATGCCAAATCATATTTAGATCCTTCCAAAGATGTCACGTGAAAAATTATTGATATAAATGCATTTCAGATAGTTTCCCAAATCACATTTTAAAGATTTTCCAGATTTTCAGGCAAAATTTGAATTTTTCTCTGACTTTTTCTGTTAAAGTAAAATTTTCCTGACTATTCCAGGTTTTTCAGACTTTTATTGACTTGTGTCAATCCTGTATATGGCAAAAAATCCTTTCAGAATCTGGAACTAATGGTATGATCGCTATCCACACCATCATTTCCATCAGAACATGCAATGGTTCTTTTGCTGCACAATTTAACTATCAACATTATTACTGGTAAATTTAAAACTTTTTTCTTGTCCTGGCACTGTGAAAGCTGCAAAAAAGTTTGCTTATTCGCTGTTTGGAGATATATGTTCATTGTAGGTTCAAATATGATTTTTATCAAACACTCGCTACGGTTTTGAAGAACAAGTAATGCACTAAACAACCAGTAAAATTCTTTAACAAACTGAAAATACTTCAACTACAATTGAGTTGGTGAGAAGGAAAAGGGAAGAATTTCTTGTCGATTTCCAAACTTCTTGTCGATTCCAAACTTCTTGTCCGAAATTCTTGTCAATCTTGTCTTCTTCCACTTCTTGTCGATTTTAAATAGAGATGACCATTTTTGGACACATCACAAGACTCGCAACTGAGTGTAAGAAAGGAAAGATTCATCAGTTGTCGATGGTAGACAGAAGACACCGAAAATGTCAATCAAAAGTCAAAGTGAATAACTCCAGGTCAATTAAATCAATCAAAAGGAGGTATGAGAAAATGCATTACATGTACATTTGCAATAATGTCGGTATGAATGCTCCTCTAACATTGACTAACTGTGAAGATTTGAATAAGAACAAAAATGAAAGCGCGAAAAAGTATTTTGTAGTTTTTTTTTCGAAACAATGGTTGATGGAGCTTTTCCCTGTTTCTTCTCACCGGTTCAGCGATAATGAGTTATTTTTTAATTAATATATGGAATAGTTATATATGTAACGTGCCAAAAGATATTTTAAAAATAACTTTACAATCAAAGTAATGAAGAAAGTATTTCCAACAAAATATTCACGCAAAATATTGAATATCATCCGAACTTTCGTTTTTAAAGTTAGCCGTGAACTTTAGTACGAAGAGTACTAAAAAACTAAAAGGTGAAACGATTCTTTTTTTTTTTTTTTTTTAATAGGCTGTGCATGATATAAGACTTGAAGAACATTCTTCTGAATAATAATTCGTGATATATGTGGCATGAAATAGCTTTATTCTATTGAATGCGAGCATGATAATAGAGAAATCATAGGGTTCTTATCTGTTCTCAGCGATAAATAGGCCTCTCCACCTAGCCCATTACAATTAAAAAAACGACATTATCTTGTAAAGCTTTTGAATATGCAATTTCAGACGGTATCTTTTGATACGCAGACTGAAAAAAATAAAGGGGGTGCTTCAAAACTGTGCACAATTGGATAATTATGGGCCCTTCCCTACCCAACAGTTCTTAGCTGCTAAAACACAATCGCCAGATTTATGGACGCATGAAAAAGCACAGAGTACCACCGAACATTTGTGCATTCATCACTTTCCTATCAATAACGGCCTAACGGGTTACGGCTCTTAAGCATCTCTTTTTATCGAACTTCTTCTCGCCTCATTGTGAAGAAGAATTCTGATTTATTAGCGTTAGGTTCTTTTCTTTCTTCTTTCTTCAATTCTCTCTTCTCTAACCTGGGGGGCATTCTCTTCTAAACAATCTCCTCCAGGGTTTGGATTCTGATGCAACAGATTGCGCGGATGAATGGGGACCGCTTCACACCTTTTTTATGGTTCGGCGTGACTTAGCTACGAAACAAACAGCGAAGGGCGGAAAGATAAAGTGCGCCCGAAATCTTTTAGCGATTTTAATCTTTCTTTCAGAAGGGGGGGGGGGGTTAGGTGCCCCTTTTGTGTCGTGCAAGAGAGAGGGGGGGGGAGTCTCTTGACCCATTTTTTTTTCTTTTTCAGTTTATTTTTTTTTTATGCTGAGGTGGAGGGAGTTCTGAACAGTATGGCACGAGACTGTGCTTCATCTTAAGTAGTTAGGGATTTAAAAAAAAAAAAAACAATTCATGAAGTTTTTTTGCAAATGCAATGTTAATGTATAAATTATAGAAGATAACATTTTTGGAATCAGATTAAAAAGTTACCCGTAAAAAAAAATTTTCACTTCAGTAACCTCTACAGGTAAGGAGTTCTTTAAGAGATTCAGAGAAAACAATGGCGTATTTTGCAGAAAACTTAAAAATTTGCATAGTTAATTTCTCGGTGATTAATTATCATAGAACCTGCAAAATTGAGATTTGTAGTTATTTTAGCCTATAAAACATCTACATAAAATTTGAGGAAAATCTAAGTTGGTGTGGTGAACTGCACTGTTTGATCTGACGTGGAATAATCCTTATGTTACTAATTTTTTGTTTAATTTCAGCGTGTAGTTTCCCCTGGAAAATTATAAAAAATCTGAATTTCTTCTTGATTTTATTTACGCACTTGAGAGCTAGCTACCTGCAAACCTCACTACGGCGCGTAGAAAAATTATGTCAATTATGTCCATAAATACCGTCGACAGAAATCCCGTGATTGAAAGAAAAACACTAAAAGTCCACCAAATCCCAAGAACACCCAAAATTTTGCCTAGAATATTAAAAATTTTTTTTAGATTTAAAAAATAAATTGAAAAGTGATACGTCGATTTCTTTCGTAGACCTATTTTGTCCGAAAAAAAATGTAGAGTAAAAACCACATAAAATGCAAGAATATAGATTTGGAAACTAAAGAAAACCCTACACAAGTCCTTAAAAAAAACCACATTTGAAAAGTGACACAACGTCGATTTATCGAGTACAAAAATCGTGTCCATAAAGTAGGGTAAAAAAACAACGAACCAAAGAAAAAAACCTCATAAAATGCAAGAATATAGAGTGCAAACTAAAGAAAACTCTACGCAAGTCCCTAAAAAAAAATTTGAAAAGTGACTCGACGCGCTCGCGTAGACAAAAAACCCGTGATTGAAAGAAATAGCACTCAACTGCTTTAAAAAAAAAAAAAAAAATGGCATTGAAACATTCCCGGGGTCCAGAATTGAAAAATATTTCCCTATAGGTTACTTTTGGATATGTTTCGTTTCTAGAAATGTTATGTATTACAATAACTCAGTTACTATAACCTTACGTTGCAGCTTTCCTTAAAAAGTACAATAAAATAATTCGTTATCTGTGACCAGTGGCGGATTTCCCAATAGGCGCATGAGGCGCACGCTCGGGCCTCACAAATTTAAGGGGCCTCAAAATTCAGTTCTCAAAAAGAAAAAAAATATATATACAGGGGTCGCGCTGGCTTTTTTTTAAGTTTCGCCAATCCATTCGCCAAATTAGATTTTGCCGGACATCATTAAGAAATTCAATTGCCAATATTTTCGCCAAATCGTATTTGCTTTCGCCAAACTAATTTTACTATCGCAATTTGCGCTGTTGGCGATCGACAGCGCGACCCCAGTATATATATATATATATATATATATATATATATATATATATATATATATATATATATATATATATATATATATATATATATATATACATTTTTGTTCAAATGACAGGAACTTTGTTCATAGTTCCAGGATTGCTACTAGTGCAGAAAGCGCTCTTGAACAGTATTTTTTTTTATTTATTTTTTTGTGCTCTTTGTCTCTTTCCCTCTTCACAGCATTGGATCATAACCTAAAATAATACTTTAGTAGCCCCACCATGGCCGTGTGGATAAGGCACTCAGAATGGTAGACGGCAGAAGTGTGAAGGTCCTGGGTTTGGGCCACGTCGCGCAGCTGTCAATCTAACAGTCTGGAGTTTTGGTCGGTTTTCTCCAGCTGTAACATGAATACGCGTTGGAACTCCCTAGAAAGTGTTCCGACCAAGACACCCCCATCCTAGACAGATACCCCTCGAGGCAGATTTGCCTTAATGCACACAATACAATATAATATTTTAATAACTAATACTTTCAGGTTATAAGTAATTAGTACTTTAATTTCTTATTTCATTGTAAAAAATCCATAAAGGATCCTTGGGAATAACGGGAAAAAGACTCACAAATACCATACAGAAAGTAAACATTTCCATGCTGAAAACTTTACATTTTCCCTTTAACCCCTCCCTTAACGGAATATTGCTCTCACGATTCGCTTAAACAGCACTCATTTCACTTTAAAATGACCAGAACTGTATAAAAGTCCAGAAATGTTCCTTGAAAATAATAGGCAGCTGAGGCGCCCTGAATTCCAAGGAAAGTTCCATGAAAGTACCAAGAACTTTACTGAACAATATACAATTCAGTGGAGCCTTCCTGGGTTATTCAGTATCAGTAAAGTTCCTGGTATTTTCATGTAACGTTCCTTGGAATTTTAGGGCACTATCCATTATTTCCAAGGAAAGTTACTAGATTTTTTACAGTGTTGTTTTAAATTGTTCCCGATATTTTGCCTCAAAAAATGCAAGCGCAGACAGTTCCTATGCCTATTTTCTACTCGGAATGAATCAGATTCCCGCGTAATCGCTGGTATTGCAATCAGGATATTCAAATACAGCTGCTTTAAAAACTTTTCCCCTTTACGACCAAAGGTTGATAAGAATATTTCCCACATTTTAAAAGAGAGAAGCCTGAACTGCTTGATTCCGCTGCTTCTGATTAAAAGATTTGTCAAGAATTAAATATATTTTATATGTTTCAACCATTCTTCATGTAAATGATTTAGGAAAGGACACTCTGTATTCAGCGAAAGTTTCAAATATACCTTGAATGTATAGGTCTTTTTTTTATCAGATGTAAAGTAATTTAAAGGAATAATTTATCCTCTTGCGAAAAATCACTAAAAATTAAAAAATTGAGCTAGAGATAACCGATTTTATCTTTTTTTAGAATTGAAAGAACTTTCCGAGGATGTAATGATAAAGAATTGATGGCCAATAATTAAGCAGATAAGATCTGATATGTGTGAGATAACACAACTTTTAGTGGAAAAACATTTGATAGTTTATAAAAGTATTGAAAAATTAAAAAGAGCAGTACTCTATGTCTCTGGAATTAGATATGCGTGCAAATTTTCAGTTTGATCGGATGATAGAATTGGGTTAAAATTCAAAAAATTTGGAGTTGGAATCGAATAATACACACAGTTAATTAAAAGCATATCATTCAATAATTTAAATAGAGTGAAAAAAATGTAAATGATAACTAAATAAATTTGTTTACCTAAATACATTTATAACTATTATAATCACGGCATGTATTTTATTGTAGCAGATGAAAATGCTAAACATTAGTATAAAACGTAGGGCAGAAGCTTAGAGGATATACATTTTCAATATAAAGGGATTCCGATTGAATATTTTTAACTCAGTAATATTTTTTGTATTTTAACTACTTAAAAATGATTTTTTTCTTATTCTTTTCTAGTTTTTTTCATTCATTATATTTAAAATATAATGAACGATTAGTTAGACCGATATGTATTTTTATATATTTTTTAATTCATACCTAATTACTTATTACAAATAGTCCTAAACTTATTGCTAGTTTTTGAATAAACGCAAAAATAATTAGCCTAAACAGCAATGCTTACTTTCACTATTAAACTGCTTACAGTTTTGCAGTTTCAAGCGGGAAATTTATTAACATATTTAAATATTTATAAATATGTTTTTGCAGGAACGTTAAATTTTTGATTCTTCATTTTATCCAAGTAAAAATTCTTCTAAACTTTGTGATGTCAAAGTCATGTTTCTGAACAAGTTTCCCATGTTTTTACCCTTAAAAGTTCCTGTCAAGTACACAAAACTTTTATGACTGAAACAAGCCATATACCAGTGGTCCACAAAAAGTGATTCAACTTAATCAAGTAACACTGAAAATTGGACAATGCGAAATTGCATTTGTTGAGTTATACTTAGAGGTATGCTGATTTTTTAATACTCGTTTGTAGACATACATTAGATATAAAAGGAGTGAAAACATTTTAAAATAATTTTATTTTAAATATAAATTAACGCTTATATTTCAAATATAATTTACAATTAGAGAATACAGAATCAAAAAATCAGATTTTTTTTTTCTTGTTTAGACTTTATCAATTAGTCCATTCCAAAAAATTCCAAGAACTAAACTCGAATCTTTAGAATGAAATTAATTTTTTTCTAACCAAGAATTCTCAGACAGTTCTAATACTTTTACTTCAATCGGAACATTTACAATATTTTAAATACAGCCACCAGACAGTTGTAATTTAATATTGATTAATCAAAGTGATTACGTAAAACATTAATTAACGTAAAAAAAAGTGTGAACTGAGCGCGTAATGTAAAGGTGTAGGGTTAGTGAAAGTTTGTTTTTGTTTTTGTTTTTTGAGGAGGGGGCCTCAAAATTGAGTTGCGCCTCGGGCCTCTCAAGACCTAAATCCGCCACTGCGAGACGACTCGTCTATTTGAGCACATGAGCACGTGAACCCCCGAAAGAAAAACTAAAATCAAATTACATTCAACAACAAATTACGAATTTATTTATTTTCTAGGTTTTTTTTTTCTTTTACTTTTACTAACAAATTCAAGACATTACTTAATATTTGACTGGAATGCCTTGCAACCACTAAACAATCTGATTGCATACTTTAAATTTTATTAAAAATTCTATTCTAAACAAATTTTCTATTGATCAAAATTTTCATGAGGAAGTAATTTTATTTTAGGTTATATACATTATGTAATACATTATTTTACAGCATTGTAGCTGAAATAGATAATTAATTTGATCAAGCAGAGATATTTTTTAAAATTTTACGGAACATAAATAATTTTTTATATCCTGTTTTTTAAGGATAGACTGATAAAATGAACAAATGGAACATAAACATAAATAATCCTTATAAGCAAGTTTTTTTTTTTTTTTCTGTGTGTGTATGTGAAGTAGTGAAGTAACATGAATCCAAGCCAAGCTCTAAAGACTTACTATCTCTCTACAAATATCCACAAAGTGATCTAAGAAGATTTCACTGTGAGATATGGGATGAAGAAAGGGAAAACCAATTAATCATGAAGTTCAGAGGTTAATACGTTCAACCGCATCTATTAACCAATATTGGTTGTTCCGCTTCACTTATTTGAAGTATCTCTATCGGCAGTAAACTGAAGAGTGATGATAGCGAATGGGAGGTGTTGAAAGCTTGTGTGATTTACCTGGGATAAAAAGCATACACAGTAGGGAGATATTATCTCGCTTGTTCACACTTAAGGCGTTAGAAAAACGTGGGAGTCTCAAACACTTCTGACCTTTTAGTAGCTGCATTATGCATGTACTTCGATGGTGAGAAAAAAAAAAATATCGCACTCTAAACGGTGAGAAAAATAAGAGTTCATTATCACGATGTTTATTGAAGTGTATCCAAATTAAGATATTGAGATATGTTTGTCAATGTGAATTGATTTTTGATCATTTTTTAAACGTAACCTAAACACATTATTTTCCTTTTAAAATGATGTAAAACAGAATGATCAACTTTTAAAATGTAGGAGTGAACACAAAATGAAAATATGGCAGTAATTTAGGCTAGCCTTGATACACCATGTGGTAAAAACGATGTATTCTTTCTTATTAAAAAAGGTATTCATTCGAAAATTATTTTTTGTCGCAATTCGCTCTTTAAAAAAAAAAGTATACTTGGTTTTTTGAAGTTTATTTGGTAATTTTAATAAAGCCATATTAACTGTACTATCAGTATTATATTATGTGTATTAATGAAATAGTGTTAGATAAGATGGTGTAATACAGCGCAGTTTGCTATTAATAGCTCATAAAATGAAAAGTACGAAAATACCAGATGAAACCGGCATAGTTTTAGTATAATAATTAATTATTTGCAAATAAATCAATGTAATTATTATCTATTTTAAAAAGAAACATACGCTTTTACTAGTTAAATCACTCTGACAAATCGGAAACCACATTAGGGCGTTCGAGATTGCGCTGTCCATATTAAATTTAATTATTAATTTTCTCTATTATCCAGATATGGCATGTGTGCAATCTTATATCCCCTACCCTAAATATATTTTCAAAAAACATATTTTTATAATAAAAGTTTTTAAGCTTAAGTCAAATTTCTTATGCTAGCTTGTTCTACACGTACAATTTTTATTACTTATGTGATTATAAAATATACAGTTTGTACAATCAGAGTACAGTGTGTCTGATGTTTAAAAAAAATTATTAAATCTTCGTTGTTTCGCAACAAATTTCTGAAGTTTTAATTAATCTGCATAACTCTCATAGGTCTACAACTTTATTCATTCCGTGTTAAAGCATTCTCTCTGTTTTACAATATTTTTATTTAAACTAATTATTTATTTTGCATTCAACTATTTACAAATTTTTTATTGTATAATTTAAGATTTTATCCATTTATTTCTATTACTAATATATATTAAATATTGGTCTTTCATTATTGTTTATTTGCAACTGTTCAAAAAAAAAAAGAAAGAAAAAGAATTACAGAATTTTTTGATAACGTTATTTTCTTTTTAAACGTAAGAAATGAGAGTAAAATAACACACTTTCCTGCAGTTCGAAGAAGAATAAAATAAGAGAGGGTGACATTATTATTACAATAATTAATGTATAATTAATCTTCTGAGTACAAGTTGCATTTTTAAGTTTAATAAAGATGAAAAAACAGAAATTACTTCTATGTTATAAACTGAAGACAGTGCATTTATTATTTCTAAAATTATTTCGAATTTGTGCTTGCACTAAATGCTTCAAAACTGTGCTTGCACGAAATGTTTCAATGTAGCCTCGAATAATTTAAAATAAGTTTCATGCAATCTTTAAAAAAATGTGTAAAATTATGAGTAACTTTTTATGTTTTATGCATATTTGTATAACTATAGCAAATATCTGTAATTGGTAGTACTGTATTTAATTTTATTTTGGTAATTTAAACGTTCAAATGAAGATTGTGATTTCTCTGCCATGTTTTTGAATATAATATGAACAGTTCTCTTCCTTCTCGGAAACTTCAAATTAAAAGCAATTAACTGTGTGCTTAAGAAAGTGGTTCATGAATGCACAGATCAGTTTCTATATGAAATACGCGTACAAAAATATTTCAAACAGCATTCACTATGCAACAAATAAATTTCTTCACCTGCAACTAAATTGATTATATATTTTAACACGAAAGTCTTTTGCAATTCCGTTGACTGTAAAAAATTTCGGGGGAGAGGTTCAAGTTTTGTACTTCAATGTGGTATTTTTTTTTCAATAATCTTTTACAGATAATAATTTACGTGGCTGAAAGCTTCGAGGGTGTGGGGTGGGCACCCTAACAGCTCATAAAATGAAACTTGGCTGCAGCTTTTACATATATATTATTATGCAAAATATAGTACATCTCTTTCATAAATGAATTTTTTTTAAATGAACTTCAGTGCTACATATCGAGCAAACATGTTCACACTAGTTCTACCGTTTCAATTATGCTCTTTACTTAAAAAGAATTCTGTATAAAATAATAAATGTAGAGTTGTACAAACAGTTTAACACCATTTAACAAAAAAAAAAAAGAAGCTTCAAAAATTGGAAGTTACTTAACGAAAAATCAAAATTTGGAAAGATCTTTTTCATGGAAATCAGTAACATCATCCATTGTTAATGAAGCTATTTCAGCTTCTCTGTGCTTGGTGTGGTAGAATAACACCCATTTATAACACCATTTAACCTCAGGCTATTCTGAAATGTTATACATTTTAAATTGATATAATCACTACAATAATTAGACGAAAATTTGGTGCACTACAGTTCCTTTGAGGCGGTCTTGTACACGATTTGCTTGAAGACCTGCTGATCGCTTATGAAAGTTATCTACGAAATCAGTCTCGATTTGACGGGGAGGATCAACTCTAGGAAGTCCTTGATTTGGTTTTTTTTGGCTTGTTTACTACCTTTGAAGAAAGAGAAAGTTTTCGGGAGATAACAACAGCACCTTGCATCTGTCATGCCCCACATTTTTAAGTCTGCAAGATATTATCAATGATATTATCAATGATTCATCAAGATATATTTATTTGTCAAAATACGATATTAGACTAGCAATTTGTTTCACTATACATTTTTTCTATGGGGGGGGAGGGGAGTACATTAAACCAATTCCGTAGGAGTGACTAATAAAATATGGATTACTGTATGTATTTATTATTATTATCACTATTATTATTATTATTTTGTCCTGAAAAGGTGTAACTGACTAACTGAATTTGCGGATTATTTATTTGTGCGTGTGTTTTACGGGTCGTTGTCAAACAAAATTCGCCAAGAGAATGACTCTAAATATTCTTGGTAGAGAGCTTTAAAAAAAAATCTCAATGCTCACAGTCACATTTGTAGCAAAATTGTGTAACTACCAATGTGTAAAGTAAAAAGACAAAATTTAATTTTTTTGATTGCCTTTGATCTTAAAAAAATTGTTAGACATCTTCTCAAAAAAAAAAAAAATCTAGTATAAATAAAATTGTCTAGATCAGCTTCATATACAAAATACTGTTTTTTTTTTATAAAAAGTGTATCATGTACTTATAATAATAACATTGTTTTTACACTAAATCTGTATTCACAACACTAAAAGTAGAAAATTAGGCTTACACTCGAATACTTTTTTAAGTGGGTGTACTAAACGCATGAGTCATTTTGCAAATAAATGCTGATCATTTGAAAGATGTATTTAGTGCAAAAGAAAATTAGTTTAATTATCTTTGTTGCTTCGTTTCCATTAATAAATTAAAACACAGTCAAAACTTGATAAAAATGACCACAAACTGACAAATAATTATTAAGTTTTAAATCCGAACAGTGGCTTAGCCAAGGGGGGGATAGGGGGGTCACAACCTCTACCCATGAGGAATTTTTTGCCATACAAAATGTATATTCTTCACTCCCTTATCACACACAAGTATACATATGTGTGAGTTGCAGTAGTCGTAACCCCCCCCACTCCCCATAAAATATTTCTGGATACGCCACTGAATCGGAATTATTTTTTTCTGTTGGCAATCTTAAGTCAAATTAGTATCTCGGCGCAAAATTCTATCCACTCTGCCATGATGGGGTCTCGGGCCTGGTTTCTCCAAAAAAAATTCAGTCTTTAGTGGTAATGAACCATTTTCAAGATTCTCTGTAAATAAAATTGTTTGTTTAACTTAACTTTACACTGTTAAAGTTATTTGTATAGAGCTTCCACGGACACTAGTATCTTATTAGAGTACTATAATTTATTTGATCTGAATTTCTGGCGAAATATCGCCTAGTCTGCAACTTTAAAGCATCAACATGCATTTTTCATTTGAATTCATACGAAGAATAAATAAACATACTGTGTTTGAATAAGTTTAATTTAACTATTAATTGATTTAAGAAATAATAATTAAATTTAACTTCTTTGCTCGATTATAGTTCGATATCCGGTTAATTTTCGGTTGAAAGCCCAGCTAATGTATAGTTTTAAAAAATATTAAAATTTATATTTTTAAAACTTAATTTCTACCTGAACTGATGCAGTGTTGTACTAATATTCGCAATGAATTAGATCAATAAAATGATAGGTGATAATAGAATCTCACTGGTGCATCCAAATTTTTATTGATTGATTTATTTGAGGGGGGGGGGAGGCTAAGCTTTGGGGGGAAAAAAGCTGCTTATTTCATTCAAACAAAACGGGCAATAAAGTTTTACTTTAAACAATCTAAAATTTTTGGAAGGGGCTAATTTATATTAAAAAAACCTTTTTATACATCTAAAGTGCACAATGAAGCAGAATATTGCCCTTTATACTTTCTCTTTTGGAGCGGGCTGAAGGCCTCAAGCCCCTCCTCTGGATCCGGTAACTGAAGCGGTTTCAATGCGGCAAAAGTATAGGATGATAATATCTGGGTCCAACTACTTCCATTTGAACTAAGAGTAAATGATAATAAGTGTTGCTTTAAACATTTTCCTCAAAATTTATTTCAAATCGCTCCTGTACGTTAAAATAAAATTTTCAATATAATAGAAACATCTGGAGCTTCATATTATAAAAATATCTGAAGTTCCTGAAACTTTAAACACTATAGTCTTCGCCTTGAGCTAGTATTTTCATTTCATTCAACATAGCTAAATCTATTTTTACCGACTCAAAAACCTTAAAATTTTAAAATAGCTTAATTGTTATTTATTTCTTTTTTGCAAAGAAGTTTATAAGTACAATATTTTAATATTTTATTTCATGAAAGTTTACTGCGTCTGTATTAATATAACACATAATTCCTCGTACAATATCTGTAGCAGACTTATGTTCCAAAACTTTTACACGCGTTTCATAATTATTTTATAAACTAGCTGAAGTACCCGTCCTTGACGGGTTTGTAAATGCAAATTTCCAAAAAGCGAGAACTTTTGTCAGCATTGTAGGAATACGCAGAATGGATGTAGTATGTTGCCAAAGTAAAGAAAGCGAAGTTATAATTTTTATGTGTTGTTAAAATATTACATGTTAGAGAGTAACTAAGTAATATCATTTCATTCGCTTTAGTCGTAATTATGGGATGCGCGAACGAATATTTACGCATATTGAAATAATTTTCGCAAAATCTCAAAATCTAATCAACATTTTTGAAAAATTGGAAGCCTAGAATTTAAGTTGAGTGACAACCTATCCTGTCACCCAATTTCGTTTCATTCCCTGCAGTCTTTATTTCGTGATGCTTGAACAAAATTTCAGCATTTTAAAACGATTTTCGCAAAATCTCAAAATGTAATCAAAATATTTTAAAAATTTAACGCCTATAAATTAGCAAACATTAGCAGACTACCTATCATATCACTAAATTTCGTATCATTCGTATTAGTCGTTATTACGTGATGATAGAAGAATTATAAACGTATTTTGAGAGAATTTTCACAAAATCTCAAAATGTAATAAAAATATTTAAAAAATTGGACACCAATAGTTTATGTTGAGCAACCATCTATCATGTGACCAAATTTCATATCATTCGCTTTAGTCGTTATTACGTAATGCGGGAACAAAGAGCCACTCAGCTTTAAACAATTTTCGCAAAATCTCGAAATCTGATCGATTTTTTTTAATTGGATGCTTATAGTTTAAGGTGAGTGGCCACCTATCATTTCACCAAATATCATTTTTCACCTTTGCAGTTATTACGGGATCTGTGAACACAAATTTAAGCAGTTTGAAATGATTTTCGCAAAATCTCAAAATCCACTCAAGATTTTTTAAAAATTAGACGCCTATGTTTTAAGTTGAGTGACCACCTATCATGACACCCAATTTCATATCATTCGCTTCAGTCGTTTTTACGTGATGCTTGAACACAAATTTACGCAGTTTGAAAGGATTTTCGCAAAATCTCAAAATCCAATCAAGATTGTTTAAAAATTCGACGCCTAAGTTTTGAGTGAACACCTATCATGACACCCAATTTCATATCATTCGCTTCAGTCGTTTTTGCGTGATGCTTGAACACAAATTTACGCAGTTTGAAACGATTTTCGCAAATTCTGAAAATCTAATCAAGATTTTTTAAAAATTCGACGCCTATGTTTTAAGTTGAGTGACCACCTATCATGACATCCAATTTCATATGATTCGCTTCAGTCGTTTTTACGTGATGCTTAAACAAAAAAAGCGTCACGGAGAGAATGACAGAACGACAGAATGACAGACAGACAAACTTTTTTTTGAGGGTCGCATCGGATTCCCGGGTGCTTGAAACGGATAGAAATCGCAAAATTTTTGAATTCCAAGAAATGTACAGACAAAAGTCTAATTTTATTTATATAGCTATACAAGAACTAAAAAACAACTGAATTTAGACGTTCTTCGCTGCCCTTTTTTCTGTTTTTGAATTTGCTCTCTATTTTACTTACCAATATATATTTAGTGTTTCACTTATTATAATTTTTCAAAGTCTAGCTTACCTTAGACTTAAATTAACTTAAAACATTATACAGTTAAATTTTCCATTAATTCATTTGAAAAAACACATTTTCCGAATAGTGTTAGGGAATTTTCTGAACTACACAGGGTTTGAAATTTGTTCCTTTGCAAATATCTCACTGATGCTAGATATCAGCGGAAATTTTGGGCTGATGTTTGGCCTTATTCCCAGAATAAATGTGTTGAGGTTATGCAAGCTTCTGCACACTTTTCACTTTCACATGTAATTTCTCTTTTGAAGTCACAAAAACAGTTGTTTCCTGTGTTTTTTTCTTCTAACATCTCCATTACGTGATTTTATATAAAAAAAAGGGGAATATAGATAACCTATGTTGCAAGTTCACGTATGTTAGAAGGTCATAGTTTTTTTATTTTTTCATACCTCTTATTTTGCTATGCATGAACCCTAGATCCCATTAACTTTTTTCAAAAAATATCATTTACACTTTTTCAGTTGAAAGCAATGTTTCCGCCACATTGTCGAACCAAAGAAAATACTTTTTTTAATGTAAAAAATAACGATCTTTTTTTAAAAGGCATGTGCCCTTCAACAGTAGCATGAAAAAAATATCTCGGAAAAGCTCACAGCGTGTGTTTATATTAATGTGTTTTTACAATATCACGTAAGAAAAAAAAAAAAAAATCTTGAACATTTGCTTGCTTTTCATGAAATTTCTGCCACTAAAAACCACGAAATAGGAAAAGAAAGAAAAAAAAATCTACATGGGAACTGGAGAGATTCTTCAACAGAAGCTTAACAAATGGGCTTTTAAAGGTTCTCTTTGTGGAAACATTTGTAGTTTAGCAGAGATCTGTGGGTGGCCCTTCAAGTCGACTTTAGATATGCGTACTTCGTCCTTGTGTAGAAATTTTACTCAAGTACCGGTGAGAACATAAAAATGTTTTTTCAAATAGTTTATCCGCTGGAAGTGCATAAGGCATGAGTGATATCACAGTCATGGGCACAACTAGAATTTTATTAGGTTGTAACGAAAGTTTCCCGCCACCGCAAACATCGTCAGCACACAGTTCTCGTTGGCGTATTGGCTCATATTTTGTCAAACGATTTTTGGCATTTGAAAGAAAGAGGCTTACTTTATAACACTGTGTTGTGAAATCTGTAAAAAATATAGTTATCATTAAGTATAAGGTGTCTCCAATGGAACTATCACTCTAGAGGATTAGAACCATCATTTACTTCCAGTTGTGTTGCAAAAAGTCAGCTACATTATATCAACATCAACGAATTATGAGTACAGCTTTAAGTACTATTGTTGTATCATGTGACACTGTGCAGGTTTGGTACCGAAAGTTCAAAAAGAGTTATCTAAGGAGTAAGAAGTTAGTTTTTCAGGCAGATATGGCGGAAAACTTTCGTTACAACCTGATAGTTTAGAGGGAGTGTAGTGAACTCGCTTGTAGTGGCTACTTTCTTATAATGTCAAAATATTCGGAAAAGCTTCGATATTTGTCACCAATGGCGACATTCAATTCTTTGGCTATTTCAATTTCACGTGTAATCGCATAACATTTCCAATTAAGGCTGCCAATAGAACATTTCTCCATATATTCTTAGGCATAATCCCTGGGGGAATGGCAAATTTTGCTCAGCGAAATATTTCATCTCGCCGTGGTGGCAAGTATCCAAGCTGTACCAAATATTATGGACCATTCGACCAAGGAACACAAGCCCACTATTAACTCAACTCGGCTATAGCGCAGAAAAGAACTTTTCTAGTCTCTTTAGTGACGTTACGGAGTCAACTGTATATCATGTATTAAGTTAAGTAATTATCTAATAACCAATTTTTGTGAAAAATACTTTCGAAATAATTAAGACAGTTTTAATGTGAATAAAAATGTTTTAATTCATTATTTAAGCTAGAACCCTCTATTTTTTTAAAACGATTTTCACTTTTATTTCTATACATTTAAGGGAGAACGCAGGGACTGATTTCCGGCAGGGCATTCGGGCAGGCGCCCGGGCCTTTCCAAAAAAGGGGGACCCCCCCAAATTACCCTTTAAAATTTACAAATTTGAAAATTTTGATTTTAATTTAAAATAAGAGACAAAGAAGCTAATTTTATGAAAAATAATTGTAATAATTACTCTCCTACTGTTTCATGGCACTAGCATTATCTACAACTTTTTTTTAGCAAAACGGTATACAGTAGAATCTCGCTACAACGATATCCTCTATAACGATAATTCTCTCTATTACGATATTTTTTCATAGTCCTGGCTGCATTCCCTTTAGATTAATGTAAAACAGTTCTCTGTATTACGATATCCTTTTAAACGATAATTCTCTCTACAACGATGGTAATAATCATCCCTTACATCACAATAATTCTCTCTACTACGATATATTTTTTTCTACGATGCATCAGAAGCCCAACTCATGCAGACATATTGAAAGCTACACAAAGAAAGTCGAGGTAAAATGTGGTTGGAACGGGTTGGACCACGCCTCTGCCAAAGAATGTCTTCTAAGTTTCGTTTTGCTGATGTAACACTATGGTAATGAGAAAGTGCATTTCTCGTAAGGTGGAAGGACAGTTGGCATTTCCTGGATGACACATCTTTGATTCCTATCCCCCCCCCTCTTTAAAAAATTGTCAAGGATTCCTCTCACCGGAACTGATATAGAAAACTATACGTTCTTTTGTCTGAAATTTTTTGAGTAAGAATTTTAACCTTCTATAAATCCTTTCGAGGTCGATTATTACACGAGGATATTTTAAATTATTTATGAGTTTTGTTTACTTTGAAGTTTGTTTAGTGAAAATCGAAAGCAAATGGCTAAAAGAAAACAAATATCTATCGAAGGGAAATTCAACATCATAAAAGATTTTGATAAAGGCATGAAGCAAGCTGAGGTTTCCAGAAAATATGGACTTTCACAGTCGAATGTTGACAATTTCAGATTTCTTTACACAGAATTCAAAATAAATAAGGATAAATTAATGGGTATGTATTTTCAATTAATATCTAATACATTTTAAAAAACGATTTTGCGGCATTCAGGTATTATTTATTTAGACATTATATATTTGTTATTCAAATATGCTATAAATATTTATAAGCTAAATCGCCGCTAGAATCCCTGGCGAGGCGGCAGGGGTGTTTAACTAAAATTTGCGAGTGTTGTGAAAATTACTGAAAACTATAAACATGTTTTTCGCCTTTCATTTAATATATATTACTGGCGAGGGTGTGCTGAATGAAAACAGCACACTTTCTGGTGACACCGCAGGGTATGGGATATATGAAGAACAAAAATCTTTTCGTTCCAATATCGATTCTCTCTATAACGATAATTCTCTTTACAACGATATATTATTTTGAGCCCCAAAGTATCGTTATAGAGGGATTTCACTGTAGTCTCGGGCAATTACTCAGCGAAAACTTATCATTTAGGCGTGGCCTATGTAGTGATGAATGCTGATCGCGAGGAAATCACAAAGCTGATTTTCAATCGGAACTGGTAAATGGAAATGGCTTCCTAAGTGGAGCAAAGGGAAGATCTATCTCACTATAAATAAATGCTCTGATACATACATTGGAAAATAAATACAAAAATAGAGTGGGACATGTTACTTGAAAAATAAGGAATGAAAATAATGATTGAAAATTAAATAATATCCTTGAAATATTATTATCCTACATAATATTAATATTATCGAATTGTTGCATTTCATTTTGCATCTTGATTAAATAATCATTTTTATTCTGTTATAACACCTTTCTTTGTATGGTGTGATATGGAAGCTGCTTTGTAGGGTATAAGAAAATTTTAACAAGAGGAGCCCCAAATGAGGCTTTTGCGATGAGCTCTCATCTCCGAAAATTGATCCCTGGTAAGTTTGGAAATGTGCAATTAAACAGTACTGCAATCCAATAATTTGTTCAGTTCTCCCTTAGAAAATCGGTAAGTAATATACTTCAGTAGAGCTTGAAACATGAAAGTTCAATGTCTTAGTTGCATAACGGCAATTGTTTTAAAAATAACTAAATATGGGAATCTCACATATTTAATTTTTAATCATGAGTTCCAGAATCTATTAAACTCAACGTAATTGAATAGCTAAATAAATGTAACAGCATTTTCAGAGGAAAAAAAAAACAGGTAATGCATTAATATTCTTATGTGCATAATAAACCAGAAATTATCTTTGCAACTTTTCAATAAAACATATTATTACACTCTATTTTTTTTTAACCTATCGAAGAACATGTTATGCCTTTTTGTTCGAGTTACCTTCTGCACTTGGAAATGAATCATCTTATTCCATAAAATAATTTTGTGTAAAATACAAAAATAATAAGCTCAAAGGACTAAAAATTTTAAAACTTTCTCTAAAAGAAAAAAGTACAAAGAATCTGTCGAAAAAATAATGCATGTTGTTTGTAATCACTCTTAAAATTTAACAGAACTGTGCAAGATGTTAAAACGTCATGATCATGTGTACAATGTAATTCCAAACGATGTGTGATTCCAGTTTCTGAACTTCCTTTGTTCTTATAGTATATTTTTTTTCTGCCTTATCTAAAAAATTGTGATAAAAGCATTACATTAGTCTTATTCACATTTGAAAGCAAAATACCAACTAAGATATTTCAGTTCTTATATAATAAAGTAAATCAGTAATAAAGGTGTAATTTTTTTAGATTTATAAAGTAAATATTTTTTCTTTCATTTTTCTTTTTTTAATGTGGCTTCAAAATTTCTTGCCGAATGATTCAACTCTAATATTTGTGAATCCTTGTGATCAACAAGAAAACAAGCAACAAAATTCGTGTTTTGTTTACTGAATGCATATCCTTTTTCATAACAACATATCGACACTTCTGTACGCGCATTTTTTAGGCTACTTTTGCTCAGAACATGTTCCTCTGCTTCACCTTTAAATGCTGTTCAAGGGTAGGTAAAACGTGCACCCCTAATAAAGTCTTTTAATATTGTAGCGAATACAAACGGAATCCAAATGGGGTCCAGATCCGTACGGACTTCTTAATGGAATTACCCAGTGGGGTGGACTGATACAAAGTTCTCAAAGAGTAAAAGCTGCTTTCGGTGTCTTTTTATCTCCCCTGTATTCCAAAGACTGTCACCCCGAGCGGCAAACGCTCGCCTCGCTTCTAGGATGCTTCAGACTTTTCAGCTTCTGTTTGCTGCATTTTTCAGCAGTCAATGGTGGATGTTTACAAGTACTCTTTCACATCCTGCCTTTGCGCAGAACATGAATGAAGAATGCGCAAAAACCTCCCAAGGAGACTTTCATAACGTTATAAAAATGCATATATGAGGCTGGTATTGTTGGCTGCTTACACGAGATGCCTGTAAGTAGTGCGGCGGTATTCTTTTGGAGACGAGAAATAGAAAGAAAAAAAAAAAGTTGAAATTTTTGAACAGTTCGGATTAAAAACTCCGTGCTTATTACAGATTATTATTATTGTTATTGTTATTATTATTATTATTATGTACAAAAAATATGCTAAAGCGAAAACAGACTGATAGATTTATAATATCCAACCTAATTTAAGATACAATTTTTGAACAGTTCGGATTAAAAAATCCTGGGTTATTACAGATTATTATTATTGTTATTGTTATTGTTGTTGTTATTATTATTATGTACAAAAAAATATGCTAAAGCGAAAACAGACTGATAAATTTATAATATCCAACCTAATTTAAGATACAAATTTTTGAACACTTCGGATTAAAAACTCCTGGGTTATTACAGATTATTATTATTGTTATTGTTATTGTTATTATTATGTACAAAAATATGCTAAGGCGAAAACAGACTAATGGATTTACAATATCCAACCTAATTTAAGATACAATTTTTGAACAGTTCCGATTAAAAACTCCTGGCTTATTACAGATTATTATTATTATTATTATTATGTACAAAAAATATACTAAAGCGAAAACAGACTGATAGATTTATAATATCCAACCTAATTTAAGTTACAATTTTTGAACAGTTCGGATTAAAAACTCCTCGCTTATTACAGATAATAATAATAATAATAATAATTATTATTATTATTATTATTATTCTATAGAAAAAAATATGTTAAAGCGGAAGCAGATAAATAGATTTATAGTATCCAACCTAATTTAAGATACAACTTTAGGTGTACAACAGTTCTGACAGAAAGGTAAATAAATTTCAAATTTACAGAGCTTTGATGTCAGTGAACGTAAAAGAAGAACGTTGCAGCTACTCAATAACTTGATCTTAATAGGCGAGTGATTGAAAAAACGGATTTGAAGAGGTAGTCCCCATTTCGACCAGAAATTTATCTTTTGAATGTAATATATAGTATTACACAAAGTTTGTTACTAAAGGAAAACTAGAAGATACTCTAATGCAATTTCGTGCTTTGCAGCAAAATGCTTAGGGCCACAAACTCTTTCAGTGTTTGTAAAATATTCGTCGAAAGTTACTTTCTAAATGAAAAATGCATATTTAAAATAATATATAATTTTTAAAAGCGTGAGTCGTTAACATTTCTTTTAACGTCAGCGTATAGTTAAGCTTCTCAAGCTTTTTTAAAAAATTATATATTATTTATACTAAAAAAATAATATTCAATACATTTTCTGAGTACCTCTGCCGATGATCGATAATCTAGTATGTATTTGCATGCTGCAATAAGTGTTTGAGCTTGAAAATTTTCTCTAAGGTTATTTTATACCTTTTAGTCCATCTTTGAATAAAACTTTGATTTAAAAAATTAAATTTATTCTTATATTGTTTTTTGAAACCTATTTTTATGCACTGCAGACCAGTGCAGTGTACTTTTCTAGTTAGGGATGAATGCGACAAGAGAAGGCCCAGAAATTTACAGATTTCTATGCGCAAGGAAACAGTCGTTTCTATCATTAGGACATTGCAAATTTGTTAGACGGGACGAAATTGAAACTGTTTTGCTAGACAAGCAGGCCCGGACTGGCTCCTTCGGGGCCCTCGGCGGGCGATTGAAAAGGGGCCCCCTTACTGAGGAATTTAAAGGGAGTAGAATACGTAATCTTTGGAAATTAGGCTTTCGTGCCTAAAAATCATTTTGAACTATTTTAGATATTTTCAGGCCCCTTAGTCTTAGGGTGGCCGCTTCGAGCTTCGGGATTCCTGGGGCCTTGCTCTGCGCCACTGCGTAAAGACGTCAGATCACTGGGAAATAAGTAATTATACGCGGTGTATTCGAAAAGTAAGTTCCGTTTTGAAAAAACAAAAAAATTAGTCATTTTTTTTTTTCAAGCCAATTTTATTTTTACATGAAAGATCATACTTTAACCTATTTTTCTACATAGTTTCCGCCCATGTTCAAACACTTGTCGTAGCGGGTTACCAGCTTTTCTATACCTTCTTCATAGAAACTTCCCGCCAATAACAATAACCACGACTCTACAGCATTTTTCATTTCATCGTCGGATTCAAAGAGCTTGCCGCCTAGCTCGCGCTTCATGTCCAGGAGCTAGTCGGAGCTAGTGACGGACAGCACCAAGTCTAGGCTGAACGGCGGGTGATTGAACTGCTCCCAACGAAACTGTTGAATCATATTCTGAGTTTCACCAGCAGTATGAGGCCGAGCATTGTCATGGAGCAACACAATTCCTTTACTGAGCATTCCCCTACGTTTGTTTTGAATTGCACGCCGTAGTCGTGGCTATCGTCATTGCCGGGAAGTTTCCATGAAGAAGGTATAGAAAAGCAGGTAACCCGCAACGAGAAACGTTAGAACATGGGCGGTAACCATGTAGAAAAATAGTTTAAGGCATGCTCTTTCACGTAAAAATAAAATTGCTTTGAAAAAAAAAAATTTTTTTTACTAATTATTTTTCAAAACGGAACTTACTTTCCGAATACGTCTAGTATATATCAAATTAGCTCTGATATATGTATCAAATTACTCGAATTATAAAGTAGTACATTCATATTTTGGGGGACCCCTAGAACGGGGGCCCTGGGCAATCGCCGACAATTCGACCTAGCCAATCCGAGCCTGAAGATAAAGCAGACTTATTTTGCGTGTCGCGTCCATCCCTATTTCTAGTTAAAATACGGTATATTTAAGTATTTTAAAAGCAGTTTTACGTTACAGTGAACTACTTTTGAAGTCGAAACTGTTGCGATTCGTAGGTATGCATGCATTTTTATTTTATTCCGATTCTTCGAGAAAGTTCAATCTGCGAAGACCGTTTCGTGACTAGGGGTACTGTTCCTTACCACTTCCCCTGTTCCAGATTCGACCATTAAAACGCGATTATTATTTTTTTTTTCCCCTCGGGCAAATAATAGAAATGCAAATGAAGAAGATGCCCTATAAGATGTGAAAAAAAAAAATAGAGTAGGAAAAGGATCCGAAGAAATATGGGGTGCTGAAGTACGAGAACGTGGCGTTCTACGATTTCACTTACACCAAACCACAACCTCAATTTTTGCGATTTACCGGGGTAAGTCGCACGTAACATTGCGGTGGTCTCTTTTTTTTTATGTATGAGCCCGCTACTTTTACCTGCATCCCATTCCTAAGCTGCTGCTGCTGTTGTTGCCTGTACCTTATTAACTTGACTTCTCGTCCACCGTATGGCAACGAGATGGGGCAACTTCTTGCACGCACCGATGGCGCACCACCTGTGGGATACACGCTTTTACACGCGCAGCTTGCGCGAAAAATGCTTCCAAGATACACGTCGCTGAGACACCTCAACCCTTTTTGGAAGATTCGATAACCTTTTTGGAAAAACTCATTAAAAATTCATATCCCACGAAGAACAAAAGGGGTGTGTAAAGGGTTTTTTTTTTCTTTTTCGGAAAAAGGAAGCTGGCAAAAAGACATGATTGAAGAGGAAATAAGAGGTCAACAAGATGGAGATGGATGAATTGGTTCAAAATTATCAGGTTCCGGGACTTTCCAGAGAAATTTTTCCGTGGAATATTGAATCTCGCCATTTTTTTTTTCTTCCCTTCGGTTTTTAGGGAGGAGTTGTGAGAAAGGTAGCATATTTTCTTATTTTATTTTCCTATTTTCAAATTTAGATTCAATGATGAAAAGAAATGTGACCCGACAGGGGAAACTCATAGACCCAATCCTCAGCAAATAATTTTGACCTACGAATAAGCATGCGCGATACTAACAAGGTTCTTGCCTTTTTTCGATTTCATCGGAAGATTTGCAAGATCGTGTGTACATCTCATAAAACTTAGCAGGAACAGGCCCTACTTTTTTGTGAATCTAAATTTAAATTTGAATTAGTATTATCTAAAAAAAGTTTGAGTTGCATAATACAATCATTCGTAAATGTTTAAAACTTGTATATAACTTTTAGTATTTTAGCACATTTCGTCATTTTCTCACATTAATGCACTGATGTGTTGGTGCATCCGATACATACAGATAAAATTAGACTTTTGTCTGTAAATTACTTAGAAATCAAAATTTTTGCGATTTCTATCCGTTTCAAGCACTTGGGAAGCCAGTACGATCATCAAAGAAAACGAAAAAATGTCTGTTAGTCGTTCTGTCACTCTGTCCGTGACGATCTTTTTGTTCGTCAGCAAATTTTCGGCGGTGTTTTTGTTCGTCGGTTTTCATCGTGTAATATTGACTGAAGGGAATGAAATGGAATTCAATGGCATGGTAGGTAATCACTCAACTTAAACTATATGCTTTAATTTTTTTAAAAATTTTAATTAGATTTTGAGATTTTGCGACAATTGTTTCAAACTGAGTAAATTTTTGTTCACGCATCACGTGAGAACGACTAAAGCGAATGAAATGAAATCTTATGGCATAATAGGTGAACATGCAACATAATTTATAGTCATCCTTTTTTTTTAACTTTTGATAAAATTCTGAGAATTTGCGAAAAATTGGCAAAATGCGCAAATATTTGTTTACACATCACGTAATAATGACTTAAGCAAATAAACCAAAATTTAACTGAAAAAACACTCAAAATACTGGTGTTAAACGATAAAGTAATTAAAAAACTTTGTAAAAAACACACATAAGAAGTAAAAGGAAAAAGGATACGCGTTTCGTTCAAAAATTGTTTTGAACTTCTTCAGTCCAAGCTCTTCGACGTAAAGAACACAGGGAACTCCTATGGGGGTAGTCGGTTGGACTGAAGAAGTTCAAAACAATTTTTGAACGAAACGCGTATCCTTTTTCCTTTTACTTCTTATGTGTGTTTTTTACAAAGTTTTTTAATTACTTTAAACCAAAATTTAGTAAAGTGATTTTTTTTTTGGGGGGGGGGATCACTTTAAAGCGTCTAAAGCTAACAAGTTATTCGGTTATTCAACTTGAAAATATTTCGTGGATTTTTTTGTTATTTGCTTTTTTAGGATTTGTGAAAATTTTGCAAAATTTTCTTGCATAATATTTAAATATCTACAGTGAATCAAACAAAATTTAGCTACAGTTCAGGAATGACCTTGAAATTAAAAGCTCATTCCACTAAAGTAAAGCTTTCATTTTGAAAATAAAACTTTATTGACAATTTCCCTAAGCACTTCGTCTCTCTCTAATTCTTAATCTTTTAACAATACACAGAACTTTGTTTTTTTCTTTACTTATGCCAACATGCTACTTTCATTCTTTGTACTCCTGCAATGCTGAAGAAAATTCAAGGGTTTTGAAAATCTTCATTACATACTAACTCATCAACGACGGGTTATTCAGCTAGTTATTTATAATTTTCGAGTTTCGATGACGACACTGGTATATTCGAACTCAATTCGATTTTTAGAAGAAGGTATCTAATCAAGAAAAACTCATGATAAATAATATAACAAGTAAATTTCTTTACAAGGAACATATCTTACGAATTTTTCAGGCAATTAAAATAAGTACATTTATGTATTGAAAGAAGTATATAGTACTTAAAATACTTGCTTTCGAAAGGTTATTATAAACACTTTTAGATAAGCAAACTTTTATCATCTTTTGAAGTTTTTAAAGATAAAATAATTCAGTTTTATAAATAATTGAGAAACAAGTATGTTAAAAGGTTAGTCAATTTCTAAGGAAAATGTCATTTTGAAAAAATTTTTTAATAAAAAAAAATGCTGAAGATGCGAAAATGATGAATATAAAATTGTTTGTACTTAGAGTAAGATGGCGACAAACGCAAATCTTTGCACACTTAATTTAATTTCCGTGATTGTAACAAAACGAAAAAAAGAAATGCCCAAGTCTGTTGCAACACAATTTAATTTTTATGTTCAAAAGTAATTTTTTCAGGATATTGAAATTTGGTTTGAAAGGTTTTTTGATAGCCATTGTTTTTTTTTTTTTTTTTTAGAACTAAATACAACACGTTGTGAAACTTTACGTGTTATTTTTATTTTTATCGGAAATTTCGTTTTAAAATAAAAATAGGGTGAAACTTCTTTCTTGCGTTGATTAAAACGAATTTGTCAGAATTGTTTTGAAATTAAGTAAATGAAATATAGTTTACTTAAAAATTTCACGGGAGAATCTAAGGGAAGATATTTTTGACATTCTGATTGAAAGCTTTTACGACAGACATACACGTATATCTGAATGTCTAAGGTCTAAGACAACTTTTCTGAAACTGCGCTCTTCAAAAATATCTTGATGCCTGAGCTTATTCACTAGAACTAGATCAACACAAGGCGATTCGTTCCAATTCAAAGACTCAAAGTGCTCCATCGGAGATAATGTTACAAATCCTGATCCAGAACACAGAAAATCAGATTTATATATGCCTTATTTCTTTCTTATATGCCTTTTATTTATTTACTAGCTGCGTGCCCGTTCTTCGCACGGTAGGAAACGAATATTTTACTAAAATATAATCCTAACTATCTATCCGAAAACAAAATGTCAAAAAGTTCAAGTAGTCCTTTTGTTGAAACTACCGCGGGATATATTGAGGAACGTAGGATTATGGTTTAGTTAGTTGTAAGACGATCGTCGAAAAATAATGAATATAACACTTTTAATTTCACGAAATAGTTATTAACGTGGTATACTGTGCTTTGATCCATATAATCCAAACAAATCTACTATTACTACCAGAGATAAAAATGACAATATTATCTACTACTTATATTAATATTCTATCTTCGTTTCTCCGTGTTTAATGCTCAATTTAAAGAAACAGATTAGATATTTTAAGTCAATGATGTCTTTCTACTTTTTGGAGATTCTGTGGAATTTATGCATTGCCATTAAAACAGATCTCCGTATATTTTTAAGCATAATTCTTGTCTGATTGGCGTATTTAGCACAGCAAAATATTTCATCTCGCAGTGGTGGAAAACATCCAAGCTGTACCAATTCAAATATTATTTAAATCCACCGTGGTTCAGGCTCGTGAAAACATGAAACTGTGTAATCTCGAGGAACTATTTGGAATTGCTCAAATTGCGAATAGGGCGTTAAATTGTGTTGCAGAGTTTGCGAATTTCAGACAACTTTTAATCTATGACGTCACGTTCTGACCAGGGTAGTCGAATTTAGTCATTTTGCGCAGTAGTTTTCAAACGGTGTAATATTGAAACATACGACGTTGAAAAACTCTCGCTTACAACAGAACTTTATTAAAGGTAATTTGAGAGATATTGGGGTTATTCCTAGCTAATCGGTATTTCAAATATTTTCCGGAGCTATTTTGCTAATGATGTAACTTTTGTGCAAGAGCTTGTTAAGTTGCTAAAATTTAACCAAAAAAAAAGTATATCTAATATAGATAATATACCGCCAAAAGTCGTGCAAATTTGACGACATCTCGCACGATTTTTGGGAATGCATACAACGACCGTCGTCAAATCGATAGCGAATACTATGCATTATGTTAATTAGTATTATGCATCTTGTGCCGAAATTTGAATTTCACACGATTTTAAAAATTGCAAGTTCCCTTTCGTTATTATGGTTGCTGAAAAATCACAGAGCTCAAAAACCGCTCAGGGTAACACGCGCATTAAACAAAATACTTTGAATTTTTATAATAGTAAATTTTTGCGTCAAAGCCTTTTAATGTAATTAGATTTCTAACTCATTTTTAAACTCATAACGTCAAAATGACATCATGAGTTTAAAAATGAGGTTATCGCATTCTCAGTTGCGATATCTAACATGAATGAGTGAAAGAAGAAAATAACACGTCATTTTATTTTCTACAGCATCTGATAATCTGGATGGAAGTTTATTATTTCGCTCGTCGTGTAATATTTTGTCAAAACTTGTTAACCTCATTAGTATTTTTAAATGCATTTTTACACTCGTGACATCAAAATTATGTCAGTATTACTTAAATTATTGAAAGTAATAAATAAATAAATTTAACTTTGTTAACTATGCTCACGAATGTGTTGAAATCGCACATTTGAGTAGCTTTCTACCCTGAAAATTGCGAAAAATCGTAAAAAAAAAAAAAATTGGGAACGGGATTCAATATAGTAGCCTCCTGCATTTCTGAATGTGGTGTTTCCAACCCTGAAATGAATTCATTTTATTACGTTAATTAAAATCATAACTTAAGTTTGGCTAAAAGTTATCACTATATTCATGGACTGCTAGGCAGTAAAAAATTCGCTGGGCCAGCTAGTATAGCATAAATGTTTATTTTCATTTGCCACACTAATTTTTAACTATTTAAAAAATGTTAGAACTATTTAATATCCAAGCTGTACCAGTTTTAATTTCCATGTATCCAATATAGCGATACTTTGTAAATCCTCCATGGTTCTGTCTCGTGTAAAAACATCAAGCTGTGCGATCTCTAACAGCTATTTAGAATCGCCTTGATTGCGAATAGGATGTTAGCGTTGCAGAGTATACAAATTTCGCACATTTTTTTAATTTATGACTTCAAGGTTTAACTGCCGTAAAAGATACACCAAACTCATTTTTAGTAAAAAAAAAAAAATTCTAAAAATCTACAAATTATGCTACATATTCAGAAAGAACTGTTTTTAAAAGAAATTTTTCTCCTTTATCCGATGATGTTAATGCCGTTTTGCTACAAACGTAATTACGGCAGTTATTACGAATTAGGAGAGGAAAAAATAAAAAAAAATCGCATAAAATAAAAAAAAATTCTAATTGGAATTTCGAAAATTTTAATAGTTATTCTGCTATTCGGGGCGAAGAGGAATCCAACGAATCCGAGATCATTAAAATCGGTCCAGCCATTCTTGAGTTATAAGTGTTGGAACAAACCCGACTTTGTTTTATGTATATAGATTTATTTATTATTATTACTAGCCACCAAGGCGGCCATCTTCACCACCCCAAACCTTACTGTTCTTTATATTCAGTGCAAAGGTGAGAGCAAAATTAGCCTTATCGATATCTCCTAAAATAAGGATAATTAATAAAATAATTAAATAAATAATTTCAATTTAAATAAAAATAAATTTATGACGAAACAAATTTAAATAAAAATAATTAAATAATAATTAAATAAAAGACTAAAATAATTTCGAAAAAATAGCTTCGAGGTATGTCGGGACCTGTTCTGGAGAGTTTTCATACAAAATTTGATAGGTCTAGGATCACCCGTCTAGGAGCTTAGGCGAGACGCAGACAAACTAAGTAACTAACATTTTACACTTTGTTTTATATATATAGATTGTTATGTGCAGTTGCGAGTTGCGATAAGATGAAACCACGTTGTTTAAGCCTCGAAATGGAGACGTATGAGTGTAAATCAGAACTTCGGACATTATTCTCTTGCAAATTAAGTTCCATAATTAAATTTATCGGTGTTGAGTATTTCTCCATGCAAATTCTCCACGTCGAGATTTTAACGCACTTTCAGCATATTAACACGTGTATTGACTATAATCAGCATAATATTCATTTTGAATATTCTCCTAAACAGTGGCGCACCCAGGATTTTAGTTTAGGGGGGGGGGGCTGAGCTGAAAATACTGCTGAACTCTGTTATAGTGAGATCGATAATAGTTACAACCCTCTTATAACGTCAAAATATTCTGTACCACTTGATTTGCCCATACAACACAAGCCCACAAGTAAAAACTCATTATAGAGTCATAAATAATTATCTGATCTTTTCAGTGATATTGTAACTGACTTTAACAGTGTTTCATAAACTCTGTAAGTATTTATTTAAAAACTGACATCTTTTTAGGTGAAAAATACTTTAGAAGTAATTTGAAGACAATAAATAATAATAATAGTAATAATTCATTAGTGACAATTTTCATTTTTTTAAGTTTTTCACTTCAAACTTTCCACCTTTAGGGGGGCTTGAGCCCCCATAGCCCCCCCCGTGGGTGCGCCTATGCTCCTAAACATAATACTCTCATCCATTAACCCGCGATACTGATCAGTATAGTATCATGAATCTATAAAATATCATTAGTGAGCACAAAGTGAATCTAAAAACCTCCACCACATAGTCGAATAGGAGCCACTTAACCCTATACGCAGATTATATTATTACACAAACGATTAAAAAAAAAAAAAGAAACTCAGTGTTTCGAATAGAACAACGCCGAATATGAGAAAGGATGAAGCAAACAAACAAAAAAATTGGGGCAGATGTTAGGAAACGTTGACCCCCCTCCTTAGTAATCTTCGTACTCTTTTCCGATCCAAAAAATACAGCCAATTTTTTTTTTTTTTTTCTTCGAGTCCCGTCTCTTTTTCCTCCCCCTAACATTATCTTTGGGGGGGGGGGATGGACATCTTATACCTGAAGAAGCGCGTGCGCCTTTTGTTCGAAAGTCCGCGTATTTTTCTACTCTTTATACGCATGTGCACACATTAAGAGAGTCCTTTCTACCTGAATACATAAGAAATTTTTTCTTTTCTTTCTTTTTTTCTTCAGTGTTCGAGTCAGGGTTTAAAGTTGGAGAAGAAATTGCTTTTAGCAAGAAATCCGAAAAAAAGCAGAAGAAAAAAGCTTTTGCAAAGTGCTAAAATGGTAATTTACAATTTCTTCTAGAAGTTACTGATAGCTACATTTTGTATGCAGCTTGAAAAAATATTAAATGAAAACAAACGGAAAGAACAAATACAACTTTATTATTCAGGTTCTAAAACAAATTGTTATTATTCAGGATACTACCTTCAGGAACGGCCTACCTATTTAGTTTAAAGCCTGTTTTAGTTCCTGAAGTGTCCTACTGTCCTGCTGAACCCTAGCTCCAGGCTCAGGTCCAGCAAGCAGCGGCTTCCCTCATTTTTATTTTTATTTATTTATTTATTTATTTATTTATTTATTTTACAGCACGATTTTTGGATTACAATTGGTAAAATACATCAGTGTTATACAATATAAAAATAGTTAGTTTACAATGGTTTACAATTGCTCACAATATTGTTCTTAGTAACATTTGACCATAGATACATATATTTACAGGCAGTAGCGGATTCAGGGGAGGGGCTAAGGGGCTTCAGCCCCCCCCCCCCAAAAGAGTTTACTAGAGGGTAACATTCTGCTCCATTATGCACTTTGTATATGTAAAGTGATCTTTTTTTAATCACTTAGCCCCTCCCAAAAGTTTTTTACATTGGTTTAGACTAAAATTTTGCTTTATTGTATATTTTGTTTGGGTAAAATAAGTTTTTTTCAAAATTTAGCCCCTCCCAAAAGAGAATTTCTGGATCCGCCACTGTTTACAGGTTCTTTTTTTTTCTTTTTTTACAAATTTGAAAGTTAAAAAAAGTAAATAAATATCTAAAAGTAAACAATAGGCTTGAGAGTGATAAACTTTTAAAGTAATTTTGAAAAATTTAAACATAAATAAATACAACTAATATTCAAAAATGTGCTTTAGAAAGGAGTTTTTTTTTTTTAAATTTTGAAAGCATACATATGCATATAAAAATATACTGAAAGCCACTATGTAACTAGATCTGGCCATTTTTGTGGCTAGATCCGCCAATTTAGCCACTTTCTGGCTAGATTTTGGCCAAATGACAATACCGAAGTATTGTAAATGGGAAAATGGAAGTCCAAATAACTCAAAAAACACTTGAAGGCAAGCACATTTCAGCAGCAATAGTTACCTGATTTGATGCGAAGTCCGATGTATAAAGTTACTGGACTAAAGCGCTTGGAAGTAAAAGCCAATAAATAATTTATTATTATTATTTTCAAAATATTTTTAGCATTTCTGCCCGCTTTAAACTTTCATTTCAGCCACTTTTTCTCCGGCAGAGAGTAAAAGTGGAAAAATGAAAAAAATCGTTACGATGGATAATTTTTTTTTTTTTTTTTTTTTTTTTACAATTTTAATTTAACAGTACTCCTAAGTACCGTCATCAAATAAAGGGTTAGATCTGCTTTGACTGCTTGAATTCAATTAAAATAGATCCCTCCTATAATAAGTGAAAAAAGCATAATCTGCAATTATTTATTCATAATATATAGGAAGTGATCTTAAAATAACTCCACAGCTCAATCGGCATACAAAAATTCATCCTATTATATTCATTAAATTCATACGCTAATGTACTCAAGATTTCCTAGGACTGCATGGTTTGCGGGTAGCAAAAAACTGAACTGGTACCATCCAAAGAAAGCAAGTGAAAACTTTTTCAGAGAATATGGTATAATTTCTTTCTCTTTCTCTCTACATTTTGTATACATTTGTGTATTTAAAATACGGTTACTATTTTCTTTAGTCCTTTTTTTCAAAAACCAAAAGAAAAAAAATTTTTGAGTTAAATTTCATATAATGATTGACTATATTGATCTAGAAAGATAAATTCAATAGAATCAGGCTACGTTATAAAGATTATATTAGTTCCTCATCGTAGGTTAACGTCTATGTTAATTCTAGTTGCTAATATTTGCTACTCTCCTCATTATTAGATAATTAATAAGAAAACATAAAAATCACTAAAATATTTTAAATTTTTAATTTTTTTTATAGATTCATCTTCTGAGAATGCCGTCATATGTCGCCTAAAATTAATTGAATATTATAGAAACTGTAATTCAAAAGATAATTTAAAAAATTGAAAATTGCGTCGGCAAAGTAAAATTTTTTGGGGGGATGCTGAGGATGATTTAACAGATGACTTTTTATATGCTTTTAGTGTATGCCAATCAATTTTTTTTTTTCGATTTCTATAGCTCCTTAAATGTTTAAATCCATCTTTAGGTTTTGACCAAAAATTTTTTTAAAAATCCACCGGTATGCGGCGTAGGGATGGACGCGAGATGAAAAATCGGCTGTCTCGTCTCGCAAAATCGCTGAAAAACTTTGTCTCGTATCGCAAAATTCCCTATATCACAATGTAAAATGTGCCTGTCTCGTCTCGCAAAAAACTGCAAATCTCCGTCTCGTCTCGCAAATTTCTGTCTCGCAGTCCATCCCTAATGCGGCGCTCTTTCTCTTAAGAGCCCTACAATGCACCTGGTACCCTATGTGAAACGACCACTTAAATCATTCCCCTACATCTATAAAACACTAGCATAGACATCTATCGGTTTATAAGAGTATTTATACATGGATAGCAACGATATAATTCAGGTTAACTGCGTGTAGAAGTCATTACTGTACTCATCATTGTCCAAATTGATTGAAATTTAAACCTTAATGTTTCGAATGTCATTTTGTTTATTTTAGAAAATTATCAAAATATGGTTAGCAAAAAGTTTTGACACCAAAATATATTATTGTGCGAGAGAGTTTGCCATACTAAGAAATGATTTGACTACTAAAATTTCAAAATAAATACCAAAAAAAAAAAAAGCATAGTCTAGGCTCCGTGTACTACCTACGGAACTGAAATAAAAAGTGATTTTCTAGTAAAATTCTTGGTTATTATTTTTTCCACATACTATAACACTGGTCAACACGATTTTTGGGTCTGATTTCTACATGTTAAATTTTAGTTTCTCCTACGCCAAAACTAAGGAAAATAATTTTTTTTAATGAAAGTTTGCTTTTGTAGAAATTAAAGCAATTTTTCAATTTTCTGGCTAAAATCACTGATTTTTATATTTTTTTTATAATTCCACTTTAAATTATGATCAGAAAGTTTTTGCTGGATATAAAAAATCTTTTTTATTCGAGATTTGTGATAAACAACAACATATAAATGTAAAATAATAAGAAATTAATGTCTAAAAGTGAATATTTTTCGTATTTCTTTTATGTTCGTATGAGCAAATAATAATATTACAAATAATACTACAAGCAATACTACAGAGTTACAAATAATAATACAGTTTACTTTCGGGTTAATCAAAGTGCTGCTATCTTTCGTTTATGAAATAAATTAAAATATACTTATCGACGTAAATCAGACAAAAGCAAACTTTAAGAACTAAAAATGAAAATTTAAGTGTTTTTCAATGTCTAGAATCAGAATTTAAGCAAGATAACAGAACCCCCCCCCCAGCCAAAAAAATATTATTGTTTTTATTTTTTTATATTTTTTATTTTTATTTATTTATTTATTTATTTATTGTTGACCGGTGTAATTAATCATTAACATCATCACATATATTTATTTCGGACACATTAAAAAAAATCGAGTCTTGTAGGGATAAGAACGACACCAATAACTTTGCATGCTTAATCTTAAAAATTTCTTTACAATGTCTATTTATATTGGTTTTAGTTGTGGGAGTTTATCATGCAAAGGAAAAAGAAAAAACTGTTACTTATTTATAGGTTCTAAGGACAGCGATTAAAAATGAATGTTTTGTTGACTTTAACCTGTTCGCTCAAATCGCTGCAAAGTCGCGATGACATCAGTTCTTCCTTCAGAACACATCCTTGCTTCCAGGCGTGCGTCCTTGAATGCGCCTGTTGCAGTGCAGCTCTTGTCTACGCTAAGAGGTTAAATGCTTCTTTAGTTGCGTTAATCTCGCAACGGAAATCTGCGCCTTCTTTCAAATGTCGCCCATACGCCCATGTCACGTGCCCTGCCAGCTATTGAATTACCATTGTGCTGTTGAATTGTTCTAGGATTACTCCGTATATATTGCGAATGAATAGTTGCAGGTGCAGGCCATACCCTATATACACTGTAAGAAATATTTTCCGAGATTACAGCACAACGTGTGGGTAAACGTAACGCCAACACGTTGCGATGTAAAGATTGTGTCAATTTGTTGTACAAGGTTCTTTGTGATTGCCTTATCAACGTCATTTCGTGAGTGGATTTACAACACACAGTGCTGTATTCCAAAGCTGCAGCACTTGTGCTGTATTATTGTAAAGCGATATGTGTGGTAAAATAACAGGTATTTCTTACGGTGTACTGTTGGAATACAATGTCATGGACGCGCAGTTGGTTTTCATTCAAATGCTGAAGTATATGCTTGTTGCCGAAGTTCTTCGATTGTTGCCTCGGACGTTCCCAACAATGAACACTTTATCTTAGACAATTGCCCTTTAGGTACGTGAGCCCCGTAGTCCTGGGTCTCTGTGTGGAACTTCGGGCGTCCATGCCGGGGCATCGCATGGGCTACGAGGTGGGAGGTGGGCACCGATCGGCCTGGGTCGGTGGGTATCGGTTCTGTGTACGGGTGTTAACGGCCGTTTGAGACGTTCGTAGTTGCCTATGATTTCCGTCGCCTGCTACTGGTTTCCGTTAAAGCGGAAGTAGAGATTACTGGTATACGTTAGGTGAATTATATCGTATAGGCTGCCGATAGAGTTCCTATTGCGTGTTGTACCGGTTTAGTGGAGGCTGCATCAGTACCTGGATCGATGCCAATTGGGTATAACTTGTTGCTTTCCGAACATTTACGTATGTGTGTGAACACAATACCTCCTTAACAGTGCATTCGATTCAACTAAAATTGGATAAGTATATTATATTCCGATATTGATTTTGCTGCGTATAGGACTTAAAAGTTTTTTTACAGGGCTCTACGAAAAAGATTTTTTTTACATTATGGCCTACTAACGGAAATTCTGAAAGTGCGCATTTGATTACCTGCTATGTTGGCGTCGATTTTCAGGCAAAAAAAAAAAAAAAAAATCTTTACTTTAGGGGACCCACTATGAGCGATAAATACCAAAATTTTCAAATTGATATATCTCGGAAACTATTCCCATGTAAAGACACGGGATTTGTTTTATTAATTTTCTTAGGCAAAGAGCAACATTCTTCTATATATAAAGGTTAGGAAAGGAGGGGAAGCATTTTAACCCAATTTTGACCGCTGATGAGTTTTGCAATGCAAAGCTTTTTTAAGATTTTCTAAAATTGAATTTTAAAATTACTTACATAGATTTGAGCAAGCTACATTTAAAAGTTATTTTTATTTTAATATTTGCAACCCATTTGTATCATCAGCTCATACGAACGCTAAGTCAGGGAGGACTATTATGTGACAAACGTGTCCAGAGGTGGCTATTATGTGACACTGCTGTTCGTACTTTTGAAATTGGATTTTAAGAAACTATAAAACTATAATATAACAGTTGAATTATTTTTATAAAAGAAATATGTTTATATATTTTTTATCATTTATGCTTAGTGCTTTTCTATCCTTTCTTATAACACACGCACAACACTCACAGGCGTGTGTGTGTATTGTCGGTTGTGTAAGTGGGTTCACTGTATGTATGTATTATTATATGTCTATCTAGATAATAATTTTATGGGAAAAAAAAAACATGTATAAATTTATATATAACAATTACAGAATGATTCTTTAAAAAGAAACCATTCATTTATTAATTTGTGGAGTAATTGTTGATTGTAAATAAAAACCTATGGAATTCAATCTCTTGTTAGAGAACCTTTTTTTTAGATTATTTTTTTAATTAGCCTCCCCCCCTCCAGCTGATCACTTATGTCAACA